>CM060904.1:966438095-967638095 GCA_030737815.1 Allium fistulosum | reverse complement strand
AGGCTGGCTTTCGTGCTATCCTTCTCTACTGACAGTTGATTTTTCTCGACTTCCAAAGCCAAAATTTGTGCACGTAGAGAGGCAATTTCTTGGGATTGTTTGGCGATGACTTTCTTCTCTGCCTTGACCATTGTCTCGCTTGCCTCAGTTTTTCTTTTAGAGCCGCCTCATCGGTGGGGCACTTCTTTATTTCGTCTCTTAGTATGAGCGCGGTTCGGCTGGTTGACTCCTTAAGCTGCTTGAATGAAGAAGCACTCCTACTTTCTCTCTTCAGGGTGTCATACCTCTCATTCTTCAATCTCTCAATCTCTGAGTCATGATCCGCAAGCTATTTCTTATATTCATCTTTTTTGGACTCGAATGAGAGAATCTCCTAGTAATTGTTTCGACTAACGGTAGAAAGCTGCTTGCACAATTTCTCCTACCCCTCAGCTTGCTCCAAGCCGCTCTGAACCGCATGGAGATGGGTGAATAAGATTCTGCATGAACTGACTTCAAGTCAGGTTCATCGAAAACAACCCCCCTTAAGAAAAAGTTAGGAAACGTAGCCTGTTGGAGCGGCGGACTAGCAGGGAGAATGTAGAGGGCTCGCCTTGAAGTTGGGAGAGAAGCGACCACTGCAGCGTGAGTGGAGGAGGTCACGACGCCGGAAGCGGGAACGACGATCCCAGTAGAAGTAGGAAGATGTACGACGGGTGCATGTTCTTGATCTTTCTTCAGCTTCTTTGATAGGTCTTCCGGTTCAATCGGGCTTCTCCATTTCTCATGGCCACTTTCTTGTCATGACGTCGATCCTTCTTAGCTCGGTGACGCTCATCTACCTACTTATCTTTTCTCCTCATTCTCTCCTTTTCAATTTCACAAGAGGTGTAGTATCTGGATGAATACCTTTTCGAACGTTGAGACTCAAGTACTCGGTTAAGATCACTATAGAAGCCACGAGACATGATCCTTGTAGCAAATAACAAAACGACTTCAGAAAAAGGTATTCGATGGACTAAAATATCCTAAGAGAATAACAGTGAAATGCATGATCTAAGTGAAGCGTGTGCTACAGTTTAATGACCCTAGCAGAATACAAAAACCAGATCGATCGCCAATTAACGTCAGGACATCCATTTCTATAGGAATGATTTAGGTAGGCTGGAAAGGCAACCCTTCCCAAGTGAAGTCACCCATTAGGGCACCCGTCTACAAAAATATCACTCGCATCTCGCTAGTCAAAATTGACACCCTCCGGCAAAGGGTTTGGAATAGGCTCGTTCTTGGGAGGAGCTTCTTCAAAACATTCTTCGAAGGAGGAGAGGGAGTGTTCAGGACTCAACTCTAGGTACTTTCCACCTAAATCGACATCGCCTTCGTCTGTATTTGTATACTAATTTATTTCTTCTTCGATTAAAGGGAGCCCCTCACCGATCTCTCCTTTCTCCTTTCTCTCAATCAACGAAGCTTTTCCCGTCCGATGGACAAACTCTCCTTCTTTCTCCTACAGGATCGAAGGCATCTAGGGCGCACTGTCAACCTCAAATTGAACATGGCCCTCTTCAGAAGTTTTCTCTGACCAAGTGGCCAAGTCACTTTCTTCCTCCTCATCATTATCATCGTTAGCTTCATCAGAATCATGAGATGAGGAAACTAAGCGAGTTCGGGTTTTGGAGCGAGAAGGAACACTAACGAATCCAACAAACTTTCCATGATGTAAGAGCCCACACCGACGAAGATTTTTATCTGTAAGTAGAAACCCGATCGTTCGCTCTCGAGCATCGACCGCTTTTAAGGCGCTGAGAACAGGGCCGAGCATCGGACCTTTGTTAATTTAGGGATAACTACAAAAGAATAGACGATCGTTCAGAAGACTTTTTACAGCTAAAGGAAATTCCTTGCATGGTGAAAGAAACTTACCCCTCATGGTCCACAGACGGGTGAATCCCTCTGGACATTTGGAAAAAAGAACTGATTTTTGAATGAGGGAACCTTGCTAGAAAGATCAAGTATAATCTTTCGGCTGCATTAAAGCGATGGGTTAGCCTCCCTCTTTTTAAATAATTGGAGATATTACAGCTTGGCAAAGCTCGGGGCACGATTAAGTGTTCGCATGAACATAATATATAAGCAAGTTAGCATATTGTAACCATTCGGGAGGATTTGGAATGGTGCCAACCCAATGTTCTTAAGAGTCGCTATAAGAAAGTGATTAAATGGGGGCATTGCACCGTACATACACATGTAGCGATGGCAAGCGACATATTCGGAAGGTGGCCTATGAACGAATTCCATTTTGGACGACAAAAGCATGTCATCCTCCGGGATGCCATAATGCGAGCAAATGCTTCACAACGCCCTGTGTGTAAGGATCGAAGAGGCTTTCTCCAGAGGATCAAGCAAAACCCTAAAGTTTGGTGGAGTGAGGTCGACGACGAGGCTAACTAGGATCAGGCGGCCATATTGCCCTGAGACAATGAAAGTACTAGGTCCATCCAGGATTGATGAAAATTCTGCTTCAGGAATAGATGAGCTTCCTTCAATTGACTTGTGCCGGGAGGATTTGCGCGTTATTCTATATAAGAAAGCTTGTGTTCAAAACGGTCAAGTACGCCAAATCCTTAAATTAGAAACACCTAACATGGTTGATACTTTTAATTCGGAAGGTAATTGACGTGTACCAATCACCGATCAGACTCCAAATATTAACCCTGAGTGTGTGTGATGTGTAATCTATGCGAGAACGAGCTCGTCGTTCTAAACACTATGAACAGACCAGTCCGTGTAGATGGTTCAGTTACATGGAAAAAAGCGATCCATATCTGCTACTATGTCTTTTCTTCTACACTTACCCATAATCAATCAATGATCAATAACAGATCCATTGTCCGAAGTGACACGGAAAGTTCCTATTCTAGGTACACCAACCATGCAATGACAAGACCAAACCAATACGATCAATTATAGACCGATTAGTCCAAATCGGGAAGAAAATTATCAGTATAAGCCGATTTTAATTTCCTGGAAAGTGATAACAACCTAAGCTGCATGTAAGACGCTATCCTAAGTTATTATCACCTTCCAGAAATATCAAAATCAATCCGCAAACCGCAATCCACAAAACATGTCAAGTACTGGTGCAAAACCCTGGCTTCATTCCATGAAGAACTTCAAACTCGATTTACTATCTTCTTCCATAATCCGTCATCAACAATAACTTCACCATCGATCGATGATATAACAACACATCAAAATCCACTTCACCAAACTTCGAAATTGAGAAAAGCGATGAGTTCTTCGATTCATGTTGGATTGAACCATAGGATTTGGATCAGTAGTGCCTCAAGGCAGGAAAAATCGAAGCAGCAGGTGGTGCTAGGTATGAGGATCGACGACGGGGGCGCTCCGATGATGGCAGAAGACAGATTGGCGAAGTTCATTCTCCTCTAAATCGGCTCGGCTGGAAAGTGTAAAATGAAAGAATGGAGATCCGATCCCACTCATATATATAAAAAAAGAGAAAGGTGGAAAAAAATTTCTAAGTACTTGGATAGGTGCCAATCCGATCCAATTGGATCGGTACCGGTCCAATTTATCTCCCCCGAATGACCTCTAACTTTCCTTGTTTTCCAAACTCGATGTTGTATTCATTTTGGAAGTTATCAAGTCAAGATGCTCCGTAATTACAACTAATCTAAGGACTGGATAGTTAGCCGGAATGTCATAGGTAGCTACTCAAGGAAGCTAGATTCGACCATTAAAGCTCCGTGAAATGGAAACCAAAAGATAAATAATTCCAAAGCATGCCTTGTTTCCAACGGAAGCATGCTCTGGGGGCCAAATGTTAACCAAATTTCTTACCCAGCAGAATTCAGAAGGAGTTAGAGCATTCCAATTGCGCTAGAATGACTCAAAACTTGACTGAAAGACCTAAAAGCACATGACAAAGAAACCCAAAACGTTTGGACTAAAAATATGCCAAGTATTTGGATCGGCACCGATCCGATCCAACTAGATCGGTACCGATCCAAATTATTGAACTATGGATTCTCCAATCCACATGCATTATATTCCTACATCTCTCTTAAATGTATCCACCAAGTTTGATAATACTCCGAGCATCGATGTTGAAGAAGTCCAGACTTATCCGATTCAGATTACAGTTTAATCTAATTTACAGGTGAACCATTATCAAAACAAGTCAACAAGGTATGAAATCGCATGGGGAACCTCGCATGCAAGAAAACAAGTCAACGAAGGAGTTGTGCAAAAATTGCACAACATTTTGGATCGGTACCGATCCAATCCAATTGGATCGGTATCGATCCGAAGATTTAGTTTGACATACCCCCAAACTTTACATGCCTCATCCTATAGATGACTACAGGCTTCTGGTACTCTGGATCTGATCCAAGTGCTATTTAAATCCTATAAATACCATCCTATCTTCAATAAAGTGGGGGCTGGCTATGTTGATCACTGGGGAAAATCTACTACTAAGATTATTCAACCTTCTTTGTCCTCACAATGGCTGCCATGGGACAATTGAGATCCTTCCTTTTGTCTTCATCGGTGGTGGTCTGATCTTTCTTTGTTTAGTTATTAGAATTGTAAACAACTTGTACTTGTGATCAACAGTCAATCTATCAATAAAATCTATAAAGTGGATATAGGCTTCGTTAGTAGCCGAACCACTATAAAAATCTTGTGTTCCTCTACTTTATTTTGTCTTTTCTAGAATTTGGAGAGTGTTTAGCTCTACTGATTTCTCCTGATAAACAGGGCTGGTGCTTTAACAATCATATCAAGGTGTTGATCCATTTTTTGGATCAACACTCAACGAAACTTTTTAAATTCAAGACAAACTTTCACCAAAACTTGAAAACACTTTCGAAACTCACAAAATATGAAACTTTTGGTTGCTCGAACACTTGAAATGGCTCGGCCATGTGATGTTTGGGCTCGGCCAAGTGATGTTTGGGCTCGGCCAAGGGAGGTTTGGGCTCGAACCTTAAGTTCTTTTGGGAATTGTGGCTTGCAACTTGGAAGGGGAGTGTTGTAGACGATGTAGAAATGCTTTTATGAACCTAGAAAGAGGTTTAAAGCAAAATGAAGTGGTTTTTCTCAAATTGGAAGATATGAAGAGAGGCCATAGATGAGTTTGCTTAAACTTTTAGGAATTTTGAAGTAGAGAATGAGATTGTAAAATGAGAAAAAGGAAAGTTAAAGGGTATATATAGGGCTAGGAATTTAATTAAAAATTATATAAGTGTTTATATTAAAATATATGTATGCATGCACTACCATACTCCTCCCCCATTAAATCCGTCCATACATGTACCCCCTTATCTTGCACTATTCATGTCATGCACTAATGTACATGAGTTGAAAAAGTGTATTTTTATATATGTTATGTATATATATTTTGATGAAATAAAATCTTATTTTAACTTATATGTTTATATGTTTAAGTGGGCATATATGTACATGCATATGTACATGTACACACCATGTTAAAAATGGTTTATATTGCTTGCATGTGTGTTTACAATTATGTTATGGTATTTTAAACAACTTTTAACCATTGAAAACTTCATATTTTGGAAAATAATTTCCGGTCATATTTTCTATTTCTCTATGAACTATATATATTGGTAAACAAATTTTGAAAATGATTTTATCATCATTAGTTATTATTTAAAATAGTTTATTTGTTAATAAAAGTTCATTTATTAATTATTTAAAAATATAATTAAATATTCTTTTAAATAGCGATTAAATTCTGGGTCGTTACATAAATCCAATATTATACAAAAATATATAATTTACCAATCATCTTTAAGCATTCAAATCTCTAGATCTAACCCTTTTTATTCCTGTTTGACTTTTTTTTTCTCCGTATTGAAATATGTACCACAAGTAAATGCATATTTATTAGAAATTTAGATCCGAAAAGAGATTTGAATTTAATTTTGATTGGATTTAGATTTACCTCTTCTTCGTAGAATTGATCCACCGCTTATTCTTCCTCTCTTTTATTTTCCACTATTCTTTATACACACATATATATAGATATATGTAATATACTAATTTATAATTTATATATTTTTCTTGGAATTTGTAGAGAAAAGAAAATGGCAGAGCTTTGCTCTTTGATGTAAAAAATATAAGAAGAAAAGTGAGTGGTTAGGCCTGTATTTATAGGCTCATGAATCAATTCAATCTGTCAGATTTTAACTTATCAAACCCAAGCCGTTCGACCTTGGTTTAATCTTTAGCCACCACCAACCACCGGTCCACCACTTGTCTTTCACTGCTCGACCATTAGCGATCGATAGGTTGAGCCTCGGATGTCGATTGGTCACAGCATTTATGTCAATTAATGTACGATCTTTCCTTTAATTCCCTTTTCCTTTATATCATATCATTTTTTCTAATCTGATTAACGTTAATTTTGCTTACACATTAAGTATTCGATAATGTTATTTACCGTTTATTTATTACCATTTATTTCCTAGTTTTCTTTCCTTCAACGCTAACGTTTTTATTTATTAATGTTTGTTTTAACGTTAATTAATTCTCATTTATTTATTTCCTTTTCATCGCTGATTTAATTTGATTTGCCGCTGATCTCCTTTGATTACTTCCTTTTAATCTCTAATTTGATTAGATTTAACATAGCCAATTACTTAAATGATAAGATTTACATCTAGTGTTTACATTAACGTAAGTTATTAATACTTATTTACTTCTGCATCCAATTTATTTCCTTACACGCTTTCTTAATTAGATTTAATTTGATTGAGAGCCTTTAATTAACATTTATATTTAACATTAACATTTATACTTAATGCTCGTTTTAATGTTAAGTTATTAACATTTACTTCCTTAGTTGGTTCTGATCCGAAAACTTCAAACGTTAATAACTTTTTCGTTTGAACTTCGATCATAGAACTTTATATATGAAAACTAATTAGAAAATCGCCATGAGCCCAACGATGGAAGTTTCTTTGCCAAATTATGACGTTTGTAGAAGTTCTACTTTTGGGCTTTTATAAATACTTATTAATGAATTTCCTTTTTATTGTACGGGGTGTTACTCTCCCTCATTCAAAGAATTTCTTCCCTGAAATTCCTCAAGGACTGAATCATGTAACATAACGCACAACCATCCTAAGCTATACAATCAATTTGTGTGCGATGAATTTTGCAGTCAATCATGTATAAGTGCACGGTGTATCACAATACATATGATATGTATTATGAATAATTCTAAATCGGCGGCTTCTATATGAATGCATTCTTTAATAGAATTTTGAGAATATGGTGCAAACAACCTATATATACTCGCAATTCTATAAGTATGCAAGTTTCGAAAACCAAAATCTTTGTTTTTGCACATAAATTTCCCATACTTTTACGATTAGAAGTATAGTTCAACCAATTTTTACATCCAATCCCTTCCATTCAATACCTAGCACATAGTTCTTGACATCCAAAATTTAAAAATTTAGTTTTCTAAACCTATATTCTTATGTCGAAAAAAGGGTTTAGATGGAAAATTCCATATTTTCACCCTTTTCTTGTGTACCCTTTCCGTTGTACTTTGGAACCCCCTCTTATGCCCTTATATCTTTTTCAACTTTTCGAAGTATAATCCGCATAAGGAATTTTTTTTAATATTTTTAAAATTTCAAAATAGAGTCATTTAAAAAATCAAAGTTATTTTTCTACTATCAACAAGGTATGGAAACTAAAATTCCAATTCTAAAACAGCTTTTCCCTTGTTACCTTTTATATTTTACTTACCGTCACTTCTGCTACACAGTAAAATTCATATTTACTAACCTGTCGACCTTTCCCTATGTTAAGCATGTGGCATTTCAAAAATTAGAAAATACCCCTTTTCGTTTAAAATCTTTTTTTATTAAACTTTTAGTAATTATTGGAAAATTTAAAAATAGAAACTCATTTTAATAATAAATTTTCTTTTTTTTGAAATTTTTTTTTCCAAAATAGTTCGTTTTAATTTTTCAAAACAAATTTAGCCACATCCTACGTATTCAAAATCTAGTTAATGAGTTAACATCCTTAATTAACTCTTTTCTACAATACAGTAAATTTCCAAACTTTAAAAACGTTTTCTTTTATTTTAGAACAATAATCAGCAAACAAATTCTTTTATTAATTTTAGCTTTTCAGGCATAGGGATAGTGACCCATGGTTTCGCAACAACCTTCACTATCATTCGGTTCCTAAAATTTACTTTTCTAAATTTTTTTAAGGCTTTTAGGACTTAACATTATTTATTTTTAGCAACTAATAAATTTTCTAATTTATTTTATACACTTCCTGCCTTACCTTGCGTTAATTAACTGTCCATATGAGATTTCCTTATTTATTGTTCTTTCCAATATGTAGCGGTCAATCGAGAAAAAGAAACTTTTCTCATTAAATATCGTATGCGTTTTTATACAAACAAAGATAACTAATGCTTACAACCCAACTATCCTAAAAGAAACAATTGTTGGAATTGTCCTTCAACGTCAAATGATATTAATTATGTAGTGGCCATATCACTTCTTACTTAAATTAAATGAATCTTTTTAACATGTCATTCTACTGTAACCCATATATCTTGACTTACCTTTCTGGCTTCTAATAAATAAGGTCCATCCATTACTTCAGTTATTACATCCAGTATATTACTATCTTCTTTTAACCCAAATCTCTTGGTAGTATTCTCAAATCCCGATATATAGTTTCTTTATTTTTAATATTTTATGCAGGTATACTCTAAAATTTGCAGAAATGTACTTTGATACCATTTCCTAAATCCTTATGAATTCTTCTTTCTTCACCCATGCTTAATGAAACATTTCTAGGCTCAACCTAATAGTCCTTATATCCAATAGGGGTCCAATATTGCTACCCTATGTGCATTCATCGCTGTTTTACTCATAGCCTTAACTTTTACCCTATCTTACTTAGGCAATCAGACTATCAACTTCGTATTAAAATTTTGGATTGGTTTTTGCCACTTTTTCTAAAATTAACACTCCATAATTATGAAGTACTTAATCCTAAAACTTCTATCTCTAAAAGTACAAACTTAAAAACTATTTATTAAATTCAAAAATAACTTGGTATCCTAACTTTTAAAACTATAATTTAGGATTTTTGAATTAACTTTATTCATCAAGTCCAAAGGAAATTTTTATCAATTTAATTTAAAAAGTTTCTTTCCTTTTCCTTTATATCAACTTTTCCTCCAAAAGCTTTTCACAACAAAGATTTTACTACTTAAAACAAATGGGATTTTTAGTTCAAAACATTTATTAAGTTTTGTCTTTAAACGCCCAATTATTATACCAAACCATTTTTCAAAAATGCACTTTACTGTGTTTCTCAAACATCGTTTATAACCTTTTAACAATAAAAACCGGAGTAGACAAAGTGATGCAGCCCAAAGATGAAGTCGTTGGTCGTGTACGACCTAACATGTTGATAGGTCGAGTATGACCTAACGAGGAAGCTAACGAGTTAAAACTTTGTGAAGAGTCATGGGAAGTCGGAGTCTTAGGTCGTAAGCGACCTAACGGGTTTGAGAATAGCGAGCTAAAGCAGAAGAATAGGTCACTGGAATGACCTAACAGGTTGCTCATTGATGCAGGCCAAACAGACCAAGTCTTAGGTCGCGAGCGACCTAACATACTGTTAAGTCGTGTGCGACCTAACAAGAAGGATAACCAGCTGGAACGACCTAGCGACTTACGAGCTAACGAGTTGAAGAATAAGGTGCTACGACCTAAGTTAGGTCGCGGGAGTTATGGGAAGATAGGTCGCTCACTATAGGTCGCGAAGATGTCCTGAAGCCGCTTTATTCTAGGTCGCAAGACTTAAGTCACTGGAGGAGCTTAGGTCGCTGCTGCCGTGTGTATGTTGTATTTTAGGTCGTGAACGACCTATGTGTTGTGATGTAAGTGTGGAGTTGTAATGTGTTGTATTGTTTTCTTTGTGTTGAGTCGCTGCTGCTTTAGGTCGTAGGTCGCGTCTGTTTTTAGGTCGATTGTTTTTAGGTCGTGATGTTTAGGTCGTGACCGACCTAAGTGTTGTACAGTTTTGTGTGTGATGAGTTGTAAGCCTATAAATAGGCACGTTGGGTCATTTGTAAAAAGTAAGTTGATTTGAAATAAAATTTGTTTGTTAGCTTTGTGCTTTCATTAAATTGGTAGTTGAGTGTGATCTCCTATCTCCTCTTTCGGCATTCGAGTGCGCTCGAATCAACGATCGTAGAAGCCAATTCACGGTATCAAGTGCGCTTGATCAACGTCTGAAGAATTGCAGATCTTCTTTCACGGTATCGTGCGCGATCAACGTGACGAAGATAGCTAGAATTCGGTCTCTTCGGATCAACAAATTTGGGCCATTCAGTATTCTTCATTCCATCGATTGCTACTTTCATAGAATCATCAATTTGTTATTCCGCTGCTGCATCATTTGGTATCGGAGCTAGACTTAGCCAATCATAGCTAAGCCGAGTCTTGGAACCAATTTATTCGAAGAGTTTGAGGAGTTAATTGAAGCCGTACATCATTTAGAGAAGTTGGTTGTTCATCGCGTTCATCACAAAGTCGCAACAAGAGTGAAGATTTTGATCCATATCATTTTGGATCGAAAGAAGAAAGGTGTTTGAATTTGGCCGTGGAAGTTTGCGCGCCAAGATTTGAGATTGTATGTGAAAATTGAAGCGGGCTAAGACCGTTAAGTCGTGAACCATTGTTGCCGAGCTATTGAAGCCGTGTATCATTTTGATTCGTTAGAGTCGAGAGTTTGAAGTTGAAGATCGTACATCATTTGGTATCTTTTGATTTGTACAAGTCGAGAATTGAAGTGTTTGTGAAGTTTCAAATCATGCCGCCGAGAAGAGCTAATCGCCATCAGAACGTAGAAGCATTGTATAGAAGAGAGGAAGTTGATGAGATGGAGCAAAGAATAAACAAAAACTTTAGTGAGAAGCTTAATGAAGGGATTGGACGATTAGAGAAGATGATGTTGGAGATGAATCAAAATCGGAGAGGGGTTTCGCCTGAATCTAACCATGGGGGAAGTAGAATTTCACCACATTCCAATCGGGAGAGAAGTGTTAATAATTATCATAGAAGTGTGAGTCAAGATTGTTATAGAAATGATGATGATCGAAGACGTGATAGGAATGTGAATGATCATGATCGGAGGAATGTAGATAGAAGGGATGTTGGTGGAAGACACGATGGTAGTAGAGATGTTGGTGGTCAGGATCGACATCGATATACATCAGATTTCGAGGAGGAGTTTGATGGTGGTAGTGTTCATGGACGAGGACGAGGACAAGGACAAGGAAGAAATCAGTCGGAATATGATCACAAGCGGGAGTCTGGGATGAAAACTGAAATACCGGAATTCAAGGGAGGTATGCAAGCCGAGGAATTTCTTGATTGGTTAGCTTATGTTGAGGAAATATTTGACTTCAAGGAGGTTCCAGAGGATCGTAAAGTGAAGTTGGTTGCTACTAGGTTGAGGGGGAGAGCTATGGCATAGTGGCACCAAACCAAACTTACTAGGGAACAGATGGGGAAGTCAAGGATTGTTGCTTGGGAAAAGATGAAGAAATTGATGAAGGCTACTTTCTTACCTTACAATTACCAATCACTGATGTATCAGAGACTACAAAACTTGATGCAAGGAACGAAGACAGTTACTGATTATGCTGATGAGTTCTACCAGTTGATTGCTCGCAATGACATTATGGAAACAGAAGAACAATTCACCGCGAGGTTTGTGGGTGGACTTAGAACACAGATCCAGGATATGGTAAACATGTTCGACCCTAGATCTGTGGTAGAAGCACATCAAAAGGCGTTGGCTTGGGAGAAACAAGGAAGACATGGGGGAGGTGTGTTTCCAGGTTTTACAGGGCAGAACAAAGGAACGGGTAGTAGTTCTAATGTTCCTAAGGCATCGAATAAGCCTGTTGTTCATGAAGTGGCAAAGCCAAAGGTCAACACTAATTTCAAATGCTATGATTGTCAAGAAGTGGGACACAAGAGCAGCGAATGTCCGAAATCGAAGAAGAGAACTATGATTGCTGAGGCAGAGGAAGATGAGGTAGAGGCTGAATGTTCTAATCCACTGCATGATGAGGAGGAAGAAAATGTGTCGGGAGATGAAGGGTATTCATTGATGATGAAGAGATCGTGTTTAACACCAAAACAAGAGGAGGAAACTAGCTGGTTGAGGAGTAACATATTTCAATCAACATGTACTATCTTGGGAAGGGTTTGCAAGTTTGTTGTTGATGCAGGAAGCTGTGATAATATTATCTCTACAGAAGCTGTGAAGAAGTTATCATTGAAGACAGAGAAACATCCGAAACCTTACAAGTTAGCTTGGTTGAGGAAAGGTGGGGAGGTGAAAGTTGGGTGAAGAGCTTGTGTTAGTTTTTCAATTGGGAAGAAATACAAGGATGAAATTTGGTGTGATGTTGTGGACATGGACGTATGTCATCTGTTACTGGGGAGACCGTGGCAGTATGATAGGGCTGTACAACATGATGGACGTACTAACAGTTACAGTTTTATGTTTGAAGGAACTAAAATCACTTTGATTCCTAAGAAGCGACAACAAGAAGAAAACAAGTTGGAGGAGATTGAAGAGTTGAAAACTTTGTTATCATTGAAGGAGTTTGTTAAGGAGGTAGAAGAGGAGCCTGAAGTATTCGTGTTGATTGGACGTGAGAGTCATGAAGTGGTTGAGATTCCTGAAGAAGTAAAGCCAGTACTGGAAGAATTTGACGATGTATTTCCTAAGGAGTTACCAACGGAGTTACCACCGTTGAGAGACATTCAACATCAAATTGATCTTGTTCCAGGAACTGTGTTACCTCATAGACCACACTACAGAATGAGTCCAAAAGAACATGAGGAGTTGAGAAGGCAAGTGGAAGAATTTCTTGAACAGGGGCGTGTGCAGGAAAGTTTAAGTCCATGTGATGTGCCAACTTTGTTAGTACTAAAGATAGATGGAACGTGAAGGATGTGCACTGATAGTCGAGCACTGAATAAGATTACTATGAGATACAGATTTCCAATGCCGAGACTTGATGATTTGTTGGATCAGTTGAGCGGGGCTACTATCTTTTCGAAGATTGATTTGAAAAGTGGTTATCATCAAATTCGTATAAGACCAGGGGATGAATGGAAGACAACATTCAAGACGAGAGAAGGATTATATGAATGGCGGGTTATGCCGTTTGGTCTTTCGAATGCACCTAGTACATTCATGCGGGTGATGAATCAAATCTTTAGACCATTCATTGGGAAGTTCGTGGTGGTGTATTTTGATGATATACTGATATATAGTGGGAATCCAGAAGAACACTTGCAACATTTGAGAGAAGTGTTGATGGTACTACGACAAGAACAATTTTATGCTGCAACGAAGAAATGCATGTTCATGATGTATAGTGTTTTATTTTTGGGGTATGTTATATCGGGAGGAGGTATACAGGTGGATCAGAACAAAGTTGAAGCAATCAGAAATTGGCCACAACCCAAGACGATTACAGAAGTTAGAAGCTTTCATGGTTTGGCATCATTCTACCGAAGGTTTATTCCACACTTCAGTAGCGTGATGGCACCAGTGACTGATTGTATGAAAGGGAAACAATTTTCATGGTCGGAGGAAGCAGGATTTGCTTTTGAAAGAATCAAAGGACTTTTAACGACAGCACCGATTCTAGTGTTGCCGGATTTTCAGTTGTTGTTTGAATTACATACTGATGCATCGAAGGTTGGAATTGGAGGGGTGTTAAGTCAGAAGGGACGTCCTATTGCATATTTCAGTGAGAAGTTATCAGGAGCAAAGATGAGATATAATACTTACGATGTGGAATTTTATGCTATTGTGCAAGCTGTGAAACATTGGAGGCATTATTTGTTTCATAAAGAATTTGTTTTATATACTGATCATGAGGCATTGAAGCATATGCAGGGACAGGACAAGATTGCAGCAAGGCATGCTTCGTGGATTGCATACTCAACAATTTACGTTTGTGGTGAAGCATAAATCGGGAATTACGAATAGAGTGGCGGATGCATTGAGTCGAAGGAATCATTTGCTGACTACAATGAAGGTTGAAATAACGGGATTTGATGTGTTGCCAGAAATGTTTGTTGATGATCCTTACTTTGCGAAGTATGTAGATAAAGTCAAGGAGGGAAAGACTGATGAGTTTGTATTGGTGGATGGTTTTCTTTTTAAGGGAAATCGATTGTGCATACCGGAGTGCAGCTTACGTATGAAGATTGTAAAGGAGTTGCATGAGGAAGGTCATATGGGCCGAGATCGTACTTTGCAATTGATTTCTCAATCTTATTATTGGCCTTCGTTGAAACGGGAAGTTGGGAGGTTTGTGGAGAGATGTCATATTTGCCAAATTTCCAAAGGGACAGCGACAAATGCGGGATTGTATATGTCGTTACCCGTGCCGGTTAGACCATGGGTTGATATTGTTATCCCGCCTTTTGGCAAGACCGTGATACCAAGAGCTTGATTAGAATTCAGCGACAGTTTGTCTTGGAGATCGGTTACACGAAGGCTCACTACGGATATCGATGAATTTTACCCGAGCCCGGATCGGGCTGCAATTGATAAGACGCGTCGAGCAAGGCCGTGAAGGTCAACGTTCCAAACATCAAGTCAATCCGTGGTCGTACGCTCAAGATGTTATCGACGCAATCGGAGGACATAGTCCCAGGTACGTATCCATATGAGTCGAATCCACTAAGACCGAATCCATATGGTTCGAATCCATTCACTTCGTATCCATCTAGCCTCGAAGCTTCGTAACCACCGGAGAACACTCATGTTCAATTCCATCAGGTCTCACCCACTTCGAATCCACGAGGAGTGTCTTAGCTCCGACTCCATCCCATAAGCTACTTCGAATTCACACTGTTGAAGTAGCTTCGAATCGATTAACCAAGGAATAACTTGATCGATTCGAACGAGCATGTCTATGAGTCCACTACCTCGAATCCACTAAGTCAAGACGACTAGAACCATGGATTCGACCCAGTCAACTCGGAGTGAAAGTAGGATCGATAAGAAGAAAGCGCGCCACGTCAACAATGCTACGCGCGAAACCATCGAGTCGACCCTATTGATTCGAAGGGATCGATTCGAACCAAGCTAGTCAACCAGAAATGCAATCTTGAATCGATCATAACTTGAGATCTATAAGTCCAAATGCTATGAAATTTTCACAGAAGCTTGAGCACATGCTGAAGAATGTTCACACCAAATTTCAGCTCGATTGGACAATTTCTTGATCGATTCGAACATAGCTTCGAATCGATCCCAAAGTGGGCCCGGATTTCCAGAAAGCGGGCATGTGGGCCCCCTGACTTACTGGAACTGGTCTCCCTTCAGTTTAGGCGAAATATCAGCCTCCTACACCTATAAATAGAGCCCCTGGTCATTCAAAAAAGGGGTCGGATAATTCTAAGAGCTAAAGAGCGCCCAGACTCTGCCAGATTTACTCAGAATCGCCACGGTTGTCTTAAATTCAGACTTAGCTCACGAAACCAGTTGTACTGCGTTGTAAGAAATTGTAATCTTCGAGTGTCGAGCAATAAAATCATCAAACTTCATAGTGGACGTAGGCTAAAACGCTGAACCACTCTAAATCGCTTGTCTTTGCACTTTACCTTTCTATTATTTAGAGTTTTTGTTAGATAATCCACAGTGTTAAATTTCATTCTTCGCGTTTATCTCTTCAAAGACTTCCGAAGAGTGTTGTGCCCATTTTTGGTACAAACACTTTGGTGCTTTCACTGAGAAATTCAGTTTTCTCTTGCTCCTTGGATCTACCATCGATACCGGATTGCATAAATCCAAGAGGAAGATCCAGATCTCTACTCCGGAATCCTTCCATTCTATTCAGATTTGCATAAAATCTAGGAGAGGAATCCACTGTTCAAGATGGTTAGCACTAGGACTACTTCTACAGCTGCTAATCAAGAAAATCGGGATGAACAGAATCCCACACAGCAGTTACAGTCCAATCAAGACAACACTGCTCACTCCGGTCCATCTGGACCAGTAACCAGGCAAGAGTTCCAAACATTACTCCAGGAACTGACCCAAAGCCGACAACAGTTAGCTGAACAGTTGCGTGCCAACATTGAATTGACCAATCAATTAAACCGCCAAAGGCGCAGGAAGACAAGGAGGGATGATGCTTCCCACTCGTCCACTGAAAGTTCTGCTTCCTCTGACTATCATGGCAGAACTACACGTCCCCGGTTGGACGCAGGTCATACGCTAGTTACCGAATATCAACCCGCCTTGACTGTGGGACAATTGAGGGTCGGACCGTCAACTAGCTCCCAGGCCGGGCCCTCATCACGAAGAGGTGTTGCTCCACAGCATACCACAGGCGATCGCGCTACAACAACCGCGGTAGAGACAAGGGTTGATACCCGAAACCTGTCAAATCCAAATGATCAACAACGTGGGCGTACTCCTGAACCATATGTCCCAGAAGATGTGGAACCAAGGAGGTGAGATATGGGCCGTCGACAACGTCCGGTCCAAGCTCGCGCTGTGGAACCCGACCACACCTTAGTTCAGCCTACACGGAATGTGGTTATGCTCGACATTTCAACCATGGTACGTCAAATGATTCGCGAGAGCCAGGGACTTATCAATGACGACTGGGGAATCTCCCGTAGTCAAACTCCTTTCATTGACGAAATACTGTACGCTGAACCTCCTCGGCGATTCAGAATGCCAACTCTCCCTCTGTACGAAGGAAATTCCGATCCCAATCAACATATTTTAAAATATGAATGGTCAATGAGCGCCGCAAGGGCTGATGATGCAGTAAAATGTCGGAGCTTCCCTATCTCTTTGGGAGGAATTGCAACAATGTGGTTCACAAGGTTGCCACCAAGATCCATCTCTTCGTTCGATCAACTGGCTAAGAAATTTGTCGAACAGTTTTGCATGCATGTCACTAGGCCTAAAGACGTTAACACCTTGTCTAGTGTCACCCAGGCTAAGGGAGAAACGCTCAGGCGTTACCTGGAGAGGTTCCATGCAACATGCGTGGAAATTAGTAATCCCAACAACAACTCGATTCTGATGGCGTTAACCAAAGGGATCGATCCCGACTCAAAATTTGGAAATTGGTTAGCTGGGAAACCACCCGCTTCATTGGACCGTTTCTACTCCAAAGCCGCTCAATTCTTGCGACAAGAGGACGTGAAACATTCTAGGAAACAGGGCGATGCAATACCCAGAACTGAAGGAATACAGAGTAATGTGGCAGTCAAGCAGCCCGGTGAGAGTTCCGGAAATGTCCAGCTAAATATACAGTATAAACAAGCTCAGCCGAGAGTCAGCAGTGGTTAGGATAAGAAGAGAGACCAAAATCGAGGCCCGCAACGTAGGACCCCGATGTTTGACAGTTACACACCATTGAATACATCGTTGGAGAACGTGTATCTACAAACCTGCAACGCTGAGCAATATAAGAAGCCTGCTCCGAAGCAATCATCTGAGAGACAGATTCGGACAGGAAAGTTTTGTAGATTTCACGAAAGTTATGGCCACAATAACAACGAGTGTCGACATCTGCAAGACCTCGTTGAAAAATTGATCAAGGAGAGAAAGTTGGACCAATTTGTACGGGCACCGTTGTCTGGTGGAGCGAACCCCTCAAAGCAAAATCATACACAGAATCAAGCAAGACAGGAAGAACCGGGTCGTGGCGGAGGAAGATTGGTAATTAATGCTGTAAGTAGTAATCCTCATCCAGCGGTTCGAAGCTGGGAGGAAACAGAATCATATAGCAACTTGGCTAAACGCTCAAACTTCGAGTATGATGATAACTTGGGCGATAAACCTTCAACCAAATGGAAGAGAGCGACGACTAAGGACATCACTTTCCGGGACAACGACGTTGACTACGTCGGAAGCCCGACTACTGACCCACTTGTGATATCGACCCAAGTAGGCCCGATGTGGATGAAGAGGATCCTGATTGACTGCGGGAGCTCTGTGAATATCATATTTTCACATGCTTATAATCAAATGAAGATGAAAGCTGGGGGTCTAAAACCCTGCCAAACTCATCTCTATGGATTCAATGGCAGCGCTACTGTACCAGTTGGGATGGTAGAGTTACCAGTTGAATTGGGAACCGGAGAATGTAGGTCGATTCGAATATTGCAGTTCGTTGTGTTGGATGTAGAGTCGCCATATAATGCCTTTTTAGGTCGACCTGCCCTTGCTGAATTTAGGGCCATAATAGCCCCATGGTGTTTAACTTTAAAATTCCCAACCGTCAACGGAGTTGGGGTCGTTCAGGGCGATCAGGTTGATTTGAGAACAATCATACACCGAAATCGAGTTGCCCGATTGCACAATGCCAAGGACCGACTTAAAACTTTTGAACTTGGTGAGCTAGTCGCTAAAAAAGATTATCCGGCACTCCCGCCCGTGAGATCAACGTGGAGAGGGTCACGCAAGATTAAGCGAAAGCTCAAGGATGGCGAATTCAAGTTATCACCCATTGATGGCTTAACTTTACCAGGGGCCTGGAATAGCGAAAGCCTTCATCGCTACTGCAATTAACAGGCTATGTTTATTTATTTAGTTTAAATTCCGTTTTAAAATTTGTTTCAGCATTTCGAAATTAGAACTTATAATAAGGCAACTGACTTTGCCATATTTTCTGATTTCAGCAATAAAATGCCATTTCTTCGGGTCAGAGCTGTGACTCATTAAATACAGTGTACAACATCACGATGCACGGAGAGCTAAAATTCCATCACGCAATGGGATTTATTCAAGAACGGAATGGATGTGATACGACCAACCACTCTCTAAGTAAAGCCCGAGCTCGGGGGCAAGCCATCACATCAAAGCTAAAAATGGGTTGATACACGACGATCCTTCCTTAACTCCGTACTCCCAGAGTGCGAGGCGGAGTATAAACATTCCTTAACTCCGTACTCCCAGAGTGCGAGGCGGAGTATAAACATTTCCTTAACTCCGTACTCCCAGAGTGCGAGGCGGAGTATAAACATTCCTTAACTCCGTACTCCCAGAGTGCGAGACGGAGTATAAACATTTCCTTAACTCCGTACTCCCAGAGTGCGAGGCGGAGTATAAACATTTCCTTAACTCCATACTCCCAGAGTGCGAGGCGGAGTATAAACATTCCTTAACTCCGTACTCCCAGAGTGCGAGGCGGAGTATAAACATTTCCTTAACTCCATACTCCCAGAGTGCGAGGCGGAGTATAAACATTCCTTAACTCCGTACTCCCAGAGTGCGAGACGGAGTATAAACATGTCCTTAACTCCGTACTCCCAGAGTGCGAGGCGGAGTATAAACATTCACTAACTCCGTACTCCCAGAGTGCGAGGCGGAGTATAAACATTCCCTAACTCCGTACTCCCAGAGTGCGAGGCGGAGTATAAACATTCCCTAACTCCGTACTCCCAGAGTGCGAGGCGGAGTATAAACATTCCTTAACTCCGCACTCCCAGAGTGCGAGGCGGAGTATAAACATTCCTTAACTCCGTACTCCCAGAGTGCGAGGCGGAGTATAGACATCTACTTAACTCCACACTTCCAGAATATGAGACGGAGTATAAACATACATCAACTCCGTATTTGTCCTCAGGACTGGGGGCAAGACCAAAACAAATATCGAATTGAAGACGAAAGAGAATATACTTTCAGTTCCGTTATCAACAAAAAGAATTCGATTACAAGATGATTCAGAAAAAGAAAAAAAAATTTCCTGCTAGTGGGAGCCGAGTCCACATCTATACACGGCTATAGAGAAAACCAAAAGACAAAACACTACAGAGAACTGAAGAAGGAGTTCAATCTTTCTTCTTCCTTAGCTTCTTCTTCGGGGAAGTCCCACTAGAGCCGCTACCCAACTTCTTCCTCCTTCTCTTGCTCTTCGCCGATTTGCCCTCAGATGGCGACATAATGTCCACCTCTTCCTCAGAGCTAGAGGCAACAGAGATTCTTTTGGAGGGTGGAGCCGGAGGAATAGAATCAGTAGCAGGAGGTGGAACAGGAGCATTTGCAATTACCACAGTGCCGCCAGGCGATATCATCATTAGGGGGGCATGGCCTGACGGGTCCATACCGGCGGTCACTGCGTCCATCTCAGTATTAATCTCAGCCAAGATCTCATCTTCACGAGGTACTTGGGTCGCGCTGGATATGCTAATGGTTGGCATGGAAGTACTAACAGCCGGGGTGGTCCCACTCATAGAAAAGGATGGATCGATGAAGGGATCGTTGGGTTGATTAAGGAGTTCCTCAATCATCTGAGCGTCAAAAGATAACGTATTCACTTCCCCTTCTTCACCAACCACAAAAGATGTCATAGTAGCTTCGGTGACGATAGCCCCATGCACTTGATGAGAAGCCTGAGATGCAGGAGGCGCGGGGATAACGACTTCAGTCACTGAAATGTAAAAAGAAAAAACGAAGATTGTTAGCTATGGGTATTGATCCAAATTCGCCACACTAAATGTATACAGAAGGCGTTCGATTACCTTCCTTAGCCTGGCTCACAGTATGGGCAGATACAGAGGCAGAAACATCAGCAGAAGATAAATGCGGCTGGTCAGGATTATAAGCAGGGATGCACTGAGGATTGACCGCACCGATGTTTTCAGGCAATGTCAGAATTACAGCTCCAACACTCGTTTCGTGATGCTCAATCCTCGAGCCCTCGCCTGTCTCTATCTGTTGGAACCCGAGCCTCTCTCTCGCCACAGAAACCACCGCCTCATGAAGAGCTTTCCTCTCTTCCTCAGTAAGCAAGCGCATCTCAAGCTCGAAGTCATCCAGTGTTTCATCCGGATGCGCCGCTTTCTTCTCCTCCACCAATCTAGTCCAGGCGTTATATAGAATCATGGAGTCATCTCCCAGCCACGATAAATTTCTGTGCTCTAACACATTGGCGTTGTATGTAACTAGGAGATCATCGAAATCAGCATCCATCCTGGACTGCTCCGCCATAATCTTTTCCTGGATTTCTGCATCCACAGACTTGGACTTGGCCACCACCGCAGCAAGTTTGGCCCGAAGTGACACAGCTTGGTCACACGCCTCCTGAGCGGTGGTGTTAGTAGCATCTTTCTCTTGCACTACTTCAGCAAATTTGGCCTTGAGCTCATTCAGCTCCTTAACGGCTGCATCTCGCTCAGCTACAACGTTGGTGTAGCGGTGGCCCATCTCTTCAACCGTGGCACAGTGTGCCTGCTGCATTCTCGTCATTTTAGCCACAGTATCCTCATGCTTTTTGAGTGCTTGGAGTTCCGAGCTTCGAGACGACTCCATCTCAGACTGAAGAACTTGAATGATGCGGTCTTTCTTGACAATCTCAGCATCTCGCTCCTGAATAACTTTCGCCCGGTCAAAAGCTACCTTTGAAGCTTTCGTGGCTGCTTTGTACCATTCCTTGTATTGGTCATAGAAATCACGAATATAGCTGTGCGCAATATTTTCAGCATCCTGAGGAATCCTCTTGAGATAAGGAGGAATAACGTATGCGTCCATACAGATTTCTGGGAAGTCCTTCTTCATTTGAGCAAGCTGGATGGCACCTTCGCTTGTCAACTCAGCCGGAGCCTGCTCAACGATAGCAGCTGCCGGTGGTTCAACTCTAGGCCGCTGAGTCTCGGGCCTTGAAGATTGGGAAGGCTGCTGCTGCTGTGAAGGCCTAGGGATATCTACAGGGGCCCTAGGAGGCGGAGGAGAACGAGATCGTGATCGGTACTGATGGCCCCGATCTCTGTCAGTACAATCATGGCCAGAACGGTCGCGCCAATAATCTCTATCCCTGTCATAGCGCTCCTGGCTAGTGTAACCTTGCCCATGGTCCCTATCCGATTCTCTCCTACGAGAATCATAATATGGGGAAGATTGACGCATGTTACGGAGCCTATCCAAAGTAGATTCGCGACCCGACATCTCGCCTGCAATAAGAAGGAGCTACAGATTAGAATCCTACAAAACAGTAATTAATGTGCGAAAGTCATGTAGTGGTGTGGAAGTGTGTGAAAATGTGTAAAACCCCAGACCAACCGGAAGTGTTGACCGCACTCAAAGGAAAGGGCTCGCTCATATTTAATACATCTTGAAATTCCTCCAACCCAGGATTACATGGAATCAATATAAAATCCGGGATGGGAATCTCGTCAAGCCCTTTAAAAGTATCTCTCGATTGAGAAGGGGCGGCCTCAGAAATCGTAACTCCGGAAGTGGGAGGAAACACATCCACAGATTTCCACCCCTTAGACTTAAATTTTTTAGAAACGACGGTCTTGCTTTTCCGTCTTTCTTCAAACTCTTCGAAGTTGCGCGAAAGATCAGCCATCGGCTCTACATCTATATGGGTCCTTTCTTCATCGCTCACTTTGGTTATTGTAATCCCGGGCATTTTCTTCGCCATTGTCCTCTCCTTCTTCTCCTTGTTTTTCTTCTTTGAGGCAGGCTTTGACATCCCCTCGATGACTATACTCTGATTTATTTCAATCAAGCCGAGAGTTCTTAAGTTATAGTCATTCAACACCAAGTCGATGTGTCTCAGCTCGCTCGGAACTTCTTGGAGACTATGGACTATGCCCTTGTAGTACCCGCCATCGGGTCTGGAGATAATGGTTGTAAGAGAAACAAGATGTTAATACCAATGCCAAAAAGCTATCGACCAAGAAAAGACATCGGCATATGAGGACACTTACGCCTAGACAACCATCGCCTAGCGAAACCAGGAGGACACCGGACATAGAACCATTCATTCTTGAAGTAGCTTAGTCTGGTCCATGCTCCAATAATAACTTGGCAATTTCTGACTGCCTCCAAAAATATAAAGGATGGGCTATCGCCCCTGCTCTTGAAATTAAATATGTGTCTGATCTCAGTTGGCCTTAGCGGGCGAAAGAGACAATCCATAAATATGACGAAGGCGCTATTCAACAACGCATGTCCGTTGGGATGAAGTTGCGAAGGAGCAATTCCTAAGTATGACAACATTTCCCTGATGTATTAATTAAAAGGAGGAAGAGTTCCAGCCGCGCAAGCATGGCGGTATATGGCAGTATATCCTTCAGGCGGATTATGCGGTCTGTCATTAGCACTAGGTAGTAATACATCGTTCAGAGATATATTGTGTTTCAAGCATATCCGGCCCAATAAGGATTCAGAGATATTAGACTGGATGGAATCCATGGGATTCTCGATAAATATAGCCTCTGGCAATTCGTTTGGAGCTGGTTCGATTACGTCGGCAGGAATATTGGGAATCTCAAGCACCGGAGGAGGCGAACTCTGTGCTTCTTGTTGTTGGGAGCTCGAAGATTCCATAACTGACTACTTACCAGAAATCAGTATTAAAACAAACAATGAACCCGTGCGTCCCGCAGTGTAAGGTGTATGAATGTGCCATGCAGTGTAAGTGTTGTGCATTACTAAAGCAAGTTTTACGGAATGAAACAAAATGTGCGAACGACGAAACCCTGGAAATCGGGGATGGGGATGACCGTCTTCGCTGACCGTCATGTCCACAACATCCAAATGCTACCAACCGACCCAAGTGTAAATCTGTTATGTTTTCGGTTAAGTCATGATTCCATCGACGAGCTACGAAGGGCAGTCAAATATGCGCAACAAGAACTTAGTCCAAATATGCAAAGATGAAGCTCGTCGGAGTCATTCTAGTAATTATGTGAAATTCTCGTATCCATGGAAGCCCGTTCGTGTCAACCAAGGTTCGAATCCATGAAGCTTCGAATCGGTCTAAGAGGTATGCCTTCGAACCAATACGAGTTCGAGTCAATGCAAGTTCGAATCGATACAAGTTCGAGTCCATTGCAAGTCTATCCTTCGAATCGATCTCTGAAACAACAGCGTGTCGAATAAACGTAGCCTCGTATCGGTTGTAGAAGTGTAATCTTTGAATCGATCGTAGGTGAGTATACCATAATTCCACGTATCGATCACTTCGAATCAATACGTTCGATTCCACACCAATGATTGATTCGATCGATGTACGTCCACAGATCGATACGAACGCCATGACAAAACTTATTTTCCAAGATCGATTCGATAACCACCATTCAAGATCGATGCGAAGAAGACTTCTTTCTTTTCACCCCTGGATTCGATCCTGTTCAGATCGACACAAACGCAAACAAAAGAAGTATTCATCAATCCCAAAGTTTGAAATGCTCAGCCAAATCGCCTACCTAAATGAGGAGTGAAATTGGGAAGGATTAGTTCGATTCGGAGAAGAACAGAAGGCTTCGATTCATGCAAATACTAGATCAATTCGAAGGCACAGGAGTTCGGAGCGAAAAGTGAAAAAGTAAAAAATGAACAGGACCCCGGTATATATAGGGAGTAGTGAGACGATTCACATCCCGGTCAAGTACAGCCGGCCATAGCGGGTCTAACCCATCGATTCGAAAAATATCTCCGACTCGATCACTGAAGGTTTCCCTCGATTCGAAGGAAAAATTCGAATCCATCAACTCGAATTCCAACATACATCCATTCCGAGTCAACTTTGAATCCATTCCTCCGAATCCATCGCATCGAGTCAAGCGACACCGTCGAATCCACCACTAGTGAGTTCCATCGATTCGAAGCCCATGATTCGACTCCATCCGCTGCATATCAATACGAACAAGCGTTTCATATCCGCTGATTTAAAAATTCGTCGGTACAATGTCGGTCCTTCGACTTTCTATGATTGGTTCAGGAGAGGATCAATACGAAGGAACTTCCTAAAAAACAACTGAACGGGTATATTCAGCCTGAAAGACTGTAGTTTTTTCAAAGCACGTCCTGTTTACACAAGACGTACTTTGGGGGCAAATGTTATCCCGCCTTTTGGCAAGGTCGTGACACCAAGAGCTTGATTAGAATTCAGCGACAGTTCGTCTTGGAGATCGGTTACACGAAGGCTCACTACGGATATCGATGAATTTTACCCGAGCCCGGATCGAGCTGCAATTGATAGGACGCGTCGAGCAAGGCCGTGAAGGTCAACGTTCCAAACATCAAGTCAATCCATGGTCGTACGCTCAAGATGTTATCGACGCAATCGGAGGACATAGCCCTAGGTTCGTATCCATATGAGTCGAATCCACTAAGACCGAATCCATATGGTTCGAATCCATTCACTTCGTATCCATCTAGCCTCGGAGCTTCGTAACCACCGGAGAGCACTCATGTTCGATTCCATCAGGTCTCACCTACTTCGAATCCACGAGGAGTGTCTTAGCTCCGACTCCATCCCATAAGCTACTTCGAATTCACACTGTTGAAGTAGCTTCGAATCGATTAACCAAGGAATACCTTGATCGATTCGAACGAGCATGTCTACGAGTCCACTACCTCGAATCCACTAAGTCAAGACGGATAGAACCATGGATTCGACCCAGTCAACTCGGAGTGAAAGTAGGATCGATACGAAGAAAGCGCGCCACGTCAACAACGCTACGCGCGAAACCATCGAGTCGACCCTATTGATTCGAAGGGATCGATTCGAACCAAGCTAGTCAACCAGAAATGCAATCTTGAATCGATCATAACTTGAGATCTATAAGTCCAAATGCTATGAAATTTTCACAGAAGCTTGAGCACATGCTGAAGAATGTTCACAACAAATTTCAGCTCGATTGGACAATTTCTTGATCGATTCGGACATAGCTTCGAATCGATCCCAAAGTGGGCCCGGATTTCCAGAAGTGGAAATTAGAGAGGCATCCCTATCATACTTTCATATTGTAAAGCGGGTCCTTATCAAAGTTTCATTGTAAATTCGGTCCCTGTTTTCTAGAAACAAAGAAAAATTATTGCTGAAATGTCAGCAACTTTTATAAATAAGTGCTGATATTTCAGCAACTTTCTCTGTCAAAGTTTCATTGTAAATCCGGTCCTTATTTTCTAGAAACGAAGAAAAATTATTGCTGAAATGTCAGCAACTTTTATAAATAAGTGCTGATATTTCAGCAACTTTCATACAATGTGTTCACAGTGTACATAAATGTTGCTGAAATGTCAGCAACTTTTATAAACAAGTGCTGATATTTCAGCAACTTTCATATCAGTGTACAGAAAAGTTGCGGAAATTTCAGCAACTTTTATGAAAAGTTGCATCATGCTCTGCAATAATCGTAAATAAAAAACAGGGACCTAATTTACACTGAAATTTAGTGAAGGACTTTTCGTGTATTTTGAATCTTAATAAGGACCTGTGCCAAAAGTACCCTTTCCAGAAAGCGGGCATGTGGGCCCCCTGACTTACTGAAACTGGTCTCCCTTCAGTTTAGGTGAAATATCAGCCTCCTACACCAATAAATAGGGCCCCTGGTCATTCAGAAAAGGGGTCGGATAATTCTAAGAGCTAAAGAGCGCCCAGACTCTGCCAGATTTACTCAGAATCGCCACGGTTGTCTTAAATTCAGACTTAGCTCACGAAACCAGTTGTACTGCGTTGTAAGAAATTGTAATCTTCGAGTGTCGAGCAATAAAATCATCAAACTTCATAGTGGACGTAGGCTAAAATGCCGAACCACTCTAAATCGCTTGTCTTTGCACTTTACCTTTCTATTATTTGGAGTTTTTGTTAGATAATCCACAGTGTTAAATTTCATTCTTCGTGTTTATCTCTTCAAAGACTTCCGAAGAGTGTTGTGCCCATTTTTGGTACAAACAGATATTAGTATGGATTTTGTGTTGGGATTACCGAGAACAGAGGGGGAATGATTCGATATATGTTGTAGTGGACAGGTTTTCGAAGATGGCACATTTCATCGCTTGTAAAAAGACAGCTGATGTCGTCCGTGTTGCCGAGTTATTCTTTAAAGAAGTGTATCGCTTACATGGTTTACCAGAATCCATTGTTTCTGATCGAGATACTAGATTTCTAAGTCATTTTTGGCTGAGTTTGTGGAAGATGGTGGGAACAAAGCTAAATTTCAGTAGTGCTTACCATCCGCAATCCGATGGTCAAACTGAAGTTGTTAACAGATCTTTGGGAAATTTATTACGGTGCCTTGTGAAGGATAATATGAAGAGTTGGGATATGAAGTTATGTCAAGCGGAGTTTGCTCATAATCATGCTATAAACCGTAGTACGGGTTTCAGTCATTTTCAGATAGTGTATTCAAGCTTACCAAAAGGGCCGTTGGATTTGACAATAGTACCACAACCAAAGGGGACTGTTAAACGGGCTGTTGATTTTGTTGATGGATTGCCAGAATGTCATAAAATCATTCAGGAATGATTGGAGAAAGCGAATGAAAAGTATAAACGATCTGTAGATTTGAAGCGAAGAAGCGTCAAATTTAATGACAGAGATTTAGTATATGCTGTGTTAACAAAAGATCGTTTTCCAGTGGGAGCATACAATAAACTTAAAGCACGAAAGATTGGTCCTGTAACAGTTGTGAAACGGATCAATGAGAATGCTTACAGGTTGAAGCTGCCGGAGGATGTGTACACGTCTGACGTGTTTAATGTTAAACTTCTGATACCGTATCGTGGGAATGAGTTTGTTGTGGAAGAAGAGGGCGCAAATTCGAGGATGAATTTTTCTCAACCCGGAGAGGATGATGCAACCTAGAAAGATGAAGTCGTAGGTCGTGTACGACCTAACATGTTGATAGGTCGAGTACGACCTAACGAGGAAGCTAACGAGTTAAAACTTTGTGAAGAGTCATGGGAAGTCGGAGTCTTAGGTCGTAAGCGACCTAACGGGTTTGAGAATAGCGAGCTAAAGCAGAAGAATAGGTCGTTGGAACGACCTAACAGGTTGCTCATTGATGCAGGCCAAACAGACCAAGTCTTAGGTCGCGAGCGACCTAACATACTGTTAAGTCGTGTGCGACCTAACAAGAAGGATAACCAGCTGGAACGACCTAGCGACTTACGAGCTAAAAGTTGAAGAATAAGGTGCTACGACCTAAGTTAGGTCGCGGGAGTTATGGGAAGTGTAATATCCCGGAAATTTTGACAATATCAATTTAATAATCTGTTAATAATTAAATTGTTATGGATAATCTTTGATAATAAGATTTGAATTTAATTTAATAATCTGATTAAATTAGTATTAATTGATGATTTTATCTTTTAAAAGTTAATAAGATATTTCTATTTGGATATATATATATATATATATATTTATTTATATATATTGTAAATAGAAGCTTTGGTAAATTGGAAATTTAGATTTAGTTTAATCTGGACTTTTCAAAGTTATTTAAATAAATAACATTTTAGTTTTAAATATACTTTAGATAAATCTTTTAATTGGTTTTATTTTCTTTAAAGAAATTTATATATATAGATAAGCATTTATAAAATAATAAATTAAGTAAAAGCCTTTATTAACATTTATATTAAATAAGTAGTAATTACTTAAATGACATGTGTAAATCTCTAAAGGCTTGTTTTACCAAGTGTTAACTAATAAAACAATATAGTGACAAATGTCATTTTTTAAAATTAGTTTTCTTTTTATTTTTAATAAATCATTTTACCATTATAAACATATGCCTTCTTCTCCTCATTTCTTTTGCTATTTCTCTTTTCTAATACAAAGAAAACTTCAGCCTGTAAACCATTCTCAAAACAAATCTGAAATCAATACTTCTCAAACCAAATCTAATTCAATAACCTGAAACCACTTCCTCAAACCCCTGTAAACACATTTCCAAATCAAGAGCCTGTAACATTTTCAAACATTCATCTCCTGTTTCAAAACTCTAAAGCCATCATTTCCAAATTAAAGCAAACCTGCACGTTTTCAAACAATGGCAACTGCATTCATTATCTTCAACCTGAGATGATTAGGATGCATTTTCTTTTAATCTGGAAGTATGCAAAGCAAATCTGAAGCCAGCATTTTCTTTCCAAAATCTGGAATCATCTCAAGCCTACCTGCAATTCTTTTCATCTCTGGAAGGAATTCATACTGTCTTCATTCATTCTTCAAACTGGAAGCAACATGCATGTGTTAAAATCAATTTAAAGCTTCAACAACTAAAGTTTAAAAATCAAATTCAAACAAGCATGCAAGTTTACAGCCTTCAGAAGCTAAACTGCCTCTGTTTCATCTTTGAACAGGTGAGTAACTTTTCTTTAAAAAGCTTAAGTATAAATCTGGTCGCATGAGAATTTCTGAAACAAAGTATGCTTTGTACATATGCATTATCTGTGTATATATGACTGTATGGATGTATGCATGCCTGTGGTATCAATGACATTACTGTTGTTAGTTTCAAACTAGGATTTCAAACAAAATCCATTATCACTTGATCTGTTTATTGTTAGGATTTAAAATTCAAACAAAAGTGTTTGTTTCAGTATATAGATTAATGTTTAAATTATGATTAAGTTAAATAAATTTTGAATGACTTGTGAAAACAAAAACAACAGAGAAAACTTAAAATAAGTAAAAATTAAAATATCTCAATTCGTTGATTCAAGAATATTAGTGGAATATTTAAACTAAAACATGATTTTTAGAACAGAAATCATGATTTTTAGTAATGGGATTTTGGAGCGGTTTGGGTTTGTCTAAATTTTATAGTTTGGGTGTTTTATGGTGATCTCTATGGTCTGGGTAGTAGGGGTTCTTTCTGGTGATAGAAGGATGATCGGGGAGGTCAGTAAAAATGGTGGAAGTAGGGGCAGATGACCGTGGCGATGGTGGTTGGGCGATTGGGTTTGTAAACCTAGTTTTGGCTGGGTTTTGATGTTCGATCGGCATTGTCTCTCTAGTGTATCGAGTCTAACGAAACTCGAGGGAATGGTAGCAGGGAGGTTGGCGATGGTGTGGCAGGAATTCCGGAGTCGTTGATGGTCGGAGTGTTGTGGATGAGGTGGGTTCCAGATTTCCGATGATGGTTCCAGTTTGGGTGTTTTAGCTCGAATTCGATTTCGACTTAGGAATGACGATCTAATGATCGAGTTGGGGTGGTGGAGTGGTTTTGGATGTGGAACGATCATCATTGATGATCGGAGGTGACTGAGGGCAACGTGCACGTGCACATGTACGTCTCGTACAACTGGAAGAATTTAAAGTTTAGGAAGATGAAGTCTGGGTTTGGTTCAAAGTTTTAGTGTGAGAGACTCGAAGTTGTACTCGAGGAATTGGGGACTGGGCTCGGGGTTTCGAAGGAGAGGCTCGTGTAGTTATCACGGTTTTAAATTTTAAAACTTAGCAAAGTTAAAAAGAAAAGGAAGGGGAAACTCGGAGTTGTCTTGGGGTTTTTTGTTTTGGCACGGGAGAAAATATTGATGGTCTCGGGTCAATTACCTGTTGCAGTTTTCTTTTTAATCTGTTTGATTTTAAAACTTTAAACTTATTTTAAAATTTGAAAGCAAGATTTAAATCTAGTTTTAAATCAAATATAAAGTATGGATTCAAGTTAATTTGTATCTTAATTCAAATAAATAAGTTTTTATTAAATTTATAATGTTTTACAAATGAAAAATGTTAAAAATATAATTTTATAAAGGTTTGAATTTAAAAATCTTTAAATGTTAAGTGTTTCTTAACATTTGAATTTAAGAAGATTTTATAAATTTGATTTAAATTTGGTTAAAGTTAAATTTGTAATTTATTTTAAATCTTTAATTTAAAATGAATTAAAAAGAAACTTTTAAAGTAAAATGTTTTAAAGTCTTTGTTAATGATAATTAGAGTAGTTAAAGGGTTAATACTTTAAATTAGAAGTAATTAAGATTTAATGATGTAGGATTCATTAAAGAAATAAGATAATTAAAGAATAATTTGATAAATTAATTAATTAATGATTTAGTGTTAATTAATTAAATAATTAGGATTATAAGTTGATTAATTAAGAATTAAGGATCATTTATTTAAATAAGTATAGATTTTTAATAAATGATTAGGAATTAATTAATCAAGTCATTAAAGATTAATTAGCAATTAATTTAATTAGAAATTAATTAAATGGTAATTAAGAATTTATTAATTGGTAATTAATAATGATTGATTTAAGTTTAATTACTTAAATAAGAATTGTTAATAATTAATGAGGGTTCATTAATTAGGAATTATTGAATAATTAATTAATGTGATTAATCTTGATAATCAATTAGATTAATTAACTAATGATAAGCATTTATAAATTGGTTAAGTATAATTTACTTAATGGAATTAATTAAATGAATTAATTACTTAAGGTAATTAATTAAATAAATTTGATAAGTTTAAATTAATTTGTTTAATTAATTTAAGTAATCACTTGGTGATTTGATAATTACTTAAATGTGATTAGTGGAAGTATAAATTACTTAGGAAAGTAATTAAAGTTAATTAGTGGATGTAATTAACTAAAGATGGATTAATAAAAGTAATTTGAGTTTAATTACTTTGAATAATTAATCAAGGGATTAATTAAAGGATAATTAACTAAGAAGTAAATTAATTAAGGGAAGAGTAATTAAGGGTAGTTAATTACTAAATGTGATTAATCAAAGGTGATTAATAATTAAAGATTAATTATGAAATATAATTAATTTAAATGGAGAAATAAATTAAAGAAGTAATTAGAATCATTAATTAATATGATTAATGATGTAATTAAGGATTGAGTAATTAAGATTAATTAATCAATAATAAGTGATTAAAGTAATTAATTAATTATAATTAATTAAAGATTAATGTAATTAAGTATGGTTAATTAATTATGAAATAATTAAAGATTAATTACTTAATGGTTTAAGATAATTAATTTTTGAAATTAATTAAGTATTAATTACTTAAAGTAATTAAAGGGTAATTAATCAGGAATGATTAATTAAGATGGATACTTAGAGTATGATTAATTAATTGGTTTAATTAATGATTAAGTAAGAAGGATTTATAAAATGAAGTAATTAATTTAATTCACTTTAAATTAATTAGATGATATAAATCATTGCTTAAGGATATATGAATGAGATTGAATGTATTTCATTGTTTGATATCTCTGATGAGATATGATTGATATATGATATGGATGTTTGGTTGAATTGAAATGATAATATGAATTATCTGTTGTGATGATAATGTAGATTATCTATTGAATTATCTATCTGTGGGTAGTATAGATAAGAATTGAATTGTTTTAACCTTAAAAACAACTTGGCCCTTAAAAGATACGTTTTGGATTTCGATGAGACCGGGATCGGGTTTCCGTATACCGGATTTCCAGGTCTGGAGACCCGAATACCACATCGATCCAAATTAACGATAGGTCGTGAATCAAGTGAAGATGAAGATTCAGAGTGCAAGGGTTATTGTCGTTAACTCTGAGGGTGATTCCAAAACGAGTGTAACGAGATAATGCCTTCGGTTTCGTTCGAACCCGGAACGAACTTGTATGGATTGAATGCTTTCAGCACATCGTCAGGTGGACGATGAGCATTCTAAGATAGATGTGTTCTTTTTAAAGGTAATCGTGACCTCAAGCCTCACAAACCGGGAATGGCTAAAACAGGGGAGGTGCAGCAAGGTTAGTGGGTAGCACCCAAGTAGGACAAGGTTACCTCTGTCTAGATGTCCCTTTCTATTTTCGACTTAGTGGTGCGGTTGCTGATCCCAACCGTGAGGTATCTTGTGCGGGAATTATCCAGTAAGGGATGTTCCGACCTTGTGTTGCAGGGGATTGGGAGTGATCCTCGGTACGGTGATCTAGGCCACGTACTGTGACGGGCGGTACCCCAGTAGCCCTGCCATTGTATGGAAACCCATTCTTCCTACGTGCCCTTACGGTTTTGATTGTATAACCCACTTTGTGGCTAGTATGCTGGAATTTAATAATGTAACAATTTCAGCTATTTCATATTTATTTGAAAACCCTAGACCCTATTATAATATAACTGGATTTCCTATCAAATGTTTTGGTTAGCGTAAGGTAAAAACTTACCCATGTTTATTTGTGGGGAGTCTTACGTGATACCTTTTCTTTCTAAAGGTTTTGAAGTTAAGCAAGTTTAACCTGTTACTCACACCAGACCCATGTCTGACCCAAGTGTTTATTTCTGTTTTATAAACTCTTGGGTACTCAAATTTTTACGAGTAGCCAAGGGATTCAGGTTTAGCTTTGACGAATTGTGGAGGAGCAATAGAGCAGGAGGCTTCAGCGTTGTAGATATATATAGTAGTTCCGCTGTGTCTGTATCTCTGTAGTATATTGAGTTGTAATGTCTAGACAGATGTTTATAACTGTCTAGTAAGTGATGTATATGCTGTGTAACTCTGTAAAGTGTTGTATACTATGTAATATTTATGTGATATAATATATTTTGTTTCGTTCCGCTGTGAGATTCTGGTGTGTTGTTATTCTTTCTTTCTCTTCTTTTCTCTTTTCTATCCCTTTCTTTCTTATTAGCGATACGACTTTCTATGGAGAGAAAGTCGTGGTCGTTACAGGAAGATAGGTCGCTCACTTTAGGTCGCTCACTATAGGTCGCGAAGATGTCCTGAAGCTGCTTTATTCTAGGTCGCAAGACTTAAGTCACTGGAGGAGCTTAGGTCGCTGCTGCCGTGTGTATGTTGTATTTTAGGTCGTGAACGACCTATGTGTTGTGATGTAAGTGTGGAGTTGTAATGTGTTGTATTGTTTTCTTTGTGTTGAGTCGCTGCTGCTTTAGGTCGTAGGTCGCGTCTGTTTTTAGGTCGACTGTTTTTAGGTCGTGATGTTTAGGTCGTGACCGACCTAAGTGTTGTACAGTTTTATGTGTGATGAGTTGTAAACCTATAAATAGGCACGTTGGGTCATTTGTAAAAAGTAAGTTGATTTGAAATAAAATTTGTTTGTTAGCTTTGTGCTTTCATTAAATTGGTAGTTGAGAGTGATCTCATATCTCCTCTTTCGGCATTCGAGTGCGCTCGAATCAACGATCGTAGAAGCCAATTCACGGTATCAAGTGCGCTTGATCAACGTCTGAAGAATTGCAGATCTTTTTTCACGGTATTGTGCGCGATCAACGTGACGAAGATAGCTAGAATTCGGTATCTTCGGATCAACGAATTTGGGCCATTCAGTATTCTTCATTCCATCGATTGCTACTTTCACAGAATCATCAATTTGTTATTCCGCTGCTGCATCACAAAGACACTTCCATCCTATTATTTTCCTATCACTTATGCTATTCCACTTTCAACCTTAGCTAAGACTCTGATAGCACATGATGGGAACTTTGAAAGGTATGTGCAATCACTGCACATATTTGTGGAGATTATCCATAGTCTCCTATATTGTTTCTAGTTATTAACACTATTTTATATAAATTTCTAACATTGTTTCTATTTATATTTTATAATGTTACTACTGTTTATCTTTCTTCTACCAAAAATGCTTTTATTTTAATTGCTTCTTTTATATAGCTTTTCTCTAAATTGACTGTCTTCTTTATTGAATTATTGCAGTGCATTCGTATACTGCTTTGTTTTCAAGTTATTGTCTCCTTTTCATTCTTGTTACCACATTTATAGACCAATACCACTTCCTATTGTCCACCCTTAAGAATAACATCACAACTTAAAAAAAATTACCTAAGAAAAATCAACATGTTATATATACGCTCTACTTTTCCTTCAAAAGAAATATCTCTTTATTAAAACCCATTTTTAACTGAAATTTTTGATTTAAACAAATTTTGAATTTTCTAGCAGAAATTTCTTTTTAAATAAAATAAGGATATTTTATTTGCCCAAAAATGTAATATTTACTTACTTTCCAAAAATAAGGTTTTTCTACTTTTAATAAATCCCAAGAAAATCGTTCCGAAAATAGTATTCGTATATTTCCCCTAATTTGTTTCAAATATTTTATTAAATTATTTCATATGGGGTTGGACTTAGAGTGGATTTTAATTGTCCCTTCAGTTAGGCTTTTCTCCCTTTCTACTTACTTTTTGACTTAACTTCTTCCAAAATATGAAAATACCGCTATCATCTTGATCTGATTACTACACACCTTCTTTTAGGAACTTATTTAATTCTTATTTCCGGATATCCGCAACATATAGATTACCACTTACCCCTTATCTAGAACTAACGTACATCATCAATCAGCAATCCCGTGAGGACTACAACTATTGGGTAATCCAGGCCCAACAAGGGAACCATGTACCATCTAGTTTCTGGTACCCTTCTATATGCTGCACTCATGCTCTTCTTAAGTCAACGCCTCGAATATGGCCTACATCCCGTGGGGTGATCGACATAGGTGTATATCTTCAACTTCATCTATTGTTCAAACTCCTAGTACCATTGTCCATCTTTTTAGAATATGGTTGCAATTACTTCTATAATCAAAATTTGTAGAGTTTAGCGTATTATATATATATATAATTATAGTAAAAATATACGTTCACTCAAAGTATCCTAATTCTTAAGATCAAATAACCTATGCTCTAATACAAAATGTAACAATCGCACCTTAGTAGGCCCGAATTTTGGCTAAATCGAAAACCCAAGTCCACGAAAGTACAGATCGTTGGTTTTTGGTATCCTGCAAATAACAAAGTATATCTAAGCACTATTGATATAAACATAGTGGAATAGTAAAGTATAATAAAACATATGATTACTGACCAAGGTTGACACCTTTGATCTTTAGTCCTCTTGTCAGTGTCGACCATGCATAATGAAATCTTTACTTTCACTATTCCTGCCTTGTACTAGTACTTATTCCTATAAAGCTATCATGTAGGTTGTAATGAGGAGGGGTCAGAACAACATTTTGGTGATTGGTATATTACACACTTTATACATAACACTAGTTTATGCTAATTTCTCCTATTACATGTTATGTTTGTTATTTTACTTAGTTGCCTTGATTTCATGTACACATACAAAATGCCCCATCTACTCGAGATATATACAATAACTATATACGTGTGTGTATGTGTGTGTATACACACCGCAGTCCCTCTTTGGACCAAGGTACTTCCCCAACTAGTATCCATACTCTAACACATCAATAGGATCCATCGGTAATGTTATATCATGTCCTCGCCACCGTGCATACCAATGAATTTCTGTAGTGCCTAATAATGGCATTACAACTATTTAGCCGTATTCTATCTCATTTTTGAATAACTTCCACTTAAAAGGTTATCTAGCCTTGCCTTCTAAATAATAAATAAACTAATAAACAACTATGAGGTGGTGCATGTTCTAAATGTGATTTTTAGTAGTAGGAGGTGTAGACCGTTTAGGCATAATCCTGTCTTTTTGCTGAACGCCTAGGACTGATGACGATCTCAACCTATGTAAACAACTACTCCTCATATGTATAGTACTAATCTAGATGTCATAGCGTAGAGCCTAGGTCATCGTCCCATTTAGATTGCCTAATGTAATCAAGGAAATGCCCATTTAGTTACTTGAAACGTACCCCCTAAAAGGTTGAACGGACTCTACTTCTCCGTTGACACTTTGACCGGGGTGAACCCTCCTACTTCGGTATATTCCATTTACCCATATGCGAATGTATAATTCCATGAGTCCTATAATTGATGATGTCTCACATTAGTACGATGTATTCACAACCGCTAGTGGCCCTTTTCGGTGAGTAAACTTCTGTTGTTTAATTATACTGACCTCGTATCCCAACCCATACTAATGACTTTGTCACTTCTGATTAATCTAAATTATTGACTAGATTCAACTATTCACACCCATCATAAATGCATACTTAAGGCTTACATAAACTTATTTAATTACCATGCCTCTTATGTTTAACTACCGTGTTCAGTTATTGTAATGACCCGCAAATTTATCAATTTGATAAAATTTATTTATTTTAAAATATTAAAATATAAGCTTTAAAAATGGATTATGATGTTTTGAACAATAAATAATAATGGTAATCTTATTTATGAAAATATATACTTTGGCAAAATATCGATAAAATGACCAAAAACCGTTTTATAGATAAACAGCTCTATAATTATCAGAAGACGCACAAGGAGCTGGACATACACTTATTTATGAAGTTAAACAAGAATATGAAATAAAATAATTCATTTTATTTTTAGGAATAAAAAGTATTTATGACATCATCAATAATGACATCATATTTAATAATTGATTTATGAATTTAAATTGATATTTAATGATTTAATAATTATTATGATTATTCATATAATTGTTTTTAAAATGATAATAATTTATTTTAATTAGTGATATAGTGATAGTAAATCATTTATAATAGTTTTATAAAGATATATATTTGATTTGAAAATATAAGAAAACTCATATCGCTTTATCGATATAACATCACTTTTTCCAAACAATTATTTAATATTAATTTGTATGGTTTTATAATTTAGAAGAGATCATATTAATTAGTTAAAAATGATAAGAAATTAGTTTTCAATTTTTTTTAAATTTTTATGTAAATTAATTTATAAGTGAAAATGTGACTGGGAATCGGCTTTTCGATTTTCAAAGGTTTAACGAACGGAAGTTGTTCAAAGTTGGTGCAACCTTGTTTATATGTCTTGTGCACATATATAACATACACATAAACACCATAACGTATACATGAACAAATATATACATACAAATATACTTACCATTTACATTAGAATTTACATATAGTAAAAAGTATAAATATCTAAGATATTTTCTACCCTAAAAAGCAAACATAACATCACTTACACACCATCATCATTACACACATGGCAGCACAAGGGGTTGGCTTTGCCGTGCTTTTGGAGGGGATGGAGGAGGTGTGGGTAAGGGGTAAAAGAGTAATTATACATTTAGATATTTATTTTCAAAGTTTTCCTACAAATACCCACCATTCTCTTCATAATTTTACACACTATTTTACTTCATCTTCTTCCTCATTCTCAAACTTTTCAATGTGTTCCTACCTTAAGGAAATTATAAAGAAAATTATTGCAAAATGAAACTAAATTTATATAAGTATATACACATAAGAAATCCACTTCAAAACCAAGGAAAATCACTCCTTTCCACCCTCATAATCCATGGCCACCACCTTCTACCACCAAGGTCGAGCACTTCACCTCCTTCCAAGCAAGGCCGAGCTCATTCATATGTCCAAGGCTCGATTTCGTAGTCTTTAATTCGATCGTAGCGAAGCTATAGTGAATTTTCGTAAAGTTAGAAACCAATAAAGGTGAGAAACTCTATATAGATATGATAATGATGATGTGATATGTTTGCCATGGATGTTTACTATACTTTGATCATCAAGTTTGGTTTTATTAATATAGTTGTTTGATTGTGTAAACAAGTCACGTTACATACACGTCGATATTATACAAGGAAATTACTTTCCGAATCAAGTTATAAAAGTGATATGGAATCACTAAACCCCTTTGAAATGATTTAAAATGGTTTATAAATGTTTTATAAACACTAAAATCCAGTTTGGTGAAGTTTTGATAAGTGATGAAAATTGAGTCAAAAAAGGCGCATTGCGTAACGGTAGTGCGCGATTTCGCACCGTTGAAAGTTAATTCCATTTATATGATGGATTTAGAGTCGAAATTCTTTGTAATAAGACTTTTTTGAAGTCTTATAATCATAGTTTTCAAACAAAAGAAAAAGATCGAGATTTTGTTTAATAGATTTTGAAATATGAGCACATTAAGTTTTCAAAATAGTCGCGCTTTGGTAGTTCGGAAACTAAATCGATAAATTCTTTAAAAGTGATATTTTTAATTCTTTAAAAATCCTGAATTCTTAAAAAATATGGAATAAATTCTATATTTTAAAATATTGTAAAAGATATTTGAGTTACAGAAATGTTTTTCTAAATGGTGGAAAAGTTTTTTTGATCAAATAAGCCTTAAAAGCACTATTTGTAGCACTATCACAACAATTTTTGCAACACTTTTTATAACTTTTGAAATATAGCTTTAAACTTATGTATTCTTTTCCAAATCTTTTATAAATATTTTAAATAAATAATTAAGTATTTTAAAGGTGATTTGAAGGTTTTATAATTTATTTTAAAAAGTTTAAATGAATGATTTAAAGAAAAGCTGTTATAATTAAGTGATTTAATATTGGCTCTAAAAGCCAATGAGTAGACTGGATTTTTCTATTCGTGAGATCCGGAGGTGAGGTGCTTAAACTAAGGAGATGTTCCAGAGTAGCCATTGCCCTGGTTCATTTGGCCTTTTTCCTAAACGAGGGATAAATATGGTTGAAATGTCGGAAATGAGACAAGTATAAAAGATTTGAATTTTATAATTAATTAATTGCAATTAGGATTAAATAGAGATAATCTCTTCTTATACTTTGTGTTAAATTCTAAGGAGGGAACCCGTACTATCCATGTGAAATTAAAAGGTTATTTCACCGCTATTCGATGGATAATAACGGTTGAATACGAGAATTGATGTTGAGTAGAATTAGTATAATTTCTATAGATATGTTTTACTTGAATACTAACTAACTTGGATTTACCAACTTAGATAACATAGTTTCAACCTATTAAAAAGATATGTATTGGAAATAAGAAATCTTTTATCAAGATTGAAATAAATGATTTTAAATTATTTTAATTCCTATGGATCCTTTTAATAAAAATTAATTGTTTTTGGTTTACAGTAAACAATATCTTAAATAACATTTTTTGACCCGTTTAAAAGTTATGATTTGGAAATCTTGGTTAAGATTTAAATAAATGATTAAGAGATATTTTCCTAAGTAAATGCTGAAATGATTTGGAATTATTCCAAGATTTAAAAAGGTTTTAATTAACAAAGGTTTGATAAGTGAGGTTTAATGATTCCATATATACCAAAAAGAAAAGTTTTAAAGATATACATCTTAAAAGATATTTTTGATAAAGAGAAAAGTAATAAATCAAATGATAAGCTCCTATTTGCTTAAAATCTTTTTGTCGATGATTGGTTCGAAGAAACCGGGGTCGGATTTGGGGTGATCCCTATTTGAAAATCACTTCAAACCAATTTACGAGTTCAAAAGTGAAAACATATGAAAGACAATGAATTTGAAGGCGGGGATCTTCATAACGGAAGAACCGATTGTTGATAATTTTGGAGTAGCTTTTGAGATAAATAAATAGCGGTGTTCCCTTCATTCGAGGATCTTTGTATGCAATGGCTACTCGCTACAAATCCTAGAGTAATTCCTTATATGATGTGGTAGGAGAGTGCCTTTGGTTTGTCCTATTCCTGGACATCTTGTATGGATAAATGTCTGACATTGCATTTCTAAGGTCATAGTGCATTGATCTCTACAAATGTACATCTGTTGGTGGTGTAGGAGGTAACCCCTCTTATAATTAACACCCTTCTCTACGATGTACGAGCTCATAGGTTGTACTTGTGTGGAAATCAATAGTGTGTTGTTGAAAATGGCAATGTGGCATTTTAAGGGAAATTGTTCTAAGAAAGGTAAAGGTTACCTCGAGCATCACACCCGGGGAATTGTGAAATAGAGGTCACTTTAAGGCTAAGTGGATCGTAACCATTAGGGTATGATTTCACCTTTTAAGATTTATTTTGTGCTCGTTATGACATCGGGTAAAAAAATGGTGTATGGTACGAGATCTCTTAGATAAGTCGAGAAAGGCCAGGGTAATATCATATTCGGTTATATCAGCCATAAGATGGATTTGCGGGTAGGTTGGTCTTAATTCGCAGAGGTTTCAAAGATGTCGATCCTCAGTACATTCCTCTAGAAATGTATTGTACCTGAGGTAGTCACTTACATCACTATCCATTGTAAATTAAAATCTTCAATAAGTGCCTTCGGACTTAGTTGTAAATCTATTATGCCGTCAAATTTAACCAATGTAACAATTTCAGATATTTAAATATTTATATTTCAAAGGTTTTCAAAAAATATCCTTAAAAAAATTTCACAAGTTTTCACGTAGAAATGTTTTGGTTATCATAAGGTAAAAACCCATTCCGTGTTTATGTGCGATGTGGTCTTATGATATACCATTTGTTTATAAATATTAGTATTTTGAGTTTCTCACACCAATCCCTTGACTGATCCGGAGTTTATTTTCTTTCCCTTATACTCTAGTGCCCTATTTTTTTGGGTAGCCTAGTGGTTAGGTTTTGTTTAAAACATTTTGGAACAGCTAGGTGTATGGAGCTAGAAGATTCTTCTGACGACCGTTATCCATTTCCACCACACTTGTGTAATATTGTATTCTTCATTTTTAAGGACAGATATTTATAACTGTCCATGTTGATGTTAAGTTATACTCTGATAAATGGATTTAAATTTTCCACTGTAATTATTATATGTTGAAATAATATATTTTGTTCCATTCGTGTAAGATTCTGTACTCTCTTTGTTTTCTTTCTACCCTTAATGGTCGGGTTTTCCGGTAGTTGAATTTGCGGCACGTGAATACCGAGGATGTATTAGTATTGATTTTCAAGGGCCGAAAATCCCCATTCGTTACATTTTGGAGCTTAGGTTGAGCGAACACCTGAGCCTGATAGGGGCAAAGTCTCATCAGATATAGGGTTAGTAACACCCTAGGATGAGTAACTCATCAACACCCTAGGATGAGTAACTCATTAGAGATAGGGTTAGCAACACCCTAGAATGTGTTGAGAGCATAATATGTAAGAGCACATATTTGTTAATGATATATGAATGATTTTTTTTAGAAAAATATGGTAAATGAAATAATTTTACCTAAGATTATATTTTGAATATAAAGAATATATTTGAAAAAAAATATAGTTAGATATGGTATAACTTGAATGATAGTTTGAAATCAAGATTAGTAAAATCTAAGTATAAACATCTTGTGGTTAGAATTTCATAGTTTGACTATAGGATGTTTAATAATAACATTGAGAAGATTAAGAGTAGTACTTTGGAAAAGAAAAATTGGATAATGAGAACTTTTATCTAAAAAGGGTTTTTAGGAAGAGAATTTTCAAAGGATTTTATTTGAAATATTCGAAGTATGGGTTTGGAGAAACAATATCATGTGCTTAGCAAACTATCAACCTTAAAATTTCATAGTAAAAATGAATTTATGCTAGGATAGACTTAGATTTATAACCTAACATTAGATTTAGTTAAGACAATTAAAATGCTTAGTACCTAAGTGTTTGTTGTTGATAATTGTAGAAACCCTCAAGCTACGGGAGAAAGTATTTGAATGGGGAGACCTCATGAACAAACTGGGGTGAGAAGAATGATCTAATCATTCTTTCAAGTGACAAGGAGGAATCCGAGAAAGGGCAGCTTAGAAAAATTAAGCCCACTATTAGAGGAGAATTAGATCCATACACTTGACTAGATAAATATGGTTACCATACGGCCAAAATGTCTATATCTTCCCTAACTCCAGAACTTATTATAGTGACCGGTGACGAAGAGACCCCTCAGGCCTCAGAAAGAATGTGGATCACTGACCCAGTAAAGTTAGAATTTGAACCGGTAGACGAAATTCCTAAGGAGGAGCCAATGGAAGAAGAATCTGAACCTGAAGAAGACCTAAACATTATGATATCCTATGAATCAGACAACAGTTGTAGAGACAGTAACGTCATATGGGAGATGGATAGTGGCCATATTATTTGGCGCAAGGAGTCGTCAGATTCCCCTATTCATTGGGACAACATGGAAGACCAAGAGGAAAAATTTGTGGATCCCGAGGAAAAAGTGCAAGTTTAGAAGAACTAAAAGAAGGAGAAGTTATGCAAGAAATGCCAACTGGACTAGGGCATCTGCTATGGAACCAGTCCTGATTACCATATGAAGTGGATGTGATACCGCAGATTGAGGACGGAAACGAAGACGATAACGAACAAGATAATAGTGATGACGATGGAGAAGTCTTGTTTGATTTTGGATACGAAAGTGGACCGACATCATCGGACTCAGAGGAGTGATTATGATGTGAGATTAGAAGATTTGGAAACACCTATCTAGTATTAATATTATGTAGTAAAACACACACACATACGCACACAGATATATATATATATATGGTTTGTAAGGAAGTTATGTTTGTATCAGTGTTATGAAAACCCAAGTGGAAGGACTTAAGAATGGTTTAAGTATGTGAAGAGAAATGAAGTATGTAAAATAAGGATGAATGTAAAATATTAAGCATGTATAATATAATTATGTCCTTTGTTTATATGACTTTGTTCAAATGTAAATACATAAATCACTTGAGAAAATTTCATAAGAATAAAACTATATCTTTATGAAATATTTACAAACTTAAACCAAGATTTTCTAAATATTTTGGAATAGATAAAAAGTATATGCATTTTACACAAATTATTTCATAACACAAATTTGGCTTAAAGATTCGAATATAGGATTTTGATCTCCGAAAAGAATTTATCACTATATGCTTTAGAGCAATATTGAAGAGGATTTGAAGTCGGATCCTTACATTTTTATCATAGTTAAGAGCTATTCAAGGAAAATAGAAGTTTTTGAGCCCAATGAATGTCCGCACTAGAGAAGCTAAGAATCAATACTAGTTCGGAAGTAAAGTCATGGATTCAAATAGAAAGATCGCATAAATATTTCGTATGGATGATCTACATATATCGTACGGGAGTAAGTTTAAAAATAAATATATCAGGCAAACACCTTTGGGTTTTGCATGTTATTTCGGGGATGAAATTCTTTTAAGAGGAGAGTTTGTAACAACTGACAAATTAATCAATTTGATAAATATTGTTTATTTTTAAAATATTTAGATATAAGCTTTAAAACATAGATTATGATGTTTTGAACAATAAATAATAATGGCAATCTTATTTTGAATAAGTATTTACGAAAATACATACTTTGGCAAAATAGCGATAAAATGACCGATAACCGTTTTATCGATAAACAACTCTATATTAATCAGAAGTCACGCACGGAGCTGGATACATACACTAGTTAAACAATAATATGAAATAAAATAATTTATTTTATTTTTGGGAATAAAAAGTATTTATGACATCATCATTAAGGGCATCATATTTAATAATTGATTTATGAATTTAAATTAAGATTTAATGATTTAATCATTATTATAATTATTCAAATAATTTTTTTTTAAATGATAATAATTCATTTTAATTAGTGACATAGTGATAGTAAATCATTTATAATAATTATATATATATATATATATATATATATATATTTGATTTTAAAATATAAGAAAATTTGTATCGCCTATCGATATAACAACACTTCTTGTAAACAATTATTTAATATTAATTTGTATGTTTTCATTATTCAAAAGAGATCATTTTAATTAGTTAAAAATTATAAGAAATTAGTTTTCAAATTTTATTTACATTTACATGTAAATTAATTTATAAGTGAAAATGTGATAGGGATTCGACTTCCCGATTTTCAACGGTTTAACGAACAGAAGTTGTTCAAAGTTGTTGCAATTTTATACACATCTTGTGCACATATATAACTTACACATACATATCCTAACATATACATGAACACATATGTACATACAAATATACTTACCATTTACATTAGAATTTACATGTAGTAAAAAGTATGAATATCTAAGATATTTTCTACCCTAAAAAGCAAACATCAACTCACTTACACGCCATCATCTTCACGCACATGGAAACACAAGGGGGTGGACTTGCTGTGCGTTTGGAGGGGATGGAGGGGGTGTGGGCAAAGTGCAAAGGGCAAAAGAGTAATTATACATTTAGATATTTATTTCCAAAGTTTTTCTATAAATATCCACCATTCCCTTTATAATTTTACACAATATTCTACTTCATCTTCTTCCTCATTTTCAAGCTTTTTTGTGGCTTCCTACCTTAAGGAAATTTTGAAGAAAATTATTGCAAAAAGAAAATAAATTTATATAAGTATATATACATAAGCAATCCACTTCAAAACCAAGGAAAATCACTCATTTCCTCCCTCATAATCCACGACCACCACCTTCTACCACCATAGCCAAGCACTCTACCTCCTTCCAAGCTAGGTCGAGCCCATTCATAGGTCCAAAGCTCGATTGCATATGCTTTAATTCAATAATAGCGAAGCTATAGCAAATTTCGTAAAGTTAGAAACCAATAAAGGTGAGAAACTCTCTCTATATATGATGATGATGATGATGATGTGATATGTTTGCCATGGATGTTTACTATGCTTTGATCATCAAGTTTGATTGTTTTAATATAGTTGTTTAATTGTGTAAACAAGTCATGTTAAATACACGTCGATATTACACAAGGAAACCACTTTCCAAATCAAGTTATAAAAGTGGTATGGAATCATTAAACCCCTTTGAAATGATTTAAAATGGTTTTTAAATGTTTTATAAGCACTGAAATCCAATTTGGTGAAGTTTTGACAAGCTATGAAAATTGAGTCAAAAATAGACGCATCGCGTAACGAAAGTTTGCGATTTCATGAAGTAAAAAGTTAAATCCATTTATATGATAGGTTCAGAATGGAATTCTTTGTAATAATAGTTTTCTAAACTCTTATAATCATAGTTTTAGAAAAAAAGAAAAATATCGAGATTTCATTTAGTAGATCTTGAAATATGAGCAAATCAAGTTTTCAAAATAGTCGCGCTTTGGCAGTTCGAAAACCAAAGTGATAAATTCTTTAAAGGTGATATTTTTAATTCTTTTATAATATGGAATAAATTCTATAAATATTTTAAAATGTTTTAAAAGAGATTTTTGTTATAAAAATGGATTTCTAAATGATGGAAAAGTTATTTTGATCAAATAAGCCTTACAAGCACTATTCACAGCGCTTTTTGCAGTACTTTTTATAACTTTTAAATATAGCTTTAACTTAATTATTCTTTCCCAAATCTTTTACAAATGTTTTCAAATAAATAACTAAGTATTTCAAATATGATTTGAAGGTTTTACGATTTATTTTAAAAAGTTTAAATGAATGATTTAAAGAAAAGCTGTTATAACAAAGCGATTTAATCTTGGCTCTAAAAGCCGATGAGTAGACTGGATTTTCTATTCATGAGATTCGGATGTGAGGTGCTTAAACTAAGGAGATGTTCAGGAGCAACTAGCCTTTTTGTTAGGCGAGGGGTCAAAATGTTGGAAACGAGACAAGTATAAAAGATTTAATTTTTATAATTAATTAATTGCAACTTAGATTGAATAAAGATAATCCTCTTATACTTGGTATTAAATTCTGAGGAGGGAACCCGTACTATCAATGTGAATTTAAAAGGTTATTTCATCACTATTCGACTGATAGTAAAGGTAGAATACAGAAATTGATGTTGGGTAGAATTAGTATAATTTCTATGGATACGTTTTACGAGAATATGAACTAATTTGGATTTACCACCTTAGATAACATGGTTTCAACCTATTAAAAAGATAGGTATTGGAAATAAGAAATCTTTTGTCAAGATTTAAATAAATGATTTGAAATCGTTTTAATTCCTATGGATTTTACTTAAAATTAATTATTTTGAGTTTACATTAAACAATGTCTTAAATAACATTGTTTTTGACCGTTTAAAAGTTATAATTAGGAAATCTTTGTTAAGATTTAATTAAATGATTTAGAGATATTTTCCAAAGTGAAGGATGAAATGATTTAGAATTATCCCATGATTTAAAAAGGTTCTAATTAAACAAAGATTTGATAAACGAGGTTTAATGATTATGTATATATCGAAAGAAATGTTTTAAAGATATATATCCCTAGAAGATATTTTTGATAAAAAGAAAAGTAATAAATCAAATAATAAGCACCTATTTATTTAACATCGTTTTAGAAATGATTGGTTCAAAAGAACTAAGGTCGAATTTAGGGTGATCCCTATCGGAAAACCACTTCGAACCAATTTACAAGTTCGAAAGTGAAGATATGTTAAAGACAATGAAGTTGAAGGCGAGGATTTTCATTACAAAAGAACTGCATGTTGGTAATCTCAAAGTAGCTCCCGAGATAAATAAATAGCTGTGGTCTTTTCATTTTGGGATCTTCGTTTGCAAGGACTACTTGCTACTAATCCTACGAGTAATTTCTAACAGGATGTGGTAGGAGAGTGCCTTCTGTTTGTCTAGTTCCTGGTTAACTTGTATGGATAGATGTTTGACATTGCATTTCTAAGATCACAGTGCATTGATCTCTACAAATGTACATATTTTGGTGGTGTAGGAGGCAACCCTTTTTATACTTAACACCCTTCTTTAATACATACGAGCTCAGAGGTTGTACTTTTGTGGAAAGTAATAGTGTGTTGTTGAAAATGGCAATATGACATTTTAAGGGAAAATGTTATAAGAAAGGTAAACGTTACCTCAAGCCTCACATCCGGGGAATTGTGGACTAGGGGTTGCTTTAAGGCTAAGTGGATCACAACCATTAAGGTATGATATCATCTTTCTAGATTTATTTTGCGCCCGCTATGACGTCCGGTAAAAAGATATGTGGTGTATGGTATAAGAACTCTTGGATAGGTCGAGAACGGCCGGGGTGATATGATATTCAATTCTATCAGCCACTAGATGGGTCTGTGGGTAGGTTGGTCTTAATTTGCAAAGGTTTTTGAAGATGTCGATCCTCGGTTCATTCCTCTAGAAATGTACTATACGGGAGGTAGTCCCTTACCTCACTATTCATTGGAAATCCAAATCTCTAATAAGTGCCTTCGGACATAGTTGTAAACCTATTATGCCGTCAAATTTAACCAATGTAATAATTTCAGCTATTTGAATATATGTTTATTTGAAAGGTTTTCAAAGAATGTCATTAAAAATAATATCACTGAATTTCACGTAGAAATGTTTTGGTTATTGTAAGGTAAAAACCCATTCCATGTTTATGTATGCCATGGTCTTATGAGATTCATTTTATTTCCAAATACTCAATTTTGAGTTTCTCCAATCAGTCCCATGACTAACCCGGTGTTTATCTTCTTTTGCTTAGACTCTAGGTGCCCTATTTTTTTGGGTATCCTAGTAGTCAGGTTTTGTTTGGAGCATTTTTGAAGAGCTCGGAGCATGGAGTAGAAAATTCTTCGAAAGTTTAATATCCATTTCCACCGTGCTTATGTACTATTGTATTTCGCATTCGTAAGGACATATATCTATCTATGTTGATGCTAATTTAAACTGTGACGACCGCCCATGACCCCTGCACTGAACCTAGAGATAGTGCGCTGTAAAGTGTGCCAGACGACCATGGACGATTGCTAGGGTAAATTAAAACATCAGAATCTATCGTATTACTCACAGCGCGTGGACAAAATACAATAGAACATATATATAGTGAAGCTTCATAGAATAGAATCTCATCAATAAAACTTCATAATAGTTGAATACAATTATTAGAATAGTCAATACATCAAGCATCACTACATGACACTCAGAGAAAATACAAACAGCAGAACATCCAGTACATATAAGAAGATAATATGCAACCCTCCAGCTCGTCTTCGATATCAGCATCGTGAGAAGCAAGAACAGCACCTGTCACCTGCTACCTAGTCTGCCCGTCCCAAAATGGACGAACAGCCCAAGGCAATAAGAGTTAAAACATAAAGCCTTGAGTCAGACAACAGTCTTAGTGAGTAGTAAATTAACTAACAACATACCAAAAGAGCATAAAGGAAAAGGAATAGGAATACAACCCTCCCACTCCACCTCTTTCTACAGTGATAGCCCCCAGACACACACTAAGTAGAAGCAGTCATAGCAAAGCACACAATTTAAGGTAAAGCAATTATCACTCGAGTCAAGGGCGATGTTTTCCAAGCACAAACCCCCAAGGCCTAAACCAAGATCAGATAAGCACCTAGAAAACACTGCTCTTGAGACCGAATGACGATACAACCAAACATCCATGACTCTGGCTATCACTGTTATCATTGCTTCGATATCACCGTTAATTGAATGACCGGCACATTCTTTCAGCCGTCCGTCAAGGGCTAATGGAAACCCCGGTTCTAGACATAACTCCCGCACGTCATCGTGACCCGTGCCTAGGACTATCGAATCTGCCCAGAGTACTTGACTACCCAATCAGTAGCCTTCAGGGACTATCGAATCTTCCCAACGTACTCTTGCTTTGAGCATGCTAGAACCTTCAACAACGATGAGATCTCGGCCTTCTAGTCATCCTCCTCGACGACTATTTCCATACTAGCTCAAGCGCCTCTCGAGCAAACCATTATCCTCTAACTCGAACCATATCACCGAGTTATCAACTTGCTTGGAATGATCCCGTCTGGATTAGACCAAGGCTATCTCATATCATGCTTCGCCTCATCATCATCATAGCAAAGCTCCATCTCAACATCATCATCAAATCTATCCATATGAGCTTCATCATCAGCTACATATGCCACGAGCAGCTTTTCCAATTCAAGAGCCTTTCCCTTAGCTTTTGAATCATCTTCGGTCTAAATCAAATCATCAATCATCTATTTCATAGCAATCAATCAAATCAAACATTTATCCAAGTAATCAAGAATTCAAATATGATCTAAATAGGCAATTATAACAATAATGGCAATTTCGTAATTGAGGAGTCAAAAGTCTAATAAGCATGAAAACATGAGAATTATCTTTACAATCTTGATGAATGAACTTGCATAGGTTAACACTTAGTAAAATGGATGTCAAATCATCATGAATAATGGATCTACATGGATCTATACTTAGGTTTACAAAAATGCATGGAAATCACTACTTTAACACCAAATCAAGCCAACGGTCCGATATACTCCTTTGGATCCGTGTGAGAGATAATCACCACTCACCAAATCACCTAAACAACCCCAAATCAACACGCTTCAGATCTGGACAGCGAAGGATCTAGCTTGATCTATCACGAATCTGCTTCAAACGATGAAATCTCACTTCAATGGATGTAGATCTTCAATCTAAGCTCTTGAATCTTCAATTTGATCTTCAACTTGGATGGATGGAATCACTAGATTAGAGTGGAGAAAAGAAGTGAAGAAGTGTAGAAGTCGAGCTCTCAAAATGGCAGCACTTCGTCGCTTCGAAATCCGGATCCCAAAAAGTGAGAAATGGACGAGTATTTATAGGCTGAAAACCACCTTAACTCGTCCGCCTCCTTAAGTCGTTGCCGACTCAACTCTCTCTCCGACCTAACACTTCAGACGACCTACGACCTACGACCTAACAACGGCTCCGACCTATGACTTAACATGCGCGCGACTTAATACAAGCGCGCGACTTAACCGCTTTGCCGACCTAACAGCTTACAACTTAGTGGACCTGCGACTTACGACCTAGCGAACTCACCTGTCTACGACTTAACTAAGACGCGACCTAACACTTAGCTATCCTTCTTAGGTCGCTTACGAGCTAACAACTCACACGACCTAACATTTAGCTAGGGTACGACCTAACGCAACACAGAACCCACGACCTAACTCTTAGGTCGCTACTCACCAGTTCCTTAGGTCGTTGCCGACCTAACTACTAAGTCGCTCCAATACTTAGGTCGTCCACTCGACCTATCCTATCTCACGACCTAAGCTTAACACACGACCTGTCTCCTCTACGACTTATACCAAACTCCTTAGGTCGCCAGTTCCTATAAGTCGGCTACGACATAACTTCCCACACGACCTAAGCCATCCTACAACCTAACTCTTAAGTCATCTAACGACCTAACTTCCTTAGGTCGCTAACCTGCCCATCTCCTAGATCGTTAACTCGCCAATCCCCTTAGGTCGCTGACTTTTCTTAAGTCGCTCACGACTTATCACTTAAGTCGCTAACAACCTATGATGACGCAACTGGTAAGTAGGAGCTAAAGCTCCCTAAGTCGCACACGACTTACTACATGTCTTAGGTCGTTCACGACCTAAGACTTAGCCGTATTTCTGCCCAAAATCTGGAACGACTTAACAACGCTAGGAATTCTAGATTTTTACGAATTTTTCGATTCGTAAAAATACGGGTCGTTACATTCTCTCCCCCTTAGGAATTTCGCCCCCGAAATTCCAAACAAACAAAGCAATCAAAGACTATTCTACACGCCTACCATCCATAGCAATCAACAAACCATGCATCCAATTCTAGCTTAGCATGCAGAATTCTAAAACCAGAACAAGTTACAATATCGTAAGATGACACAACACCTTAGGGCCATACCTTGAAGAGTTCAGGATGAGCTGCTTTCATCCTCTCTTCTACCTCCCACGTACAGTCGTTATCATCATCACTCCATTGTATCTTGAGCAACTTAACTACCTTCCTCCTAAGCTGTTTCGTGTCGGTTTCCACAACACGAAGCGGCTTACGAGGTCTCTTATCGACTGGATCAACTTCAAAATCTTCACAGCTATCAGCAGAAACCAATGTATTCGAGTCGTGCACATACTTCCGTAGATACGATACGTGAAAAACATTGTGCACACCCGACATCTTCTCTGGTAACTCCAATCTATAGGCGAGTTTTCCAATTCGCTCGTTGATCAGAAATGGTCAAACAAATCTCGGAGTTAACTTTCCTTTCTTCCCGAATCGAATAACATTCTTCAGTGGAGAAATCTTCACAAAAACCATATCACCTACGTCGAATTCCAAATCCTTACGACGCTTATCGGCATAACTCTTCTGTCGATCTTGGGCTGCCTTCATTCGTTGCCGAATGATCTCAATGCAATCCGAAGTCTGTCGAATCATCTCTGGCCCAAGTAACAGCTTTTCTCCTGTTTCCAACCAACATGTCGGAGAGTTACACTGTCTTCCATACAATGCCTCATACGGTGCCATACCAATGCTTGACTGGTAACTGTTGTTATACGAAAATTCCACCAAATGAAGGTGATCTTCCCATGATCCTCCGAAATCCAAAACACAAGCTCTGAGGAGATCTTCCAAAACTCGGTTGACTCTCTCGGTCTGACCATCTATTTGAGGGTGATAAGCTGTACTCAAACACAACTCGGTTCCCAAAACTTCCTGAAAGCTCTTCCAAAATCCACTAGTGAACAATGGATCTCGATCGCTCACTATACTCTTTGGAATACCATGGAATCGAACTATCCACTTAACATACAACTCAGCCAACTTTGATGCAGTCCTAGTCGATCGAACAGGAACGAATCTTGCACTCTTAGTCAGACGATCTACGATGACCCAAATCCCTTCATTTCCCGTTCTTGTTCTAGGTAGACCATCAATAAAATCCATCGATATCTGCTCCCACTTCCATGTAGGAACTTCTAATGGTTGAAGCAATCCACTTGGCTTCTTCTGTTTGGCTTTAACCAACTGGCAGTTCATACAGTTGGAAATAAAATTTCCAACATCCTTCTTCATACCTTCCCAGTAGTAGGTTCTCTTCATATCCCGATACATCTTATTTCCACCTGGATGAATTGTCAGCTTCGAGTGATGACTTTCCTTCAGAACTTCACTCCTCAATTCATCTATATCGGGAACAACTAGTCGTCCTTGCTTCCGAAGCCAACCCTCTCGATCGACCTCGAATCCTTTATCCTTTTCTAGATCCAATCCAGATTCCAAATCACGGATAATCTTGACAAGCTTATCATCTCGCTTTTGACTCTCGCCGATTCTTTCCACAAGAGTCGGTCTTATTGATAGGTTTGCCAACATCTCAGGTTCCAATTCACATCTGGGCCTGAAGTCAAATCCAGCTAAATACTCGAGACTCTTCCATTCTAAAAACATGGCTCCTAATCCTGCATGTCTTCGACTTAACGCATCTGCCACTGCGTTACCTTTTCCCGGAGTATAAGCTATACCAAAATCATATGATGCCAAAAACTCTAGCCACCGTTACTGCCGAAGATTCAAATCCTTTTGGGAGAAAAGATACTTCAACGACTTATGATCTGTAAACAACTCGAATCGAACTCCCAATAGATAATGTCTCCACATCTTCAGAGCAAAAACAATCGCCGCTAACTCCAAATCATGAGTCGGGTAATTCCTTTCATGCGGCTTCAGTTGTCGACTTGCATACGCAACAACTTTATCCTTCTACATCAGCACTGCTCCAAGTCCAGTACCACATGCGTCGGTGTAAACCACCATCTCATCATTCCCACTTGGAATAGTCAAAACAGGAGCACTTGTTAGTCGCTCTTTCAGGATTCCGAAAGCTTGCTCACACTTAGCATCCCATCTGAACACTTGGTTCTTTTTCGTCAATCATGTCAATGGTGCAGCCACCTTGGAGAAGTCTTTGATAAACCGTCGATAATATCCTGCTAATCCAAGAAAACTTCTCACATCCGTTGCATTCTTAGGTCTAACCCAATCCTGGATTGCTGCCACCTTAGCGGGATCAACCGCTATTCCATTTCCAGAGATAACATGGCCTAAGAACCTCACTTCACTCTTCCAGAAGTGACACTTCGAAAACTTAGCCTTCAGCTGATGTTTCCGCAAGATTTCCAAAACAATACGCAAGTGCGTCTTGTGCTCTTCTTCAGTTCTGGAATAAATCAGAATATCATCCACGAACACAAGCACGAACTTATTCAACTGATCTCTGAACACTCTATTCATAAGATCCACAAAATATGATGGCGCGTTAGTCAATCCAAACGGCATTACCAGCCACTCAAAGAAACCGGATGGTGTCCTAAAAGCAGTCTTAGGCACACTATCCTTAGCCACTCTCAACTGGTGAAATCCCGTTGCCAAATCCATCTGAGAAAACACCTTAGCTTCGTGAAGCTGATCAAACAAGTCATCTATTCTCGGCAATGGATACTTGTTCTTCTTAGTCACCTTATTCAGCTCACGATAATCCACACATAACCTTAACGATCCATCCGCTTTGGTTGCGAACACAACTGGTGCACCCCATTCAGACACACTACGCCGAATGAATCCTTTCTGCAAAAGGTCATCAACTTGCACCCTCAAATCTTGCTGTTCCCTAGGCGCCATCCGCCTAAGAGGCATCACAACAGGTCTGGCTCCTTCAACTAGATCTATACGAAACTCGATCTCTCTATGCGGCGGTAACCCTTTGACTTCGTCAAAGACATCCTCGAATCCATTCGCGATTGGCACTAATGACAGTCCATCCCGTGGAACAACTAGCGAATACATGAAGCTCATGAAGACGCCTTCTTCATGCTTACATCGTATCACAATCTTTCGCCCCTCCACATTCTCGACTGTCACTTCCAGCCTCTCACAATCAACCTTTGCCGCATACCTCCTAAGCCAGTCCATACCCAAAATAATTCCGAACCCCGCAAAGTTCAGAACAAAACAATCACAAACAAAAGAGCAACCATGACTCGATACAATCAGACCACGACATAGCATACACAAACAAGACGAACCCCCAACTGGATTAGTCACAACCAATGGCCTATCAACGATATCCGGTTCCAAACCTAACCGGCCTACAAGTTCACTACAAACAAACGAATGCGACGCCCCAGTATCAAACAGCACTCTAACTGGAACACCACAAATGGAAAGAGTACCTTGAACCACCACACTTTTTCCCTTCTCTTCAGCGGTAGGAGCTTTCGAAGATGATGGGACAACTCCCAAAGCATAAGCTTGCACAATCTGCTTGTCCTTCCACGGTTCTGGACAACTCTTCCTAAAATGCCCTGGCTTGTCACAGATGTGACACTTCATCGGTGCCTTCGGATTCTTACAATCCTTCGAGAAATGGCCCTTCTGCTGACAATTGTAGCAAGTCACTTCGCCCTTCGGCTTCTTCTGGCCATCCCTACCCTTCTGCTGCTGCTTCCTCTTCTTGTTCCCACCCTGCTGTGGTTTAGACTCTCCCCTGGTCACAGCAACAACAGATCTTTCCTTAGGAAACAGACTCTCATGCCTGAGAGCTTTCTCCACAAGATTCTCAAATGAATCGTCCAAATGATTCACCAACTGCCTCCCAAGATAACTATCCAAGCCTGTCACAAACTTCTCATTCTTCTGATATGCAGATTCAATATATGACCGGGCATACTTGGACAAAGATTCAAACTCAGAAACATACTCAAGAACTGGTCTTCCTCCCTGCTTGAGCTCCACAAACTTCTTGAACAGAACAGACTTCTGAGCTGTAGAAATGAATTTAGCTTCAAATCTGACTTGGAATTGCTCCTAAGTAATCTCTTCCTCCAGAGTATTGATGGTAATAGAGTTCCACCAATCAGAAGCTCTCCCTTGAAGCTGTCTTGATGCTAACTTCCTCTTAGTTGCATCCTCAATTCCCAAATCACCAAAAATCCTTCTACAAGCATCTATCCACCTCTGGACCTCAATAGTTGATTCTGTTCCCAAGAAAATCTTTCCTCCAAGAGCAGTGTAGTCCTTACACAACTTAGCAAAATCCACCGGTCTTGGAGTTTGAACTTGAACTCCAACATCCACCGATGGCCCCGGTGCTGGCATCCTTCTCATGATCGAAGTCATCATAGCTTCGAACATAGCAGCATAATCAGCAGCCCCTTCTGTAGCATGGCCTTCCCTAGCAGCTGGTCTCCGTCTTCGATTCATTCTTAATATCTATAAAAAGGAATGATCAGAACATCTAGAGAAACAACTGCATAAAGGACTCAAACTCTACTAAGCTACTATATTATATATAGTGATCATCCATCAAAATACAATTACGTCTCTCATACGTAGTTACATCAGCGAGCGTTGGGTAAAATCGATTAACCAATGCTCTGATACCAAATGTGACGACCGCCCATGACCCCTGCACTGAACCTAGAGATAGTGCGCTGTAAAGTGTGCCAGGCGACCATGGACGATTGCCAGGGTAAATTAAAACATCAGAATCTATCGTATTACTCACAGTGCGTGGACAAAATACAATAGAACATATATATAGTGAAGCTTCACAGAATAGAATCTCATCAATAAAACTTCATAATAGTTGAATACAATCATTAGAATAGTCAATACATCAAGCCTCACTACATGACACTCAGAGAAAATACAAACAGCGGAACATCCCGTACATATAAGAAGATAATATGCAACCCTCCAGCTCGTCTTCGATATCAGCATCGTGAGAAGCAAGAACAGCACCTATCACCTGCTACCTAGTTTGCCCGTCCCAAAATGGACGAACAGCCCAAGGCAATAAGAGTTAAAACATAAAGCCTTGAGTCAGACAACAGTCTTAGTGAGCAGTAAATTAACTAACAACATACCAAAAGAGCATAAAGGAAAAGGAATAGGAATACAACCCTCCCACTCCACCTCTTTCTACAGTGATAGCCCCCAGACACACACTAAGTAGAAGCAGTCATAGCAAAGCACACAATTTAAGGTAAAGCAATTATCACTCGAGTCAAGGGCGATGTTTTCCAAGCACAAACCCCCAAGGCCTAAACCAAGATCAGATAAGCACCTAGAAAACACTGCTCTTGAGACCGAATGACGATACAACCAAACATCCATGACTCTGGCTATCACTGTTATCATTGCTTCGATATCACCTTTAATTGAATGACCGGCACATTATTTCAGCCGTCCGTCAAGGGCTAATGGAAACCCCGGTTCTAGACATAACTCCCGCACGTCATCGTGACCCGTGCCTAGGACTATCGAATCTGCCCAGAGTACTTGACTACCCAATCAGTAGCCTTCAGGGACTATCGAATCTGCCCAACGTACTCTTGCTTTGAGCATGCTAGAACCTTCAACAACGATGAGATCTCGGCCTTCTAGTCATCCTCCTCGACGACTATTTCCATACTAGCTCAAGCGCCTCTCGAGCAAACCATTATCCTCTAACTCGAACCATATCACCAAGTTATCAACTTGCTTGGAATGATCCCGTCTGGATTAGACCAAGGCTATCTCATATCATGCTTCGCCTCATCATCATCATAGCAAAGCTCCATCTCAACATCATCATCAAATCTATCCATATGAGCTTCATCATCCGCTACATATGCCACGAGCAGCTTTTCCAATTCAAGAGCCTTTCCCTTAGCTTTTGAATCATCTTCGGTCTAAATCAAATCATCAATCATCTATTTCATAGCAATCAATCAAATCAAACATTTATCCAAGTAATCAAGCATTCAAATATGATCTAAATAGGCAATTATAACAATAATGGCAATTTCGTAATTGAGGAGTCAAAAGTCTAATAAGCATGAAAACATGAGAATTATCTTTACAATCTTGATGAATGAACTTGCATAGGTTAACACTTAGTAAAATGGATGTCAAATCATCATGAATAATGGATCTACATGGATCTATACTTAGGTTTACAAAAATGCATGGAAATCACTACTTTAACACCAAATCAAGCCAACGGTCCGATATACTCCTTTGGATCCGTGTGAGAGATAATCACCACTCACCAAATCACCTAAATAACCCCAAATCAACACGCTTCAGATCTGGACAGCGAAGGATCTAGCTTGATCTATCACGAATCCGCTTCAAACGATGAAATCTCACTTCAATGGATGTAGATCTTCAATCTAAGCTCTTGAATCTTCAATTTGATCTTCAACTTGGATGGATGGAATCACTAGATTATAGTGGAGAAAAGAAGTGAAGAAGTGTAGAAGTCGAGCTCTCAAAATGGCAGCACTTCGTCGCTTCGAAATCCGGATCCCAAAAAGTGAGAAATGGACGAGTATTTATAGGCTGAAAACCACCTTAACTCGTCCGCCTCCTTAAGTCGTTGCCGACTCAACTCTCTCTCCGACCTAACACTTTAGACGACCTACGACCTAACAACAGCTCCGACCTACGACTTAACATGCGCGCGACTTAATACAAGCGCGCGACTTAACCGCTTTGCCGACCTAACAGCTTACAACTTAGTGGACCTGCGACTTACGACCTAGCGAACTCACCTGTCTACGACTTAACTAAGACGCGACCTAACACTTAGCTATCCTTCTTAGGTCGCTTACGAGCTATCAACTCACGCGACCTAACATTTAGCTAGGGTACGACCTAACGCAACACAGAACCCACGACCTAACTCTTAGGTCGCTACTCACCAGTTCCTTAGGTCGTTGCCGACCTAACTACTAAGTCGCTCCAATACTTAGGTCGTCCACTCGACCTATCCTATCTCACGACCTAAGCTTAACACACGACCTGTCTCCTCTACGACTTATACCAAACTCCTTAGGTCGCCAGTTCCTATAAGTCGGCTATGACATAACTTCCCACACGACCTAAGCCATCCTACGACCTAACTCTTAAGTCATCTAACGACCTAACTTCCTTAGGTCGCTAACCTGCCCATCTCCTAGATCGTTAACTCGCCAATCCCCTTAGGTCGCTGACTTTTCTTAAGTCGCTCACGACTTATCACTTAAGTCGCTAACAACCTATGATGACGCAACTGGTAAGTTGGAGCTAAAGCTCCCTAAGTCGCACACGACTTACTACATGTCTTAGGTCGTTCACGACCTAAGACTTAGCCGTATTTCTGCCCAAAATCTGGAACGACTTAACAACGCTAGGAATTCCAAATTTTTACGAATTTTTCGATCCATAAAAATACGGGTCGTTACATAAACTATGATAAATGTATTTAAAATTTTCCGCTGTAAAGATTATATGTTGAAATAATATATGTTATTCCATTCATGTAAGAATCTATTATGTCTTTTTTTTTTCTACCCTTAACGGTCGGGTTTTCCGGCACTTAAATTTATGGCATGTGAATACCGAGGATGTATTAGTGTTTATTTTCGAGGGTCGAAAACTCTAGTTCGTCATAGTTATTTTTACACAACTTCATGTTCATCTAATACCATTTTATTGTCATTTTCCACTTACTTCTTATTTAAATAGATTAATCACCTTTTACTACTTAACTTCCACTTGATACTAGTAAATATATTCTACTGTTCCTTATTTACTGTTATTACCTTTCTTTGATTACTATAATTTATCTTACTTATTTATTTTGTCATTTTGCATATACTTCTTCTCCTACTGTCTACTTTCTAATTTATCGCGTACCTTAGACCTCTTATTAAATTGTTGTTATTATCTCCATTTACACTACTTTGGTTATACTCATGGATTTCTACATTTTAATGCATTGGAATTACATCCTCCATAAGGAATTATTAACACTGTAAATTTTCAAACTTATCTAAAAGGGAACTTGTGTTGCATTTGAATTTTTGAGAAATTATCTTTTCTGTTTTTTTTTTGAAATAAACATCACAAAATATGGTAAACCTCCCTATTTTGTACATCTCTTTCTTTGAGGCATAAATTTAAAATGCTATACTTTTATTCACATTTATAAAATTGGATAATTTATAATAATTTACATTACAACACACTTCATTTCAATGAATTAAAATACTACTTAAATCCAAATCCACTTTATAATAACTTCTAATTCCCGTTTATCTGCATATATCATTAAACCAATAAACCTGGAATTACCACACAATCTTGTTAATTCAGGGACTAGTCTTACCCTTACTTTCCAGATCAAAGTATATGTAATATTAAATTAAAGTTAATCATTCATAGAATATGTAGGCATGGTTTTCAAATTTATTAAATCTATATATTTAAGCCTACAACTCCAAAATTATATTCAGGCATACAGTGAACAGATTTACAATGATATAAATCCAATATTATATAATAATATATAATTTCTCACTTAACATTAAACTTCCAAATATCTAGACCTAAGCCATGTTATTCCAATTTGACTCTTGGTTTCTCCATATCAAAATATGTACTTCAAGCATATACATATTTATTAGAAATTTAGATTCGAGAAAAGATTTGAATTTAATTCAGATTTTGATTTAGATATACCTCTTCTTCGTAGAATTGATTCACCCCTTATTTTTCATCTATTTTATTTTCTGCTATTCTCCACACATACAGATATATATATATATATTATACTAATTTATAATTTCTATATTTCCTAGAATTTATGGAGAAAAGAAAATAGCAGAGTTTCGATCATTGATTTAGAAAATACGAGAAGGAAAGTGTATGGTTAGACATGTATTTGTAGCCGCATGAATCAATTCCATCTAGGTTTCAACTTATTAAATCAGAGTCGTTCGGCCTAGTTATAATAGCATTTATGTGTATTAATATACATTCTTTTCTTTATTTACTTTATCCTTTATTTCATACAATTTTTGTTCTAATTTGATTAATGTTAATCTTACTTACACGTTAAGTATTCGCTAACGTTAATGAACGTTAATCTGTTTCCATTTATTTCGTGGATTTTCTTTTCTTGAATGTTAATGTTCTTATTTATTACTATTTTTTTAACGTTAATTAATTTTTATTTATTTATTTCATTTTCAGCGCTAATTTAATTTGATTCAATTCTCATCTCTTTTGATCACTTCCTTCTAATCTCTGATTTGATTAGATTTAACATAGCCAATTACTTAAATGATAGGATTAACATCCAATGTTTACATTAATGTAAGTTATTAATACTTATTTGCTCCTACGCCCAATTTATTTACTTACACAAGGAAAGGTATAACACAATCCAAGCGGGTTCAATTGGAGTTATCTATTAGTGGAAATCTTAATTTTTCACTAATAGTATATTATGTAGTCTGATGTTCGGATTTGTACTGTGCCTTAAGAGATTTTATATGCAAAATTCTATCAACTTAACCCCAAAATCACCTCCATAATATGTAAACCTTGAATTGTTGGAATCCTATTTGTTTTATTTTAATATAGTAGAATTTAATTCATTAATATTTACCCAATAAAATATTTTGTATTCCATTTGATTCTACTTTTCGCTGTGCGGTTGGAATGACAAAGAATAAGCAAATAGAAAGAGCTGTAAAAAGTAGGAAAAAAGGAATGTTTTCTTCTTATCCGTAGTTTGCACAGCTTATTTCTACAAATAATATTATGATTTCTTTATCATTCCAACATTATCCGCTAAAGGTTGAATGAAATGTAAAAGATTTGTATTGTAAATCTACTTCTTTGAAAAGGACTATAATTCTATTTTATTAACATAAAATAATTTTTATGTTTCGGATTCCATTTTTGTGTAGTCAATTTATTTATGGTATTTCCCTTATGTGATTATTATTGTATTAAATTGGGACTTTTTAGTAATTGTAGTTGTGAACATTAAAATACTATAACACCCTCAATAAATTAGTATAATATTCATAAAAACTAATTGGGCATAATTTAATATTTGGTATAATATAACAATAACTTATTTCTTCAAACTTTAAAATCGACAATTATAATTGTCAACCTTAAACGTATATAATGAGAAACAATTGATAATCAACCTAATAAAATGAGTTAATGACAATTATGGAATTTAATCCATAAATAAAGAAAGAATAAGGAATTCCCTTATAAGGCCTTTAACGCATAAATATGGGTGGGATGTACATATGATTGGGGTGTGTGTGTATTATTCATATATGTAGACATAGTTCCGTATTAAATGTCGAAGAGTAAAAATATGGCTAATTTATAGGGATGCTAGATAAGTTAAAAGCACACAGAAGTCTGCCCAGCTAATTTGGCTACCAGCATTATGACCTTTGTAACTGATGTGTGACATCACCTATAATAAGTACCTGTGGTGGGCATAAGATTATTTCTAATTTTGTTGGGTAAGTCTGCCCAATTAATTTGACTACCAAAACCTATGAAATAGTGTACTAATGTGAAACATCAAAGTTGGGTTATGAGCATAAGGTCAGGATTATGTTTGACGTGCGTTAGTGAAAATCCCTTAGGGAAGGTTCGCTTGGGGTTAGGAACTAAATGACAGAAGGGTCTGCCTATTTCCTAATTTAATGGTACTAAGTAGCTTAGGTACTTTCCTCTCACATATTTAGGATTGATTGGATAGGAGATGGATTGTTGAACCCGATATCCTCCATAGTTACATTGCATCTGCTTTTATAGTCATGGAGTTGGATTCATAGAGCCACTAACCATAGTAGAGATATATGTGGAGAAATATAATAAATATGTAAGATATAATACTTATCAAAATGATTACTCCCTATATACTACTACTGCAAACTTGATGTTTTTATTCACTAGACATTGTTGTTCTGACTCCTTACTCATTAGAACATACAGATTTGGGACATCGATTTGTTTGGAGAAGATGGTGGAGACTTAGCAAGAGGTCATCTATTATAGATATCCATTTATATTACCTTGATGTATCCAGACTATGTACCAAACATATTTTATGAATTATTGTGACATTCTACTCTTATGATTTGGTTTTATTAGATGGGTACTATATCTTATTATTCTATTTTATTTCTACCACTGTGAGACTTTGAAAACATAGATAGATATCTTTATATTTTTTTTATCAATTATACAACCAACTTCCAACTTCCAAATGGACCAAAGGTTCGATGGGCTTTTATTGGGTTGAAAATTAGGCCCATTTCAGAGAGGGTTGTTACATACTTTAATTGGTAGTGTTTGGCATTCCACTTTTGAAGGGACATGTGATATCTAGGTAGTTTGTGTGTTATCGTGAGAGTATATGTTACTCTTATATCTGGTTCAAGCTTAAGAAAATATACAAAATTGCTTGGGCTTGTATCTTGCAGTATAAAACCAAAAAGACCAGAATTGCTTAGGGTTGTACTTTACAGTATAAAGGAAAGATAAAGAACTTTTTGGGTTGTACCTTTTACTATAAAACATAATGATCCATGACTACTTAGGGTTGTACTTTAGAGTATAAAGGAAAGATAAAGAAACTACCTGGGATGTACCTTGCAGAATAAACTGAAGATAATGAAATTGCTTGGGGATGTACGTTGTAGAATAAACTAAAGATACCGCTTAGGGTTGTACCTTGCAATATAAAGCTTAATAGTTAAGTTAACATGGCTGAAAGGGGTTGTACCTTACAATATAAGAAATATTGAAAACCAAACTGATAATAGTTTTGGAAACAATATTTCTAAAACATGAATATAACACCAGGTTAAGTATTGTTCTGAGACCCTAAACCCAAGATAGTTTTGGGTATGGTCTTACTATGATAGAATATGTGTGTTTGAGTTAACATAGTTTGTTATGACTTATGACATATAGTCTTATATTGATTTGTGTAACTAAGGCTAGTGTAGGGGAAACTTGTTCCGTGCTTTAGTAGCGTGGTTCCAACAATTGAGGAATTTAGATGGGAAATAATACTATTCATATCAAACTTATGTCCAAATCGTGTATTTATTGTTCTTTCCTAATAAACTCACAGATAATCATTTGAGTAAGTTGAATTTATATGATTTAAGATAACAAATTTTAGCCGGAAGCTATTCCTGAAAAAGAAGATGGGTATGAGGCCTTATTATTATATAGTAGCTTTTATTTCACCGTGTAATAGAAATATTTATCGAGTTTGGGAGATATAAGGGTTTGGCATCTTCATATGTTGGATCTTTGATGCTACTATTTGATGATTATAATTTACCCTTATGCGGGCATATTTTTTGATTTGAAATATGCGAAGACAATTTTTTATGAAGAATTTTATTTAGTTGCTACGTTTGCTTAATTATTGAAAATAGTATCGAACCTATTCCATTGTAGAAAGATAATTCCAAGGTTACTGCAGCATATTGGGGATCCATCATTGGATCTCAGAATAGGGGATGTTACAATAGGAATTAGAACTTAGGTTATGGAACGATTAGGTAAAACACAGCTAGAATTCAATAAGTACTTAGTATAAAAATGAACACATTCAAGAGGGTATAAACTGTTATTTGTAACATGCATGTATTTTGCTATATAGATATAGAGGTAGATATATTTATCTTTCAATTATTGTTTCCATTTCCAAGAAATACTTACTTAATAGAAAAGAAAGATGGAAATGAGAAGTGGGCGAGTTACGGTAGGAGGAGCAAATGCAAGAAGAGAGACTTATTGCACCTAGACTAACTGGAGGAATAATGATGAAGTGCCAGGGTAGTGGAAACTGAAGCTGCTCTGTAAGCTAATGCAAGCGGCAAGGATGTGAGCACCTTTTTTTGGAAATATATGGTGCAAATGATGAGGGAAAATATGTTGGAGGCCATTGAGCCAAGATCTATAGTAAAAAAGAAGTTTTTGAAGATGAATCTGGACAACTGAAACTTGGGAGGGAAGATGTTCACAGGGAAGGAGCCCGCAGTTGAAGTTCTGAATTGGCTTAGAGTTTGCGAATGTATCATTGAAGATCTATGATTGAATGATGCGCAAAGGAGAAGGCTGGCTTGGAGGTAATTGGATGAAGATGTTTTGGATTGATGGGAAATGGTGATTGCCAAGACCCCTGAAGAGGAGATAACATGGAATCAATTTAAGGAGAGATTTGAAACTCTGTTCATATTTAAGTCTCGATGGAGTCTGTTGCCATGAGAATTTTTTGACTTGAAGTAGTGAGACCTTCCGATGGAAAGTTACATCCAGAAATTTAACTATTTGGTTAAGTATGGCCATTAGATAATTAATACCCCACTGAAGAAAAATAAGAAGTTCATCTGGGGTTTGAAGCAAGGTCTAGATCATAAAGTGGTGGCATACTTGGCATCTCCTTTGGAATTCGTTGTGGACATAACCTGAAAATATGATGGGATGTATCAAGAAAAGAGAAGAGACAAGGCCCAACCGGTGCAAGAGAAGATGTTCACACCTTTTTCTAAGGCCAATAAGACTATACCAAAAGGAAAGAGTGTTGAGACTGCTATTGTGGAAGTTGCTTGTTATAATTGTAGGCAGAAGGGAAAGTGTTTGTAGCACCCCTAATTTTGTTGGACATTATTTTGAATATTTAATTATGGGTAATTAAATATATGTTATGGGAAAATATAAATATATAAATAGTGTGGATAATTGCTATAACAACCAAAATTTTTGGCTTCATCTTCAACCAAGAGATAGCACTTGTTTGGATTCAACGACTAGTCATAAATATATGATATTTAGTTTCCATATATGACCATTTTAATTATCCTTGATAGTTGATTTGTTAATTATGAGATTCAGCTTTCTTCATGGTGTATCGTCGCCTTAAAAACGATTTTCTGCACTTTGGGAATAACAAAATCCAAAGCGTGAGAGAAAGCCTAGCTATGTGGGGTTGCTCCCATTAGGATATTTCACATCTCATCTAGATTGGATTCAGTAGCACTATTAGATGTGAAATATTCGGTTACTCAGTAAGGTTTGGCGGTGAAACACCCCACACCCCTTAGTATACCCAAAAAGGACACACTAAAAGATGTGGTGCGTTTTAGGTATAGCTAGAACTTTACAGAGACTAAGATTCACAAGACAATTAAATAAAAACAGCGGAAACATTTAAACAATAACTCATTTAAAAGATAAACTTCATATAATAAGTGATAACCAAAATATGTCTCAACTTACCAAATACATATGACTCATGAAAAATACCATCTCAGTCACAATATCAGAGTACAAAATCATCCTTTTAAAATAGTACCAGTACATAAAAATCTAAGTGAAAACTGAAAAGAAGAAGAATACATGAAGAAGAACTCCGCAGCTGAATCTCCGAGAAAGTCCGAAATCTACTGTCCCTGCCTCAGCTGGCCTATGGGGGAAATGGGGGAAATAGAGGAGTGGGTCAGACTAAAAGTCTGGTGAGTGGAAGTAATTACTAGTATTTTAAGCAAGATAAAGATAATAGACTTAGTAATGGTTCTGCTATAAAAGGAAATAACAGAAAAGATAAAGCTGGAATAAAATATTGTTTAACTATTTTCTTTGGTTATTTCGATTGTTTACACTTGTCTTAGATTGCTGCTTTGGTTAGGCTGAAATCCTAATCCTACTGTAATTAGGTTGAAGTACTAATTCTACCCTTTGATCGACTTTCTATCTCTATTGTGCCACTGTTAGCTAGTCCCATCCTGTGGGTCCCATAGCAAAAAGACACATGTTTATCGCTTTGGAACTCGATAGCTACTTATATCCCTGCACCGAGGCCACACGCTCGGCCACCGTTTGGCTCGCACTATCTGTTGCTCCCTCTTTTGAACTCTTACCTATCCTAAATAGCATAAGCGTGCCTAGCCTCACCTGAGTGTGTTGTGAGACCATCAGTTCCTAACTGAAGGGGAATGCTGCCGGTATGGGTCTTAACAAACAAAATCTAGTTGCACCCCTTACCCAAATCCCCTGATTTGGGCTTCTATCTGTTGACCACTTATCTACCCTAAACAGCATAAGCGTGTCCCAGCCCCACCTAATCTATTATGAGACAATCAGTTCCTAACTGAAGGGCAAATGCTGCCGGTACGGGTCCTACTTCTATCTTTGCTTATTAACTTAGTATAAGTCTTTTAAATAAACCTCTTTTGTTAATTCTACTGTATTGGCTTATTAACTTATTCTAAGTCTTTAAAATAAGCCTCTTATGTTATCTGTGCTTTATTTTCTTATTAACTTAACTCTAAGTCTTAAAATAAGCCTTTTCTGTTCTTTCTATTTAATTATAACCAACGTTATAATTTCTCTTTTATCTTGTCTTTTTAGTTATAACTACTAGTTATAAACTTGTCTGCAAATGTCAAATTTGCCTATTTCAGTCTATATTCTTTTTTATTACGGTTCTTCTTATTTACATCAATATTTTTTTGTAAATTTAGTGTTCTTATTTTTTAGTCCATATTAGCGAATTATCCACTTTTTATTATTTTATTCGCATAAAAAGAAACAAAAAGAAACTAACATTTACAAACTAAATTCTAATGCAAAACAGATGTAAATAAAATACAAATAACTATAAAGAATAGTAAATAACTGTAAATAAATGAATAAAATAGCTAAATAAAAATAGCTGGATAAAATAGACTAAAAAGAACTTTAAAAATTAACCGTAAACAAATTATAAAGAAATGGTCTCAAATTGCAGAAAAACTACAACTATTGAGAACGCTATTATTTTAAATTACGTAAAAATCTAAAATAATTACTTAAACACTCACCTATGGTCCAAAGCTTTTTTTCCTTGGCCTTCCCGGATCCACTTCTTGGGTATAAAATATTTTAATTCAAAAGATCTTCTCCTTGGAAAAATATTCCTTTTAGGGTCCAGCCCCAGGCAATAAACCCAGATGGAGAAAATCTGAATGAAAAAAATAGCATGGCCTATGGTCTTATTTATAGTGTCACTTGGGGATCTCAGGCCATTGGATTTGAAGATGAAATCTGGTGCAACCACGTCATAGGCTCGCTGGGAACCATCGGATGGAAGCACGGACGCACAAGATCGAATAAAAATAGCAAAACACGTCACTTAGTCCAATAGAAAACCGCCATGTCAGAAAATAAATCAACGTTCATTAATTATTCCCGTTAATTGATTGCATTGCAAAATTTCCATTTTTTTTTGTTTGTGTGTATACATTACACTTTTTGAGAGGTTATACTCTCCCTCTTAATTGACTTTATAAATTGTTTCCCATTTTATAAATCTCATTAGATGTTTATTTTCAATATTTGCATTTGTTAGCAATCAATCCATCTTAATTTGCCAAATTTATATCCATAATAATTCCTTTGTTATACATTCTCATTAATGTCAATTATGTCATTAATTCAGCCAATCAAATTTCCCCCAATCCTTATCTATTTATCAATTGGGTATATTACACATTTATTTACACTCTTTAATGTGTACCATTAATTAGGATATATATATATATATATACATATACATATACAATTTAAACTAATCAATCCCTTGGTTAATTTTATTCATTCATAGTTAATTTTCTTAATTGATTGCCTACTAATTTTAACCATTTCCCATTAATTCTTCTCAATTACAATATTTATTTGTTTAACGTTTTATCCTCCTTTCTAAATCTTCTGTTTATAAACATTAAAGATTTAAACCTCAAGAATATATATTTTATAAACAAATTTAGTTTCCTCATCTTACATGTTTACAATCTACGTTAATTTCCAATTAACGTACATTAGTAAATGTTGTAACGCATGTTAATTACAATTGTAACGTACATTAATTACTAATAATGTGCATTCATTGTCAATAAATCTTATTACCATTTCCCTCCTTATACATATGTGTGTGTGTGTACATTAATACAATATTCTTGTTTCCAATTAATTTCATTAATCAAATTCAAACGTTTAAATGTGCGCATAAACGCGTAAGCTATTGAAATTATTCCAAACTTTGTGTATATAATATGTTTCCCTTTTTAATGAATTCTACTGACTTATCACTGACTGTGTATTTATGTAATTTAACACACATCAACAATACATCAATCAATTATAATTAATGCAAGTTACCAATTTCATACGTGTAATTGTTTCTGATGCCAAAACCTCCAATGGTCATAACTTCTTCGTTTGAACTCTGTTTGGAAAACATTATATATGAAAATTAATCAGAAAATCACCACGAACACAATGGTATAAGTTCCGCAGCCAAATTCCAATATTTGCAAAATGTCCATTTTTCACAGTTGTCCAAGTTTATTAATTATATTTCCATTAATTAATTAGTGTAAAAAACGTGAGGTGTACTTTAATTTACACGTTCCTTTAAATATTCTTTTAATAATAACTTCTTATATTTTAATTCCTTTTTAATTATTTTCCTCCTAAAATATTGGGGTCCTACATTCTCCCCCCTTAAATATTTGGACCCCGAAATCACCAAAGACGGAAGAATGTAAATAGAAACCATCAGCAAAAAACTACATCCATCTATTCATCCATCATCCATTTGTACCATTGTCTTTAAGTTTTTCTAATGCAATTCATGATATATATGCAATAGTGTAGTGTCAATGTCCCTAACTAATGCAAAAGATTAGGCAATCTACTGATTCAGTCGATCTCCTTTTTATGCAATCATGTCCGTGCTATGTATCCAAATGAATGCAAATTTCCTAATGTTAACTGGTAGTTCTACATGCGTGCTACAATCATAATCCAAATGCATCAATCATATGATAATCATCCATTTATAGCAACCATGGAATACAATTAAAATTAAATATGCAAATGCGCACACATTCACATGCATATGTTCTAGTGTCCTAGTTAGACCGATCCCTAAGAGATAATAGTGCCTAGTGTAAGTATATGCGTCCATTAGCATCCACTATCAAGCACTTGCAACCACTAGCATCCATCACACATAACATGTTCTAATAACATGCTTGCATTCAGTCCTGCCTTCCATAGGTTAAGTCCTAAGATCAATCCTCCCAAAGGATAATAAAGGAAATAACCTAATCAAAACTAAAGATGGAAATAGGAAATTCAAAATTTATTATCGAAGGGATGTGGATAAGAGGTACTTATTCTTTCCTAATCAAATCAATCTTCTCCGAAGTCTCTCTAACCATGTCGGGACCAAATAGCAATCTGTAACGACCCAATATTTTGCACCATTCGCATCCATTATAAGTGTATAGGTAGACACTCATGCCGGAATTGAATTGCTCAAAATACCGCATTGTTATTTTAAATTTGGCAAAACTGAACATATACAGTAAATAAATAATCACAGATCACAGACACAGAGTAATAAATGCAGCGGAAATAAAAGAGATAGTAGTTCATGAAGCTACTATATAAATGTATAAGTTACATCAGAGTTAAACCAGATACAACGGAAGAGTAATGCGATACATCAAATACAAAGCAGAATACATCACTGGAATCATCGAATACTGAAAGCAGAATAGATGGCTGGATCTTCAAGCAAGCTCCAACTCCAAAGGTGAGTCTCGAATACTGGTACACTCAGTCTGACCCGAGCGTAAAGCAAAACACAAAACACTCGAGTCGGGATTAACATTCTTATATTAATAAATCCAACTCAAGTGAAATAGCAATTGAAATACAAGTAACTCAAAGGATGTTTGGAATAACCATCCTTTAAGGATTCGTTAAACTACCTACTATGTAGTAGTGTACGATAAGTAGATAATGTCTATCAGTAATATAAGATATCAAAATAGTGTTAAGGCGTTACCATTATCCCCCTTAACACATTTTTATTCCCAAGAGCATATACAAGACCGTAGTTTCCCCAAAACCGGAAGTCACCAGAGGGCAATCCATATACTAAAGGTACAAAACAAAATCGTAGTTGTCGCGTATAAAGGAATACAAGTATGACAAGGCACATGAGGCAATACCCAAGGTAGTGAAACTACCGTTTGCCTGATCCGGACTGGTGAGAACGCATCGCCGCAGCGACCGCAACACCGCGAAACAACACTCCCAAAATCAAGGGTGCACCAATCGACAACAAGTAATGAGTAGTTCGAAGAAGTGTGTTCGCTTGAGGTAGCTGACCTCCATTTGGCCCGGCACGGCTCCTGATTTTAGTCATTTCCAATTTGACACAAGTGTCAAGGCTATCCATTATCGTTCTCTTTCTTCAGTCATCACGTACATCATTCCAACCATTCATTCTGGATCACCACTCCGCATACAGTTATTAAAGTGGTTTTCGGTTTAGACAAAGAGTATGTCCATAACCGATTCCGGTCTCTTTAATAACTTTCGAAATTATTACACCGATTGGTCGTTTATTCATTTCAAAACCAAATCCATTTCAATCTCAATTAACATTTGTAAATCAACATTTCATTTGTCTTTCAAAACCAATTTCCAAAAATTTACGTTTCAAAACATCCAAATTACCATTTCGAAATTTCTAATTCAATTCCAATTTATTTTAAAACAATTCAAATATTTATTCAAGTTCATAAATAAGTTTCATTCCAAATCATTTAAATTAATTTAATTTACCTTCAAATCAATTTAACTTCATTTATCGATTTCATTCAATTATTCATTAAGTTACTTTATCATTCAAACAATTTATTTAATTTCCAATTCATTAAATCAATTATTTAAGTTCAACATCATTACAAATCTTCAAATTGAATTAAATTAGATTCGTCAAATCAGTTCTTTAAATTACAAGCCTTACATTAATTTCAATAAATCACAATTTATTTCTTGTTAAAGAAATTCAATTTCACTAATTCATTTACTTAGTTAAAATTTCAAAGCTCAATTAAATAAGGACTAAATTTCACTAATTAAAAGTTCGATTTTAATTATCAAAAGATTCAATTTAATTTAATTATTAAATAATTCAATCTCATTCAATTATTAAATAATTTCGAAACTTAATTCAATCATTTCTTAAATTAAACAACATTCTTTCATCAATTTCTTTATTAATATTTTATTTCAGATTATTAAATATTCACATTTAAATTTCATAAAAATTCAATTTCCAACTTCGTTTCAAAACCATATTATTTATTCAAATAAAATCTTCATTTCATTTTTAAATCAAATTATTGACCAATCGGGTTTTTATTTAATTCTCTATCCTAGGTCAAAGTACAATTTGGGTATTTATCATTTCAACCCGATTCCAATTCAATTCAAAAATCAAAGCATAGCAAAGGGAACTTGCAGTGTGATAACTGAGATGGTGTCAAAGTAAATAACAAGCAATAACAACAGCCAATATCAATCCAATAATCAATTTAAATAATCCCAAAATAATCGTATTAATTCACATTGTTATTTGTGCAAATTAATAAAATTATTTCTAGAATCTATACTATCATTTCATGTAGATTAAAGATTATTACAATAATATTAATACGGTTCTTCACTTCTCAACTATTTACAATTTCATACATCATCAATTTTAAACAACATACATTCAATAGTTCAAGGTGTAATTAATCAAATCCTACGTGTCAATTGATTTATCTATCCTATATCAAATTCAACTACATATTATTTATCACTTTAACATTAACAATTTTAATGTCCAATATAAACTTCAACAATCAATCAATTACTAGCCAAACTGTATTATCAACGCATAAACAATTAACAGATAATGGTGTCAGATGTCATAGGTGAACAGATACAGGTAATAGCATATATAATAGTGTAAATAACTAACAGCAGCATATTTCAATTGTCGTTTCAATTGAAATCAAATTTAATAAATAAAAGAATATTAATCGTGAGTGATTGCTCACCTTTCGAGGCTAGAGAATACCGAAGATGATACGGATATGCACATTGATACGGACACTGAAATTTGAACGACGAATCGATGCAAAGCAAAATCGGCCCGGATTCAACGATCAAAGCTGATAAAAGAATTTGGCGAAGTCGAGTTAGAGTTGGATCGATTGAAGTTAAATGGTAAAAGTGATTTTATATCTATATGTGCATAGCTATGTATACAACTATTATGTACATCAAAAATCCCATTCTAACCGCAAATTAAACTTAATATAAATATAATTTAAAATAAAGCATAAATTCATAACTAACGTATAAATATAAATTCATAGTAAACCATATACATATTTATCTATACAGAAGTCTACAAACCAAATTTTATATAAACTTCATATATAATACTTACTAATATATATAGAACATTATATATAAATTTTAATATATAAAACGAAACTTATTTATCAAACATGTACAAACTAACCAATTGTGAAACATAGATACGCTGGAAAATTTTATAAAGCAAGGAATCCAAAGCTACACATATAACTCACCTAATATAATATATATATAAAAGCTAACCACATAAAAAAATGTTCGAACCTACAGCCAAAGTCCTTATATAGCTATTAATAGCAAAGTGGAAGAAAAGAAAGCAAATACCCAGATTTCAATGTAAATACCACTATATATAATAATAGTTTATATATAATAATAGTTTGTAAACCAAATCCATAAGCAATTGTATATAACTAACAGTCGATACTAAAGTAAACAGAATGTATATGAATCTATATATTCTTCCTTTATAAAATATAAATACTGCGCCTAGAAAAGACGAAAGGATAACTCAAAATATATTTAAAACAAATAGATAAACTAATATAACTTGCTATAGATTTAACGTACTAATACTATATATACACACACATATACACCGATACTCTGAAATCAACAAAATATATGTATAACAAAAATAAGCTGATATATATACTTACTTATATATATACCAAATATATTTACCTACAATATTAGAAGTAAACGTATACACTTGCAGATAAATTTGTTAAAACAGTAACCATACATTTTTAAACTGTTCCATCATAAACATACCCTATAATACATAAATATAAGTTAACCAGACAAATATATGACTATCATGTTATATAACAAATTATAAAACCTATATATACTAACATATTATATACTTACATAACTAACAGAGTATAACTAACAGATTTAATATTTATGCTTATATAGGCTAATACATCTACAACTTTATATGAAATCACATATATTAAACTGGTGTGTAACTTTACATTTTGCGAACTGAAATTATATAAACTTTTATATATAAAAGAATAGATCGAATAGTTTGAAAGAAAAAAAAATAAACTTACATAAATATGTAAGCAAAAGGAAGTCGAGCAAGCTGGCGATTGATAGAGATGGTGATGTAGTATAAACTTGCGTGTGAAAGAGCTGAACGGCACAAGATAGTGGTGGAGCTTTGGGTCGACTGTTGTCAGTATTGGCTCGGGTTGTGGCTGGCCGGCGGGATGTGGCTTGCGGAGGAGGAGTGAGCATGCGAGAGAATGGTGATATGCGGAAGCCTGGTAGTTGCGGCAGGAGAAGAGAAGGACGAAGGTGGATGAAGTCGGGTTTTGGCTGCAAGGTTCAGACGAGGGAAGGGCTGCGCATGAGGTTTTCTGGCGGCAAGTGGAGGAGGGGAAAAGATGCTCGGCAAAGCTGTAATGGAGACGAGCTGCTGGTGAAGTTGACAGGGGTCAGGAGGTGCTGAGGGTGGTCTGCTGGCCGAAGGAGAGGGGAAGGGTGAGGTGGCTCGGCGGTGGCCGTGGTGGGTTCGGCGGAGGACGGAGGTGATGCCGTGCGTTTGGGTTTTGTGTGAGCAGGTAGGGGAACTTATGGAGTGGTTGTGTTAGGTGATGCGGATCACAGTGCTGTGGGAGGAGCAAAGATGAGGGGAAGATGAAGGCCAAAAGGTGGAGAATGAGCAAGGAACGAAGCTTCATGTATGGAGAAGTTTGAAAAGAGGGTGGAAGAAAATGATAAGGAAGAGAAGAGAGCCTGCCTCCTTTCGTATTCAATATTCTTTCATTTTCAAAGTATTCAATATTCTTCATTTTCAAAACGGCTGAACAGACTCAAATAATAAATGTAATAGTGAAGTTAAGACTTTGATCTGAATTTATTAAGCACAAGTGTCTAGTGACTATTTATTTTGCTCGGTAGGAAATTGGATAGTTAAGGAAAACAAATGGACTCGAACGGGTACCGATATGAAATTTGTTTACAGATTTCGCCGTTCGCCGGACGTCGAACACACAAACAAATATACCGTAAAGATCAGCGTGACGAGACGATCCAAACGGTATACGGATATTAGTGCTGCGATTGAATTATAAAATTTCGAATTTTCTACTGGCGAAAAATGCAAGATAAACGCAGGAAAATAAGATCGACGGAGCTAAAGATGTCCGAATTTTGAAAAACGACAAACTGACATCTTGTTTAGAAGATGGTTTAGAATTTTTCTATGTAAAAATATTCAGGATTCGAAAACATTTTATTTTCATCGCTTTTTAACTGATTAATTGAAGTAAATTTACGCGCGAAATAAACTTTCATATTTTCGGACGAAAATTTACCAGTTGCTATGTTTAACTAAACGCATTTCAAATATCAAATTTTTATTTCAAAATTTTATCGTTTAAAATTTCGCAAAATTTCAACTAATTACGTTATTAAAATAGTTGAAATTTACGGGTCGTTACACAATCTCTCTGTAGACTCTAACCTACACGAAGGCGACTTGCACAGTCTTCCATAAAGAGCTTTGAAAGGTGCCATTCCAATGCTAGTCTGAAAGCTATTATTATAAGCGAACTCTACTAAGGGAAGATGCTCCTCCTAAGTTCCTCCAAAATCAAGAATATACATCCTCAACCATTTGTGTCCCATTATCTTACTAACATCATCTTACTATTCTTCTATAGTTTACACACCTGAAGCAACAATCCTAGGTTCTCACTAGTGTCCTATACACTTTACGGAAACTTCGATTATTACTTCTAAAAGTAATCACCGCTATCTCCTACATAGCCTTACACTTTTTCTGTTACACCTAGGAAATGACTCCTATCTACTCCACATTTAAAAGTTTGGTTTGGTATTTATCATTTCATTTCAAAAACTAAAGCTTCTAAATTTTTTTAAAACATCAAATCCCAAAAATTTTGCCTTTAAAAGTGTTTTTTTCTTCAAGTGCCTGTTAAATTTGAAGGTACTTGGTTAATTAATCATTTTATCCTTCTAGACTTGCATCCTTACAGCTTATTGAACTTGCATTATTCCCCAAACCAAGAGGAAAAAACTTACAAATTCTAAGTTCAAAAATTATTCCTCATTTTCTTTTTCAAAGACCTTTATAGCTTTTCATAAAAATTTGGATTTTTAAATTTAAATGTTACTAAGTTTTTTGCTTCCAAAAACTTATTTACTTTTTCACCGAACCATTTTTCTTTAAGATATCTTTAAAATGTCCTCACATGTTTTCAAAACATCTTCTTTTCGTAGATTTTAAATTTTACAAAAACTGGAGTAGATAAGAACAATTATTTTATTAAAAACCCCTTAACTTTCCACTTACCTAACCTTGGAGGAGTTTCTAACTTACTACAAATTGGGACTTTCTACAAAGGCTCTCTATAATATCTCTCCTAACAAAACCGTCTCTAATTACTACACTTCTTATTACACCTAATGGTTTTATACCTTAATATATTGGGACTACTTTCTTTTCTGAGAAACTATTAACGCTAAAACCTTCTATGAATCCTTTTAAAGAGGACTTCATGTTTATGTGAAATTACAAGGAACTTATTTTATATTTTTCGAAATAGGCTATACAATATGGTGCTTCCCATACCTTGTGCATCTCTTTCACGTATTCCTTATAACTTGCACAAAACATCTTTATTTGTGATTTGCTTTCATAGAAAATTATATCATTATTCATTTCATTCCAATAGATTAAAGTATGTTTAATCTATATTCTCTTACGATAGACAATTTCTATGTAATTCATTAATTTCCTAACATTTAACTTACACTTTTCTTTTCAGAAAAACTCATTTTCAAGACTGTTTAATATTTTAATAACTAGAAAACATTTCCTTATACTTATTTAAATAATAAGTGTACTTACAAACCACTTTATTTCTATACTTAAAAATTATCCTCAAAACACATTTTTATTGGGTCAAAACAGTTGCTGCGTGAAACACCATTACTACAACCCCAAAAATACCAGTGTATGGATTCAAAAATAAATAAATCTCATATACTGTGTATAAACATTTCCTTTGGGAGTTGCCTACTATAATAGTAGTGTTATAGTCTATGCTCCCTTTATTTTTCATGAAAACATCTATTACAAAAATAGATGTTGTAACCTATGTTTCCAATACTTAATACATTCTAGGTTTTTATTTTTAAAATCTTTGTTTACCTACAAAGAAACTAGCGAGCTATATATTCTCTATAATCCTTCAAAAAGAATTTCACTTTTTACAAAATTTACATCATATAAAAACCAATTTAAATTTCTTACCACTCTTTTTTTCAAAAACCCAATATTTTCTTCCTCAAAAATGCCTTGGAAATCTCTAACGACTGGACCAGAATCTATCTCTTCTAGTGATGAATCAAGGGAATAAAGGAAGCTCAACATGACTAACCCCTGTGGGTCACAAGAAACCTCGAGAGTCCTACAGCTACATGTCACAAGTCTAATGACTCTCCTCTTGCAGCCCAATATCGCTCCATAAGTGGATACCCAATCCATCCCAAAACCATCCCATACCCCAAAAATCCCAGTACATAGGCATCACAATTAAGCTCTACGCCTAGTATAAATTTTTTCAAACCCCTACAAATCATGGATAAATGTGCCGATCCTCCTATGGGATTTGAAACAACTATTGGGTCTACTACTAAAGAGATATTTAAGTGCAAACAATCAATCAAGGAATTAGGAATGAAAGAATACGATGCTCCAGAGTAAAAACCCACTACTAGAAGGTGCTGCATCCAAGCCTATACTTGCGCTGTAGGTGCGCCTACTCTCAGCCCCATCCTTTGGGGACAAGCTCTACTTAGGTGACCCGGCTGCCCATAGTTGAAACACCTTCCCTTCATCATTTTATTCTTACAGTCCTTTGCGTAATGACCGACCAGTCCACAGCTATTGCATTTCCCTCTTTTCTTGATCCGCTTCCGAGGTCCTCCTTTCCTCTTGTCCTTTTCCTTCTTACTCTTCCACCACGGCTTCTTAGAGCTTTTTGAGTTAGGAACCTCTTTAAGCTCTCCCTTCAGCTGCCAAGATGTAGGCTGAACTCTCTGTCGGTCCTCCAATCCTAATAGTCTAAACATTCGCTCCGTATCCTCTAACCTAGCTCGTGCCTCCTCGAAATCCTCTGTGCCAGAAAACATCTTGCCTCCTTGACTAGCAAAGTCCTTGCATAGCTTAGAAATTTTGGCTACTGTAGGTGGATTAATGGGATCTCCACCTATTAGCGCTGTATTGGGTGATTGCCCTTGCACTTCTGGTACCGTAGCTCTATGGAACCAGTCAGCCGTACTATGTAGAGAAAAGAAAATTTAGGCTCGAAAGGATCGAAAGAAGGTTGAACTGGACTTTGTGGGGATTTTTATAAAAACTCTTTTATACTTGAAAACCATTTCTATAATAAGAGTTTCTTTCTGAAAATACTTCTAGTTTGAAGATATGCTACTTCTAAAAATAAGTTACTTTTGGAAAATTCTTTACTTTTTAAAACAAGTTTTTAGGAATCCTGTAACCTCAGGCTCTGATACCAAGTGAAACACCCCACACCCCTTAGTATATCCAAAAAAGGCACACTAAAAGATGTGATGCGTTGTAAGTATAGCTAAAAACTTCACAGAGACTAAGATTCACAAAACAAATAAATAAAATAGCGGAAACATTTGAAAATTAAACTTCATTATTCCAGAAAATAAAACTGAAAAGAAAAGAAGACTACATGAAGAAGAACCTGTAGCTGAATCTCCGAGAAAGTCCAAAATCTACTGTCCCTGCCTCTGCTGGCCTATGGGGGAAAATGGGAAAATAGAGGAGTGGGTCAGACTAAAAGTCTGATTAGTGGAAGTAATTACTAGTATTTTTAAGCAAGATAAAGATAATAGACTTAGCAACAGTTCTAGTATAAAAGGAAATAAAAGAAAAGATAAAGCTGGAATAAAATACTGTTTAACTATTTGCTTTGGTTATTTCGATTGTCTGCACTTGTCTTAGATTGCTGCTTTGATTAGGCTGAAATCCTAATCCTAATGTAATTAGGATGAAGTCCAAATTCTACCCATTGATCGACCTTCTATCTTGTTGTGCCACTGTGAGCTAGTCTCATCCTGTGGGTTCCAAAGCAAAAAGACACATGTTTATCGCTTTGGAACTCAATAGCGACTTATATCCCTGCACCGAGGCCGCACGCTCAGCCACCGTTCGGCTCGCACTATCTGTTGCTCCCTCTTTTGACCTCTTACCTACCCTGAACAACATAAGCATGCCTAGCCTCATCTGAGTGTGTTGTGAGACCATCAGTTCCTAGCTGAAGGGGAATGCAGCCGGTACGGGTCCTAACAAACAAAATCTAGTTGCGCCCCTTGCCCAAATCCCCTGATTTGGGCTTCTATCCGTTGACCACTTACCTACCCTAAACAGCATTAGCGTGTCCCAGCCCCACCTAATCTATTATGAGACCATATGTTCCTGACTGAAGGGGAAATGCTACAGGTATGGGTCCTACTTCTATCTTTGCTTATTAACTTAGTATAAGTCTTTTAAATAAGCCTCTTTTGTTAATTCTGCTCTATTTGCTTATTAACTTATTCTAAGTCTTTAAAATAAGCCTCTTCTGTTATCTTTGCTATATTTGATTATTAACTTAACTCTAAGTCTTAAAATAAGCCTTTTCTGTTCTTTCTTTTTAATTATAAGCTACGTTATAATTTCTCTTTTATCTCGTCTTTTTAGTTATAACTACTAGTTATAAACTTGCTTCCAAATGTCAGATTTGCCTATTTCAGTCTATATTCTTTTTATTACAGTTCTTCTTATTTACATCAAATTTTATGTAAATTTAGTGTTCTTATTTTTTAGTCCATATTAGCGAATTATCCTCTTTTTATTATTTTATTCGCGTAAAAAGAAACAAAAAGAAACAAACATTTACAAACTAAATTCTAACGCGAAATAGATGTAAATAAAATACAAATAACTATAAATAACAGTAAATAACTATAAATAAATGAATAAAATAGCTAAATAAAAATAGCTGGATAAAATAGACTGAAAAGAATTTAAAAATTAACTATAAACAAATTATATAAAAATGGTCTCAAAATTGCAGAAAAACTACAACTATTGAGAACCTTATTATTTTAAATTACTTAAAAATCTAAAATAATTACTTAAATACTCACCTATGGTCCTTAGCTTTTTTTGCTTGGCCTTCTCAAATCCACTTCTATGGTATAAAATATTTTAATTCAAAAGATCTTCTCCTTGGAAAAGTATTTCTTTTAGGGTTCAGCCTTAGGCAATGAACCCAGATGGAGAAAATCTGAATGAGAAAAATAGCTAGGACTAGGGTCTTATTTATAGTGTTACTTGGGGATACGAGGCTGTTGGATTTGAAGATGATATCTGGTGCAACCACGTCATTGGCTTGCTGGAAACCATCGGATGGAAGCACGGACGCACAAGATTGAATAAAAATAGCAAAACACGTCACTTAGTCTAATAGGAATCCGCCACGTCCGAAAATAAATTAGCGTTCATTAATTATTCTAGTTAATTGATTGCATTGCAAAATTTCCATTTTTTGTTGTTTGTGTGTATATATTACACTCTTTGAGAGGTTATACTCTCCCTCTTAATTGACTTTACAAATTGTTTCCCATTTTATAAATCTCACTAGATCTTTATTTTCAATATTTGCATTTGTTAGCAATCAATCCATCTTAATTTGCCAAATGTATATCCTTAATAATTTCCTTTGTTATTCATTCTCGTTAATGTCAGTTATGTCATTAATTCAGCCAATCAATTTATTCCCAATCCTTATCTATTTATCAATTGGGTATGTTACACATTTATTTACACTCTTGAATGTGTACAATTAATTAGGATATATGTATATATACACATACAATTTAAACTAATCAATCCCTTGGTTAATTTTATTAATTTATAGTTAATTTTATTCATTTATAGTTAATTTTCTTAATTGATTGCTCACTAATTTTAACCATTTACCATTGATTCTTGTCCGTTACAACATTTATTTGTTTAACGTTTTATCCTCTTTTCTAAATCTTATGTTTATAAACATTAAAGATTTAAACTTCCATAATATAAATTTTATAAACAAATTTAGTTTCATCATCTTACATGTTTACAATCTACGTTAATTTCCAATTAACGTACATTAGTAAATTTTGTAACGCATGTTAATTACAATTGTAACGTACATTAATTACTAATAATGTGCATTTATTATCAATAAATCTTTTTTCCATTTCCCTCCTTATACATATGTGTGTGTATTAATACAATACTCTTGTTTCCAATTAATTTCATTAATCAAATTCAAACGTTTAAATGTACGCATAAACGCGTAAGCTATTGAAATAATTCCAAACTTTGTGTATACAATATGTTTCCCTTTTTAATAAATTCTACCGATTCATTGATGACTGTGTATATATGTAATTTAACACACATCAACAATCAATCAATCAATTATAATTAATGTAAGTTACCAATTTCATACGTGTAATTGTTTCTGATGCCAAAACTTCCAACGGTCGTAACTTCTTCGTTTGAACTCCGTTTGGAAAACATTATATATGAAAATTAATCAGAAAAGCACCACGAACACAATGGTATAAGTTTCGTGGCCAAATTCCAATATTTGCAAAATGTCCATTTTTCATAGTTGTCCCAGTTTATTAATTATATTTCCATTAATTAATTATTGTAAAAAACTTAAGGTGTACTTTAATTTACACGTTTCCTTTAAATTTTCTTTTAATAATAACTTCTTCTATTTTAATTCCTTTTTAATTATTTTTCCCTGAAATATCCGGGTGTTACAAGCGGGGTGCGGCTTGATATTATCTGAGAAGTGTCATGGAGTATATGAGCTTCTCAGAAGTATATTACTAGTGGTATACTTCAAGGGTGGTGCACCTTTTTAGTCATTTGTTAGAGATTTTCCTTTCCTTATTAGATTCGAACCTTTGAATCTGTTTATCTTTAAATTGCAACGAGAAGAGTCAACTACTCCTCGCAGTGTTTAAGTATTGGTTTTGTCGATTCCATCAAGTTTGGACTGTTACCTTATTCTGTCCATTCTATCAAGTTTCGACTGTTATCTTGTTTTAACTATTCTATCCAGTTTGGATTTTGCTCAGATTATTTTTAGTCTTTCAAGTTTGGTTTTTAATACTATTTATGTCCATTCTTATTTGGGTTCGTTTCCTGTTGTTTATCTCTAATCTTTCCTATATGGATGTTATTCTTGTGAGGTAAAAACCCGTTCCGCATTAGCGGGGTCTCACAGAACTTTTATATGTTCCCTATTATTTGAGTTTTCTCACATTGGTATTTCCAGACTGATTTGGGTGTTATTCTGTTATAACGTTTGGGTCAGACGAAGTATTTTCCCAGGTTGTCTTTGGTGTTACAGAGATCTTGGAGAGGAGCTGGAGTTTCACCTATTGCAGTGTTTTATTTTTCCTATGTATTATATAGTATCCACATCAGCAATTGTATGGTTAGGATTTTAAAACTGTCTAACTGATAAGGTTTGTTTTTAACTCCGATATACTCTATATTTTTGGAGTGATAGTTTTTACTATCCTTGTTATATTATATATTGTCAGTTACGCTGTGAGATTCTTGTTTTCTCTGTTCTCTATTCTTTTCTTTTTTTAAATTACCCTAACAATCTATCCTTTTGTCAATTGGATGTTTGACATTTGATCATAGAGGTAGTGTTCGGTGTCGACTTTTGATGGCCAAAAAGGCGGATCATTACAATTGCCATGTAAATATAATTTGAATTTCAAACTTTAAATAGAGAATTGGTTTATAGGAAAAAAATAGAAAGTGTCTTAGTTATATAAGAGAGAAATAAGGAACTAAAGATAAAACACATAACTTGTTTCCCGTAACTCTTCCCTCCCTCTCTTATATTTGTAGCCACATTAAACGTAAGAAAGAAACCATAAAAACTTCTTTAAACAATCTCAACAAAGAAGAAGAAAAGTAAGCAAGCTTAGAGGAAGAAACAAAGATGACTATCTTCATGCAAAATCAATCTAAGGTGAATAATATATTTCCATCTTTAATATATGATGTTTTAATCCAGACTTATGATGAAAATCGAATTGATTTGTGATGTTTATCGTGCATATGGTTAAGATGATCATTCAGATGTGTTATGTCTACCATTAGATTTTTTTATGAAATTCCTTAAGGGATTTTGGTCTTAATATCATATTTTAATCTCTAAATTCTTTGAAATTTTGATATGATGTTTGAAATGTTATTTTGGAGACATGTGTCAAATTTGACATTTTTTTAATGAGGTATAAATTTACTATGTATTTGCTAAGTGAGAAAATGGGTAATTTTGGACTTTTATTATTTAAAATAATAAAAATAATTTTTTTTGCTTTAGAATTTTATTATGATGTTGAAGAGGTAAATTCTAAATTTTGGGAATTTTGGGGATTTTCCCAAATAATTTCGAGTCAAATAAATTATTTTCTGAAAGAAGGTTTTAATTGTAAAACGATAATTAATGGCATAGTTAATGGAAAATATATATTTGGGAATAAGACAAAATGTTTCTCTATTTTACGGCAAAGAATTTCTGAAAGGATTTGTTAAACCGGTGAAAATTTGACAAAGAACTTGGTCTGGCAAAAAGTTATTACTTTTAAAGGAAATAAATCAGTTTTCCAAATATTTACAAAAATGCCATTTTTACTCACGATAGATATTCTAACACTCGATAGCTATAGGTTTTGTAGCATGCGATAGTATTATGTTATAAAACTCGATAGTTGTAATTTATATCCTTTGATAGCTTTCAAAAGTTTAAGGATGCGATAACATTATATTTTATAAGACTCATTAGCATATTAAAGATTTAAGATGCGTTAACGTTAGGTTTTATGAAGCTCAATGGCTATATATATTGCTTGAGACTCGATAGCTATATTTTTCTTAACACTCGATAGCTAATTTGGATAATGCTCAAGAGCTTTGACATGTTTAATACTCAATAGCTATGGATTGTATAATACTCTATAATTATGAATTGCTTGTTACTTGATAGCTTTGTTAGCATGCGATAGCTTCATGTAATTGGATATGCAATAGCTTTTGTTTTAACATGCGATAACATGGGTTTGTATGGAGCGATAGCACAAGGATTTTGGCATGCGGTAGCCTATATTTCTAAAGCTTGATAGATATATTTATAACAAGGGATGGCATATATTTCTAAGGTGCGATAACACAAAGGTTTGGGGAAAGAGATAGCCTACTTTCATGAAACTCGATAGCTTTTACTCTATTTTTGACAATGTTTTCCTAAAATAAAAATGTGGTTTTGTTAAGTATCTTGGTAGGGATTTAAAGGGGCAAAATGGTTAACAAAGCCTATATTTTTTCTCATTTTTAAAGAGTTTTTGAACGAAATTATTGCTTGTTGCAAGTAATTTTAGTGTGCAAAATGGTTATATTATGTACATATATTTATGATGGATGATGATGTGTTATACATTCAATCATGCTTCTTGATCAGTTATTATTGTCCATGTTAAATTGTTGACATGCTCACTTATGTGTTATAAGTTATTACCCAACATTATGATCTTGGGAATTTAGGAATCAATGACTGATTAGGGTTGTTCTAGTAATAGGTATGGTCAGACTTATGCTCCTAAGATAGTGGACTTGCATCGACGAGATTGGAAAAATCACATTAAGTTAGGATGGCTTGAAATGATCAAAAGACATGACTCATGGATATTTTAAAACCAGATTTTTGGGTGGAGACTGGGGTAGGGCCAGCCCCATCCTCCAACCGTTATTCCTCCAGTCATTCAGGCCCGCGATTCCATCATGTATGGCTTTGCCGAAATTGAGCCTAAAATTTTGGAGTTACACGTAGAAAGGAACTCGTAGCAAAGACGCTCATCAATATTTTTCTTCTACGGGACAGAAACCAAGGATATTTACTCTTGTTGGACAAGAGATTTTGGATAATCTAGTAATATTTTTGACCTGTGTCAGGCTGATAGGCTTTTAGTTAGCTTGAGAAAACTAATATAGGTTCATAGCGACCTTGGAAAAATTATGCCATAGACTATTTTGTAGGGTTGGGCAATTATAGGAATGTGTGACTCTTTGACCCTAGTGAATGATAGACTATTTGTTATAACCCATTTATGCATGATAATATTCTAATCATTGTGGTCGTAGGTATATGTTATGATTGACAAGTTGCTTTTAAGGATACTAGTGAGGCGAAAAGCCATTCCACTCAGTGTTCTGATCGTACTAAGTATCTATTTTTGGGTTTGAGGTGGAATAATATTATTCACACCAGAATTTTTGTTTGATCCAAAGTTTCTGATTTCTCATTAAACTATTGGGTACTCAATTTAAATTAGGTAGGCCGAGAGTAGGGTTTTCAAGTTAGACAAATAAGCTTCCGGAGACATATATGATGTAGGCTACTATTTAGCAGTGTAACAGCCCGCCTCGAAGTAGGCCTAAATTTCAACCTAGAAAAGACCCATCAAAACTTAGACCCATTCCAAAGCTGGCTGTTGGCAAGAAAAAGTAATAAAAATACAGAGCTATAACTATTCTTTCAGAACTCACAACGGAAGGAACACCGTATAATAGCAAACTGTACCTATTTATTCCAAAATAAATTGAAATGTCATAATACAGAACAAAACATGGTTTCCATAATAACTGTTACATTGTTTGTTCAAAAGCATTCTTTTATGGGTACAATAAAAAGCATCATAAATAATAATAGCTTCCACAAGCTTTGCTCATACCATCTTCGAGCATCATTATCGTCCTCACTCCTTCCTTTATCTGTGTTGTAATGAGGAGGGTGTTACAATAACAAGTTTTTGGTGAATAAAAACCTCGAGCCATATTATTTAAGCACTTGGGCAGTATATGTCACAATAAGAATATGTCTCATGTGTTCTAAAACCATTTAATACTTCGTGTAAGGAAAGAAGGCGGGTCCTCAAACAACCACTTAATACCTTCCATTCTCGAAGCAAGTTTCCCCATCCCATAATGCATAACCAACGTCATAAATGCCTAACGATGCGAGAGATAGAACCCAGCCACTTAATACCTTTTAATCGAAAAATAGGCAGACTCTGACCATTTAAGACCTCATTTGAGGTAGGCCCCCATCATTTAATACATATTTCCAAGGCAGACTCCACATATGCATCTATCTTGCTGACATTGCAAGGAAATATCTTCAGACATTTAATACTTCTTATTAAAGCAGACATTTCCGAGATCTTCTTAACCATGCATAAACCCAATACCAACCATTTAATAGTTCATTTGGAAAAGAAGGCGGGCCCTCAAACAACACTTAATATCTTCCAAAACCATGAAGCAGGTCCTTCATCTTATGACCTATACCCATTGTGACGTCTCACTTTAGCTTGACTATTCGTAAGTATTGGTAGGCAGATTAACTAGGCAGATTTACTCTATGGAATTGGGACTAACCTTATGTCATCGTAGTTACTTATCATACGTAATGTCTCACATCAGCCCCAAAGTCACACCACTGGTAGCTACATTACCTAGGCAGACTTCCGTGTGTCCTTTGACTAACCTTGCACCACTTATGACTTAGTCATATTTTACAACACTCTTAATATATTATCACACATCTCACTGTGTCCATTAATTAGGCTATACAAGAATTCCTTTTTATTTTTCATTAACAAATCAATTACCTTCCCAAAGGGGATTTAATAACAATTATTACCTAATTAACTACACAATTATAATGTTATAATTGTATGCTATTTATGAAAATTAATATAAAAATAAATACGCACCTATTACTTTCTATGCGTGTGGAGATTACGCCCTATCTATCGTTTAAATGTCAATTCCTTTTTCTACAATAACAATACAAGTCCATTTTTCATTTTATTAATGGTGTTATATTTCCATTATCCATAACAAGGGATTTCAATATCCTTAATAAAGGATTTAATATTCATATCCAAAAATAACAGTAAATAGACTTGTACATAATATAATTTTCAACTCAATCTATCATATCAGATCAATGGAATAATCTCAAAAATAGAAATTGTAATTCTAGTTTCAGCTTCTGTTCAACCCCTCTTTTACAATGAACAAAATGATGGATTTATTTTCATATGGAATAAATGGTGTAAACAACAAATAAATTCATACTTTACACCTTATTATTTAACTAAAACTTTATAATCAAATTAGGATTAAAGTAGAGTGGAATAGAAATTGAAATCACCAAAGGCTGCAAAAACTACATTTTCCAACTGTTTAATGTAAACAATTGAGAATTTCAACAAGAATTGACATTTTGAATCTAGGAGTTTCGATGGGTTTTATTTTTTTTATTTTCCTAAACCCAAAACCCTTAAGGCATGTTCAAATCCATAATATACTAAACAATTACTGGAATAAAAATACTAACGTTTCCACTCATAGATTATCCTTTGCCTTTCCTGTATGGATTTGCAACACCAAAGCACTCTTTTTCAGATCTCTTCTTTTGATATATATACACAACAAGGGATTAGTATATATAATTTTGTTAGATTGAAAGAGGTTGGAAGAGAGGAGAATAGATCAAAAGAATTATTAGAAATGAAATAGAATCCTTATCTGAATTCCTAATTGAATTTCTGAATCTACCCGAAGAAAGAAGATGGCATAGTTTCGCTGAATTCCCAAAGAATTTTGTGAATACAATTAAAGAGAATAGGGCCCTATTCATAGGGGTTGAAACATACTAGAAGTATAGGATGAAAATAGGTTAAAACAGATAAATCTAGAATGTATGTTAACAGGAAAACCCTAGCCACCGCCAACAGGAGTGGTTGACCGCCCTATACATCTCGATCAACCGCTAGCAGTCGACCGGTTGGGGTTAGCGGTCTACCCATCCACTTATTTTAGGAACATAATTATTTTTGTACCGTTGTTTTATTTAATTCCTTCATTATACTTTTAACATTAATTTTTAACATTAACGATGTTTTAAACCCCAAGTCTAATCTCAGTGAATTTTCAAATTTCAAATTTAATTATTTATTTGAATTCAAATTAAATAACCTAAAAGCTTCAAATGCCTATAAATTCTTCATTTAAGCTCCATTTTCAGTATATAATATTTGGAACTGATCAAAATTTCACCACGAACACAACGATACAACATTCTTGGACAAATTCCATCTTTTACTAAATTTCCACTTTTTTACTTGCACTTAATTTAATTTACTTATTTATTTCTTACTGATTTTTTGGGGTGTTACATTCCCCACCCCTTAAAAAGGGTTTTGTTAACGAATTTGTTTATTAACCTCAAAAGTATAAGGAAAGTTGTCTAGGTTAAGGTATGGTTGACGCAATGTTAGCTAAGTAGCTAGGACGAAGTATGTCCAATGTTAAGTCCATAATAATTCGATTGTGCATCAAGCATCAAAGTTGTGATCATGTCGAAAGTCATTCAAGAACCAAGTCGATATGCAAGTTACAAGTCAAGACCAAGTCGATATGCAAGTTACAAATTACATCAAATATGCTATGCCATAATTCAATATTCTGTCCCTTACGTGTACAAAGTTTGAGTGTTGTAATAAGAAAAAAAATCCCCAAACCAATTTAGGATTTACAGAGTTTAAAATGTAAGAAGAGAAGAATGAATGATTCGCCCCCACTCCAAGACTTTTAGGTCCGTACTTATAGGGATGGATAAGCAATATAATAGCTTGGAGTTGACACTGTTGATTTTCAGCGTCAACAATGTCACACCGCATCAGCTACGACATTGCACGGTTGAGCTTCGGTGTTGTTTCAGTGGTGAAACAACCCGTATATTTGGACCATTTAAATTGACAATAATCCACACATGTCAACTTAAATAATACAAAACACGAATCATTATGGGATTATAAATACATAAATGTAAATGAGAATCAATACAACATCACAAACACAGACCAGTCATAGAATAATGCAGCGGAAAATACATCGTCATAATAGCAGTTCATGAAGCTACTACAGAAAGTACAACAATGTCTCAACATAAAGTGACTGAAAGGAAATACATAAATGTCCAACAGATTAGTACATCAATACTAGAAAGTACATCAATACTGAAATGGAAAATAAACTGATATGGATAAATGCTAAGTCTTCAGCATCTTCAACCAACCTTGATCAGCAAACTGGATAGCTTCAGACTGACCCGAGCATATACAAAAGAAACACTCGAGTCAGGACTCAAAATCTTATACAAGATAATCAAGTGCAAGGAATAAAGTCCAAAACTCAAAGATGAATAAAATAAACATCTCTAAGGATCCGATAAACTATCTATATATACAATAGAATACAATATGTAGATAATGTCTAATCAGTAAAGTACGATATTAAAATAGCGTTAAGGCGTTACCATAATCCCCCTTAACGCATTCTATAATGCCATAGTCTATAAAGCACCGTAAACTAGTGGTTATCAGAGGGTACCCCATAGGTATAACACAAAACAAATCGTAGTGGTCGCGAATAGGATAATCAGTATGACAAGGTACATGAGGCGATATCAACTAGGATACTAGTAGTTGCGTGATCCGGACTGATGTTGAGCATAGCAACTACTACCTCAACACCACGAAACAACACTCCCAAATCAAAGGGTGCACCAAAATAGAATCTCATAAGAATTAGATAAGGTATCGAAGAAGTGTGTCCGCTAGAGATGGCGAACCTCAATGGTCCGGCGCGGCTCCTATTTTACTCATGTCAGGGGTCATCCAAAATCGTTCTCTTTCTTCAGTCAACGCGTTCATCAAAACCATCCACTTCGTTCTGGATCAACACTCCGCATATATTAGTTATTAAAGTGGTTTCGGTATCGACAGAGAGTATGTCCATATCCGATCCCGGTCTCTTTAATAACTACGTATTAATTACACCGATGGTCATTTAGTATTTAACGTTTAAACAAATCAAAGCCCAAAAGTCAAGTTGCAAATTTGACTTTCAAAATTTGACATTTCACAATTCAATTTATTTCAAATATTTTAAATCATATTTCCAAATGAAATTTTAGATCAACTATTTGAGTTAACAAATAGATTCAAGTATTCGAGTTCAGTTTAATAAGATTCAATTTCACTTGTTAAATTTGTTCATATTCAATGGATTTAAATTTAATGCTCCGTTAAATTTAAATTCATTAAACAAAGTTTCGATTAAATTTACATTCATAGTTACATTCACCATTCCGTTTAATATAGTATAAATTCGGTTAAGTCAATTTCATTAAAGAAATCTCATTTTATTTACTCAATTCCATGATTTACATAACCTAAGTTAATTCCTTAACGAGTTTCAAACAGTTTAATCTCAAACCAAGTTATAAAATCAAAGTTAAACCAATTCATTAAATTTAAAATCATTTTAAAATTAATCCCAAATTAAATCCACTACTATACTTAGTTTAAATTACACTTAACTCAAAATTCCATTTAATCTTATATTAAATTTCATTATCAAGTTTCAAATCTATTTACTTTAAAATCAAGTCTATAAACCTTACCCTACCGAATTCAATAACATTCGAAATCATTAATCTTAAATTATTACTTGTCAAATTCTCATTCCGATTATTTAACTTACTTAACTTAAATTTTCTTAAATTAAATTACAATTTCTCAAATTAAATTCATCATTTCATTTTATTTAAATTAAATAGATTCATAAATCCATTACAATTGAATCCATTGATTTATTTCAATTAATCAATTAATTTATTTCAATTATATCAATTAAGTTCGCTATTTCACTTTAAAACAATCGGTTGGGTTCATTTCTACATTTCAAATAGATTTCAATTACAAAATAATTTTTATTGACCAATCGGGTTTCTTATTTTAATTATCTATCCTAGGCCAATTATTAAATCGGGTATATATCATTTCAACCAAATTCATATAAACCGTTCAGGTCTATCATTTCAACCCATAACGATTTATCCTTATTCTAATGTCCGTTCGGGTATGTATCATTTCAACCCATAGTGATTCTAAACTAACAAACAACTTGCAATTCAATTAAAATATAAATTCAAATGAACACAAATACTTGCATGGCATTTTACTATCATTTCATATAAGTCGATGGTTATTTCTATTTAACTATCATATATTAAATCCAAATTATTCCGTGAATAAAACATTGTTATTTCATGTGATACAATCATTAGTTTAATCCTATCATCAACAGTTTAATTAATTTGGTGTCACAACTATCTAGATCACATATAACATCATGTCAAATTTTAAATCATATTAAATCAAAACTAAACAATACATGGTGTACATTATCCATTTCGCACTAACAATATTAAATTCTAACTTGCATAGCAATTAATCGATTATTTCATCAAATTTTAACATCAACAATTCAACATCCAATTTTAATATTAACAACAATTATAACTTGATTATCATGGCATAATAGATTGAGTCATGAATAAAATATTCACCTTGCGTGGTTAGAGATTGGACGACGAAGCACGAAGATGGATAGATAAGATAGACACTAACAAGCACGATGCAAAACGAACACAAACTGCAATCAACAAATAATTAATCAACAATTTGTTTATTGCAATATATATCGATTGAATATATATAAACCATACCAAACAACGAAGCAAGATAGATTCGACAGGCGGGATGGTAATAACTTATGCTTCCGGATTAATAGCAGGAGCTGGAATATAACACATAGCAATAGACTGTATGTGAGCAACCAAATTTCAAATTATATACTATTATAAACATAAACTCCAGACTGTATGTGTACTACACAAACAGAAACTCCAGACTGTATGTGTACTACACAAACAGAAACTCTAGTGTTCTGGATCTGGTACGTAGGAGGCTTCGGCCGTGGTCAGGCGGTGGCAAAGGGAGATGGACGTGCGACGATGGTCCGTTGGTTGAGTAGGGTTCGGGTTTCAATGGTTGAGGAGGGCTGTGTCGACGTGGAGAGCAGGGGTGGTCATCGGCGTTGGGCAGTGGCGTCGGAGGGGAGGTCTGGTCATGTGCTGATGGGTTTCGGGTTTGAGAAATTTTCTCTGGCCATGGCGAGGTGGAAGCAATGGTACGGCGGCGATGGCGACGTGAGTCTGGGAAGGCGCGGCGATGGGTGGGGCTTGCTGAGTTGGAGGGGAGCAGTTCGCCAAAGGCGCGGTGGTGGGTGGGCTGCTGAGGCCGTGGCTTCGGTTGGGATCTGGGTCGTTGGGCGGAGCCTGGGCGTGGCAAATCGTCGGAGGGGGTCAGTTCGCCAGAGGCGCGATGGTGGGTGGGAAGCAGTGACGAGCAGGGAGGTGGGCAAGCGAGGTCGAGGTTCGGGTTGATGGGTTTGGTGGGCTGCGGGGTGGACGTGGGCAGGGGAGTTTCATTAACTGGAGTGGAGACAAAATAATAAAGAAAATTAGGAAGAGGAGGAAGAAAAATGAGCTACGTACTAAGAGTAGTTTAGAGATTGCAAATGAATGAAATATGAATTGAACCCAGTATATACTGAATAGTGCAGAAAATCAAAAGTCTCCAATTGATTGCCTCGGTACTCAAAGAACCTGTTGGATTTCCTAGGGTAATTATTGACCAGAAGATGCTTCGAATTCCACCCAGTGCAGCCCAATAGACACTGGTTTTAATAGTGTAACGGATAGGTTTCAAACCCGTTAAACAATTGTAACTTGCAACGCCGAGCTCCGATTGACGCAAATAAATATACCGTTTTGATCATCGCGACGGGGCGAACACAACGGTATGAAGATATTGATTTTGACACTGTTTGCGAAGTTGTTAATTACAACTCAAACCATTCGCTCGCGCGAACAATTTAACTAGCAATTAAAAGCGGAATTTGACGAAACGAATTGCGCCGACATGATCAGAATATTTTTCTTATGCAACATTGTGAAAAATATTTGGATTCGAACAATAGAAAATTTACACTTAGAATTCAAATTAATATGTAAATGCGACGAACGAAACTAACTTCAATATTTTTCAACGAAATTTGACGTACGCCTATGTCTATCTAGACGCATTCCAAATGTGAAGTTTGAATAGCAACGGAAGTTGTTTGTGAAAATTCAAATTTCTACACTAAATAAACGATTTAAAAATTTTAAACTAGGTCTGAATTTCAGGGTCATTACATTCTCCCCCACTCAAAACTTTTCGTCCTCGAAAAGGAACAAGGTAAAGAGTGGAAGAACAGATAGAAGAGATATGATAGATATAGAATAGATTATCGAATAAAATATAGGATATAGAATAGAGTTTACCTTCCACAAACAATTCTGGATTAGAATCCCGAATACTCTCCTCAGTTTCCCAAGTACAATCACGATCATCAGTACTCCATTGGACTTTGACTAGGCTAACAGATTTCCTTCTAAGCTGCTTCATATCCCTATCAACAATACGAAGTGGTCTCCTCTCTATAGTCAAATCCGGCTCGATATCTACCTCATCTAACTGAGCAATAGGAATGGTCATGGATGGGTCACGCACGACTTTCCGAAGATGTGAAACATGGAACACGTTGTGCACACCCTCAAATTTCTCTGGTAATGCAACTCTGTAGGCTAGTGTACCAATCCTCTCAGTGATAATAAATGGTCCAACAAATCTAGGAGCAAGCTTCCCTCTTAGACCAAATCGAATAATATTCTTCAAAGGTGATACCTTTAGAAATAGCTCATCCCCAACCTGGAATTTCAAATCTCTTCTACGCCTATCTGCATAGCTCTTCTGCCTATCCTATGCGGTCTTCATCTTCCTTCTGATCTCATTAACCTTCTCGGATGCTTCCATAATCATATCTGGGCCAAGAACTAATCGATCACCAGGCTCAATCCAACAAGCTGGCGATTTGCATGGCCGTCCATATAAAGCTTCGAACGGCGCCATATCGATACTCGCCTGATAACTATTATTATATGTGAATTCAACCAGATGGAGATGGTCTTCCCAAGATCCACCGAAATCAATAATGCAAGCTCGGAGCAGATCTTCCAAAATCTGATTCACCCTCTCAGTTTGGCCATCTGTTTGAGGATGATAAGCTGTGCTCAGATTCAGTTTAGTGCCAAGACGTCCTGAAGTGCCTTCCAGAATTTACTAGTGAATAAAGGATCTCTATCGCATAAAATACTAGATGGAACTCCATGAAGTCTAACAATCTCTCTCATATAAATCTCGGCCAAACTCGAAGCAGTACGAGTGGCCTTAATAGGAATAAAGTGAGCAGATTTGGTCAACCTATCAACAATCACCCATATACTCTCGTTACCTTTTCTGGTCCTCGGTAATCCATCGATGAAGTCCATAGAAATCCGATACCATTTCCCACATGGAATCTCTAGGGGTTGAAGTAAACCGGCAGTCCTCTGGTGATCGGCCTTAACTTGTTGGCAAGTGGTGCATCTACTGACATATATATAAACATCTCTCTTCATCCCACTCCACCAATATAAACACTTCATATTTCGATACATCTTAGTGACACCGGGGTGGAATGAAAGCGATGACTGATGATTCTCTCTAAGTACTTCCTGTCTCAATCCATCAACATTTGGAACACAATACGGTTGTCGATCCTCAGAACTCCATTACTATCTACTTGTGCTCCCACTTTACTGTCAGCATTTCCAATTCTACCAAGAACTAACTCCTTCATACGATAGAGCAAAGTGTCCTCATATTGTTTAGCTTTAATGCGATCCATAAGAGATGGAGAGATAATGATTCAACAAGATTACAACAAGACAATGCTTTGTTGTGGCTCAAAGCATCTGCTATGACATTTGCTCTCCCTTGAGTATAAGTGATGTCGAGATCATATGCAGCTAAGAATTCGAGCCATCGGACTTGTCTCTGGTTCAAATCTTTCTGAGAAAAGATATACCTCAAGGACTTATGATCAGTGAATAATTCGAATTTGGTTCCCAAAAGATGATGCCTCCATAGTTTCAAAGCAAATACAACTGCAAGAAGCTCAAGATCATGTATGGCATAGTTTACTTCATGGGTCTTCAAATGAGGACCCACAAAAGCAATAACCTTTCCATTTTGCATAAGGACAGCGCCTAAACCTTCTTGGCAAGCATCTGTATAGACAGTTAATCCTTCACTTCCATCAATTACCGCAAGAACAGGGGCTGAAGTTAACTTGCGCTTCAACTCATTAAAAGCTGATTCACACTACTCACTCCAAATAAAATTAACATCCTTCCGAGTTAAAGCAGTAAGTGGGGCAGAAATTCGGGCAAAGTGCTCAATAAATCTGCGATAATAACCGGCTAAGCCCAAGAAACTACGAATATCTGTAGGAGTTTAAGGAGTCTCCCAATCATTGATTACGGCAATCTTAGCTGGATCGACCGAAATCCTATTTTCTGAAACAATATGGCCAAGGAATCTCACTTCGTCTCGCCAGAAGTGGCATTTAGAGAACTTGGCTTTAAGCTGATGGTTTCGGAGAGTTTCCAGAACATAACAGAGATGTGTTTCATGCTCTTTCTCGTCTTTGGAGAAGACGAGAATATCATCAATGAATACAAGAACAAACTTGTTAAGGACATCACGGAAGACTCGGTTCATCAAGTCGACGAAATAAGCAGGTGCGTTGGTCAAACCGAATGGCATAACCAACCATTCATAGAATCCATTCTCGGTACGGAAAGCTGTCTTATGGATACTATCTTCTGCTACTCTGAGTTGGTGGAACCCAGTGGCTAGATCAAGTTGTGAGAAGACTTTAGCTCCATGGAGCTGATCGAATAAATTATTGATGCGAGGCATCGGATAGCGATTTTTGAGAGTGCGTTTGTTTAGTTCTCTTTAATCAACACACATGCGAAGAGATCCATCTGATTTGGTTACAAATACAACCGCGATGCCCCATTCAGAACAACTTCTCCTAATCAAACCCTTAACAAATTGATAATCAATTTGAGTTTTTAGTTCAGCTTTTTCTTTAGGAGCCATCCTTTGGTGTGGGAGAACTACGGGTGTAGCTCTAGGAATAAGATCAATGCGGAAATCGATTTCCCGTTTAGGCGGTAGAGAGTTGACCTCTCCAAATACATCGGGAAATTGCTGAACAATAGGAGTGGAGTCAAGATCATCCGGGTGAGCATCAAGAGAGAATATGAAGCTTCCGGCATATTTCTGAGGTGATTTACATTCAATGACAAGTGGTAGACCCTTGTCACTGACTAGAGAAACAGAACGAGCTTTGCAAGAAATAACAGCCTCGAATTTTCTTAACTAATCGGCACCTAATAAGATGTCAAATGCTTCGAAGTCAAGCACATAAAAATTCCAAGTGAATCGATATCTTCCATACATAAGTACAACCTCATTACAAATTCTACTAAGGTTGGCAAGTCCTCCAATAGGGTTGGAGACACATAAGGAAGTAGTGGTAAAAGTAAGTTCTAATTTGAGTTTACTACAAGATCAATAAATATGAAGCTATGGGAAGCGCCAGTGTCGAATAATACTCTAATAGGTAAATCTTGTAATGAAAAAGTACACCATAAGGTACCTTGGTCATCCTGGGCTGGTGGTGCAGATGGTGTAGGTGTGGTGATAGCAAATACTCCAGAAGTGGTGTCACGCTTATGCATTGGGAAGTCTTTCTTGAAATGACTAGGCTGGAGGCAGAATCTCTCCTAGTCAGAGAAGGTGGTGGAATAGCAGCTCCGGCAGAAGGACAGCTATTAGCATAATGACCCTTCTTATCGCATTTGAAACAAGTGATATTAGCAAGGTCAATTGGGCTTTTCTGGGCATATCCCAATCCTGTAGTCTTTTGCCAAGCTTTCTTTTGTTGATCAAAGTTCATCTTCCTCTTTCCGGGTTGGCTAGAAGAGGTCTGAGTAGGAGTGGCCTTGGCGGTGGGTCCCTTAGGCTTTGCCTCATATCTAAGAGCATAGTCAACAAGCTCTGTGAAGGTGCAGTGGGTGTGGCCAGTAAGCAAGTAATAATACTCCGGTCTAGCTCCCAAAATGAATTTCTCGTTCTTCAGAAGTGGGGTATCAATCAAGCCAGGTCCGAACTTGGAGATTTCATTGAATTTCCTCTCATACTCAGAAAAAGTCATACTGCCTTGCTTAAGATCCATAAAAGCTCTATAAAGTTGGGTTTTCCCAGCAGCTGGCATCCATTGTGCCGAGAAAGTATCCCTAATCAAAAAGATAGACTAGATGAATAACATTCCAAAGATTGAAGGAAGAATTTAGACTACGAAATCCAAACAAATTTATACCTAAACTGGGCCCAAGTGATGGTGTTCTCCTCGATATGAGAAGTAACAGATTCCCACCAATCTTGTGCGGCGTCCTGAAGTTGCCAAGCAGCAAGTTGACGCTTCTGAGCATCAGTGATTTCCAAACCAGAAAATATCTTCTCTAAGCTTTTGAGCCATTGCTGAGCTTCAATAATACACTCGGATCCGGAGAATTTAATACCCCCAAGCTGTGAGTATTCCTTACTAAGAATGGTGAACTTGACTTGAGCTGGAGCGGCAGGTGCAGCCTGGGCAGGACCATTGCCTCTTCCTCCTCTATTGTTCCTTCTGGTACTCATCCTGAAATACCAAAAGAGATTTAGAACCAAAAATAGAAATCATAGAACTTTAAGGAAAGTCCAATCTATGAATCAAAAGAAGTTTGAATTGAAAGGATTTGGATATTGAATCGATTCTCCTCATTCTAGGGTATTGCTACCCTATCTCTAATGAGTTTATATAACCCCAAACTAAGGTTTTTAGGGAAACCAAAGCTCTGATACCAACTAAAACAACCCGTATATTTGGACCATTTAAATTGACAATAATCCACACATGTCAACTTAAATAATACAAAACACGAATTATTATGGGATTATAAATACATAAATGTAAATGAGAATCAATCAACATCACAGACACAGAACAGTCATAGAATAATGCAGCAGAAAATACATCGTCATAATAACAGTTCATGAAGCTACTACAGAAAGTACAACAATGTCTCAACATAAAGTGACTGCAAGGAAATACATAAATGTCCAACAGACTAGTACATCAATACTGGAAAGTACATTAATACTGAAATGGAAAATAAACTGATATGGATAAATGCTAAGTCTTCAGAATCTTCAACCAACCTTGATCAGCAAACTGGATAGCTTCAGACTGACCGAGCATATACAAAAGAAACACTCGAGTCAGGACTCAAAATATTATACAAGATAATCAAGTGCAAGGAATAAAGTCCATAACTCAAAGATAAATAAAATAATCATCTCTAAGGATCCGATAAACTATCTATATATACAATAGAATACGATATGTAGATAATGTCTAATCAGTAAAGTACGATATTAAAATAGCATTAAGGCGTTACCATAATCCCCCTTAACGCATTCTATAATGCCATAGTCTATACAGCACCGTAAACCCACTGTAAACTAGTGGTTATCAGAGGGTACCCCATAGGTATAACACAAAACAAATCGTAGTGGTCGCGAATAGGATAATCAGTATGACAAGGTACATGAGGCGATACCAACTAGGATACTAGTAGTTGCGTGATCCGGACTGATGTTGAGCATAGCAGCTACTACCTCAACGCCGCGAAACAACACTCCCAAATCAAAGGGTGCACCTAAATCGAATCTCATAAGAATTAGATAAGGTATTGAAGAAGTGTGTCCGCTTGAGATGGCGAACCTCAATGGCCCGGTGCGGCTCCTGTTTTAGTCATGTCAGGGGTCATCCAAAATCGTTCTCTTTCTTCAGTCAACGCGTTCATCAAAACCATCCACTTCGTTCTGGATCAACACTCCGCATATATTAGTTATTAAAGTGGTTTTCGGTATCGACAGAGACTATGTCCATATCCGATCCCGGTCTCTTTAATAACTACATATTAATTACACCGATGGTCATTTAGTATTTAACGTTTAAACAAATCAAAGTCCAAAAGTCAAGTTGCAAATTTGACTTTCAAAATTTGACATTTCACAATTAAATTTATTTTGAATATTTTAAATCATATTTCCAAATGAAATTTTAGTTTAACTATTTGAGTTAACAAATAGATTCAAGTATTCAAGTTCAGTTTAATAAGATTCAATTTCACTTGTTAAATTTGTTCATATTCAATGGATTTAAATTTAATGCTCCGTTAAATTTAAATTCATTAAACAAAGTTTCGATTAAATTTACATTCATAGTTACATTCACCATTCCGTTTAATATAGTATAAATTCGGTTAAGTAAATTTCATTAAAGAAATCTCATTTTATTTACTCAATTCCATGATTTACATAACCTAAGTTAATTCCTTAACGAGTTTCAAACAGTTTAATCTCAAACCAAGTTATAAAATCAAAGTTAAACCAATTCATTAAATTTAAAATCATTTAAAAATTAATCCCAAATTAAATCCACTACTATACTTAGTTTAAATTACACTTAAGTCAAAATTCCGTTTAATCTTATATTAAATTTCATTATCAAGTTTCAAATCTATTTACTTTAAAATCAAGTCTATAAACCTTACCCTACCGAATTCAATAACATTCGAAATCAGTAATCTTAAATTATTACTTGTCAAATTCTCATTCCGATTATTCAACTTACTTAACTTAAATTTTCTTAAATCAAATTACAATTTCTCAAATTAAATTCATCATGTCATTTTATTTAAATTAAATAGATTCATAAATCCATTACAATTGAATCCATTGATTTATTTCAATTAATCAATTAATTTATTTCAATTATATCAATTAAGTTCGCTAATTAACTTTAAAACAATTGGTTAGGTTCATTTCTCATTTCAAATAGATTTCAATTACAAAATAATTTTTGTTGACTAATCGGGTTTCTTATTTTAATTATCTATCCTAGGCCAAGTTATTAAATCGGGTATATATCATTTCAACCCAATTCATATAAACCGTTCAGGTCTATCATTTCAACCCATAACGATTTATACTTATTCTAATGTCCGTTCGGGTATGTATCATTTCAACCCATAGTGATTCTAAACTAACAAACAACTTGCAATTCAATTAAAATATAAATTCAAATGAACACAAATACTTGCATGGAATTTTACTATCATTTCATATAAGTTGATGGTTATTTCTATTTAACTATCATATATTAAATCCAATTTATTCTGTGAATAAAACATCGTTATTTCATGTGATACAATTATTAGTTTAATCCTAACATCAACAGTTTAATTAATTTGGTGTCACAACTATCTAGATCACATATAACATCATGTCAAATTTTAAATCATATTAAATCAAAACTAAACAATACATGGTGTACATTATCCATTTAGCACTAACAATATTAAATTCTAACTTCCATAGCAATTAACCGATTATTTCAACAAATTTTAACATCAACAATTCAACATCCAATTTTAATATTAACAACAATTATAACTTGATTATCATGGCATAATAGATTGAGTCGTGAATAAAATATTCACCTTGCGTGGTTAGAGATTGGACGACGAAGCATGAAGATGGATAGATAAGATAGACACTAACAAGCACGACGCAAAACGAACACAAACTGCAATCAACAAATAATTAATCAACAATTTGTTTATTGCAATATATATCGATTGAATATATATAAACCATACCAAACAATGAAGCAAGATAGATTCGACAGGCGGGATGGAAATAGCTTATGCTTCCGGATTAATAGCAGGAGCTGGAATAAAACACATAGCAACAAATTGTATGTGAGCAACCAAATTTCAAATTATATACTATTATAAACATAAACTCCAGACTGTATGTGAACTACACAAATAGAAACTCCAGTGTTCTGGATCTGGTACGTAGGAGGCTTCGGCCGTGGTCAGGCGGTGGCAAGGGAAGATGGACGTGCGACGATGGTCCATTGGTTGAGTAGGGTTTGGGTTTCAATGGTTGAGGAGGGCTGTGTCGACGTGGAGAGCAGGGGTGGTCATCGGCGTTGGGCAGTGGCGTCGGAGGGGAGGTCTGGTCATGTGCTGATGGGTTTCGGGTTTGATAAATTCTCTCTGGCCATGGCGAGGTGGAAGCAATGGTACGGCGGCGACGACGACGTGAGTCTTTGATGGCGCGACGATGGGTGGGGCTTGCTGAGTTGGAGGGGAGCAGTTCGCCAGAGGCGCGGTGGTGGGTGGGCTGCTGAGGCCGTGGCTTCGGTTGGGGTCTGGGTCGTTGGGCAGAGCCTGGGCGTGGAAAATCGTCGGAGGGGCTCAGTTCGCCAGAGGCGCGATGGTGGGTGGGAAGCAGTGACGAGCAGGGAGGTGGGCAGGCGAGGGCGAGGTTCGGGTTGATGGGTTTGGTGGGCTGCGGGGTGGACGTGGGCAGGGGAGTTTCATTAACTGGAGAGGAGACAAAATAATAAAGAAAATTAGGAAGCGGAGGAGGAAAAATGAGCTACGTACCAAGAGTAGTTTAGAGATTGCAAATGAATGAAATATGAATTGAACCCAGTATATACTGAATAGTGCAGAAAATCAAAAGTCTCCAATTGATTGCCTCGGTACTCAAAGAAACTGTTGGGTTTCCTAGGGTAATTATTGACCAGAAGATGCTTCGAATTCCACCCAGTGCAGCCCAATAGACACTGGTTTTAATAGTGTAACGGATAGGTTTCAAACCCGTTAAACAATTGTAACTTGCAACGCCGAGCTCTGATTGACGCAAATAAATATACCGTTTTGATCAGCGCGACGGGGCGAACACAACGGTACGAAGATATTGATGATTTGACACTGTTTGCGAAGTTGTTAATTACAACTCAAACCATTCGCTCGCGCGAACAATTTAACTAGCAACTAAAAGCGGAATTTGACGAAACGAATTGCGCCAACATGATCAGAATATTTTTCTTATGCAACATTGTGAAAAATATTTGGATTCGAACAATAGAAAATTTACACTTATAATTCAAATTAATATGTAAATGCGACGAACGAAACTAACTTCAATATTTTTCAATGAAATTTGGCGTACGCCTATGTCTATCTAGACGCATTCCAAATGTGAAGTTTGAATAGCAACGGAAGTTGTTTGTGAAAATTCAAATTTCTACACTAAATAAAATATTTTAAAATTTTAAATTGGGTCTGAATTTCAGGGTCGTTACAAGTGGTATGTGGCATCAATAAGGAATGACACTATTATGGTGTGATGAAGCTATATCATTCTCCAGAACATCGATCTTAATAGATCTTGTGAACATTGCTGGCTTTTGGCATCGTCGCCATACATACTAAGATGCTCTTGTTGATTGTCGATGACATCAGTTGGAGGCAGCACCAAGCATTAATGAAGAGCGGCATTGATATATAGCAACATCGAGAAAGAACAACCTCTTCTAATTTAGTGTCATCATCGTTAATTTATGTGTATATTTATGGCAGTCACTATCAACATTGCATGTGTAGCCTCTATAGACATTGACAACTTTCGTCATTAACATTGTAGAGTGGCGGCTTTGATCATTGGCAACATTAATGATGAGTGGTTCAACCTGCAAGGCGACTCTAAGGAGTGGCGACGTTGGTATTGAAGCAACATCATAGAGATATTACATCATTATTTAACATCATAGCTGAATAGCTGTATGGAATAATGGTGACATTAGGGATGGCGTTAATAACTTCGAGCAGGAATATTGGAGCAGCATCGGCCATAGATTTCTTTTGACGACAATGGTGGATGACATCATTAAGTGGATGATGACATTGGTTGGGCATGGCATCATATGAGACGCGAAGTTGATAGGAGGCGGCTTCATCCAGTTTAGTTTTGGCAACCATGATTCCCGACATCATCATATGGTAACATTCAATGATTGATGAAGGGCAGTATCAATAATATAGAAGAATAGAGGCATAAAATAGTGGTATCACTAAAGAGCGGCACCCATTAGAGACGACATTGATTAAGTGCGTTCAATCTTAGCTTTGTTGATATGCAGCGCTGCTTGAGTGACGACGTCAAAGAGTAGCAGCCTCGAATAGGGGTGATATTGAGAATGTGCGGCATCGATCACATGCAATATCGACGTTGAACAATATTCTTAGCTCTTTGATCATGTTGCATGTCGTCTATCTTTATGATTAGTAACCGTGATAATGGATTTCATCCTCGAAATCTCTCCAAGGGGCGAACAATGTAACACGTAATAACATCTATGCTATATAACCAAGTTATCTATACATCCATCTATCAACCAAAGCTCAGTGTGATTACGTACTGCAGATATACTAAAGTAAGCTCAAACCTAGCATGAGTGTGTAATCGTTTCATGCAAGTATGCAAGAAAATACCTTAAACATGCATAAGAATTTCTGCAAGACTGTAAAGTGATAGTGAAAATGTATAGCAATCATCTCCTACCATCCAATCTAGTAACCATGATGCAACCAAAACCATAATGTTGGAGAGAAAATTTTACCGGTGACAAGCTCTAGATGAGAGATTTTCATCTTCTCTTCAGTTCCTATGTGCTTTCCGTCGGATTATCTCCCTACTACACTCGGACTAATCTAATTTCTTTGGTGCACAACCTCTTAGTTCCATGTTCTACAATGCGTGCGGTGGCATAAGAAGCTATTGGCTCCATCTTTATATCCCCCAACTATTTACGCTCTACTATAATGGCGGTGTAATGAAAACATTTCCTAAGGTGAGAAACATGAAAAACTTCGTGGACTCTTACTAATCAGTCCAGAAGCTCCACGCGATAAGTTAGCCTTCCTATCCTTTCCAAAACTAGAAATGGACAACGAATCTAGGAGCCAACTTTTCTGACATGACAAATCTAACAACCTTTCTAAGAGGGGAGACTTTGACAAATACCATATCTCCTACCTAAAATTCTAGCTCTTTCCTCTCCTATTTGCATAAGATTTTTGGTGATCCTATGCTGCCTTCATTCGTTCCCTGATCAATTCAATTTTTTCCATCGTATCACGAATCAAATCGGATCCAAGCAAAAAAAATTTGGTTGTTTCCCACCAACAACTTGGCGATTTGCACGACCTTCAATAAAGTGCTTCAAAAGCGGCTATACCAATCGTCGCTTGATAGCTATTATTATACTTGAACTCCACCAAAGGTAGGTGCTCTCCCAATGCCCCTCGAAGTCCAAGATGCAAGCTTTCAACAAGTCCTCCTAAATCCTATTTACCCTTTCTGTCTGACCATCTGTCTATGGGTGGTAAGCCGTGCTGAGATTCAACGAAGTTCCCAAAGCTGCTTGCAAACTCCTCCAAAACTTACTAGTGAAAAAGTAGTCCCTCTCACTAATAATGCTCGCTGGAATGCCATGTAATCGGACTATCACCTTGATGTAAATCTGTGCAAGAGACATGACAATCAATTTGTCCCTAACAGGAATAAAATGGGCACTCTTAGTGAGTCTATCTACAACAATCCAAAGGGCTTCATTACCCCTCTGACTCATAGGTAATCCATCCACAAGGCCCATCGAAATGTGTTCCATTTCCAACATGGAATCTCCAAAGGTAACAGTAACCCTCCAGGCATCCCTTGCTTAGTCCTTATCTTCTGACTTGTCAAGCGCATAGTAACAAACTCAACTACTCTTCTCTTCATTCCAAGCCAAAAGAAAATCCTCTTTATATCCTTATACATTTTAGATCCTCCGGGTTAAATAGTCAACATAGAGTGGTGACATTCCATAAGTACCTCCTCCATTATGCAATTAATCATTAGTACACAAAGACGTCCATCCCTTCTCAACCATCGCTTCTCATCAACAAAATCTCTATTGGCATGTGGAAAATTTTCTCCTCTCCTCAACTTCTCTAGATTCTCCACTAACTTCTCATCCTTCATCCGCTCAAGCCTAATACGGTCCATTAAAGCTAGCCTAACCCCCATTACTGCTAAAAAACCTTAAATGAGTTCTATTGGCGGTTGGAAGTTAATATTTGAGAGATACTCCAACTACCTCCATTCATATATAGCGCTTAAGGTAGCGTGCCTTCGAAAAAGGGCATCGGTGACTACATTCCCTTTTCGAGGGGTATATTGTATAACAAAATCAAATGATGCAATATATTCCATCCATCTCTGCTGGCTATGGTTTAAATCTTTATAGGAAAATAAGTATTAAGTGATTTATGGTCAGTGAATAACTCAAACCTTGCTCCCAAAAGATAATTCCTCCACACCTTCAAGGTACTTCAATTCCCAAAAGATAACAACAACTTCCAACTACAAGTCATGAACTAGATATCTTTTCTCATGATCCTTCAATTGCCTACTAGCATAAGCAACTACCTTCCGTTCTTGCATTAGAATTGCCCATAATCCTGTGCCACAAGCATTTGTGGAAATCACGAGTGGTTTGGTCCCCTCAGGAATGGTGAGCACAGGTGCACTTATCAATAACTCCTTAAGCTTCTTAAATGCTTCGGTACATCTATTATCCCAAGAAAAGACTATGTTCTTCTTAGTCAAGTGGGCTAATGGTGCTTCTATGCTTTGCAATGTTCTTTATGAACTTCCTATAGTAGCCTGCCAACCCTAAAAGACTTCAAACTTCTGTTGCATTCTTAGGAACTCTCCTTCTTTGAACAACCTCCACTTTGGTGGGGTCCACCGCCTGTCTTTGCTCAAAAACAGTATGTCCAAGGAATCTGACCTCCTTCTTCCCAAAGTGACACTTAGTAAATTTGGCCATAAACTGGTACCATCTTAAAATTCCTAGTATCTCTCTTAGGTGGTCCCCATGCTCCTCCTTTCTCTTGGAGAATACCTTATGCTCCTCTCTTAGCTGGTCCTTAAAGTGGTCCTCATGCTTCGTGCCTAAGCTGTATGAAGTTCTCCATTTGTAAACTCACTTCTACTCTCGACATAAACCTTAACTCAAATATGTATTTAAATTCATCCCAAGTGAATACCATATTATCATTTTCTTAAGCTACTAAGTTCCACCAAACTAAAGCTTCCCCTTTAAGGTGCCAAGCTGATATCGTTCTCTTTAGCAGATCCTCCTAATCGAGTTCTCGAAATATTCTCTCATAGTCATTAATCCATGCTTTGGCCTCTATATATCTCTCAGTATCAGAATATGTCTTTCCTCCTATATTAGCAAATTACTTACACATCTTAGGGAAGTCAACAAGACGAGAACTGCATTGGCAGGTAGGGCAGTGGATGCTAACGGTGCAGTTGGAGAAACAGGGACTTGCTCAGCTTGCCTGAGGTACTATTTAAACCATTCAGGCATCCCATGAATGGTGGGTCTTCCACGAGCAAGGATCCCTATTCTAGGAGAAGATTGATTATCAGCCATATCAACTATCCGTAGGTTGAATCTGTAGTGACGATTTCCTAAGATAATATTATATGCTTAAAAAAAGGTTGCCTAGTGTGTGCACGTATGTTCAAACAGATGGTGGGGTGTGTGTGTGTCTATATATATATATACTAAGACTTTTTGAAAAACCTTTTGAAAACTTTTATCAAAAATAACAATTAAGTCTTTCACAGGTATAATTTCCCCATTCATCGGGTAACCTAACCTCTGATACCAAATGCAACAGCCCTCCTCGAAATAGGCCTAAATTTCGACCTAGAAAAGGCCCATCGAAACTTAGACCCATTCCAAAGTTGGCTGTTGGTTGGTAAAAGTAATACCAATACAAAGCTATAACTATTCTTTCATAATTCATAGCAGAAGGAACAAAGTATAATAGCAAACTGTACTCATTTATTTCAAAATAAATTCAAATGTCATAATAGAGAACAAAACATAGTTTCCACAATAACCAGTACAACATTTATTCAAAATTATTCTTTCATGGGTACAATAAAGCATCATAAATAACAATAACTGCCACAATCTTTGCCCATTCCATCTTTAAGCATCATCATTGCCATCAATCCTTCCTTAGCCTATGTTGTAATGAGGAGGGAGTCAGAACAACAAGTATTTGGTGAATAAAAACATCGAGCCTTATTATTTCAGTACTTAGGAAGTATATGTCAGAATATGAATATGTATCACATTTTCTAAACCCTTTAATAATTCATATAAGGAACGGAGGCGGGTCCTCAAATAACCACTTAATTCCTTATATTCCCGAAGCAGGTTTCCCCATCCCATAACCCGAAACCAACCTCATAAGTGTCTAACAATGTGAGAGATAAAACCCAAACCACTTAATACCTTTTAATCGAAAAATTGGCAGACTCTGACCATTTAAGACCTCAATTGAGGTAGGCCCCAATCATTTAATACTTATTCCTAAGGCGGACTCCATATAGGCATCTATCCAGGTGATATTACATAGAAAGCTCTTCGGACACTTAATACTTCCTATTGAACTGGAATTTTTTAAGATATCCTTAACCATGCCTAAACCCAACCTCGACCATTTAATACTTCATTTGGGAAAGAAAGCAGGGCCTACAAACAACCACTTAATACCTTCCAAACCCCAAAGTAGGTCCTTCGTCTTAGGACCCGTACGCACGGTGACGTCTCTTATTAGCTCGACTATTCGTAGGTACAGGTAGCTTGATTATCATTTCCTTAAGCTATCACATGTGACGTCTTATAGCTATAGTAGGTTGAGTCCTTAGGAACTATCGCATGTTGGTAGATCAAGTATTATCATAGGCTGACATTATATATGCTATCGTAAGTTAAGATAATAAATCTATAATTAACTTGAAAACTGTTTTATGACAATTCAAAGGAGTTACTTTATACCAAACCCCATTTTCTGCCGAATTCTTATTGGTCTATACAAGCTTTTATAGGTTTCTTTTCAGAATTTGTTAAATACATACCCAGTTAATTAATTAATTATCATCTAATAATTAACTCCTTCCTTTGCTAAATAATTTATATGAAATTGAAACATAACGAGAAAAATCTAAAAAATTCATCAAAAATCCAATTCATCATATTATATCCCAGATTTAAATTTCAGTTCAAAATAATTATTTTTAGTATAACTAATAATTAATTTCTTGAAATTAAAACATTTTCTCTACTTAGAAAATTCACAACAATTCCAATTTATTTCCAAAAATTTTGAAATTGAAAAACCATCTTCATTTTAACATTATAAACTTCATATTAAATTTTCATAGCACTTGAATATGAATAAGCCATGTTTTACCCTAAAGCATGAATATATTCTTTTTATTTAAATTTCAAATCATATTCAAAATAATGTTTAATCATCAAAATAATACATTCAAAACTAATCTGAACTTAAATGGGTTTGGAAGAGTTTTAGGGAAATTTTTATCGACCTTAGTTTTGAAAACATTGATTTAACCTTCTTTTTTTGGTAACGAAGGCTTGAATCTCCTGGCTTTTGTTTTCCTCTTCTTTTGCTTAGAAATTTGGCCGCCCTTGTAGTGGTTTTCTTAGGGGTTTTGTTTCGAAAATGAAAATGAGGAAGAAATAGGAGAATATGGCTAAGGAAAGTATGTTAGTGATTTTGGCTTGGGCTAATATCCCTCCCTGTCTAATCTCACTAATATATTCCATTATATAAAATCACTCTCATTCCAATATGTAATCATTTATTCTCATTAACAAGATCAACTTTAATTGTTTTAATTACCCTTGGTCCATTTGATTATCTTTTAGAGTGTACCACACTTAATTAATCAAATCTCCCTTAGGCAATTTTTGGAATTATTTTATTTGTTCTTTTAATAATTTCTTCTTATTCTTAATTTAATTTAAAATTTCCATATTACGGCACTCTAAAATATGGGGTGTTAAAGTCTCCCCTCCTTGCAAAATTTTAGTCCTTGAAATTTAAATAAGGAAGAATACAAAAATTCACTAACACCCTAAAAGTGTAAAGACACCATCATATATGTATACACAAGTACAAGGAGCTACACTATTACCCTAATAATGTTAATCATCAATTACCAATCAAAAATGTAATGTGTAACCACTAACGCGTAATCATATCACACATGAATTTACTAGTACCACTACTAGTACATACAATAGACAAACAAAGCACCTTGCTATATACACGATTACCAAGAACAACTCTGGATAGAAATTCCTAGTCGTATCCTCTACCTCCTAGGCACAGTCATCTTTGTCATCACTCTACTGGACAGAACAAGTCTGATAAATTTGTTCCTTATTTCCTTTATGTCACGACCTACCATTCCTTTTGGTTGTCTATCATAAGTCAAATCTGACTCTACAGATAAGTCTTCTATCAACCTTGATTCCACTACCGTACTTGGGAAAACTTTGATTTGTTCTAATATGTGAATAAATTCATGCATATACCTTCTCAAATGTGATATATGAAATACATTATGCACACTCGCTAAACTACTTAGTAACTCGACCCGATAAGAGAGATTACCAATCGTATCAATCACTGGAAATGGTCGTATATATTTAGATGTCGATTTCTTATCTCCCCAAAGTGCATAACTCCTCGCACAGAAGTGTTAGTCCCTGAGAAGTAGATTTTGATAACAACAACCTTAGAATAAGGTTATAAAATATAAATTCTAACAGTATGGTTTAGATATATATGTATATGCAAGATGTATATGCAGGTACAAAAGAATGAAGACTGTACAGTATAGAGATTCAAGAACTGATAAACTCAAGATTGAAGATATCAAGATTCAAGACTCATGAGTATCAAGATTATCAAGATTTCAATATAAGTAATTTAGTTAGGAATTTTGTTAAAACTCCTAGAAAAGCACTGACATCTTAAAATCCATTTTATTCGTGGAATGGAATCCACTTCGAGCCCGTTAAAGGGATGGAACCCTAAGTAGGATGGAACCTACGAAAAATCTAGTGGAACATTGTTTTGTATCCACTAACTTTTATTTAAATGTTTTACAAAATTATATCTTGTTTTCAAAATGATTTCAAAATCTTTCTTTTTAAATCAAAAACATCTATCCTGGTTTTAAAATACTTTTAGCCTCAAAATAATCTTTATTTTCAATATCAAATTATCCTTGGTTTTAAACTATATTTTAATTATAATATATTCAACTTTCAATATTTATACTTAGATTTAAATATAAAATTATAGTAAAATTTTATATATACCAAAATATTATTCTCTATACTTATTTATGAATTTTAACTATAGTTAAGTATATTTATAAAGTTTAAAATAGTTTTAATACAAGATAGAAATTATTTTCAAAGAAAAAAAAATACCAAAAATAACTTAGGCCTGTCGACAACCCCAAGTACCCCTTGTCGACAAGGTGACCGTTGATTTCAAAAGTTTGAATTTCAAAATAAGTGTCTATTCGTCATATCCTTTCACGAATGGACATGGCTGTTGTTCTACTATGAATAGGGGATGTTTTAAACGAATTTATATTCATATTTTCTCTGATTTTACTTCTCTTCTTCTTCCAAATTTCTTTATATACATTTTTACCATTACTCTGCCGAAATCACCATTGAATCTAACTAGGTAATCTCTGGTTTGATTCTCTATCACTATCTCAACAAGATCCCAGTGCTATTCAAAGTTATAGATTTCTTTGTAATCAATCGAGTGAGAAAAGGTGTGATTGTAGCCTGGAAAATCAATCGGGTGAACTTGTTGCCCGTAAAATCAAGTATCTCTACCCAGAGGATTGTGAATCTAGAGCGGTGTACCTCGTGGCCTTGAAATCGAGGGTGTAATTGTAAGAATTGATTTTGAAAGGAAATCCGTACTTGTGTTGCGGGACTGGATGTAGGGTAACTCCGAACCAGTATAAAATCCGGTGTGTTCTTTCCTTTATTGCTTTTACTTTATATCTGCATCTGTGTTTGATTCTATGATCATATCTGTGTCTGAATATTGCATACATTTGTGTTCAAATTGATATAAACTCAAAAAAAATTAGTAATTCTTTAAACACTATTCACCCCCCTTTGGTGTTAATTCTAGCCTTAAGATCCGTAATCCGCATTTCTCACAAGAAGAAACCTTTACGAACGCATAATTGCCTACTACAACTCAAGAACTATTCTCCTTTTGTTGGCATAATTCTTATGCCTTCGCTGCACTGCCTTCATTCTAGCATGAATCAATTCTACTTTCTCAGTAGCATCTCTTACCAAATCTGGTCCCAAAACTAGTCTATCCCTGTGTCTAACCAACAAACTAGTGACTTACACTGGTTAACATTAAGTTCTCAAATGGTGCCATCCTAACACATATGTGGTAAATATTATTATAGGCAAACTCTACTAGATTCAAACGACTTTCCCAAGAGCTCCAAAATCCCAAACTGTAACGACCTAGAATTTCGAACACTTCGTATTTAAATATCTAAATTATTTAAATATTTGAATCTTTGATTTAATGTCATTAAATTAATTTAATAAGCTTTTTAACCCCCATTTAAATCATGAGTAATGATGGTAAACTTATTTTGGAGAAATGTTTACAAAAGTAAATGCTTTGAAAAAATATCGATAATGTGACCGAAAATTGTTTTATTGATAAACAGCTTTTTTGTCAACAAAAGTTGTTCAAACTTTTTGTACATGTCTAATTAATCATTATGGATATTATTAGCAACTAAAAATATTTTTATGGCTAACTAAATGTGTTGATGTCATACATGATGTGAAAATATTTTGAAAATGAGTTTAAATAGGAAGTCTAACTCTTAGGAAATGATAAAGGAGAAGTGATGGCAGGTAAGCCTTACATGACAGGAAATGAGGGTGAGAACAAGCTTATTCTTTACAATTTGAAACCTATATAAGGAGAGGCATACTAAAGATAATAAATCACAAATTCACAAAAGCTTGGAATGAAGTATGAGAATAAAAATGATGGAAGTGCTTAAACACCAATCCACTAATTCTTCTCTATCTTTCTCATTTCTTAAGGAAATCATCTTCAATCTCTTCTAAACTTTGGTTATAGGTCTAAAACATCATGGGAAGCATGATTAGCAAGTAAAAAGTGGGAAATGGTGAGAGGAAGAGGGGGATCTTGGAGGGGGCCACGCGCAATGAGAGGAGGAGGAGATGTGTGGCCTTGGTTTAAAGTGCTAAAAGTTGGATCTTTAGGCTTTTAGTGTTTGAAGGATGTGGTATTTTGATTCTTATGGCTTTCTACTTTAGTTTGGAATGGATCTAAGTAAGTTATCTCACCATCTTATAAGTACATATTATATATATATATATGTATATACATGTTGCGTGCAAAATATAAAGCTAAAATGACATTAACTAAGTAAAGTTATAAACTTTAGAACCCTCTTGCTTTTGAAAGCAAATGATAACTTTGTATTATATAACATCACTTTTATTACCATCTTAAACATGTATCGTGACCTTAAATTGATGTTTAAATGGTTGTTAAACTTGTGTGTTAAATTGAAGTAAGTTAGGAAGTGTTTGAAGCGAGAATAGTAGTTATAAGTGCACTTACGAATCCCTCCTTTTCGGGAATTTTTGTAAATAAGTGGGAAGATGTTCTTGGGGGTTTCTTTCTATGGTTTGCGGGTACCCTAATGTTAGTACTTAATATAAAGATTTCAAATCTTAAATCGTTTGTTTAAGTGGTTAAAACCAGTCACAAAGATCGTGCTTTCAATGTTGTTCTTAACAAGGACTTTTAACAGCATTTATAAATACTGTGGTAAGTCGCTTATGGTTTTAAGTGTTCAAAAATGATATTTAATGCTGGTATTTTTCCCTAATCTTTTTAGAGATGGTTTTAAACACATTTTAAAGTATCTTAAAGTTGGTTTGAAGTTTAAATATATTTTTAATAATTTTATTATATATATTTTCAAATTAAAGAGGTATTATAATATAAAACATGTTTTTATCAAATTATAAATTAGTTATTTTCAAGTAATATTTTACATAGTTATTTAAAACCTATTTATGAGTATTTTTAAATTTTTGAAAAGGTTAATTGACTAGGCTTAACACTAAAAGCTGGCGAGGTAGACTTCTCTATTTCTGAGAGTTAACATTGATGTCAAGTAGGGATATGAGCAATAGTGCTCTAACCTACTGAACTTCCCTGTTGAACAAGGAATAGTTAAGTTGGAATGTTGGAAATGTGTTAATCTTGTTGTTTACTTATTTGTTTGAAAATTAATTAACTTTTCTTAACGCTAAAAGTCAACGAAGTAGGCTTATCTATGTGTGGTAGTTAAGATTGAAATTGAGTAGAGATATAAGCAATAGAGCTCTAACCTATTGGTTTCCATCTTGGCCGTGGAATAGTTAATGTTAGAAACATATTAATCCTATTGTTCTCTAACTTGTTTATGGAAATCATTAATACTATACTTAACACTAAAAGCCGACGAGTAGATTTATCTATTCTGAGATTCAAGAATGAAGTGTCTAGGCAAGGCTTTGATGCAACCAGTACTCTAACTTACCTGGCTTCACTCTTGGATGAGGAATAGTTATGTTGAGATGTTGAAAACGAGTTAAGTATATGAACATTGATTTGTATAAGCAATTGTTTTAACTAGATATTCGATTATTCGACCGTCGAGCTTAACCAAGTATTATCTTAGATCTTTAAAAGAATGTTTTAATGATAATATAAGTATGGAATGGTTTTGGGTTTGTTGTGACAATGTATTAATTACATTCATCTTTAACACTTTTTGATTATACTTGTGAATGTAAATAGGTCCTTATAAGAATGTTTTAAAGATAAGCATAAGTGAAATGGTTTTGGGTTTGTAGTGGCAATGTTTAAGTAACATTAGTGTTAAACCTTTTGAATGGATTTGTGAAAGTACATAGATCCTTAAATATATATTTCGAAGGAAAGTATAAGTAAGGAATATTTTGGAAAAAGATAGAAAATGAAAGGTTTAAAGCAAAAAATCTTGTTAATGATTTGTGAATATACTTATACCATTTGAGATAAGTATACGAATACTTTTTGAAGTATTGAAAGAGTATAAAAAAATAGTAGATATTGATAAACAATGTTTTTTTTAAAATTGAAATTTTACAAATAAAAGAGGTTTTAATTAGTAAAGGATTAATTGAACAAACAGGGGATTAGAAGTTGCTTATTTGACTTAATCATGCTTTGTAGGACTTAATCGTGCTTCACATGTTTACTCATTTATGGAAAGCATTTATTCGTATACTTAGCACTAAAAAACGATGAAGTAGGCCCGTCCATCAATGGGAATTAAGACTGTTGTTCATGTGGAGACATTAGAAATAGAGCACTAACCTACCAGCTTCACTCTTAACCAAGGGATAGTGTGAGATGAAAATACCAAAAATGTGATAAGTATACGAGACTTGGTTTCACTATGTGATTATTCTCATTATTGTTGAATATGACCAAATTTTTCGATTCAGCCTTGAAGAGACTGGATCAGTAAGTATTTTACTTATCGAAAACCACTTCAAGGCTGCGATATGTGTTCTATCTATTGAAATTGGATACGTTGAAGATGTTGGAATCCATGTGTGGTTTCGAGATCTATGAGATATGGGAATCCAATTAGAGATTCGTGTTCTGTTCGAGTGATAAAGACTCATGTGAAAGATGTCGAACGTGACCTCGACATCGAAAATGGTAGAAAACAAAGTATGGGCATAGCTTGGGGTTTGGATGACCTACGATAGTATATTATAACTCAATATCTAGAGTATGCTTATCGATGTTGCGTGTGGGAGGTGATAGTATTTGGGATCACGTATTCAGACGTGGACATGCTACATTTTAGTTAATGGTATATTTTAACAAGAGATACATTTCTGACCCTTGTACAGGAGACTGGATCCAGCTCCACCGGAGAGATCTCCACAAAAATACATTATGCGGACGTTCCTTATCGATTTTGATTATGCCCTCTAATATGCTGTTGAATGTAATGAACATAATCATTCTGGCTATGTTATATATTTATATTCTTTACCCTAGACATTATCTAATATATCACCTTATGTACTTATTAGATGAGTGGTTCTTTTGAGGGGATAACCATTATGCAATTCAATGTAGTCTCAAAAGTACTATTATATGTTTTACCCATATTTCTTGACTTTCTCACACCAGACTTATGTCTGACTCATAGTTTTTGTTTTCCCTAAATTCCTCACATACTCTTTCAAGTAGTTTGAGAAAGGCAGGTTTTCGTTGATGTTCTTTGGAGCTCGAGAAGACGAGCTATATGTTTCACCTACCATAATATTCTTATTTCCACCACATTACTATTTGATGTATCAGCATTCTGAGGACATGTAGTTATAAATGTCCAGGCTGATGATAGTAAGGTTTTGTAACTTCGAAATTTTTGTATTGGAGTAACCCTTTGTATTGTTCCTTTGATATTATATATTACCATTCCGCTAGTGGGATTCTGATATTGTTTCCTTTTCTTTCTTGTTCAATGTTTTTTCTTTTTATTTTACTCTAACAATTCATCTTTCCAGCTCTTGGATGCTTGGCACGTGAATACCGTGTATGTATTAGTGTCGACGTTCGGGGGTCGAAAAGACGTGTCATTAAATGTGGTATCAAAGCTGAAGGTTAAGCAGGAACCTTGGCTTTGGTGGGGTTTGACTCATTAGGAGATAGGATAATGGAATTTTCTAGAATGAGTTCAGTGTATTATATATATGAGAGCGTATTTGTAATTGTTATAAACCTATACCTTAAAGGTAATTACAACTGCGAAAATTAAATATCTTATATAAGGTAACTTATATAAGTGTAAATTGTTAAAGTGTAGTTTAATTAAAGTAAGGATTAGTGACGTTCATTCGTTACCTCTCATTAATCTGTTTAGCCATGCTAGGCCACTTTATAAGCATTGCTATCTTTTGTAGAATTATTTGACATGCTTGACCAGTTTATGAGCATTATTATCATTATAGATTTAGTAGCATAATCATGCTCGGTCAGCTTATGAGCATTTACTTTCATTTGTTGATTATTGATTTGTGCTCGACCAATTTATGGGCAGTTTTACCTTTTCACTGCATGGGTTGGGTAGACAATATTTGTAGATGCATTAAAATAAACACCTTGAGAATTTAATTTCACTGTTTGACTATAAGACGTTCGGTTGCAAAGTTTGGTTAAAAGTTAACTTTAGCAAAAGATGTTTATTATAATCTAAAGGAAGGATAAGTTATTTTGGGAATAAACATTTGTGAAAATAATTTATATAAGAAAGTAATTTTATATAAGTATGGTTTATAAAATATGGTTTATAAACAAAGAGGATTTAAACTGAGAATTTGAGAACTTAAATCCCGGTGTCTTTGAAATGTTTTTCAAGATTTTGAGAAAATAATTGTATTATTATTTGAAAGTAATTATTTAGGAAATTGGTATTTGAAATTGAGATCATGGTACTTAGTAATATTTACTGTGTATTTGATACACTACACCAGAGAAGGCATTTCGTGACGTGTTGAAAAAACGCTACCAAAACATTTAGTGCATTTCGGTAAACGCTGCAACACGACATGCAAGTAAAAGTGTAAAAGTTTTTGTTGCGTTGTAGTGAACGCAACCAAAAACATACATATTGTAGCATTTTTGAAACCCTATAAAAGTTTTTTTGCAGCGTTTTATTTGTCCTGCTATATTTTCTTGTTACATTTTTTCTCTACTACGATATGTTTTTTGTGTAATTTACAACTATTCTCGTAGCACTTTTAAAACGCTACTACAACATATTGATTGATGTGTAGCATATTTTAAAAGCTGCTATTTACTGTTAATGGATTGTACCATTTTCGACAATCACTTATATATAATAGTAATATTAAAACCAATAATCAATCACATAATTACCATATTCAAGCTAACAATCAATCACAACATTATCATTTCAAACCAATATCAATAAATCATATAATCATCATACTCAAATAATTGAAAATACATGTTAATAGCATAATCAAGTATAATATTCATAACCATTTCGATAATAGTATTTCGACAAAATAAGCGAACTCACATACCACAACCTGTGACGCCCCACCTCTATGCTCATAATAACAAAGAGTATTAAAAGTAATACTGTCTATTATTACGAAGAATACGGCTGGATAGGAGCGACTATCCGTAATTGGCCTTACACTAATATTGGTTATCTCGATAGAAGTAGTATATATACTTTTTATTTTTCATCTATTATTTATTTACTCCCATCGACATACCCAATACTAGTATAAAATGAACTACGACGGTTCATAATAGTTTAGGACATTAGATATAACAATAACACAGATAATATAAATGCGGAACACAGATAAAAACAAAAGTCTCATATATATATAACTGATGTCAGTTAATACATAGTTGACACAATACATATGATACAACTACAACTGTCGACTCTAGAAGTTATATATACAAGTACATTATCGACTAATATACATGAATACATATCGTTCTATACAATGACACGACTACTACAAATTAACACAGACAACTTCATAAGATGTGAAAAGTCTTCAAGTCCCGAACTGCGACTCAAAGAAGGAAATCTACAACCTGAAATAACTCGGGTCTGACCCGAGTATTACATTCAAAAGAAAATAATACACGGGTCAGTCTAATTCAAACTCAGTTATTAGTGCATAGAAGCAATAATAATCTCAAATAGATGACAGTCACAAAAATCACGTATATCCAACTCTCGATACGAGAATTGGATAACGGTAGATATAACACTAAACAGTGTTAAACAACAAATCAACAATCCAAATCAGAATACAACTCCAAAGCATTGAAATTAATCAACGCAACAATTTAACAAATCGAAACATCAATTTAAAACTGTTAAATCTGATAGGGCTGCAGTACACGCACGCGTGTACTGCCTCGCCGCTATCGTATGAGATACACAAAAGCTCAGTGAAAGTCACAAATGATCACAAGGTCAAACCCCGAAATCGGGTTCAACTCAAGTGTGATGACAACACAAATGAAACTGGCTTATACTTGAACCAGCAACTAAAGATATCAACTCACATCAATGAATCTCAATGTAATAGAAATGAATAGTGACAGAGGTGATCATCAGAATCTCAAATGAAGTGCAAGCAGTTGGAAATGACCAGTGCAACTAAAAATGGCAACAGGGAAGTAAAGCAATATCAGTAAACGACTCAAGTGAAGCTACACTTCAGAACAAATGTATGCACATATATGAAGACTACACATGAATACAATGGAGTTATGCAATAGTTCAGAAGCTAAAGCATGGATGCTACTGTGGAGACCAGAGCATAAAAATGCCCAGACTTAAGCAAAATCAACAAACCAAGGAATTGGCAACAATTTAATGCACAAAGTACACGAGTGCACAGCTGCAACTAACCAGATGAACAAATGCAACAGTGTCTAACAAATTATGGAGGTACACATGCCCAGTCACAATGGTAATACAAAAATGTACAAAGGTTACAGAAACCATAGCAACATGAACTAAACGACTGTACAAATCCAAATACTCAAGTGGAATACTAACTACTAAATGCAACTGAGTCATGCCTTAAAGAATAGAACAATGCCAAATGCAGACTAACCAAAACTGGACAGAGCATCATCACTATCAAAGCCAGAGCTGCCAAAAGGTGATGGTCGAGGTTTACCAAGAAAATGATAAAGTTAGGACAAAGCCAGAGCTGCCAAAAGGTCAGGGAAGAACACAAAAATGGTCAGAGCAAAAGTCGGGAAAATTCGAAGTTAAACAGATGCAATTTTTACATGTATGCATATATATGTATATGTGCATACACATACATACCTATCTCAAATGTAACAGTACTAAAGACAACATGTATAGACAAAATGTCTGGCCAATTGAATTCAACTCAAGCTACACCACTATATACATGGACAGACTCAATGCACATGTCCAGTTACAACAGTAATACGAGGTGGAATAAACTCCAAACTGGAGGCTACAAAACAGTTTCAAGAATGTAGTGCACTATAGTAGCTCAAGGTCAAGGAAGCAAAGATCAAACCAGAATAACAAGTTCAAAGATCATCAATGCACATATAACAGTGAAGCTATCACAAATGAAACCATGATCAAGTGAACACATGCACATCAATCCAGAAATGTGAAACCAGACTACACAAGGGCTACAGGTCAAAGATATGCACATGAACCAGACTAAATGAATATGATTCAAGTTAACAAAGTCACATATCATCACAACATTGAAATGATCGAAGTCACAGTGAAAAAGTCAGGTGGCCATCATCAAACGGTTAAATAAACTCAGGGATGAACACAAGTAAATGTGGCTACAGTTTAAATATATGAAGATAAGTATTCAAGCAGATGAAGATGCAGACCACTGTGAATCAAGGTACTAGACTCGAAGTATCGTGCACATATAGCAATGATGCACACGAGCTAATATGTGACGACCCGGAATTTTTAAGCATTTGAAATTGAATATTTAATTGATTTTAAATATTCAAAAGTTAATTTTTAACTAGAATTTCAAATATCACTATTTATTTGATAATTAAATAATTGAATTTAATAATTGGGAATTGGGTAAAATGTTGAATCTGAAATTTTAAGCCTGATAAAATTAATTTGAAGGCTTGGAAATTTCATATTAATGATATTGAAGATGATAGAACTTTCAAAATGGAATTTCAAGGTATTTTGTTCAGTTTTAAAAATATATCGTTTAAATTGAATTTAAAAATAGCCTTCCGAGGCACAGTCTCGGAATTCGACGAAACCGGTTCCATTGGATCCGTAATATTGTATTATTACCGGATTTCAAGTTTCGTAGTGTTTGGAGTTGTTATGTGAGCATACGATATATAAATGCGCTAAAAGTTACAACGATAATTTAATTTAAATTTTATAAGTATATTATCACATAAGCAACATCACCAGCCGAAATTTTTCCTGAACAAGCCGACTTCCTTTCCTATCTTGTTCCCTTTCTTCCCTACCCAGCACTAAAACATCCCCTCCATCAAATTTTATATGAGCCGAACCCTTCTTTTCAAATCTAAGAAAATAAAGTAAAGTAAATTAGAATTTAATTAATGGCCGAAATCATGGAAGCCTCCTCAAATTATCGTGCCGACGTCTTCTCGTTCGAGCGCAAGCTTGGAGTTTCAAGCTAGGGTTTTGCATCATTCAGAGTCGCGTTCGAATCTTTGGGCGCGAACGAATTGGGTATCGACGAGGCAATCGTGGTAACTTCGTGTAGTGATGGGGTTCGTGGATTTTGTGCTCGAGTGGAGAGTTGTCGCACTCTCGTGGTGAAGGTGGCGTGACTGGGGTGTTGCCGTAAGGAGGCAGCGATGGGGTGCTCGACTCAGAATGTCGCGTGATCCAAAGTTTTGAGATAGGGTTTTGGTATGCGATGTAGGGATTGCCGTGGTTGTTGAGGCTTCAGAGAATGGGTCAAAGTGAAGGGCAGATGAGTTCTAGCTGGCCTGTGAGGTATTCAAACGTTCGTCTTTCTCGTTTTAACTTAACTAGTATATATATATTCGGATTTAAAATATATTTAGCTTAAAAAAAAAAAAGAAGATTTTGGGAAATCTATGGGTAGGGTTTTGATTTTACAGCAGGGTAGAAATAATTCTGTTTAAATTCATTAAGCTATATATATAGGCTATTTATTTTAAGATGTTGTTGAGATTTTATAAAAGTTAGATATTTGAAATCTATTTTTATGAGTATATGTGTAGTCTCTAAAGTAAATAAATACATATTATTTTAAAATAATGGATTAGTGAATAAATTGTTAAGTTAACTTATTTAAATTATTTAGTTACTAAAAAAATATTTTCTTTTAGGGAAAATTGGTTTAAACTAAATTATTAGTTGATTAATTTATTTAAAGGGAAATTGATTGTTCGAGAATTAATAAAATCATATAATGTTTGTACAAGGTCAAAAATCAAGAAACCAAGGCAATATTGGAAGTGGAATGCAAATGGAATAAGGTGAGTTAATCTCACTCAGTTAGATTTAAATTTAAATAGTTAAATTTAAATAATTGATTGAATGGTTGCACTGATTGAATATGCTATACTATATATAGTAGTATATACCAATATATATATATTGGCATATGTATATATTGGAGTTGTTGATATTCCCGCATTATATAGCGGATGAGACCCTATGCGCCGCATAATAGCGGATGATATTTTATAAACCCATATACCGCGATATTCCACCTCGAAGTGGAATTGGTATTGTGCTAACGTCTGTGGATGCAGGGAAACAGGTTGGAGGGATCCAACTGGATTCCTCAAAATATTTAATTTTGTTTAAATATTCTGTGATATGATTGTTGATATCCTGTGATGATTTATATTGGATAATCTGGTTGGATTGAATTTCCCAGTTTAATGAGTTATCAAAAGCAATTGAATTGGATTTTTGGAAAGAAATAAAAGAGTAAATTTTTAAGTCAAATAATTCTAGTGAATTTGAATAACTTAAATAATGAATTGTAAAAGAAATAAAGAAATTTCTAAATTCGAACAAATATGATTAAAGGGGATTTTGAATTAACATGAGGATAATGAATGTTAAACTAAAGTGATATTATTGGAGAGAATAAAGAAATTATTTTTGAATGTAAGGATTAAATTTAATAAAGGGATAAAGAAGGAATTTTGGAAGTTTTAAATTGGTATTTTAAGTAAAAAGGGTTTAACTCAAAATTAAGAAATAAAATCTGAGAGTAAATGTAATTTGAAATAAATGAAGTAAATAAGAAATTTATTTCGAAGTAAAGTAAATGGGAAAATCAATGGGAAATTGATTTGGTTGTTTAAAATTGGAATTTAAAAGAGAAGTGAGTTTTTGGAATTTATAAACTGGGTTTATAAAGTAAATTAAAATATCAGGGGATATTTGGAAATATAAATTCAAGGTGGGAATTTATAAAGGGGTATGAATTGGTTTAAAAATAAGTGTTGATTTATTTTTAAAGGATGTGAAGAGAAGTGTATTTCTCTGGATAGCCAAGTACGTTTTTTCAAAGCAATGTTAAATGTAAGTTAAAAGTTTTAATATGTTTTAAAAAGCATATTTTAGAAAATTGATTATTTCTAAAGGTTAATTTCCAAAGTAAGATTTTTCAAAATCTATTATTGTAGTAATTATATAAAAGTGATTTGCTATTCTGTTTTAAAAAGAGAAATTTAGTTTATATTTATAAAGTGGTTTCATTTTAAATATTCCTTAAGTATATATTTTAGTAAAGTATTAAAAGTAGTTTTAAACTTCGATGTTATAAAGTATATTTATAATAAAGTGTTTTTAAATTATTTTAAAATCTAAAGTGTTTTGTACTTGGTGTTTCAGAGAAATAAATATTTGGAAATGTATTCCGTAAGCGGAAATTGTTTGAAATTGTTTTCAAAAGGAGTTTGAAAATTTGGAAATATATCTTGGAAAGATATTTGGGCAAATAAATGTGGGAAATTATTTATTGTGTGATGGTTGCTTGTGGATGTTAATTGATAGTTAAATAACCGACTATCAATATTGGCCAATGCGCTGATCGTTTCGAAGAGACCGGGATCGAGTTTCCGTATACCGGGATTCTAGGTCTGGAGACTCGAAAACCACTTCGATCCGGTTTGTACGTTTCGCGAAAACGATTTCGGAGTCGAAGATGGAGCAGTGAAGTGCAAGGGCTAGTCGCTACTAATCCTGAGGATATTTCCAAAATGGATGTAGTAGGAGTAGTGCCTTCGGTTCCGTTCAAACCCAGGATGGACTTGTATGGACGAATGCTTGCGAAACATCGTCAGCGGACGATGGGCATTCTAAGGGATATGTTCTCAAAAAGGTATCGTTTAGCCTCGAACCTCATCAGCCGGGAATGACTGAAAATCAGGGGTTATGCAGCAAGGCTTCGTGGGTAGCTCCCACTGGAGGGTAAGGTCATCCCTGTCTAGATGTCCCTTTTTATTTCGGCTTAGTGGTGCGGTTGCTGATCCCAACCGTGGGGTGATTTTATTCGGGATCATCCAGTAAGGGATGGTTCCGGCCTTGTGTTGCAGGGGAGCGGGCGTACTCCTCGGTAGGGTGATCTAGGCCACGTACTGTGATAGGTGGTACCCCAGTGCCTAGTCATTCGTTGGAAATCCATTCTTCCTACGTGTCTTGTACGGTATTTGTTTGTATTACCCACTTTTGTGGCTAGTATGCTGGAATTTAATAATGTAACAATTTCAGCTATTTTAATAAGTATTTGTGAATAGACACTATTATAATATCAGAGGATTTGATAAAAAGTGTTTTAGCTATCGTAAGGTAAAAACCCGACATGTTTATTTGTGGCGTGGTCTTACGAGATGCTTTTGTTTTCAAAGGATTTTTGAAACTTTAATAATCAATTGAGTGTGATTTTCTCACGCTGGTATTCCAGACTGACTCGGGTATTGTTTTATATGATGCTCGGGTCAGACCGAGTATTATAAATTACAGGAAATGATGCTGTGGAGCTGGATGGCGATACGTACTTTCGTATTTGAGTTATATATTCCGCTGTGTATTCAGATTGTGAGGACAAGTTATGATTACTGTCCAGTTGTATGATATTGATGTGATGTACTCTGATGATGTATTGGGATGATGTATATATAAACAGATATAGATTTCTTTTTGTGTAAAGATCTGTTATTACCTATTATAGTTTATTCCGCTGCGTATGAGAGATTCTGTTGTCGTTTTCTATTTTTCTTCTTCTTCTACCTCTTCTTCTTAACTCAAATGGTCCGGTTTTTCGTGTAGAAAAACCCGGGTCGTTACAGTGGTATCAGAGCTTAGGTTGGCGATAACCTTGGCTCTGGTGGGAATTTTGAGAGTATTAATAGATATGAGCGCGTATTTGTTAGTGAATATAAAATTATTTTATATTGTGTTGATTGGTTTATTGAGTAGTTTATGGATTCTGATCGATGTGTGGGACGCCACAACATTGATAGGGATCTCTAAACACTTGTATAAAACAATTCGACACAATATTGTTTTAAAGTAGGGTAAATGAAATAATTTTACCCAAATTATTTTTGTATAAAAAGAAACGTTTTGTAAACTATTCTAGTTAATATATATGGTTGTTTGGATGTTAGAAGTGATAATATGGAATTATTATCATTAATATATGGAAACTTAACTAGAAATTGAAATTTATAACCAAAGCAAAGAATAAAATTTTATAATAAAATAAAATTTGAGATATAGATTACAAATGTAATTTATAAAATTGAAATAAACTTCATATACAAATGAGATTTGTACTTTAAAATAGAATTCCAGAGAAATGTGGAAAATAAATCGGAATGGATTTTAAGTTTGGAATTTTGGGAAAGATTTGAAATTTCTTGAGATTTGGAAATAGTTTTCAAAGAGTTTGAGGAAATAATAAGTGGTATTATTTCAGGAATATTTTGAGTTGAGTTTGGAATCTGGAAAGATTTGAAATTTAAAAATATTTGAAATGGTTTAAAGAGATAAAAGCATTTAATTCTCTTCCGGTCGCTGGGAAATAATTTCGGTGATGACTGCAGCATCATCGATGTTCATTTTCGAGTTTCCAAAGAGAAATTGCTACCGAACCGTGTTAAATTGGGATTGTTTGCAAAACTGGATTTGGTCTGGAAATTCAAAGAGATAGCTGAATATACAAAAGGAGTTTGGATGTGATTGATTTTAAAGGTGATTTTGAAATTCTGGGAATTGTTTAAACTCTGGAATCTTAGTTAAAATGTTTATAGAATAATAGAATAATACACTTGGCTAAATAAAGTGTATAATTCCGAGTTAAAAAGTATAAATGAATAATGGAATTGGAGTGTAATAGTGATAATTTGAATTGTAAATAAATTCAAGTAAGCAGAAATGATTGAAGTGGCATTGTTATTAATATAATACAATTCAGGAATAAGTATTGAATGTGGATTAGAGATTATATTGAATTCAATGAATATACCACTTATATTAAAATGGAAGAGAGTTAAAAATAAATTGAATTGGAATCAATTTAAATTGGCTATGAAACTTAAGCAATTATTTATTCTTATGGATATCGTCAAAACTGCATAAAATAAACCGTCGTTTGACGTAAGTAAAGTAAATTGAAATTCTATCAGTTGATAGAAGTTAAATAAATTGATTTTGAGATCAATTGAATTAAATATAAGTTTGATTTGCTAAAATGAGCCGAATGTGAGAAATTGAGATGTGAACCATTTAAATTGGATGTAGTCGTACATAAATGGGTTGTAACAATTTAAATTAATGTTGGAACCAAAACATTGCTTATAAGTGTTGTTTAATCTACTTTCCTCATGGAAATTCTCTTGTTTGTTAGTTAAATATGTAAAATGTTGTTAAGTTGCATGATCTTGGTACTTACATTTTTGAAGTAAGTAAGTACAGGTTCAGGGAAGCCGTATAGCTGATTTTGGGTTGCACTAATTGCTAAATAAATCACTGCTTTGCTTAAAAAAAAAATTTGCTATAATAAGGTACGCTTACGCAAAAATTCAAAATAGGAAATATGAACTGCATATATTGATATATATTGTGATTTCCGGCCTGAGGCCGATGTATATATATATTTGTGCATCCTGCGATATCGCAGAAGTCCCTCCGTACAAAGGAGACTCTGCCAAAATTTTCCATAAATTTTGGGAGTTAGAAAATTTTTGAAAATTGTTGGAAATTTTCACTAACAACAAATGAATTAAAATTTGCTAAACAAATAAGGTTGAAACTGAGTATTGAAATCTATTTAAAATGTGAAAGTAAAGTAAGTGAAATCGAAGGAACTAACGAAAGTAAAGCTTGCAAACAAACTTTTAATTGAGATTTAAATTAATTAGTAAGTGCAACTAATTCAATATTCAAAGTGGAAGATAAATTGAATTCAAGTGGAAATGTAAACGCAAAAGTGGATAGAAATGGATATGAACTTCAATAGTGAAGTGAAAATATGTATAAGCAGTATGTAAAATGTTTATCTTAAACTTAAAAAATGAATAGTGAATTCTTAAGAAAATGTGGTACTGAAAGTATGCTAAGTGAATAATTGAATTAAGGTGAAACTGAAGTTGTGAAATGGGATAATTGTGAATGAGTGGATAACAATCAAAAGGAATGCGAAATAAAGGAGAATTGATATAACTAATAATCAATTGGGCTAATTACGTAAGGTGTACGTATATTATTTTATTCGCATAGCTATTTGGTCCAGATGTCGAACACAGAATTTCGAGATAGTTTTATCGATCCGAATCAGGATTTTTCACTCGATTTTCGACGGCGAGCCTGGATATGGATTGTTGATTGATTCTGGATATTCTCTATCATAGTTGGTGACTATGCAAGGAGAATGACGGTTTTTGATCAAGGAACCAGATCTGAGTCCGCACTAGGAAGTCGGGTGGACGATACTAGTTCGGAAGTGAAATTGTGTGATCGATTGAGCGATCAAATGTGATATTGCGTATAGATGATATATGTGCATCGTACGGACTTAAGTAAAACAAATATTGGAAATTTGTAAAAGAAAAGTATAAAATGACTTTGGAATTGTGATTGAATATTATTGCTTAGTAGGATATACAGGTGTATAAAAGCAATGGATAAATTGGGATTTTTGATTTTAGAAGATAAAATTTAATGGCCCGACAAAAGGTATGTATTTGAATTTCTATATGAAATTTGATTGAGTTTTTGATCCAGCCACTTGGCTTTTTGTTTTCTTTTTGAGATTGGGAGGCCGTAGAGCCATTTTGTAGTAGTACCGAGCTAGCCGCGCAAAGGAGACGCTGGCGAAATTTTTCGGAAATTTAGGGAGTTAGAAAAATTTTTGGAAAATTTTGATAATTCAAAATTTGAATTCAAATTTAAATTTGAATGGATAAGTAGGTGGTATGAGTTGAACTTATGAATAAGTTTGGGAAGTTAAAAGATGATTAGTGTATCATTAATAAAAGATTGTTTGGGTATTATTAAAACTGTTTGAATTTGGGGAATAGCTAACGGGAAATGAGACATTCTTCTTAACTGGTAATTTCGGGGACGAAATTCTTTTAAGGGGGGAGGAATGTGACGACCCGGAATTTTTAAGCATTTGAAATTGAATATTTAATTGATTTTAAATATTCAAAAGTTAATTTTTAACTAGAATTTCAAATATCACTATTTATTTGATAATTAAATAATTGAATTTAATAATTGGGAATTGGGTAAAATGTTGAATCTGAAATTTTAAGCCTGATAAAATTAATTTGAAGGCTTGGAAATTTCATATTAATGATATTGAAGATGATAGAACTTTCAAAATGGAATTTCAAGGTATTTTGTTCAGTTTTAAAAATATATCGTTTAAATTGAATTTAAAAATAGCCTTCCGAGGCACAGTCTCGGAATTCGACGAAACCGGTTCCATTGGATCCGTAATATTGTATTATTACCGGATTTCAAGTTTCGTAGTGTTTGGAGTTGTTATGTGAGCATACGATATATAAATGCGCTAAAAGTTACAACGATAATTTAATTTAAATTTTATAAGTATATTATCACATAAGCAACATCACCAGCCGAAATTTTTCCTGAACAAGCCGACTTCCTTTCCTATCTTGTTCCCTTTCTTCCCTACCCAGCACTAAAACATCCCCTCCATCAAATTTTATATGAGCCGAACCCTTCTTTTCAAATCTAAGAAAATAAAGTAAAGTAAATTAGAATTTAATTAATGGCCGAAATCATGGAAGCCTCCTCAAATTATCGTGCCGACGTCTTCTCGTTCGAGCGCAAGCTTGGAGTTTCAAGCTAGGGTTTTGCATCATTCAGAGTCGCGTTCGAATCTTTGGGCGCGAACGAATTGGGTATCGACGAGGCAATCGTGGTAACTTCGTGTAGTGATGGGGTTCGTGGATTTTGTGCTCGAGTGGAGAGTTGTCGCACTCTCGTGGTGAAGGTGGCGTGACTGGGGTGTTGCCGTAAGGAGGCAGCGATGGGGTGCTCGACTCAGAATGTCGCGTGATCCAAAGTTTTGAGATAGGGTTTTGGTATGCGATGTAGGGATTGCCGTGGTTGTTGAGGCTTCAGAGAATGGGTCAAAGTGAAGGGCAGATGAGTTCTAGCTGGCCTGTGAGGTATTCAAACGTTCGTCTTTCTCGTTTTAACTTAACTAGTATATATATATTCGGATTTAAAATATATTTAGCTTAAAAAAAAAAGAAGATTTTGGGAAATCTATGGGTAGGGTTTTGATTTTACAGCAGGGTAGAAATAATTCTGTTTAAATTCATTAAGCTATATATATAGGCTGTTTATTTTAAGATGTTGTTGAGATTTTATAAAAGTTAGATATTTGAAATCTATTTTTATGAGTATATGTGTAGTCTCTAAAGTAAATAAATACATATTATTTTAAAATAATGGATTAGTGAATAAATTGTTAAGTTAACTTATTTAAATTATTTAGTTACTAAAAAAATATTTTCTTTTAGGGAAAATTGGTTTAAACTAAATTATTAGTTGATTAATTTATTTAAAGGGAAATTGATTGTTCGAGAATTAATAAAATCATATAATGTTTGTACAAGGTCAAAAATCAAGAAACCAAGGCAATATTGGAAGTGGAATGCAAATGGAATAAGGTGAGTTAATCTCACTCAGTTAGATTTAAATTTAAATAGTTAAATTTAAATAATTGATTGAATGGTTGCACTGATTGAATATGCTATACTATATATAGTAGTATATACCAATATATATATATTGGCATATGTATATATTGGAGTTGTTGATATTCCCGCATTATATAGCGGATGAGACCCTATGCGCCGCATAATAGCGGATGATATTTTATAAACCCATATACCGCGATATTCCACCTCGAAGTGGAATTGGTATTGTGCTAACGTCTGTGGATGCAGGGAAACAGGTTGGAGGGATCCAACTGGATTCCTCAAAATATTTAATTTTGTTTAAATATTCTGTGATATGATTGTTGATATCCTGTGATGATTTATATTGGATAATCTGGTTGGATTGAATTTCCCAGTTTAATGAGTTATCAAAAGCAATTGAATTGGATTTTTGGAAAGAAATAAAAGAGTAAATTTTTAAGTCAAATAATTCTAGTGAATTTGAATAACTTAAATAATGAATTGTAAAAGAAATAAAGAAATTTCTAAATTCGAACAAATATGATTAAAGGGGATTTTGAATTAACATGAGGATAATGAATGTTAAACTAAAGTGATATTATTGGAGAGAATAAAGAAATTATTTTTGAATGTAAGGATTAAATTTAATAAAGGGATAAAGAAGGAATTTTGGAAGTTTTAAATTGGTATTTTAAGTAAAAAGGGTTTAACTCAAAATTAAGAAATAAAATCTGAGAGTAAATGTAATTTGAAATAAATGAAGTAAATAAGAAATTTATTTCGAAGTAAAGTAAATGGGAAAATCAATGGGAAATTGATTTGGTTGTTTAAAATTGGAATTTAAAAGAGAAGTGAGTTTTTGGAATTTATAAACTGGGTTTATAAAGTAAATTAAAATATCAGGGGATATTTGGAAATATAAATTCAAGGTGGGAATTTATAAAGGGGTATGAATTGGTTTAAAAATAAGTGTTGATTTATTTTTAAAGGATGTGAAGAGAAGTGTATTTCTCTGGATAGCCAAGTACGTTTTTTCAAAGCAATGTTAAATGTAAGTTAAAAGTTTTAATATGTTTTAAAAAGCATATTTTAGAAAATTGATTATTTCTAAAGGTTAATTTCCAAAGTAAGATTTTTCAAAATCTATTATTGTAGTAATTATATAAAAGTGATTTGCTATTCTGTTTTAAAAAGAGAAATTTAGTTTATATTTATAAAGTGGTTTCATTTTAAATATTCCTTAAGTATATATTTTAGTAAAGTATTAAAAGTAGTTTTAAACTTCGATGTTATAAAGTATATTTATAATAAAGTGTTTTTAAATTATTTTAAAATCTAAAGTGTTTTGTACTTGGTGTTTCAGAGAAATAAATATTTGGAAATGTATTCCGTAAGCGGAAATTGTTTGAAATTGTTTTCAAAAGGAGTTTGAAAATTTGGAAATATATCTTGGAAAGATATTTGGGCAAATAAATGTGGGAAATTATTTATTGTGTGATGGTTGCTTGTGGATGTTAATTGATAGTTAAATAACCGACTATCAATATTGGCCAATGCGCTGATCGTTTCGAAGAGACCGGGATCGAGTTTCCGTATACCGGGATTCTAGGTCTGGAGACTCGAAAACCACTTCGATCCGGTTTGTACGTTTCGCGAAAACGATTTCGGAGTCGAAGATGGAGCAGTGAAGTGCAAGGGCTAGTCGCTACTAATCCTGAGGATATTTCCAAAATGGATGTAGTAGGAGTAGTGCCTTCGGTTCCGTTCAAACCCAGGACGGACTTGTATGGACGAATGCTTGCGAAACATCGTCAGCGGACGATGGGCATTCTAAGGGATATGTTCTCAAAAAGGTATCGTTTAGCCTCGAACCTCATCAGCCGGGAATGACTGAAAATCAGGGGTTATGCAGCAAGGCTTCGTGGGTAGCTCCCACTGGAGGGTAAGGTCATCCCTGTCTAGATGTCCCTTTTTATTTCGGCTTAGTGGTGCGGTTGCTGATCCCAACCGTGGGGTGATTTTATTCGGGATCATCCAGTAAGGGATGGTTCCGGCCTTGTGTTGCAGGGGAGCGGGCGTACTCCTCGGTACGGTGATCTAGGCCACGTACTGTGATAGGTGGTACCCCAGTGCCTAGTCATTCGTTGGAAATCCATTCTTCCTACGTGTCTTGTACGGTATTTGTTTGTATTACCCACTTTTGTGGCTAGTATGCTGGAATTTAATAATGTAACAATTTCAGCTATTTTAATAAGTATTTGTGAATAGACACTATTATAATATCAGAGGATTTGATAAAAAGTGTTTTAGCTATCGTAAGGTAAAAACCCGACATGTTTATTTGTGGCGTGGTCTTACGAGATGCTTTTGTTTTCAAAGGATTTTTGAAACTTTAATAATCAATTGAGTGTGATTTTCTCACGCTGGTATTCCAGACTGACTCGGGTATTGTTTTATATGATGCTCGGGTCAGACCGAGTATTATAAATTACAGGAAATGATGCTGTGGAGCTGGATGGCGATACGTACTTTCGTATTTGAGTTATATATTCCGCTGTGTATTCAGATTGTGAGGACAAGTTATGATTACTGTCCAGTTGTATGATATTGATGTGATGTACTCTGATGATGTATTGGGATGATGTATATATAAACAGATATAGATTTCTTTTTGTGTAAAGATCTGTTATTACCTATTATAGTTTATTCCGCTGCGTATGAGAGATTCTGTTGTCGTTTTCTATTTTTCTTCTTCTTCTACCTCTTCTTCTTAACTCAAATGGTCCGGTTTTTCGTGTAGAAAAACCCGGGTCGTTACATAATACAAACAACAAAGACAATATAGCTTCGACTAACTGGAGTGTCAAGAGAACCAAAATCAAGTTCAAACTACTCTAGATGGAGATGTATATGTTCGAACAAAGTTCAACAGCAGTGACAAAAGTCAACAATGTACCAGCAAATTCAAATCCAAAGTCAAAAGAATTATCCAGTCTAAAATCAAAGTTGGTTTTTGAAATCAAAGTTTCTGGAGATAAAATCACCATAACCCAAGTCAGTAGTGACAGCGACAAAGTCACAAAGGCAAAAACAATAACCAAATTCAAAATCACAGTCGAAGCCATTTAAGTATTCAACCACGAGTGAATTGAAAATAATAGAGAAACCAACAACTTCGAACCACCATTTAACAGCCGAAAATAAAGTGAACGGAGTCATGTTAAACAGCAATAAAATAATACAAAGATAGTAGAATCATGGAGTTCAAAACTAGATGTGAGTGACAAGTATCACTCACCAGTGAAACCCAATTCGAATTCGCAAAGCAAAAGGAGACCGAAGACAAATATTACCACAAAATCACGTATATAAAGTTGAATTAGATGTGAGCAAATTACTCACCTTAGCATCGACGAGTGGAAGATGAGTTTTCGATCAAGCTACTCAAATCGGCAGAAGCCCAATTGGGGACGAACGATACCAACGAACACGCTCCAATTTCGGGCGAGCGAACGGAGAAGAAATGGAGCCGCCATTATTAATCTTTCTTCGATTTTGGGGCTTAGGGTTTTTTTTTAAATGAGAATGGGATCGGTAGCGAACGAATATCAAAAGGGAAATGAATATAACCATCTCCAAATCAAAAGGAAGCCGGTTGAATTAATAAAGAAAAGCCCATATAATTCTTTTAACAAATTTTCAAATGAATCTAAACTTGATTCAAATCTGCATTAGCAGTTAAAAATGATTTAATCGTCATTTATAAACTGACGCGAAAAACCGGGTTGTTACACAACCGTTCACAAACAAGTTTACACAGCTAGTATGAACAAAATATTATAATATATATAACAATTCATTGCTTAATTACCGACAGTTCTTTGTTATAGCTGTTCTTCACTTTGGAAACTTCTCTTCCAAAGTCCAATGCCTACACAAGTGAAAACACAACATATAGTCAAACAATTATGTTAATTTGTAGGACTTCAAATCTGATAGTCAAATAATTATATTAATTTTAACAAAACTAAGTTAATTTTAACACAATTATAGCATATTATAATGCTATGAAATAAATGATTGCCTTAGCATTTGAAAAAAGCATGATTTAAAAGAAGTCATGTCCAGAGTAGAAGATGGTAAAGAATCAACAATATGGCTTCCATTACCATTTAAAAACTCCGAATCAAGCATAGAGGCGAACTGTGCAGATAATGGATAATTGGCGAAGGGAGAAGCTTTGGTAGGAGATGCAAACGGGCTATTGGGCAAATTGTGCTCAGTACTGTTGACAAACGTAGAAGAAAAAGTCATAATATGTACACTTTTGTTAACAAGTACACATATCAATAGAAATAATAAGAGTTTGCTTTTAAATATACAAAATAGTACATATTGAAATTTGGCATGTGTTTGTTATCACATATAGCACAGATGGATATGAGTACTGAGCTCATTTTAAATAAATCAAAATTACCTACTTCAAGTCCGTGATATCAAGATCCATATAGTAATAATCAGAAAACATGTCAATCACTTCTTGGAATTTATATTTTAAGATTCAGCTAGAAGCAGAAAATACCTTCAACAAAAATTAACAGTAAATGACGGGTAATTGAAGCTCAAAAGCATTTATGTTAAACAACACAAAATAATAATTTAAAACTAGGCTGTAAATGTACGAGTTTCTTTTGTGAACAATAATCCAAGACCCAAGTAACATGAATAACATCTCTATGACGTGCGACTGCCTGATATTTCATCCCTGTCAAAATTAACTATAATTTTCAATCCATACCTTACTAATTTCCGAATAACCATTATCAACTACAGTACCTTTTTCTCAGCTACAACACAGTGCGTAACTGCTTTATTAAGATTCATTAAGAAGTTTCCTCCATGCTTTGTTACCATTTTGTAGAAAATGATCGATGGTATCAGACTGAGGAAAATTTATAAAATCTAATAAAGTCAAGGAAAGTTTTAATAATTTTTAACCAATTTCACGCTAGTAAATCCTAAAGAAAATAACATACAAAGTAAAGCATGCTTATGGTATTTTTATTTCAATATACCAATAGAAACCATCCATTTATAAACCGTTGATTAGCAAGAAAAGATGCATGAATATCATTACCTCCACTAATATACTAATGTTCCAAAAGGTTCTTGCTATAATAATTTTTTTTAAATAACAAGAGTGATTCTTTCCTGCTACAATAACTTTAAAACGAAAAACTTAATCTAACCAAAGGTAGCAAGGTAACTCAGGTAAATGATGAATAAAGGGAAAATTTAATGGTTTACAAGATGTTCTTAAAGATTTACACGAAGGGATGAAAGGATACAAAACACTATGTTTGAAAATATTAGGGTTTCACCCTTTACTTCAGAAACATTAGTCTGAGTTAAATTAGAAGGAATAATAGAGAAGTTTTTTCTTCCTCCACTTCTTATTGCCTTTGTAGGTTTTGAATTTCCCACTACTCCATTAGAGATGGGATGTATTTATGCTAGAGAATCGATTATTTGCGTGGGACTTTTATGGCGGTTATTAAAATTCAATGCCATGGGGAAACTATTTGGTTAATTTGTTGCTGGACAGATTTGCCCTTTGTGTGTAAAAGGAGATAGCTTACAAATCAAGTAAAATTGGAACATTGATAAGGTCGGCAAATTATGTAAATCACGTGTACGGTACATGATATTTGATCAATAGAAAATCATGTATTCTAGTGGTGAAATAATTAAAATATATGCCCTATCACAACACAACGGTAGAGGAAGGACCAATGGATGCGTTGATGAGATGGAAATAAAATTTTGATAAGGAACAAATGGTAAAAAAATTTAAGTCTAAGACTATAACCGCATAATAGTGATGAACCGACAGTCCAACTATAAAATTTTTGAATAAAAAATATAATATTATTTTTTAGTATTTTTTGTTAAACCTTAAATAATAAGTTATTGAAAAAAAATTAAAATTGAAGATAATGTAGTTTTTCATTAAATTTAATTAAAGAAAAGTCATAATATTTATTGTATCATAGTAGCTACGCATACCATACCTGAACATATTATTGGTGTAACTAGATATATCTTAAGAATGTACGTACCTGATATTATACATTTATCTTTTAGTTTCAGTTATAGTATGAAGATAAGTAACTAATTCCAATAATGAAATACGAGCGTTATGACACGCGCTTTGCACGTGAGTTGTTTTTCTACAAATTGTATATGTTTCAACACATTCAAAAAAAGCATAAATATTTGATCATATTTTGCGTTGCAATTATGTGTAGTTTGGTTGAATTATTATTCTAAGTTCCAATATCGATTATTTTTTGTTGTTTGAATTTTTTTCTATTATTAACTTATAAAGAATTAATTATAAAAGAAGTTTATTTGTTAGATCATATTTTAAAGTGATTAAGATTTAATAATATTTGTAGAGCGTCGTATTGAATTTTTTTTAAAAAAATATTTATTAGATCCTATTTTAAAGTGATATTAAAGTTTATTAATATTTGTAGAGGGACATTTGAATTGTAAAGTAATTTTATTCATTAGATCCTAATCTTAAAGGATTTCATAATATCTATAGAGGGGCATTTTTGGTAGTTCAAGCTGACACTATAAAAGTGTGACACCAAAGGTATTACAACTATTATTGAAGATTATATGTTTCTTCTTTCATATGTATATTAGTAATTTCATGAAAAATAGTTTGCACATATTTTTCTCTATACACGTCCAATTGGACGTGCTTACGTACTGGTTGTTATTAATTATAAAACTTAGTTGACTTAGCTAATTTATTATTATTATTATTATAAATTCAGTTAATTTTTATCAAAATATAGTTTATTATTATTATAGCTATTTTTGTTGTTATTATTATTATAAACTCAATTTTTTTTATCAAACATAGTTTATCATCATCATTACTACTATTATTATTATTATTATGAACTTGTTAATTTTTGAAAAACTTAGTTAATTTATTCAAACTATTGTTTATTATTATTATTCTTATCATAAACATAGCTAAATTTTATAAATAAGAAAAAACTCAACACTCGGACTCCAAAAATTGGATGGTACTTTAATTTGCAACTCCAAAATTTGATGATACAAGGTGATTCAAATAATTAGATTCGGTGGAAATAGCTAACCTTAATTGAAATTGCACCAAGAAAAAGATACAAGGTTATTCAAACAAATCGATTTCAGGTAAGCCCTCAAACAGTTGCTCTGGTATTGTTTAACGCGTTGTCGCTTCCGAGTTATTTTCCAAGTGCATTCTCTATGCCTGCCATTTCAAGTACGATTCTCATTGCTCTCCCTGCAATGACTCCTGTACCTGGAGAAGCTGGTCTCAACATCACCTTTGCCGCTCCACAGTCTCCATCGGCTCTGTTTAATACATTATATCAAACAACATATTAATATTAGTTACTTTTTATCAAATTTAGTTTATTGTTTTTTTTTGGAAAAAGGTACTTTATATACAAAAATAGAACACATATACTTCCATAATATGCCTCATTAAAACCTTGCAATCCCCCTAACCTAGATGGGTACCTTGCCAGGAAAAAGGGTACATATCATGTCTATATATTAACAATACAACAGAGTACAAAACCTGAAAGACCAAGTTGTCAAATAGATGGAGGAGTAAACAAAGTAGCAACACACTCAAAACCATCCATACGATCAACTTGGGGCAACAAACCAAAGAAATTAAAACAAAACAAACAGGTCACGTGTAGCAAACAAAGAAAGGTAAATAAAATAAAGGAAAACCAGTTTCGAAACTAGAACTCGTCACGCTTTTGTAAACTGGAGTGAGGAAGCAGTCAATCTTTTTAAAAGAGAAAAAGACCAGATCTGATAAGCCCACCAAAACCAAGTCACAAATGGCAGAAGCACTTAATCTCGCAAATCAAGGAAGAAAGTAGAAATAAAGCAATGCCAGCCTGAAAAAGGAAGCAGCACCGAGTTCATGGAGGACGATGTTCATGGTTTGGGTCAATTGCGATGCCAAATTCTGACAAGATAAGTTCAAGCTCTTTACTTTTCGTCTTTGAGTTCAAATTAAGCTGAATTAAGTATTTGCAGTCTTGAGTTATGAGCATGCTTCTCACTAGAACGAGAAATTCGATACCTTTGAAAATACGAGTGTTTCTTTCACACCAAATGTGCTAAATTATAAAAGTAAAATCTACGTATATGGGGTGTTTAAGAAACAGATTATTATTCTGATTTTGACACAAAATTCTGATTTCGACACATAGTTTCAAAAATTCGGGTGATTTCGTAGGAATTTCCGAGGTTAATTTTTAGCTTATGCATAATATCATCAAGAAGTTGCCTCGAATATGAGCAATTAAAAAATAAATGGTCCTTGTCTTCATTCTGATTTAAAAAAACACACAAGTTTGATCAATACCAGTATTCCATCTACTGATCCTGTCTTTAGTACTCAATTTGTTTAATCTAGCCCGAAGTGAACAAGTGGACATTTTTGAAGCACAATTTTATCCCAAATTATACTGGTCCAATTAAATTCGGCATGTTTGCATCTGATTTGTTTCCAGGCCGAGTTCAGATTGTACTGACCATTACTGTTAGGAATCCAGAACCAATAATCATGTTGCATTTGATTATGACTTTTGAGATTATACACTATATGATGAATTTGAGTAGGAACACCATCAGGATGTTGTTACCATTCATTGTCAGATATAAGAGTAGATACTTTTCTATTACAGCCACCAATAACAGACAGAAGATTTCACCCAAATTTATCCACCAATGAAGAGCCATTAAGCAATGGATCAAACCATACATCTGTATTTTCACCATTAACAATTTTCCTATCAATTAGTCCTTTGCACCATTGTCTAGCTCTCAGTAGGGATTTCTATGTATAAGAAGCATTGTTATCCATAACAGCAGTCCAAAAATTTCTGTTATTACAATATTTGTTACACATCCATTTGGCCCAATTCTATTATTAACTTATAAAGAATTAATTATAAAAGAAGTTCATTTGTTAGATCATATTTTAAAGTGATTAAGATTTAATAATATTTGTAGAGCGTCGTATTGAATTTAAAAAAAAATTATTTATTAGATCCTATTTTAAAGTGATATTAAAGTTTATTAATATTTGTAGAGGGGCATTTTGAATTGTAAAGTAATTTTATTCATTAGATCCTAATCTTAAAGGATTTCATAATATCTATAGAGGGGCATTTTTGGTAGTTCAAGCTGACACTATAAAAGTGTGACACCAAAGGTATTACAACTATTATTGATGATTATATGTTTCTTCTTTCATATGTATATTAGTAATTTCATGAAAAATAGTTTGCACATATTTTTCTCTATACACGTCCAATCGGACGTGCTTACGTACTGGTTGTTATTAATTATAAAACTTAGTTGACTTAGCTAATTTATTATTATTATTATTATAAATTCAGTTAATTTTTATCAAAATATAGTTTATTATTATTATAGCTATTTTTGTTGTTATTATTATTATAAACTCAATTTTTTTTTATCAAACTTAGTTTATCATCATCATTACTACTACTATTATTATTATTATGAACTTGTTAATTTTTGAAAAACTTAGTTAATTTATTCAGACTATTTTTATTATTATTATTCTTATCATAAACATAGCTAAATTTTATAAATAAGAAAAAACTCAACACTCGGACTCCAAAAATTGGATGGTACTTTAATTTGCAACTCCAAAATTTGATGATACAAGGTGATTCAAATAATTAGATTCGGTGGAAATAGCTAACCTTAATTGAAATTGCACCAAGAAAAAGATACAAGGTTATTCAAACAAATCGATTTCAGGTAAGCCCTCAAACAGTTGCTCTGGTATTGTTTAACGCGTTGTCGCTTCCGAGTTATTTTCCAAGTGCATTCTCTATGCCTGCCATTTCAAGTACGATTCTCATTGCTCTCCCTGCAATGACTCCTGTACCTGGAGAAGCTGGTCTCAACATCACCTTTGCCGCTCCACAGTCTCCATCGGCTCTGTTTAATACATTATATCAAACAACATATTAATATTAGTTACTTTTTATCAAATTTAGTTTATTGTTTTTTTTTGGAAAAAGGTACTTTATATACAAAAATAGAACACATATACTTCCATAATATGCCTCATTAAAACCTTGCAATCCCCCTAACCTAGATGGGTACCTTGCCAGGAAAAAGGGTACATATCATGTCTATATATTAACAATACAACAGAGTACAAAACCTGAAAGACCAAGTTGTCAAATAGATGGAGGAGTAAACAAAGTAGCAACACACTCAAAACCATCCATACGATCAACTTGGGGCAACAAACCAAAGAAATTAAAACAAAACAAACAGGTCACGTGTAGCAAACAAAGAAAGGTAAATAAAATAAAGGAAAACCAGTTTCGAAACTAGAACTCGTCACGCTTTTGTAAACTGGAGTGAGGAAGCAGTCAATCTTTTTAAAAGAGAAAAAGACCAGATCTGATAAGCCCACCAAAACCAAGTCACAAATGGCAGAAGCACTTAATCTCGCAAATCAAGGAAGAAAGTAGAAATAAAGCAATGCCAGCCTGAAAAAGGAAGCAGCACCGAGTTCATGGAGGACGATGTTCATGGTTTGGGTCAATTGCGATGCCAAATTCTGACAAGATAAGTTCAAGCTCTTTACTTTTCGTCTTTGAGTTCAAATTAAGCTGAATTAAGTATTTGCAGTCTTGAGTTATGAGCATGCTTCTCACTAGAACGAGAAATTCGATACCTTTGAAAATACGAGTGTTTCTTTCACACCAAATGTGCTAAATTATAAAAGTAAAATCTACGTATATGGGGTGTTTAAGAAACAGATTATTATTCTGATTTTGACACAAAATTCTGATTTCGACACATAGTTTCAAAAATTCGGGTGATTTCGTAGGAATTTCCGAGGTTAATTTTTAGCTTATGCATAATATCATCAAGAAGTTGCCTCGAATATGAGCAATTAAAAAATAAATGGTCCTTGTCTTCATTCTGATTTAAAAAAACACACAAGTTTGATCAATACCAATATTCCATCTACTGATCCTGTCTTTAGTACTCAATTTGTTTAATCTAGCCCGAAGTGAACAAGTGGACATTTTTGAAGCACAATTTTATCCCAAATTATACTGGTCCAATTAAATTCGGCATGTTTGCATCTGATTTGTTTCCAGGCCGAGTTCAGATTGTACTGACCATTACTGTTAGGAATCCAGAACCAATAATCATGTTGCATTTGATTATGACTTTTGAGATTATACACTATATGATGAATTTGAGTAGGAACACCATCAGGATGTTGTTACCATTCATTGTCAGATATAAGAGTAGATACTTTTCTATTACAGCCACCAATAACAGACAGAAGATTTCACCCAAATTTATCCACCAATGAAGAGCCATTAAGCAATGGATCAAACCATACATCTGTATTTTCACCATTAACAATTTTCCTATCAATTAGTCCTTTGCACCATTGTCTAGCTCTCAGTAGGGATTTCTATGTATAAGAAGCATTGTTATCCATAACAGCAGTCCAAAAATTTCTGTTATTACAATATTTGTTACACATCCATTTGGCCCAATTCTATTATTAACTTATAAAGAATTAATTATAAAAGAAGTTCATTTGTTAGATCATATTTTAAAGTGATTAAGATTTAATAATATTTGTAGAGCGTCGTATTGAATTTAAAAAAAAATTATTTATTAGATCCTATTTTAAAGTGATATTAAAGTTTATTAATATTTGTAGAGGGGCATTTTGAATTGTAAAGTAATTTTATTCATTAGATCCTAATCTTAAAGGATTTCATAATATCTATAGAGGGGCATTTTTGGTAGTTCAAGCTGACACTATAAAAGTGTGACACCAAAGGTATTACAACTATTATTGATGATTATATGTTTCTTCTTTCATATGTATATTAGTAATTTCATGAAAAATAGTTTGCACATATTTTTCTCTATACACGTCCAATCGGACGTGCTTACGTACTGGTTGTTATTAATTATAAAACTTAGTTGACTTAGCTAATTTATTATTATTATTATTATAAATTCAGTTAATTTTTATCAAAATATAGTTTATTATTATTATAGCTATTTTTGTTGTTATTATTATTATAAACTCAATTTTTTTTTATCAAACTTAGTTTATCATCATCATTACTACTACTATTATTATTATTATGAACTTGTTAATTTTTGAAAAACTTAGTTAATTTATTCAGACTATTGTTTATTATTATTATTCTTATCATAAACATAGCTAAATTTTATAAATAAGAAAAAACTCAACACTCGGACTCCAAAAATTGGATGGTACTTTAATTTGCAACTCCAAAATTTGATGATACAAGGTGATTCAAATAATTAGATTCGGTGGAAATAGCTAACCTTAATTGAAATTGCACCAAGAAAAAGATACAAGGTTATTCAAACAAATCGATTTCAGGTAAGCCCTCAAACAGTTGCTCTGGTATTGTTTAACGCGTTGTCGCTTCCGAGTTATTTTCCAAGTGCATTCTCTATGCCTGCCATTTCAAGTACGATTCTCATTGCTCTCCCTGCAATGACTCCTGTACCTGGAGAAGCTGGTCTCAACATCACCTTTGCCGCTCCACAGTCTCCATCGGCTCTGTTTAATACATTATATCAAACAACATATTAATATTAGTTACTTTTTATCAAATTTAGTTTATTGTTTTTTTTTGGAAAAAGGTACTTTATATACAAAAATAGAACACATATACTTCCATAATATGCCTCATTAAAACCTTGCAATCCCCCTAACCTAGATGGGTACCTTGCCAGGAAAAAGAGTACATATCATGTCTATATATTAACAATACAACAGAGTACAAAACTTGAAACACCAAGTTGTCAAATAGATGGAGGAGTAAACAAAGTAGCAACACACTCAAAACCATCCATACGATCAACTTGGGGCAACAAACCAAAGAAATTAAAACAAAACAAACAGGTCACGTGTAGCAAACAAAGAAAGGTAAATAAAATAAAGGAAAATCAGTTTCGAAACTAGAACTCGTCACGCTTTTGTAAACTGGAGTGAGGAAGCAGTCAATCTTTTTAAAAGAGAAAAAGACCATATCTGATAAGCCCACCAAAACCAAGTCACAAATGGCAGAAGCACTTAATCTCGCAAATCAAGGAAGAAAGTAGAAATAAAGCAATGCCAGCCTGAAAAAGGAAGCAACACCGAGTTCATGGAGGACGATGTTCATGGTTTGGGTCAATTGCGATGCCAAATTCTGTCAAGATAAGTTCAAGCTCTTTACTTTTCGTCTTTGAGTCCAAATTAAGCTGAATTAAGTATTTGCAGTCTTGAGTTATGAGCAATGCTTCTCACTTGAACGGGAAATTTGATACCTTTGAAAATACGAGTGTTTCTTTCACACTAAATGTGCTAAATTATAAAAGTAAAATCTACGTTTATAAGGTGTTTAAGAAACAGATTATTATTCTGATTTTGACACAAAATTCTGATTTCGACACAAAGTTTCAAAAATTCGGGTGATTTCGTTGGAATTTACGAGGTAAATTTTTAGCTTATGCATAATATCATCAAGAAGTTGCCTCGAATATGAGCAATTAAAAAATAAATGGTCCTTGTCTTCATTCTGATTTAAACAAACACACAAGTTTGATCAATACCAATATTCCATCTACTGATCCTGTCTTTAGTACTCAATTTGTTTAATCTAGCCCGAAGTGAACAAGTGGACATTTTCGAAGCACAATTTTATCCCAAATTATACTGGTCCAATTAAATTCGGCATGTTTGCATCTGATTTGTTTCCAGGCCGAGTTCAGATTGAACTGACCATTACTGTTAGGAATCCAGAACCAATAATCATGTTGCATTTGATTATGAATTTTGAGATTATACACTGTATGATGAATTTGAGTAGGAACACCATCAGGATGTTGTTACCATTCATTGTCAGATATAAGAGTAGAGACTTTTCTATTATAGCCACCAATAACAGACAGAAGATTCCTCCCAAATTTATCCATCAATGAAGAGCCATTAAGCAATGGATCAAACCATACATCTGTATTTTCACCATTAACAATTTTCCTATCAATTAGTCCTTTGCACCATTTTCTAGCTCTCAGTAGGGATTTCCATGTATAAGAAGCATTGTTATCCATAACAGCAGTCCAAAAATTTCTGTTATTACAATATTTGTTACACATCCATTTGGCCCAAAGTGATTCACCATGTAGATATTTCCATATCAGTTTAACTAAACTGCTTTAGAAATTTCCTCAATTCTTCGAAACCAAGTCCATACTCACTTTTAGTTTTACAAACATCATCCGAACTCATCTAATGAGCTTTAGATTTCCATATGAAATTAGCACAATGAGAATTAATTCTCTGAATAACAGTTATAGGAAGCTGAGTGAATTGCATCCAAAATTGAATAATTGGGTGGATAACTGTGATATCCCGGAAATTTGGCAATATCAATTTAATAATCTTTATTAATAATTAAATTGATTAGTTGATTTATTTTATAAATTGACAAGTTCAATTCATTTTAAAAGGTTAATAATATTTTAAATTGGGAAGTTTTATCTTTCTAAAACTAATATAAGTGTTTATATTTATAATATATATATATATAGGTATATATATTATGAATAGGGAATCTTTTAATTTAATAAAATTATGTTTTCAAATTATAATATATATGAACATATATATTGTTATTTGAAGTTATGTATTAAAATTAAATATGATAATTATAAAGCTAATGTTAAAAGTATTTTCCATTTAGAATATATATATTTGTATATATTGGAATGGAAAGAATATTGAATTTGAATTTAATAAGATGTTTTCAAACTTTAATATTTATATAATTTGTAATTTGGAAATTTGTAATTTAACTTAATACTTTTGAAAATGATATTTATGATTTAAATAACAAGAATAATTTCTTATTTAAAAATATATATGTAAGCTTAAGTTTAAATAAGATTTAAATAAGAAGTTCATTTATTTTAATAATCTTTTCTCTTTTAAAAATTCAAAATGATTTGTAAAAATATATATATAGTTAAGCTCAATTTCTCAAGCATATATAAGTATGTTATATTTAATTGATATAAGCATAAGTTATTTTAAATAATTGTTTTTCACATTTGTATATTTATTATAAAATCTAAGAGCTTATTTATAAAAAGATAAATACATTATATACATATAAATAATTCATAAATACATATGTATTACTTAAATAAATTAATAAAAACAAGAATTTACACTTGTAAGCTTTTAAAGATGGTTTAGAGACACTTGTAAATCTTTGAGCATAGGTGTAAGCTAAATAATTAACTTAATGGGACAAGTGGCTTAATTTTATCTTTTTGTAAATTAAAGTATAAAAATTTATATGTAAGAAGAAAGATCTGTATTCATTTTCAGTTCAAAAATCCTTCTTCTCATTTTCAACTAAAACAAAATAGTCTAAGAAATAAAAGACCTGAAATCTAAATTCAAAGAAGTAGTAAATCTGGAAATGAAAATCTGGAAATCAAAGTAGAAATGAAGATCTGTAAACTGGAAATGCAAATCAGAGAAAGGAGATGAAAGGCAAATTTAAATAGCAGCTTCAAATGTTCGTATGCAATCTGAAGTCATGTAACCAGATAAGAGAGATCAAACAACAAGATTTAAAATTCAACTAAGCAAGTTTAAAAATCAAAATCAGTTTGGAAATCAAACATGCAAACCTGAAACAAGCCTGGAACAAACCGGTTCTCTGTTCAAAGTTTATGGTGAGTAAACATTCTTTTAAAAACAGTTTTGAATCTGTTCATATGTTGTTCTGTGTGATGAATGTTGTAGTGACATAATATAAAATGTTTACATGTATGATTTGGATATGAATGCATATACATATAGTAGAATGTTTGTAAATACCTGTAGATATGTATATATATGATTCTCTGTTCTCATCTCAGGCTTCAGATTTATTAGGAAAATTCCTGTTAACCATACATTTGATTTATGCTAGGATTTGTAAATGAATAATGACTCTAATAAGGTATCATAAATTTTAAAAATAATATCAAGAATTTAAATTCAGTAATGATTTCAAAATTTGAAAATTTACAGAGAAAATCAAAGACAGGTCAAAATTTGATTATCTGGAAATCATGTTTGAATTATATAAATAAGTTCGCATTGAAAATTGATGAATTTTGGAAATCAAATCAAAAATTTTAAGCAAGTATCCGGTGAGTTATCTCGAGATAGACGAGAATTGGGAATTTGCAGAATTCTGGTGATCGGCGTGATCGAATGGGATAGTGTTTGGTCTGGGGGTGGTTAATGCGGTGAGATTCTCGGGAAAAATATTGGAGAATTTTTCTGATGGTCGTGGAGGCCGGAAATAGGTGAACTAGGGTTTTCGATGTGTATCTGATCGTGGTTGCTGTCGAGGAAATGGCGTAGGCTAGGGAAGATCGGAGTGGATCGCGAGGTAGGAGATAGCAGAGTGGCGATGTGGTGGTGCTCTGGGATGAGTGTCGTGGTTCCAATCGTCTTGATCGTCGACGGCGAAGTAAGTTTTCATCGATGGGTTTGGGTTCCTTGGTGTCGAAAGTCTCGTTTTCGATTCATTGTCGTTTTCATCGATCTGAGTGGTTGAACGTTGAGAGTGGGCAGTCGACGACTTGTGAGCATCGTCGGCGATGAGCTGATGTCATTCTGATGATCGTGCACGTGCACGTGCACGTTTGTGTTATCTGGGTTTGTTGGTGTTATTGGGGGAGAAGGGGAAACTCGGGATTGGTCTCGTGTGGGTTGCGTGACGACTCGAAGCAGGTGAGTTCGCGTGGTTGTACGCGAGTGGTTCTGTGTTTGTTCGGGGAGGGTACGAGTTTGACTCGAAGGTAGCTCGAGTTTTTGGTGTGTACGACTCGAATTTGGCCGAGATGATTTCTGTTTTAATCTCTAGCAAAGGTTTTGTGAAGAAATCAAGTTTTAAAATTTTTAAAACAAAGCAAGCTAAGTTTAAAAGTTATAGATATTATTCTAGTTTTCAAAAGTAATGTTTAATCTAGATTTCAAAGTATATATTAAAAGGATGAGTTTAGAGGATATGATAATTATTTCAAAGATAAATAATTGTTTAATTTATTAAACATGTTTGAAAAGCATTTTCAAAGATTTTAAGTATAATAAAAATTAAGGGTTTGAATTGTTTTAAAGTAAAATTTCATTTTAATTTTATGATTAATTTTTAAATGAGTTTTAATAAAGTAAATAATTTGAGTTTAATTAAGGATAATTAATAACTAAATTAAGGCTTAATTACTATTTGTAATTAAGGATAATTACTTAATAAAGTAATTAGTGGATGGTAAATGAATTAATTAAAGGTCAAGTGATGTTTTATTGATTAATTAATTAATATAATTAATTTTAGGTTAATTAATTAGTCTAATTAGTTAAGATAATCATTTATGATTAATTAAGTGTAATTACTTAGTAAAGTAATTAATGGGTAATTACTGAATGTAATTAAATTAAGAAGAATTACTCATGGAAGTAATTAAATGAAATTAATTAAAGGTAAATCACTTGATGTTATTAATTAAAGGAAAATTAATAAAATTGAATTGAAGTTAATTAATTAAAGAGTAATTAATTAATTAAAGGATTAAGGTTAATTAATAATATGATTAATTACTAGTTAAGGTAATTAATTAAAAGAAAGTAATTAATTAAGGAAGTAATTAAGGATCATTAATTTATATAATAAATAATGTAATTAAGGATTGATTAATTAGGATTAATTGATCAATAATAACTGATTAAAGAATGTAGTTAATTAAAGATTAATTAATTAATTAATTAATTAATTAAGTTATTAAAGGATTATTAATATAATTAATGGAATTAATCTAGGTTGATTAATAAAAGTAATTAATTTAAATGTGATTAATTAATTGTAATTAATTGAGGATTAATATAATTAATTATAGTTAATAAATAAATGAAGGTTCATTAGTTATTGTAATTAATGATAGTGATTAAAGGTTAATTACTGTATATGGTTAAGGATAATTACTTGATGTAATTAAAGATAATTAATCAAAGGAGATTAATTAAGGAAGATCATTTAGATGTTTAATTAATTAATTTGTAATTAATTAATGATAGTGAGCAGGATTAAGATAATCCAAGTAATTAAAGAATAGTAATTAATTTAATTAAAGGTTAATTAAATTGATTAGAGTTAATCAATTCTGTTTAGATAATTGATTAATACTGGATGTTTGATATTGGGTGATTGGTTGATATTGGATGATTTGAATATCTCATATATATATATGATATATGCTGCTTTGTGAGATGAATGTTGATATGAATTATCAATTGTGATAATATGATTTATCTATTTGTTTATATCATCCTGAATAAGTTTAAATGTTTAAACCTTTAAACAACTTGGCCTTAAAAGATACGTTTTGGATTTCGATGAGATCGGGATCGGGTTTCCGTATACCGGTATTCCAGGTCTGGAGACCCGAATACCACATCGATCCAAATTAACGATAGGTCGTGAATCTCAAGTGAAGATGAAGATTCAGAGTGCAAGGGTTATTGTCGTTAACTCTGAGGGTGATTCCAAAACGAGTGTAACGAGATAATGCCTTCGGTTTCGTTCGAACCCGGAACGAACTTGTATGGATTGAATGCTTTCAGCACATCGTCAGGCGGACGATGAGCATTCTAAGTGATATGTTCTGATTAAAGGTAATCGTAACCTCAAGCCTCATCAACCGGGAATGGCTAAAACAGGGGAGGTGCAGCAAGGCTTCGTGGGTAGCACCCACTGAGAGCAAGATAGATCCCTGTCTAGAGGTCCCTTTTCTTTTATTCGGCTTAGTGTGTGGTTGGTCGCGCCAACTACGGGATTGTCTTGTTCGGAATTATCCAGTAAGGGATGGTTCCGGCTTTGTGTTGCAGGGGAGCGGGCGTACTCCTCGGTACGGTGATCTAGGCCACGTACTGTGACGGGCGGTACCCCAGTAGCCCTGCCATTGTATGGAATCCAAACTCCAATAAGTGCCGTACGTATTAGTTGTGCCCAACTATGTTGGAATGTGAGATGTAAGCATTTCAGCTATTTCTGTATTTTACTTGAAAACCCTAGACCTATTATAATATAACTGGATTTCCTATCAAATGTTTTGGTTAGCGTAAGGTAAAAACTTTTCCATGTTTATGTGTGGGAAGTCTTACGTGATACCTTTGTTTTCAAAAGGTTTTTCAAAGTTAAACAACCTTAACCCGTTTACTCACACCAGACCCATGTCTGACCCAAGTGTTTATTTCTGTTTTATAAACTCTTGGGTACTCAAATTTTTACGAGTAGCCAAGGGATTCAGGTTTAGCTTTGACGAATATTCTGGAGGAGCAATGGAGCAGGAGGCTTCGGCGTTCGTAGATATAGTATTCCGCTGTGTTGATATCTATGATAGTGTCTTGTCTTGTATTTGAGTTGTAATGTCTAGACAGATGTTTATAACTGTCTAGTAAGTGATGTATATGCTGTGTAACTCTGTAAATTGTTGTATACTATGTAATAGTTTATGTTATTAATATAATTTATTCGTTCCGCTGTGAGATCGTTGTTGTTGTTTCTTTCTTTCTTCTTTTTCTTTTCTATTTTCTACCCCTTTCTTTCTTCATAATGATGCGACTTTCTAGGCATAGAAAGTCGGGTCGTTACATATGGTATCAGAGCCTAGGTTGAGCGAATGCCTAAGCTTTGGTTAAGTGAATATCAGAACACTAGGTTGAGTGAATACCTAGGTTCGGAAGGATTGTTCATTAGAAATAGGATCTGTAGCAACCTGTTGAGTCTGAGTATATATATACGAGAGCGCGTATTTGTTAGTTATATAAAATGGTTTTATATTGTGTTAATTGATCGGTTGAGTGGTATATGGATTCTGGTCAATACGAGTAGCTAACGTTATTGATAGGAATCTCTAAACACTTGAACCAGGCCAACGGACACAATATTGTTTTAAAGAGGTAAATGAAATAATTTTACCCAGAAATAAATTCTATAAATAAAAAAAAAATCATTTTAAATATATATATTTATGTATTTCTACCTATTTATTGGGTTACCTGTTCGGGTTTTCCAATATAAGTTATAAAGGTAGATAAGGTGGTAGTGTGTGTAACACAACTACCAATAGTTAGAATTTGAGTGTTGAGGTTGGAAGTATATCTGACGAGACTGTAGACCTAATACTGTCTCGAGTGAACTTTGTTGTGGTGTAAAGATTTCACCGATCTCTGAAGGAAACCAGTTATGGTTTAAAATTTATCTTTGAAGTTGGATGAATAGAGTAGATCTATTGGATGAGCTGAAGAGAGTGATGGTATTTTGGTAACCTCAGGAAGTAGTAGCTGTGTGATGAGACACGGTGGCTATGGACGTTTCTGAAGATGTTTCTTCTGGAACAAGTTTGAAGAAGTGAGTCTGTTTCGGTGTTGTGGCTGAGTCCAGTGGGGTGTTTCTATTTGCTTTGAGGTCCGAGTTTCTCGAGAAGTTTCGGATAAGAAGTCTTTGACGTCTGTGTCAGCAGTACGGCTCGGAAGTGTTCTGTGTTGGCAGGAAGTTTTCTGGCTGAGCAGTCTTTTTGAGTTGGAGTCCAGAAGCAGCAGAGTGAATCCATTTCTTCGATGAATTGGATAGTTAAGTATGAGCTGTTCTGATTTGTGAAGAGAGAACAGTATCTGTGGAAATTAGGTTGGGCTGATCGCAAAAGTGACTTGCGATTGGTTGAGAATTCTCTTGGGATTATTAGAGATTGAGATTCCGTATCGACTTGATTCATGGAGTTACCGGAAGTTCAGCTTAGTAGAAGGATGTCTTCTAGAGAAGAATTTGGTGAAGCAGCTCAGGATTCTTTGGAGAGGGATTGATCACACCTAGTTTTTCTGGAGAAGTTTCTGCGAGATGTTTCTGACCAAATGGAATGAAGTCGCTAAGATTTTATGGTCTGATGAACTGTGGATGATCAAGTTTGTGCTCGAGTTTTTCCGACGGCATTCTCACCTGTTCAAGATCAGAGTTGTGCAGCGAAAGCAAGATAGCAGCTATTCTAGAGTGGAAGCAACCGAGAGTTGTAATTTTCTTCGAGTAGAGGATTTCTATAGGAAATTCAAGTGTATCTCTAAGTGTGAAGAAATTTTCAGGATTTGGAGGTAAAGTTGTCAAGTGCAACTGTTTTGACTATTTCAGATAGGAGAGGTAGTTCGAAGTTCTCTAATGTTTGTAGAGTAGAGTTGTGTTTTGGATTTTGGCATATTTTTGAGAAACCATTTTGTTGAGTAGGATCCGGAAATTGGTTTGATGTTGGTCTAATCTGTTTCAAGAAGCATCAGCAAGGGTTAAGCTGATCAGGAAGAATGAAGTGACTCAGGATCGTCAAAGGAGTTATGCAGTTAAGAATTGATGTTGAAATTGGATATTGTTTAAGTTTTTCTCCGATCAAAGGAGATATAAGATTTGGTAAGACTGGAGAGTAAGCTCCGGAAGTATTATGAGTTTTTTTTTGTGTTCTTTGGAGATTAGATTTTGATCCCCAGGATTGAGTTGCCAGTTCGGATAACTGGAATTCATTTTATTTCACATATCTCTGAGGAATATGTGTATGATTCATCGAGTGATGGAATCAGCAGTTCAGAAGGATAGTTGGGATGGTTTTGAGTTAGTCTGATATCTTGTTCAGATTTGTGATCTAGAAAGGAAGGACTTCTAGATTATTGTAGATAGTTAGTTTAGATCCTGTAGAACGAGTATCCCGGTATATATATATATACTTGGGGAAACTCGAGGAAATTCTATCCAGAATTTGTCTGGATAATTAAATTTGTTTGATTTATATGGTTGCTATGATTGATAATAATGATTGATTTGTGTGATTGCTGTTTAAAATTAAAAATTTTACTCGGTTATTAAATTATCTTTGCTTTTAAATTTCGGGGACGAAATTATTTTAAGGGGGGAGGAATGTGATATCCCGGAAATTTGGCAATATCAATTTAATAATCTTTATTAATAATTAAATTGATTAGTTGATTTATTTTATAAATTGACAAGTTCAATTCATTTTAAAAGGTTAATAATATTTTAAATTGGGAAGTTTTATCTTTCTAAAACTAATATAAGTGTTTATATTTATAATATATATATATATAGGTATATATATTATGAATAGGGAATCTTTTAATTTAATAAAATTATGTTTTCAAATTATAATATATATGAACATATATATTGTTATTTGAAGTTATGTATTAAAATTAAATATGATAATTATAAAGCTAATGTTAAAAGTATTTTCCATTTAGAATATATATATTTGTATATATTGGAATGGAAAGAATATTGAATTTGAATTTAATAAGATGTTTTCAAACTTTAATATTTATATAATTTGTAATTTGGAAATTTGTAATTTAACTTAATACTTTTGAAAATGATATTTATGATTTAAATAACAAGAATAATTTCTTATTTAAAAATATATATGTAAGCTTAAGTTTAAATAAGATTTAAATAAGAAGTTCATTTATTTTAATAATCTTTTCTCTTTTAAAAATTCAAAATGATTTGTAAAAATATATATATAGTTAAGCTCAATTTCTCAAGCATATATAAGTATGTTATATTTAATTGATATAAGCATAAGTTATTTTAAATAATTGTTTTTCACATTTGTATATTTATTATAAAATCTAAGAGCTTATTTATAAAAAGATAAATACATTATATACATATAAATAATTCATAAATACATATGTATTACTTAAATAAATTAATAAAAACAAGAATTTACACTTGTAAGCTTTTAAAGATGGTTTAGAGACACTTGTAAATCTTTGAGCATAGGTGTAAGCTAAATAATTAACTTAATGGGACAAGTGGCTTAATTTTATCTTTTTGTAAATTAAAGTATAAAAATTTATATGTAAGAAGAAAGATCTGTATTCATTTTCAGTTCAAAAATCCTTCTTCTCATTTTCAACTAAAACAAAATAGTCTAAGAAATAAAAGACCTGAAATCTAAATTCAAAGAAGTAGTAAATCTGGAAATGAAAATCTGGAAATCAAAGTAGAAATGAAGATCTGTAAACTGGAAATGCAAATCAGAGAAAGGAGATGAAAGGCAAATTTAAATAGCAGCTTCAAATGTTCGTATGCAATCTGAAGTCATGTAACCAGATAAGAGAGATCAAACAACAAGATTTAAAATTCAACTAAGCAAGTTTAAAAATCAAAATCAGTTTGGAAATCAAACATGCAAACCTGAAACAAGCCTGGAACAAACCGGTTCTCTGTTCAAAGTTTATGGTGAGTAAACATTCTTTTAAAAACAGTTTTGAATCTGTTCATATGTTGTTCTGTGTGATGAATGTTGTAGTGACATAATATAAAATGTTTACATGTATGATTTGGATATGAATGCATATACATATAGTAGAATGTTTGTAAATACCTGTAGATATGTATATATATGATTCTCTGTTCTCATCTCAGGCTTCAGATTTATTAGGAAAATTCCTGTTAACCATACATTTGATTTATGCTAGGATTTGTAAATGAATAATGACTCTAATAAGGTATCATAAATTTTAAAAATAATATCAAGAATTTAAATTCAGTAATGATTTCAAAATTTGAAAATTTACAGAGAAAATCAAAGACAGGTCAAAATTTGATTATCTGGAAATCATGTTTGAATTATATAAATAAGTTCGCATTGAAAATTGATGAATTTTGGAAATCAAATCAAAAATTTTAAGCAAGTATCCGGTGAGTTATCTCGAGATAGACGAGAATTGGGAATTTGCAGAATTCTGGTGATCGGCGTGATCGAATGGGATAGTGTTTGGTCTGGGGGTGGTTAATGCGGTGAGATTCTCGGGAAAAATATTGGAGGATTTTTCTGATGGTCGTGGAGGCCGGAAATAGGTGAACTAGGGTTTTCGATGTGTATCTGATCGTGGTTGCTGTCGAGGAAATGGCGTAGGCTAGGGAAGATCGGAGTGGATCGCGAGGTAGGAGATAGCAGAGTGGCGATGTGGTGGTGCTCTGGGATGAGTGTCGTGGTTCCAATCGTCTTGATCGTCGACGGCGAAGTAAGTTTTCATCGATGGGTTTGGGTTCCTTGGTGTCGAAAGTCTCGTTTTCGATTCATTGTCGTTTTCATCGATCTGAGTGGTTGAACGTTGAGAGTGGGCAGTCGACGACTTGTGAGCATCGTCGGCGATGAGCTGATGTCATTCTGATGATCGTGCACGTGCATGTGCACGTTTGTGTTATCTGGGTTTGTTGGTGTTATTGGGGGAGAAGGGGAAACTCGGGATTGGTCTCGTGTGGGTTGCGTGACGACTCGAAGCAGGTGAGTTCGCGTGGTTGTACGCGAGTGGTTCTGTGTTTGTTCGGGGAGGGTACGAGTTTGACTCGAAGGTAGCTCGAGTTTTTGGTGTGTACGACTCGAATTTGGCCGAGATGATTTCTGTTTTAATCTCTAGCAAAGGTTTTGTGAAGAAATCAAGTTTTAAAATTTTTAAAACAAAGCAAGCTAAGTTTAAAAGTTATAGATATTATTCTAGTTTTCAAAAGTAATGTTTAATCTAGATTTCAAAGTATATATTAAAAGGATGAGTTTAGAGGATATGATAATTATTTCAAAGATAAATAATTGTTTAATTTATTAAACATGTTTGAAAAGCATTTTCAAAGATTTTAAGTATAATAAAAATTAAGGGTTTGAATTGTTTTAAAGTAAAATTTCATTTTAATTTTATGATTAATTTTTAAATGAGTTTTAATAAAGTAAATAATTTGAGTTTAATTAAGGATAATTAATAACTAAATTAAGGCTTAATTACTATTTGTAATTAAGGATAATTACTTAATAAAGTAATTAGTGGATGGTAAATGAATTAATTAAAGGTCAAGTGATGTTTTATTGATTAATTAATTAATATAATTAATTTTAGGTTAATTAATTAGTCTAATTAGTTAAGATAATCATTTATGATTAATTAAGTGTAATTACTTAGTAAAGTAATTAATGGGTAATTACTGAATGTAATTAAATTAAGAAGAATTACTCATGGAAGTAATTAAATGAAATTAATTAAAGGTAAATCACTTGATGTTATTAATTAAAGGAAAATTAATAAAATTGAATTGAAGTTAATTAATTAAAGAGTAATTAATTAATTAAAGGATTAAGGTTAATTAATAATATGATTAATTACTAGTTAAGGTAATTAATTAAAAGAAAGTAATTAATTAAGGAAGTAATTAAGGATCATTAATTTATATAATAAATAATGTAATTAAGGATTGATTAATTAGGATTAATTGATCAATAATAACTGATTAAAGAATGTAGTTAATTAAAGATTAATTAATTAATTAATTAATTAAGTTATTAAAGGATTATTAATATAATTAATGGAATTAATCTAGGTTGATTAATAAAAGTAATTAATTTAAATGTGATTAATTAATTGTAATTAATTGAGGATTAATATAATTAATTATAGTTAATAAATAAATGAAGGTTCATTAGTTATTGTAATTAATGATAGTGATTAAAGGTTAATTACTGTATATGGTTAAGGATAATTACTTGATGTAATTAAAGATAATTAATCAAAGGAGATTAATTAAGGAAGATCATTTAGATGTTTAATTAATTAATTTGTAATTAATTAATGATAGTGAGCAGGATTAAGATAATCCAAGTAATTAAAGAATAGTAATTAATTTAATTAAAGGTTAATTAAATTGATTAGAGTTAATCAATTCTGTTTAGATAATTGATTAATACTGGATGTTTGATATTGGGTGATTGGTTGATATTGGATGATTTGAATATCTCATATATATATATGATATATGCTGCTTTGTGAGATGAATGTTGATATGAATTATCAATTGTGATAATATGATTTATCTATTTGTTTATATCATCCTGAATAAGTTTAAATGTTTAAACCTTTAAACAACTTGGCCTTAAAAGATACGTTTTGGATTTCGATGAGACCGGGATCGGGTTTCCGTATACCGGTATTCCAGGTCTGGAGACCCGAATACCACATCGATCCAAATTAACGATAGGTCGTGAATCTCAAGTGAAGATGAAGATTCAGAGTGCAAGGGTTATTGTCGTTAACTCTGAGGGTGATTCCAAAACGAGTGTAACGAGATAATGCCTTCGGTTTCGTTCGAACCCGGAACGAACTTGTATGGATTGAATGCTTTCAGCACATCGTCAGGCGGACGATGAGCATTCTAAGTGATATGTTCTGATTAAAGGTAATCGTAACCTCAAGCCTCATCAACCGGGAATGGCTAAAACAGGGGAGGTGCAGCAAGGCTTCGTGGGTAGCACCCACTGAGAGCAAGATAGATCCCTGTCTAGAGGTCCCTTTTCTTTTATTCGGCTTAGTGTGTGGTTGGTCGCGCCAACTACGGGATTGTCTTGTTCGGAATTATCCAGTAAGGGATGGTTCCGGCTTTGTGTTGCAGGGGAGCGGGCGTACTCCTCGGTACGGTGATCTAGGCCACGTACTGTGACGGGCGGTACCCCAGTAGCCCTGCCATTGTATGGAATCCAAACTCCAATAAGTGCCGTACGTATTAGTTGTGCCCAACTATGTTGGAATGTGAGATGTAAGCATTTCAGCTATTTCTGTATTTTACTTGAAAACCCTAGACCTATTATAATATAACTGGATTTCCTATCAAATGTTTTGGTTAGCGTAAGGTAAAAACTTTTCCATGTTTATGTGTGGGAAGTCTTACGTGATACCTTTGTTTTCAAAAGGTTTTTCAAAGTTAAACAACCTTAACCCGTTTACTCACACCAGACCCATGTCTGACCCAAGTGTTTATTTCTGTTTTATAAACTCTTGGGTACTCAAATTTTTACGAGTAGCCAAGGGATTCAGGTTTAGCTTTGACGAATATTCTGGAGGAGCAATGGAGCAGGAGGCTTCGGCGTTCGTAGATATAGTATTCCGCTGTGTTGATATCTGTGATAGTGTCTTGTCTTGTATTTGAGTTGTAATGTCTAGACAGATGTTTATAACTGTCTAGTAAGTGATGTATATGCTGTGTAACTCTGTAAATTGTTGTATACTATGTAATAGTTTATGTTATTAATATAATTTATTCGTTCCGCTGTGAGATCGTTGTTGTTGTTTCTTTCTTTCTTCTTTTTCTTTTCTATTTTCTACCCCTTTCTTTCTTCATAATGATGCGACTTTCTAGGCATAGAAAGTCGGGTCGTTACAATAACAGTTTTAACTAATTCCACTCTACCACTAATATTCAGCATTTTACCGTTCCAATGATTAAACTTTTTATTTATTTTGTCTATTAAACATCCAAAATCCCTTGCTTTAAGTTTATTGTTCGATAATGGGATGCCTAAGTAGAACTAGTTAAATTTTTTTAAACTTAGTTAATTTGTTTAATTTTTATAAACTTAGTTAATTTATTATAATTATTGTTTTAATTATTATTATAAATGTAGCTTAGTTTTATCAAACTTTGTTTATTATTATTATTATTAAATTTTTAATTTTTAAAAACTTGGTTAAATTTTTATAATACTTAGTTAATTTTTATAAAACTAGGTTAATTTTTATGAATCTTAGTTAACTTGTTCAATTTTTATAAAAAAAGTTAATTTATTTTTAATATTGTTACTATTAATAGTATTATAAACATAATTAATTTAGTTAAATTTTTATAAAACTTGGTTACAGCAAGTTTTCGGAGATCGGAGTTCGGTTGACCAGGGAAACAAAGGCAGTAGGTTACACCACACATTGTTGCAAATATTAGGTGATTCAGGTCTCCAACTGTGTAAATATAATAATGTAGCATGAGCTTGGGAATTAGAATAACATTAGTAAATAAATTGTAATTTGTTGCATAATTTGGGATCTTGATTGTGGGAGCTGTGTGTTATACTTTTTATGTCCCTGATATAATGGTTTACATTCAGATCATCCACTTATTCTTTTCATATCTTCAGGCTCTGTCCTTTGCAAGCTTTAGTGAGAAGTTTAGACTTTCTGTTATAATTGTACAATCAGGTCGGAAAAACTATAATTGAAAATGGGTGCACTTATAATCATAACATAAAAAAAGTACTCGCTCATATTACCATGTTTTGGAGTGTTCAAATCCCGATTTCAACCTTCCAATTGAATCTGTTTCCTATAATAATCATTTTAACATTAGTCATTTTTATTTTGAAAATAAAAATACAACTGAATATATGTACTTAAAGGAAAAATAATAATAACCATAAGTAAATGGAAAAACTTTATAGCATACGGAATGTGTGTGTTGGATTGTATTAGTGTGAGTCGGTGCAAAATATTGAGATAATTATCAACAAAGGTTGACAGTTGCAATATTGGTTTTGTAATAATTATTATTTGGAATCTTAATTCCAGTAGAAATTTGTTTTGTACAACTAAAGCCTTGCAGCTTTGTGACATTAAACACAAACATTGAGAATGACGAAAGGCTCAAGCTAAACTTCCTTCAATCACCAGATATACTCTTTATTCCTCCATATGTACGCTTAATCAACCGTAAACTAAGGAACTGAAATTCCAGAGTAGTAATACTCAGATCCTAAAATTGCCGTTAACATACCTGATCTATGTAATAAGTCTTTTTGGACTTCAATGCCTTAGCTAAAATATAATCCACCACTGCCCTACGATCCTTGCTTGAATAATGATAATCACTTGCTTGTACATCAACATATAAATTAATAAAATATATACATAAAAAAATCTAACAACATTTTAGGCAACAATTAACCTTATTATCATGGTTTTCTAGTCAGTTGTGAGAAGAGCAATAGTTTTTTCCAATAAAGCAGCCCGGAATTGCTATGAGAACCATGCCCACTTGAGAACCGTTTGAAAAAATAAAAAGAAAGAAATGAATATTACAAAGCAATTTCTGATAAGATTATGATATCTTTACACAATTTTGGGAAAAATTATTTGATAACTGATGATTTTCTTTCATTTTCCTAATAAGTTTCTCTAAACTAATAGATTTAAAAGAGATATTGAAGATGAAGAGTTGAATAAATAATGGATGGAATGCAAATTTAATAGAGAAGAAAAGTGGTAAAAGGATAGATGGAGGGGATAAATGCAAATGTTTATTCAAATAAAGAAGAAATAAGCATACGATCTTAGATTGAATGAAAGCAAAGGATACAAACAGTCACATATTTAATTTCTTATAATATAACAGAATAGATTAGAGTGCAGGTGAGATTTTTTTATATACTTCAGGAAATATGTATATAGATATGAAAATGGCATGAATAATAGTTTTCTAGCTTTATTTGCACATGAAATATTTACATATAAGAATACTAAAAGTTTATTTATTCCATATATGTGATGACCCACATTTTAGAAGGTTTTAATCGACAATAATCCATACATGTCCAACTTGAACAATCCATAATGTAGATAATCAATGGGGTAAATTAAGAAAAATAAGAAAACAAGAAGAAAACAAACACAGAATTTCACAGCGGAACGATAAAATATAATAATCAAATAAACAGTTCATGAAGTTGTTTACTATACATTTTATTATAATCTATACACATTTATCAGAGTTATATATATACATCAGGGATAAATAAATAATGCAGCAGAATAGCATGATGCAGGGAATAATAATAATAGTAATATACCAAATCTTCGTCTTCGTCCTCCAGAGAATAATCTTCAATACGCTGGAAAAAACTCAGGACTGACCCGAGCATAATGGAAAACAAAACACTCGAGTCAGGACTAAAATACTCTTATGTAAGTCAAATAAATATCACGAAAAATGAGTGTAACAGCGTCAGAGATGTTTACCGGATTTTACATTTCCTATCCAGTGTATAACGTGTGTGCAATAACTTAAGAGATGTTATGGGATTTTCCATCTCCTAAGGATCCGTTGAACTATTTATATATGATAGTATATGCTATAATATGTAATGTCTATCAGTAAAATAAATATCAAAATAGCGTTAAGGCTTTACATTGATCCACCTCAACACATTTTTATAGGTACAATACCAAAGTCGTAATAGGCTCGTTTAAGGATAAGTATGACAACGCACGTGAGCAATGCCCAAGTTTGGATTCTACCAACCCTTTATAGCTAGTCGTAACCCATCCGTGGCCGACCGTGACTATCAATCCAAACAAAAGGTGCACATATTGAATAGGAAATCACAATAGTAACGAGGGATCAACATGGCTAGAGGTAGGTAACCTCATTGGCTAGACATAGGCTCCAGTTTTAGTCATTTTAATTATGACACGAGTGTCAAAGCTATCCATCATCGTTCTCTTACTTCATTCCGGAAAACGTTCGCCAATTCAACCACTACATTCTGGATATCATCCACCGCATACACCGTTGTTAAAGAGGTTCCAATATTAAAAGAGAGTATGCCAATAAGAGGCCCCGGTCTCTTTAACAACCAAATGTCGTTTTACACACCGGTTGGTACTTTTATATTTCAAACACAATTCATACTTGATATCAAAATATCATATTCGCTTCAAAATCAAATCCATTTTGAAATCATCATATTTACCCAAAATATACCATATCATTTTTGCTTTAATATCTAGATTTCGCTTCCAAAATTGTTTCGAATTTCAATTTAGGTTATAACTTCATTTTAACCTCATTCGCATTTAAATCCAAAATTTAAATATAAATATTCCACCTTTGACCAGTTTGAATTTTTAGAAAATAGTTTGAATAGTTTGAAATAGCTTAAATAGTTAAAATAGTTTAATAGAAAATAGTTTGAATATCGAAAATGGTTTATATAGTGAAATAGTTAGGAAAATCAAAATAATTTGAATATTTAAGAAAAAAGATTTTAAACAGTTATATTAAAATAATTTATTTGAAAATAGTTTTAAAGTCAAGCCGGTTCACTTTCCAAATTTCTCAAATTTAAATCAATTTCCATTTCCATTTTGATTTAATCGATTCAATTTCGATTTCAAGTCGAATTTTAGTGCGATTCCAATTTCAATTCAAATAATTTAGATTTTGATTTTGAATTAATTCAATTTCGCTTTCAATTCCAATTAATTTCAATTTATATTCCAACTTGAATAAATTTCAATCCAATCCCAATTTAATTTCAATTCCAAATAAATCTCAAATTCCAAATAAATTTCAATTCCAACTATCCTATACAATGATTAAATTTCAACTCAAATCTCAAATTTAATCCGTTTCGATCTATATCAATTTCGAGTTCGATTTCCAAAATATCAATTCAAAACACTTAAATCAAATTAACCTTCAATATTCAATTTAAAATCCAAATCTTCAAATATAATTCAATTCCGAGCTAAATTTTGAAATATCGTTTTATATTACTTTTACTTAGTAATATTCAAAGTTCGAATAAAAATCCAATCTTTTAAAACAAAATAATTTTTGAAATTCAAATCATATTTCAAATATAACTTCAAAATCTCAACTTCGATTATTTAAACAATTTCGTTTACCAAATTTAAATTTCAACATTTCGAGCTCAAGTTCGAAAATGGTTCGATTTCCATAAATTCCATTTTTTTTATTTCTTAAAATCAAAGCATTTAAATAATTTCAAAACAAAATTTTTAAAATCATTTAATTTAACTAATCCGATGTTCGTATATAATTTTCTATTCTATGGCCAAGTGAATCAGTTATTCCAATTTTAATTCAGGGATGGATATATATCATTTCAATCCAAAATAAAAGCCATAGGCATATATCATTTCAACATATTTCTTAATTTATAAGAAATAATTCAATTTACAGTTTTATATACTGTAAATAATATACATGGTGATAACATGATATACCAAAATAAATAAACATCCAAAACATCCAAATATCAATCAATAGCATCCTTCTCAAATCCATCATCCAAAAGGTCAATAATCACAACAGTCAACCAATTATTGATAATCGGGGATTTTACCAGCAGTTTAATTCTAATTAAATTTAACTGTCAATTCAAATTCTATCAATCAATTCAGATGTCAATTAAATTTATCAAACAACAATCAATAAATTTAAATCACATCATAGCTTCAAATTTAACTAACATAAAAATATTCTAGTCAATCTTGAGCGTATAAAACACTCACCTTTCATTTGAAACCGAAAATTTTCTCAGCTTCAAATAAATTTCAAACCAACTCCATGATATAGCATTCATCGATACGATTTTAATGCTTCTTATTTCGTCCGAAACGGACCTCGTTTGCACAAATTACGGTTTTATTAATATCGATAAAATTAATAGAATAATTAGCATAAACATTAATAATAATAAAACGTATATTACCATCTCCCTCAACTCAGCACGCCGTAACCCATCGTTCGCGACCTTTAACCTTTCCACGCGCACCACTAACGACCACTGAAAGTCGATCGACAACCACCTAAACGCGCGACACAACCTCCTCCACCAATGCGCCAAGTCTCGCCACCTCATTTGCTGCCGTTATTGTGAAATTCGAGAAAACACGCGTGCCCTTCAAATGCAGATCTTGGCGAATCCGTGATGAAATAGAACAATTCGACCGTTGGATGTGTAGAGGAGATTGAGATCTACAACTTTCATGTTGAAAGTTTTTTGAATTTAATGAAAGATGAAGAAGATCGGAGGGGAAGAAGTTTCAAAAATTCTTAGCCGTTGAAGATAGGCGGCCATGTTTTAAATAGGATTTCAGAAATAATTTTATATTATTTTTCTCGTTATGCGTGTCGTATTTATAACGTATGGTCCAAAACCGTCCGAACTCCAATCGAGGCGTGCCGCTTGGCATTTATAATATTTTACCCCCATTTCGACCACAATGGAACTAGTCCCGAGGTCTAATTTGATCGTATATGGAAGATAACTTTTCAAAGTCAAATTATTTTATCGAATTCCGCAAATTGATTTCTACGCGTTACAAGCTCGCACGACCAAACGACAAGTCCGATCGCTATGAAACTTTAAATCCTATAATAATTTACTATTACGGATCCGATGAAGCTGGTTTCGTTGAAATCCGAGACTGTGGCCAAAATGGCTATTTTCACTCGTTAATTTAAAACTAGAAATTTCCAATTTTTAATTTAATCACCTTAAATCCAATTTCTAAGTTTAACAATCTTCAACGTTGTTCAAATAAAAATTAAATCAACTTCCGATATCATTTTCATTCATATTAAATTCAGAATTCAATTATTCAAAGAATTTCCAATATTAAATTTAAACAATTAAATTATTCAACAAATTACATTAATTACCATTCATTTCAATTGAATTTTAGTTATCAACAAATATTTCATTTCTATCTAAATAATTCAATATTTATTATTCAATTCTAACTATTGATTACAATTTTATCTCAATATAAATAATTCCTAAATTTTCGAAATTGTTTATTTCAAGATTTATCCAAGTTCATGTTCAATAACTCCATTAATAAATTATTAAATTTATTTCTAACCATTTTATTCCAATAACCACATAAAATTTAATAATTTAAAATAGCCAAAAGTACAAGTCGTTACATACTCCCCCACTCAAAACTTTTCCTCCTCAAAAAGGCATTAAGTACAGAATTTGACATACGATATATTTTCTGAAAATAATTAACTTATAAACATAAACATCTTATTTATAAAAGCATTACTACGTTTCTACTATGCCACTCCAATCGGCTTACAAAATTTACAACTTATATATATAAACAAGTTATAAAAAATTTAAAACTTCAAAAATTTTCTAACTCTCAGATTTATAGAAAATTTCGGCAAAGTCTCCATTGCGTGCATCGATCGGGAACTTTTTATAATATAATATATATCACAAATATACCAAATAGATATCAAATATACATCTCATCTCAATGATGAAGCATACCGAAGGGAAAAAAATATAAAATCGCTATATGCAATCCGAGATATGTACCTTATTAATAGCGTTATAAGCAAATTAGCTTATATTAAAGCGAGCGAAAGCAATATACGCGCAAGCGAGCTCCAAAAACTAGCATACACCATCCATACCTACTAAACAATCAATAACCAAATGAGAACATATATATATATAAAGAGTAAAATCGATATATAACATGGATTATGCCATAACCATAAACGAATATAGCAAACGCAACAAAACAAACATCCAACAAACCATATCCATCCAAACTTATTCACAACAATACCAATTCACACTTCCTAATGTCAATATTCAGTTTATTATACTTTCATTTCCTATGAATATTAAATTGATTTATTTTTAATTCATTGACATTTATTTCATCTATATACAATTTGTTTGCTTTCAATTTATTAACATGGATTTCTTTCGAATATAATTGGTTCACCTTAAATTTATACACATTCAATTTATTAACATTCATTTCCTTAATCGGTCAATGATTTTATATTCAATTCATTCGCTTTTAATCGATTTACACTCAACAATTTTGGTTTCAATCAATTTTTATTCAATCAACCAATATTCATTGGAATCACATTTGATTGATTACAATTCAATGTATTTACATTCAATCGATTTACTTTTAGTTGATTAATATGCACTTATCAACTTTAATGAATTCACATTCTATTAATTTAAATTCGTTGATAGTTACATTAATTTTTCACTTCCATTATTTCATTTTAGTAATTCATATAATTAATTTCACTTAAGTAAATTTTGATTCCATACCACATTCCATATTTTCTTTTCGTATCATTCATAATTATCAAATCTATAAGTTATAAAGCTTTAGCTTTTATGCTTCGCAAAACATTTAAATTCTAATGTTCATATTTATTTTTCATATTAACATCATTTATGAACCATTTTATAAAATTATTCCATTTAACCTTATTAAGTTAAATTTATTTCATTATCACTTAGTATTTTAAATACTAATATTATTTATAAACCATTTAAGTTTATTATAAACATTTTACAAAATTGTAACTCAGTTTTATATTATTATTCCATAACTTAAGTTCATATTAATCCATTGATTCACTTAATTAGTTTATTTCATAAATTTAAATTCATTTTAATAATTTTACTACAGTAAATTTTATTTATAAATTTATTCACTTTATTAGTTTATTCATTGATTCAAACTCATATAATAAATTTACTTAAGTAAATTTTATTTTATAACTCCAATTCATACTAAAAAAAATTCACCATCAATTTTATTCAACTCCGCTTAAGCTAAACTTCAATTTATATTTTATTTCCTTATCTTATTTCATATTCAATTTAGTTACTATTCAATTTTATTGAAACTCATTCTATTTGCATTTAATTTATTTACATCCAATTTAAATTAAATTCAATTTCTCACATTAATTTTTCTTACACTCATTTATTTTTATTCAACTTCTTTCACAATTCAAATTGCGTTTCAATTTGTAATTCAAGTTGTATTCATTCTATTAATTCATTTTATAGCTTAAGTGGAACTTATTCACTCCACAAATTTATCTAGTTAAATTCAAATCCAATTCAATTCATTTAATCTTTATTAAATTAAACTTTATTTTTTTATCCATTTTTTGGTTTATTAAATTTTATTTAAGCTAAAATTTTTTTTCTTTCATTATCATTCATATTCAACAAATTTAAATTTTTCTTTAGCTTAATATTTATCAAATCTATATGTGATATAACTTGATTCACTTAAAATTTCAATTCATCATTTTATTTAATTCATTTCAAATACAATTCATTTCTATTTAAGCTTTCCTGAGTTAAACTTCAATTTATTTACTTCATTTTACTTACTCAATTTAATTAACATTCCTTAGGTTAATTATCTTTTCATATTTTAAATTCAAATTTTCTATTGTTTGTTTAACCAAAAATATTCAATAGTTTAAAGTTTAACTTTACCTTCCTGTTCAAATCTATAGATTATAACTTATTTTTATCTATACTATTTAAATTATAATTTCAAAACTATTTTAATATATTTATCAAATCATACTTAGAATATTTTTCACAATAAAACTTGTTTTAGTCGAAAATTCCTTGGTAGCAATTCTCACTCAAAAACTCGAAAATGAATACTAGCGATGTTGCAGTCATCCCTAGAATTATTTCCCAACGACCAAAGCGAGTTTAATGCTTTTATTTTCTTTAAAAATCTTTCCAAATATTTTTCTAGTCAAAACTCTTCCAAATAATATTAATATTAATTTTGAAGTCTTTGAAAACAATTTTGAAAACAAAATGGTTTAAATTATAAAATTCTCAGCTTTTAAATCTCTTCTATTTATAAGCTATATTTAAATATATTCATACAATTTCATTACTTCATTATGAAAATATTTCATTAATTTAAAATTTTGTTATTTCAACCAATTATTATTATAATTAGATTTCAATTTAATATAATTATCAAATGCTTCATAAAATAAAATTCATTAAGTATTCGTTTTATTTTTAATTCAACCAATAATCGATGATAACAAAATACTATCATCTCCTAATAGTAACTTCACTAATAATCATTTTTTATATATATATAAAAAATATAATTTAGGAAAAAATATTTCATTACCAGATTTTAAAACAATATTATGTCGACTTACCTCGTTTAAGTATTTAGAAACCCCTATCGATAACACGGCGTCCCACGCATCGACCAGAATTCATAAACAACTCAACGGATAAGTAAACACAATATAAAACATTTTATAACACTAACAATTACGCTCTCTCATATATACACACTCAAACAGACTCATTCTAGGGTACTACTACCTTATCTCTAATGAGTCAAACCCCACAAAGACAAGGTTATCACTAAACCTTAGCTCTGATACCAACTGTGACGGCCAACATTTTGGAAGGTAAATCGACAATAATCCACACATGTCCAACTTAAACAATCCGGAATGTAGATAACCTATGGGATTAATTAAGAATAATAGAAAACAAACACAGAATCTCACAGCAGAACGATAAAATATAATAATAAAATAAACAGCTCATGAAGCGGTTTACTATACATTTGATTATAATCTATACACATTTATCATAGTTATATATATACATCAGGGATAAATAAATAATGCAGAAGAATAACATGATACAGGGAATAATAATAATAATAATATACCAAATCTTCGTCTTCGTCCTCTAGAGAATAATCTTCAATACGCTGGAAAAAACTCAGGACTGACCCGAGCATAATGGAAAACAAAACACTCGAGTTAGGACTAAAATACTCTTATGTAAGTCAAATCAATATCACGAAAATGAGTGTAACAGCATCAGAGATGTGTACAGGATTTTACATCTCCTATCCAGTGTATAACGTGCGTGCAATAATTTAAGAGATGTTACGGGATTTTCCATCTCTTAAGGATCCGTTAAACTATTTATATATAATAGTATATGCTATAATAGGTAATGTCTATCGGTAAAATAAATATCAAAATAGCGTTAAGGCTTCACACCGATCCACCTTAACACATTTTTATAGGCACAATACCAAAGTCGTAATGGGCTCGTTTAAGGATAGGTATGATAAGGCACGTGAGGCAATGCCCAAGGTAGGATTCTACCAGTTTACCCTTTTTGACTGGTCATAACCCATCCGTGGCCGACCATGACTATCAATCCAAACAAAAGGTGCACCCATCGAATACGATATCACAATAGTAATACAAGGGATTAACATCGCTAAAGGTAGCTAACCTCATTGGCTAGACATAGGCTCCTGTTTTAGTCATTTTAATAATGACACGAGTGTCAAAGCTATCCATCATCGTTCTCTTACTTCATTCCAGTAAACGTTCTCCAATTCAACCATTACATTCTGGATATCATCCACCGCATACATAGTTGTTAAAGTGGTCCTAATATTGATAGAGATTATGCCAATAAGAGGCCCCGGTCTCTTTAACAACCAAACATCGTTTTACACACCAGTTGGTACTTTTATATTTCGAACACAATTCGTACTTAATATCAAAATATCATATTCGCTTCAAAATCAAATCCAATTTGAAATCATCATATTTACCAAAAATATACCATATCATTTTTACTTTAATATCTCGATTTCGCTTCCAAAATTGTTTCGAATTTCAATTTAGGTTATAACTTCATTTTAACCTCATTCGCATTTAAATCCAAAATTTAAATATAAACATTCCACCGTTGACCAGTTTGAATTTTTAGAAAATAGTTTGAATAGTTTAAAATAGCTTAAATAGTTAAAATAGTTTAATAGAAAATAGTTTGAATATCGAAAATGGTTTATGTAGTAAAATAGTTAGGAAAAACAAAATAATTTGAATATTTATGGAGATAGATTTTAAACGGTTATATTAAAATAATTTATTTGAAAATAGTTTCAAAGTCAAACTAGTTCACTGTCCAAATTTTCCAAATTCAATATCAATTTCCATTTCCATTTTGATTTAATCGATTCGATTTCGATTTCAAGTCGAATTTTAGTTCGATTCCAATTTCAATTCAAATAATTTCGATTTCGATTTTGAATTAATTCAATTTCGCTTTCAATTCCAATTGATTTCAATTTATATTCCAACTTGAATAAATTTCAATCCAATCCCAATTTAATTTCAATTCCAAATAAATCTCAAATTCTAAATAAATTTTAATTCCAACTATCCGATTCAATGATTAAATTTCAACTCAAGTCTCAAATTTAAACCATTTTGATTTATATCAATTTCGTGTTCAATTTCCAAAATATTGATTCAAAACACTTAAATCAAATTAACCTTCAATATTCAATTTAAAATCCAAATCTTCAAATATAATTCAATTCCGAGCTAAATTTTGAAATATCGTTTTATATTACTTTTACTTAGTAATATTCAAAGTTCAAATAAAAATCCAATCTTTTGAAACAAAATAATTTCTGAAATTCAAATCATATTTCGATTATAACTTCAAAATCTCAACTTCGATTATTTAAACAATTTCTTTTACCAAATTTAAATTTCAACATTTCGAGCTGAAGTTCGAAAATAGTTCGATTCCTATAAATTCGATTTTTTTATTTCTTAAAATCAAATCATTTAAATAATTTCAAAACAAAATTTTAAAATCATTTAATTTAACCAATCCGGTATCCGTATATAATTTTCTATCCTATGGCCAAGTGAATCAATCATTCCAACTTTAATTCAAGGATGGATATATATCATTTCAATCCAAAATAAATGTCATAGGTATATATCATTTCAACCTATTTCTTGATTTATTCGAAATAATTCAATTTACAGTTTTATAGACTGTAAATAATATACAGGGTGATATCATGATATACCAAAATAAATAAACATCCAAAACATCCAAATATCAATCAATAGCATCCATCTCAAATCCATTATCCAAACAGTCAATAATCAAAACAATCAACCAATTATCGATAATCAGGGATTTTACTAGCTGTTTAATTCTATTTCAATTTAATTGTCAATTCAAATTCTATTAATTAATTCAGATGTCAATTTAAATGTTAATTAAATTTATCAAACAATAATCAATAAATTTAAATTACATTAAAACTTCAAATTTAACTAACATAAAAATATTATAGTCAATCATAAGCGTATAAAACACTCACCTTTCATTTGAAACCAAAAATTTTCTCAGCTTCAAATAAATTTCGAACTAACTCCATGACGTAGCCTTCGTCGATAAGATTCCAACGCTTCTTATTTCGTCCGAAACGGACCTCGTATGCACAAGTTACGGTTTTATTAATATCGATAAAATTAATAGAATAATTAACATAAACATTAATAATAATAAAACATATATTACCATCTCCCTCAACTCAGCACGCCATAACCCATCGTTCGTGACCTTCAATCTTTCCATGTGCGCCACTAACGCTACCAAACGTCGATGGACAACCACCTGAACGAGCGGCACAACCTCTTCCAACAACGCGCCAAGTCCCAGCACCTCATTTGCCATCGTTAGTGCGAAATTCTAGAAAACACACGTACCCTTCAAACAAAGATCTTGGCGAATCCGTGATGAAATAGAACAATTCGACCGTTGGATGTGTAGAGGAGATTGAGATCTACAACTTTCATGTTGAAAGTTTTTTGAATTCGATGAAAGATAAAGGAGATCGGAGGGGAAGAAGTATCGAAAATTCTCAACCATTGAAGATAGGCGGCCACTTTTTAACTAGGGTTTCAGAAATAATTTTATATTATTTTTCTCGTTATGCGTGTCGTATTTATAATGTAAGGTCCAAAAGCGTCTGAACTCCAATCGAGGCGTGCCGCCTGACGTTTATAATATTTTATCCCCATTCCGAACACAATGGAACTAGTCCCGAGGCCTAATTCGATCGTATCTGGAAGATAGCTTTTCAAAGTCAAATTATTTTATCGAATTCCTTAAATTGATTTCTACGCATTTCAAGCTCTTACGTCCAAACGGCAAGTCCGGTCGCTACGAAACCTGAAATCCAATAATAATTTACTATTACGGATCTGATGAAACTGGTTTTGTCAAAATCCGAGACAGTGGCCAAAATGGTTATTTTTACTCGTTAATTTAAAACTAGAAATTTCCAAATTTTAATTTAATCACTTTAAATCCAATTTCTAAGTTTAAAAATCTTCATTGTTGTTCAAATAAAATTTAAATAACTATATTATCCTTGCAATAGCTAAAGAAGCAACTATAAAATTTGTATCTGAAGTTGTTGAAAGCAGAAGAACAAAATTATTTAGTATATATAAATGTTAGGATGAATTGGCTAATAATTGATCGTTGTGATATATTAACTATTATTAATTTTGGAAGTACATATAAATATTATGAAGTCAAGTCAAACTATGACATTAGAACTTTCTTACATAGCAGATCGTGTACAATTTGAAACATATCCTAAAATGCAGGTTTTAAGATGTATGTGTTTTTATGTAAACAAAAAGAAGAGATTTTAATAGTACACCGAACATCACTTAGGATTGATTTACTGTATTAACCAATGATCAATTATTTTGTATTTTTTTTATACTATTAGATAAGGTAATCAGAGCACTGGTATACAATCATAAAGAAAGGCCACTAGTTATTCCAATTTGAACTTACATGTTGAGATGGAACCGAGATTCAATTTTTTCCCATCATGAGGAACTCCAAACTAATTTAGTAGCCATGCCTAGCAAATGTAAAAAATATCCATTACTAATACTAGTATACATAAACAAAATGGACTAAGTTACAATAGATGCATCATACATTATCAGTTTACTATTTAGTCATTTTTTTCCATTTCAATTTAAGATGGAAAATGAGTTGCATAAAGAAAATCATTTCATATTTATTGTTTTGCTTAATTATAAGAGAAATGAAAATTATAAGAGCTACATAGAAGAGAGACAATATTTATCATACTAAATGTTTGTGATGCTCTAAGAATAGTAATATGTGGTCCATCCAATATAGTCGGAAGAAACCAACTAAAAATCTTGCAAACATTCTATACAACTCTTATGTAATAATACAAATAAAACCAACTAAAAACTCATATTAGATAGAAAGTTATAAAACTTTGTTTTTCCAATACAATGCATGAAATTTTCCTTGTTGATTTTGAGTTTAAAGCAAGAATTTTAAGGGGTCTCCTGTTGAAAGACCAATTACAAAAAGAGGGAAGGACCAAATTTAATATGCCAGAGGACACCAAAATTCAAGTCCCATGACCAAAAAGAGGGAAGGACCGAATTTATCTAGCATTGGTGTTCCAATGGTAGTCATTATCAATACACAAAGCAGAGTACAAAAAATTCAGGCTATACTTACATCCAAACACTGTTAATAAATGCAATTAAAAGTAAGATTTGTTGTAGTGGCATATACTATGGACAACCCGAGTTTGTTCAGATAGTGAAATAAAAACTGAAAAATTAGTAAAATCAAGCTCACCGTCTTATAATTGAGTTATGGATGGTTTTACAGGTTTTAGGATGTTCCTTTATATATGGATGGGGCAACATTTTTTGTTTTTGTTTTTTAAAGGTGATATATAATAACAAGAAAAAGATCCTTGTTTCTAGTTTTTTTGATGTCTAGTTCCATCTCTGATATTTTCCTACTGAATGCATATGCAACATTGTCAAAATATATGATATAGGTAGATTACACAAGCATTTTTTTTCTACTAGTTATGTGCAGTGTGAAAAAAGTGGAAATTGATGTGAGGAACAATGCAAAGACACAAACTTAAAATGATAACCCCTTTTTAATCTTCAAAACTTAGGATATCTAATCCACTGGAAATTAATAAGTACCTGATTAAGGGCAGGAGTTGCGAGTTGTGCTCATTGCATTCGTTGATAACTTGACCAAATGTATCAGTATACAAAGTTAACAAGCTATAAGATCATGTACAAACTATATTAAAGCTATGCAAAAAATAAATATTTTTTCCTTAATTGTACCCAAAATAATTTACTTTAAGTCAAGTGCAAGTAAATTAATTGTTGCAAATCATTAATATAGTTATCATCACGACAATCAACAATTAGAAAACTGTTAATGTCTTAAGTGCAACACATTGCAATTATCCCTATTTAATAGCTTGAATTTTGAAAAAAGTCACTAAATTCAATAATCTAGAGAGATTTTTTTTGTTTATTCACAATCCTTATTATTATCATAAATTAACTTAAGGAACTGATTTGTGTTTCATAAATTCATACAAATTTAATCAAATCACAACATTGTTAATCACATGATGAATTTACATGTTCTAGTGTTCGAGGGGGGAGGGGACTCAAGTACATACCGAATATTTCTAACAAAAACCATTTAATCTTCACATTTCTTCTTTAACTACCAATATATGAATATTTATGGTGCCATAATGTTCTAACAAATTCGGTTAAGCATCTATTTAGAAACTCCATCTAGCATCATCAAGAACGTCAATATAGTGATTTTAGTACATCAAATATATAAAAATTAGAAGAAAAAACTAAACCAGGAGTAGGAAGCACTTACACTGAAAGTCATGAGGTGCCCTTCCTTAGAAGATGATAATTGTCTTTGTGGACTAAATGCACATCTCATTTACATTGCTATTTTGTTCAGAATCAATAATCTGCTAATAACATGCAATGAGTCCTCATACAATGCATATGCTTCATTAATTAAAATTAAACTCCATAAACTAATACAATGTATTGCATATTTAAGTTAAAGACATATTACAGTATAGCTCAATGCACTGTAAGCAATTTCTTTGGATTTTCAAACTCGAAATTCAATAAAACTACTTAGCACATTAATAAAACTACTAAAAAGGAAATGATGGTGAAAGCTAGGGAGAGTTGTGCTTGTAACACGCCATATATTAATATGCTATCAATATCTTGTATACAATATTAATAATATGCTATATTGTCTTCCTATACACAAGTGTGTGTGGTGCATGCATGCGCATGCAATTGAGATATATTAAGCATTATTGAGTTAGTTGATAGTAATTTATTTTAGGATTTCAAATATTAGAACCATAGTGATTATGTTATATGAATATAATATATAAACCTAGTCAGAACTTAGTAAGAAGAAGATATTATGTTAGGAATGCACTCCAAAATAAGGTAAGGAAATGAATTCTTTTTCAGAGCTTAATGTTCTTTCTGGTCTGCTTTATCATGTGTAAAAGCTTCTAAAATCATCAAAAAATATCCAAAATGTTTGCTCTCAGGATACAACCAACCTATCAAGAAAAAGTAATTATCGAACTATACTAAACTGCTTAATCCTTCCTGATAATTTCATAATATTTTAGATCTTTCTTGCATACATGAATGGGTCAACCTTTTGGTTTTGCTGAGTATATATTCATATATAAAGAGACCTAAGTATTATGATATTACCATGAAATTCCTACTCCATCACCCAAGATCCAAATATCATCCCACAAAACATTCATAAACCATAAATTGATAACTCTGATTGTGCTGAAAAGAAATGAATCATGTAAATATATTCATTAATTTGCAACTTAATTTTTAAGCATTATATTAACAATATGTTATCACTAGTTATAATATAATATAGTAATCATGTTGTGTTTTGTGTTTATATATGGCAATATGTAAATCTGTATATTAGCACTAACAACGGACCGACTACTAACCATCACTGAGTGCAATATCATACAAATTTGTATACAACGAGCTTGTCTTCAACGTAATCTAATTCTTAGTGTCAAGACCACAATTACCAAGAAAATTGCTCACAACATATTGATTATACTTAAAAATGGATATTTAGCTTTAACTAAAAGAAAATAAAAGAAAATTAACTTAGCTAAGGCATAATGGAGTCTGCTTACTATTGAGAAAATTAGATAATTAGAGAAAGTGGTGGCATGGCGATTAATGGTTATGACGGTGGTAGTTGTGTTCTCAAGCTCGAAGCCAACGGTTGTGATTAGGGTTTTTTTATTTTTATGAATTGATTTAGGGGGTTGTCATTGCTCGTTGACCGCCAAAGAGATAATTTTGAACGACGTAGGAAGGAATTACCTGGGATGAGTATGAATGAGGGAACTGGCTAAGATTTGAAGAAATTCGAAGGATGAATAAAAGGTAATGGTTTTTGGAGATAATTTATTTTAGGGAAGATGTGTTGCAGTATAAAGAGGCGGCCTGAAAGAGTTTTGTTACTTATTCTCTCGTTAAACCTTCAGCTTTAACGCTAATGATTTGTCAGCATTTCCAATAGATATTTTTCAATTGAAATAACTTTTAACTGCCTTTACTGCTTAAACAGTGACCTCTGATGCAGCTGTAAGTGATTTTTCTTATAGTGCAATAACAAAAGAAATAATGGAACACGATTTGACATACTCAAATAAATATCAATGAATATAACAAGCTCTTACAGCTTGGTATGGCGAGCTTAAGAGTCCTGAAGTAGATATCGTAAAGAGCCTCATTGTCGAGAACTATGCACTCATCGGCATTTTCCACAAGTTGACGAATCGATAAAGTTGCATTGTAGGGCTCGACAACAGTATCAGAAACCTTTGGAGATGGGAACACATAAAATGTAAGCATCATTCTGTCTAGGCATTCCTCTCTGATTTTTGAAATGAGAAGAGCTCCCATGCCTGATCCGGTTCCACCTCCGAGAGAGTAGCATACTTGGAAATCTGCAATTCACAAGTTTAAATCAAGAATAAAATACAAAAGAAATATGTGTCACACCACCATTTAAAATCAAACCAAGAAACCATATGCACACAGAATAAGAAAACACTTCCATAAGGCTTTCCCAAGGGATGTTTTCTATTTACATTCCTATCTTTTAGAGTGAGTATATTCGCTTGTATTGGATACCCCTATTGTTGTTTCTCTGTTTATGTTATTTAATTTGATAAAACTTTCAACATGGATTAAGAGCTATATAATTTTAATAAGAACCAAACGATATAAAGATATCACATTGTACAAATGAATGCTGATAAATGATATCAATGCTTCTGGAAAATCTAAAATTAGACGGTTAATATGACTAATCTACAAACAACAAACAGTTTATAATAACAAATTTTGTATTACATTAGAATAATTATAAAGAAAGTTTTATTCAAGTTAAGTTTTGATCTGCTGCATTTCTAACAGACTGCAAACGAATAATAATAGTAACTGTAATTTGGTTGATGTAAAAATAAGTCAGCAAATATTCACTAAAAAATCAAAAATCCAATCCTTAGCTAATGGTGCCATTTTCATTAACATTCTCTGCAGAAGACCAAATTCAATTCGAGTGGAATGGAATTCATTCGATCATTAGTTTTATACAGATATATAAATATGTAACCAAAATTAAAATATAAATCTTCATAGACTACAAGTGTTAGTTATCGTAGCAGTAACTTAGATCAAAAAAATAAAATGAACCCAGAAAACAGGATATTAAGATCTCATACAGGCATAATAGCAACATAAACTCCCTCCTTAATTATTATATTGTCGTTATTAAGTTAACTATAACCTAATTTCTCACTCAACAACCCAAACAACAGATATAATAAATTATGAAATGTAATTTGTTGTAATTTACACAAGATCTACTTGGAGTGGTTTAAAATAAATCGATTTGATGCTAAAATTACCAGCAAAATTAGCATACCTTGCAAACAGTCACAATTCTCAGCCTCTTTCCTAACAACATCCAAAACCGAATCAATCAATTCCGCTCCTTCTGTATAATGACCCTTCACCTAATTATTAACTGCTCCACTCTGCCCGAAAACAAAGTTATCAGGTCTGAAAATCTGTCCATACGGTCCCAGCTTGCTTCATTGTAGTAAGCGTTGATTCTTTCAAGCTGCAGATCTGAGTCGCCGTTATATTTCCCAGTAAATCGATTCCATGCTCGATGCACACCACTTCCCAGAACTTAGCTCCGATCTAGTTCCCGCATTGGCCACCTTTAATTTTATTTTGAGTGGCAAATCTGGGATAGTAGATAGTGTTTTTAATTAAGTAACTAATAATGTTTTGAGGGTTTTTGGGCAAAATACTTGAGCGGGTAGTGGATTGGGAAGGAGGGAAAAGGGAAAATTTTCTAAGTACTGTAGCGCCAATTGAAAACAAAAAAGAGAATGGAGAAAGTGTTTTGTGCGGGCCACTTTAATTTAGTTGTTCCCTGTATCAATTAGCGGCGATTATTTTTTACTCCATAAAACTTTAGTTGCGTTACGATAACTTTTTGGTTTCACTTAGATAACAAATGCTGCTAATAAGTGCAACTAAAAATACTTTTTCTTGTAGTGATACCATTTCAAAATGATTTTGGTTATGTTTGGAAGGCATGAATTAGATGTATTGAACTCACTTCGGTCGCTTGAAAATAATTCTAGTGATGACTTCAGCATCATTGGTGTTCATTTTCGAGTTTCTAAGTGGGGGATACTACTGGGTTGTTTTAGTAAAATGGATTCTGATTTGAATCCAAAAAGTATGATTTTTTTGTACAAAAGATATATGTATGCATTATTATTTCAACAGCGATTTGAAATAAAACCTGATGTTTAGTTCTAAAGTTTTCTTTGGAATGAAGATATGAACATTTTATGTAGAAAAGTTTTATATGTATGCTATATAGGGTGCCCGAGTGGTAGTGGCACAGCCCAGAATAAATGTTGAAACTTTTCATGTTTTCCCTTTTTGGGTAAAAAGGGTTTAATAAACTATTGAAATTTGTTAAGCTATTTCATGGACACATGTAAGCTATGCATTAGGATTGTATGGTATATATATCATGTATGATATGTTGTTTGGAGATTTTATTTGTTAAAATGAAACGAATTTTTTTTCGACAATTTTGGACAGTTGAAAACTTCCGAATCGTTATAAACTTGAAGCAAAGTGTTTTTGTGATAATGTAAAAGTTGAGTTTATATAACACTTGAATTGAGACGGTAGTAAGTTAAAACAAGTTCTAATTTGTTAAGCATCTTTGTTAAGTAAAAATGATTTTGATGTTTTGTATATACTCTTAGAATGTAGTAGAGTATTATACGTATGAACTTAAGTTATAACTGTTTATAAACTTGAAGTTATATTTTATGGAATGTTTCATAAATGTTTTTTGTATTATGACATACTATTTGTATAAAAGAATGTGATAAAAGATATTGGTATAGTTAAGAACCATACATGATAAGACATAAGTTGTACGCAAAACGTTTTATTCGCATGACTATTCTTGATCCAGTATTCAAGTACATGATTTCGAGGTAGTTTACATTGGTCCAAACAAAGATCTTTCATTAGATTCATGATGGTGAACACTTGGTACAGATTCTTGATAAGATCCTAAAGCTTTCTATCATGGTATATGACTATGTAAGGAGAACGAAGTTTCTAGTCAAGGACATGATCGGAGTCCGCATTAGAAAGGTCAAGTGATCTATATTAGTTGGAAAGTGAAATTTATGTAATCGAGCAAGTGATTTTATTTCATATTGCGTACAGATGGTCCATGTACATCGTATGGGCTTTAGTATATATGCATACTATATTTTGTTGACTTATGGAGATTTTAGGTGATGACTCTTCGATTTTTTATAATATTATGAATCGTCGACTAAGTAATAACCTGAGGCTATTAAGCATAAGGTACGCTTAGTAGACTGTTTATCATCCTTGTACGGAGAAAGAATTTTGCACCTGACCAAACCGTGAGTTTTATTTGCTAAGTGAATTTCAATACTATTATGTATTACTTGTGATTGTTCCTTTGGTTGCTCATGTCAGAATTTTGAGGACGAAATATTTGAAGTGTGGGAGAATCTAGTGACCTGGAATTTCGAATACTTCGTATTTAAATATTTGAATCATGGATTTAATATTATTAAATTAATTTAATAAGCTTTTTAACCCTCTTTTAAATCACAAGTAATGGTGGTAAATTTAGTTTTGAAAAATGTTTACAAAAACAAATACTTTGAAAAAAATATCGATAATGTGTCCGAAAATTGTTTTATCGATAAACATCTATTTTCTCAACGAAAGTTGTTCAAACTATTACTGCATGTTACTCAAAAAGTCCACCTTCCGCCTAAGTCAAAAGGTCTTTAAGAAAAGGACGAAAATGAAGGGAGTTCAGGTCAGACCTTCCGAAAAAGTCGAAGGGATGCAGTCGACAATATGAAGCAAATTAAGACCTTTCGGAGGGGACGGAGGGTTTCATTCCGCAATATTCAAGAAGCTCTTACCTTCCGAAGAAGGCAAAGAAGTCAGGGCAAGGGCATACGACTCTATAACAACTTTTCCGAAAGCATAATAAGCCTTTCGGGCCGGTTGGAACACCTACTAAATATCTTTCGACGATGTCGAAAGGTTTATGATAGAGGCAGCATTCATAAGGCAGCAAAGAATGAAAGACAACCTTCCGACAAGGTCGAAGGGTTCACAATAGTCGAGTAAGAGAGAAACCCTCCAAAGCGATCGAAGGGTTCACATATCACATATATGATAGACCTCCCAACAAGGATAAAAGGTTCCTAAAAGAAAATAGAAGAGTAGACCCTTCGGCAACGCTCAAAGATCCACGATGGAATGCGAAAGGAAAACCTGACGACAAAGTCGAAAGGCTATCAACTGCATATAAAAGAGGAACCCTTCAGCCCGATCGAAGGCACGAGGTCGAAAGCATGGCCATCGCATCTATAAATAAGACCCAAGGGGTCCTGTTTTGGGGGGAATTTTACACATCCTAATCTTGTAATTTCTTAATCAAAAGGTGGTAACCCTAAATTGATTGTGATTTGGAGAATTTAATAAAAAAGGAATATTTTTCTTGGATACACAGGGGAGCCCTTAATTCTGTTAATTCCTTTATTATTTTACTTAATCTTCTGCTAGATAGACTTGTATTTACAGGCTTATTCAATCCGGAAGGTTCTTGTCGACGAAGATGACAGTATTCCATTAATAGATAATCCATATATCCCTTCGAAGTTCACCACTCCATAATCTAAACTCTTCGATCAAGAGGAGCATTTTATTTGAATCAGCACTCATAACAACCCTTCGGAATCATTAGTGTTGTAGTCAAACTCTTTGATAAGAGTCACAATCTCTCATATTCTAACTACCTTAATGACCTTCCGAACCCAAATAAGTAGTCGTCAAACCCTTAGGCAAGGTTGACATTTATTTCACGTCCATAAAGTCTACCATACGTTATCTAAGTAAAAGAAGGATACTCGCTTCAATCTTCCGATAGGATCAAGATTACCCCCTTTTTAGAAAACAAATTAAGGAAATCATATCTCAATCAAGAGGATAATTTCAGCAGGAGGTCTTACAAAAGTTCAACTAATACAGAGATCAATGTATACCAAGCTAACAAAGTCGAAAGTTTTCCCAAATCCTGTATCTAAGCCCTTTGTCCACGTCGAAAGGACTGATTCGAGAGTTGCCAATAAGAAGAGATATAAAGGTAAGCCCATAAATTTTCAATTCCTCAATACCGTTCAACTCAACCCCATCATTCAGAATAATTTTGGGGCATTGGCAAGACATAACTGTTTACCATTTTTCATTAGGTCCATCTACTCGGATTCTTTGGGGTGTTGACTATAAATTTGTTAACATTTTGGCGCTAGAAGGAGGGCTCGAACCTCCGACTTGGTTGATTCCCTAACACTACAATTTTATGATCCCCATTGGACCAATTTCATATCAAATTCACTTATTTTGGTTTGATCATGGCCAAAAGATTTAAAAGGTCTGAAGAAGGGTCTTTCGAACTACACTTGACAAGGTATTCCTATGAAAATATCAATGTCTCCAATCAGGATGAGGAGCGAAGATTAGGGCTCGAAGCCTTGAAGATTATTAACAAAAAGAAGGCAGAATCCTATGACCCGGAGAAATGGAGCTTAAACCCCTTTCATGTGGGACCAACCCTAATTTTCGCACTTGGAAAAAGAATAAGTGGAAGTGACAACACTTTTAATCAAATGAGAAGAACTATTCAGTTATATTCCCAGGGGACTATCTTTGAAAAGGAGATGATAAAGGACTATGATAGTTTCATGTACAAATGGAGTAAGATTATAAATGAGGCTCGACATTCAAGGGAGAACTACGGACACATGGAAAAATCTGCAATTGAAGAAATACGGATGATAAAAGAATTACCCAGTGGAAATATAAAAATTACCAAGGAATTTTCAACCGAAACCTTAAGACTAAAAGAAGGACCCTTGAAAGAAGATCAACGGGCAATGAAAAGGAAACCTACTCCTCAGGAAGAAGTATTTGAACCAAGCTACTAAAGAATTAGACGCCAGTCAAAGACGGCTCAAAAGTCAAGACTTCTTGGAGAATATAATCTTACAACATCAATAGAAGACATTTATATCAGAACTAAAGAAGAACTGAATTATTGGCCTTCTCAGAAAAAGAAGCCAGGGTTGAAAGAAGATCTAAAGGATCATATTGCAACTTTCACCTCATGAACAGACATGATACAAATCAATGTAAGGTACTTGGGAAAATGATCATACACTTTCTAAGACAGGGAAAACTTAAACAGTTTGTAAGGGGCTGAACAAATTATGAAATAAAGGCTCTATTCACAAAATAAGAGAAGTCTACATGGTCGGGAGAAAAATTCTACTTAAACATGGACTACCTAAAATGGTAGGCTACCAATAATGGTAGAAAGCCATTGGCCGCGCCAAGATGGCCAGGTCAAGGCACCTCTTGGAGGGAGGGCGTAAGCCTTTATCCGCACCAAAGTCAGAAATGGCCTGGTTAAAGTAGCATAAGCCTTTATCCGCGTCACGCTATGGCCAGGATAAGGCACCTATTGGAGGGAGGATGGGTACTCCCTTGGTCCCGCCATGCTATGGCCTGACCAAGGTACCGAACAAGCCCTTAGCTGCGTCACACTATGGCCAGGTTAAGGCGCCTCATGGAGGGAAGTCGGGTAAGTCCTCGGGCCCTGCATGAGAATAAGCTAGTCGAGCGCACTGGAAACCCGGATGAAATGTCCCACGGACTAAGAAAAGAAAAGTCCATGCCTGAAATGGGCATCGCTAAAAATCGGCATCGCCTAAAATGGCAACCGCCAAAAGATTGACAATGTCTAAAATGACAAACAGCCTGAAATGGGCTCTGCTTAAATATGCACAAAATTGGACTATAGAGTCCCCACTTGAAATAAGCCAAAAAAATGGACAAAGAACACCCGGGCCCGAGAAAGCAAAAGCATGCAAGACATCCTCAAAGCCTGAAGATGGCATATTCGACAAAAGAATCAGAAAGAATTCTCTAACTTCTCCTCATAAACATCTGTCGGATTGGTATTCTGGTCTTCTATTTTTAATTACCAGAAACAGTATTCTGGTCTTCTATTATTAATTACCAGAAATGGTATTTCGATCTTCCTTTATTAATGGTGCACTAGACTTCTATTACCAAAAATGATATTCTGAATATGGCATTTTGGTCTTTCGACATTAATTACAAAAAATGATATTCTGGTTTTCTATCACTTATTACCAGAAATGGTATTCTGATCTTTTATTACTTATTGCCAGGCTAGTTCCCTAGTCCTTTATTATTAATTGCCAAAAATTGTATTCTGATCTTCTATTTCCTAATTCCAAGATTGGTTTTCTGGTCTTCTGATACTTAATGTCAAGTTGGATTTTCGGTCTTCTACTAACTATCAATGCCATATCGAGTATTTTGGACCACTATTACTTAATTACCACATATGGCTTTCCGGACTTTTACTGTTAATTCCAAATTAAAGATCTCGGTGTCCTATCAACAGATGTGAATTTCCGTCCTTATGTTGGCTATCATCGGAAATGGTACATTGGGCTTCTATTGCTTATTACTAAGGAAACTCATTTCGATATTCTGATGTTCCTTTTTGCTAAAACCGGCATTCTAACTCTCCATTACTTATTATCAGAGGGTACCGAAAAGTGGCTTTCAAATTATCTTAATATTTTCTAATACCCGAATCTGGGTTCGGTGACACCTCATACAGCTCCATCATTAATACCATAGCCTGGATGTCAAGACTAATGTTTATTGAAAACCCAAATTTGGGTACAAAATCTTTGGACTTCTATTCATCTCAAGTAATTTGACCCGAGTCAAAGAAAATTATAAGAAGAAGATCGATGTTAAAAGAATCTCTGAATGAGAACTTCAGACTTTTATTCTTAGATTCCATTGATAACGAGGAATGAACCAGCGACCTTCCACATAAAAATTTCAAACATTAATGTCCCATCAGGTTCTTTATTGAGTAAGTGTAAATTTCGATAGCTATGTGCATCTTATTACTAAATAATTTTAGTCATGCAAAACAAGTGGAAGGAGTTAAATCCACGATCATCCTTCATCATGGATAAAGATGAGATCGTAACATTTTAAATAAGTTACTTTTCATACAATTGGTGAAATAATTTGCTAATCCAGGCAAATGATATGTTTAGATTAATATGTCAATTCCAAACTAACAATTAAGAATACTGTCTGCTACATATTTCTCAGAAAAGTCAGAATGACGAAATATCTGGGTTCACTTAATCAAGAAAGGAGTCATGAACTAAAACGGAAAGCCAAGAAGTGCATCAGTATTCAGGAGACACATCCAAATGAAAAGACAAATAAGGTGCAGAGAAAGGAAACAAGATAGCTAGTATTTACAAAATTATAAATAATGCATGGCATTATGCTGCATAGCGTTACTAAGGTATGGAAAATATATCCTATATATATTGAGATTCTAGTGACTTGATCAACTGTTCTTTTAAAACCAATAGATATTATAGGATCAGCACTCGAAACTGAGATCCCAAATATGGATTCTGAAGATTCACATAGTAACTATCTTTTAATATTGTTTCCAAGTCATTAATCCTCTCATAAAACTTGGTCATTCCAAGTCGAGATTGATACTGGTATCTCCACCAATGGAATGCTTTAAGACTTTAGTATCCTAGGCCCCTTCCTTAAAGTTTTAACTTTGAATTCTCAATTTCCTTGGAGAATTCTTGAATAATGTAGCATTGAAAGAGATACTTTGTATTCTACTCCTTTGCAACAAGGTTATAGAAGAACTTAGAAATAAAAGAATCTTTGTGAAATTGACTTTGTTTGAGCTCCACTCTTAACCTATCCCTGATTATTACAAATTCCGAAACAAGGGCTTCGGAAAGTAAAACTAATCTTGCTTGAGTCTCCTATATAAACAAACAAAACGGGAAATTAAATTTCTTTATTTCAACAATAAGAATACATATTAAAGTGTGTTTCTTGTTGAGACTTGCTGTTGCTAATAAGATACAATTCCCCATAAGCTATTAAGTTAAAAGCCTATACTATAACAACTTCCTTAACCATGCCGAGAGAGTTGGTGAGAAGAAGCACATTGAGTATGACTACCTCTCAACTGTAATTCCAAATCGTTTATTCGGTAAATAAGTTCTAACATTTTCCCCCCAAGGTGTATTGTGAGATTTTAATGGTCGATTCATCTTTTCTCTTATTCTCAATACCAAGTAGTCAATATAATTTCTTGATAACTATTTATGATCATTATTCCAGTTCATACAAAATAGACTTAGAAAAGAACTCAAGAAATATAGTTCTTTTTAAAATGCTTGAACCATTTAAGGAAATTTTTTGAGGAATCAAACTGGCTCAAAGCCAATTATAGCATGCCCTAGGATTTGGGTCAAATCCTAATTTATCTTAATATGGAAACATCTAACTAAACCCCCATTGAATTCACCTAAATATGAAAAACCTATCATTAAGCGTCAACGGTATACTTTATATAGAATTAGTCAAAATGTCTCTCTCTACCCATCATCCAGAATAGGGTTGGAAACTCACCGTTCTTTTAAAAAAAGGTTGTCTTACGCAAAATCTCACCAGATAATTCCTAGCCATCGTTTTCTTTCAAATCAAATCAAAAATTATAATTATACAAAAGGACAAATTTATTTAATGACAATCTCTAGAAATACGAGAGAGAATGTCTCAATTTTCCCACCAAAATCTCGGTTAAAATCCATTCGTTTTCTCCCCTCTCTCTTCTAATTATTATTATATAAACATTTATCTCTACAAAAAACAACAAACATCAGGTGCAGCCTATGACCTCCACCAAATTCACCATGATTTTGTTAACGCTGAAGTGTCGCACTGTTGTTGTTGTTGTTGTTGTTGTTATGCAATAGGATTATTAGATCAATCGCAAGAGGCAGTGGAAGTAAATAGTGTTCAATCTAGTAACAAAATTCAGCAACACCCTAATGTCTTTAAATTATCACATAATAACAACATACTCCATGCTATATGATTTGGCTACAAACACGTTCTGGATGGATTTGGCCATTTGGAACGCTTCCGGTGAAGACCTGGCGCTGATGATGTATTTTCCTTATAAGCCACTCTGGATTGAACCGGTGATTGTCAACTCGGTCAATTTGGCTCCAGACTTGCCACCTCTTCCAAATGAACTATAAGGGGGAAATCATCTTATCGTTTTTGCTAATCGTCTTTGGTGTTTAGTCCTAGGATGTTAATGTCATTTTGAATACGTATATACTGACAAATTATTTTGAAAATATGTAGCATAAAACAATATATAAGTAAATATTTTGGTATGTTAGTATTAGTTAAATTTCTAAAGTGATGTTGTGCAGATGAAAATGTATTTTGTTGTTTGGCACTTTGTTATATAATGTTTTGCTATACAGAAAGGAATCGAAAGGTTTGGAACTCTTTGACCTCGACAAAAGCTTGTTGTCGAAGGGTCTAACCACTAAATTATTTAGATCTTCCGACAATGAAGGAAAGTTGAAGTTAGAATACCTTCAAATCTTGTCGAGAGGTTCAAAAAGGGAAAATTCATCATTGCAGCCTTGATCTCCTTCATAGGTTAGAAAGAACATTTTAGGTTACCGAAGTGATACCTAAACAAGTTCCAAGCTACCCTATTCAGTCTAACTAAATCCTAACCCTGTACAAGATACAGTTTTTAAATCCTACCTGAAAAATGAGTGAAGGGCAAAGCTAATCTAAAGTTTTAAATCGAATTAAAAAAAAAAGTGAAAAATGACCTCTTTGTTTTAAAAGAAGTCAAGCTGTTTGAGAGAATCCTTTTACTTGTACTTGGTAATTATGTTTGCAGAAAAAAGAAGCTAGAAACTTTATAGCTTTCAGTGAAGATGACTTGGAAAGTCAAGAGCATCCCTTCGCATGGGGGGGGTCAAATGTTACTCAAAAAGTCCACCTTCCGCCTAAGTCAGAAGGTCTTTAAGCAAAGGACGAAAAGGAAGGGAGTTTAGGTCAGACCTTTCGAAGAAGTCGAATGGATGCAGTCGACAATATGAAGCAATTCAAGACCTTTTGGAGGGGACAAAGGGTTTCATTCCGCAGTATTCAAGAAGCTCTTACCTTCCGAAGAAGGCAAAGAAGTCAGGGCAAGGGAATACGACTCTATAACAACTTTTCTGAAAGCATGATAAGCTTTTCGGGCCGGTTGGAACATATACTAAATACCTTTCGACGATGTCGAAAGGTTTATGAGAAAGGCAACATTCGTAAGTTAGCAAAAAATGAAATACAACCTTCGGACAAGGTCGAAGGGTTCACAATAGTCAAGTAAGAGAGAAACACTCCGACACGATCGAAGGGTTCCCGTATCACATAGATGACAGACCTCCTAACAAGGACAAAAGGTCCCTAAAAGCAAATTGAAGAGTATACCCTACGGCAACGCTCAAAGATCCACGATGGCATGCGAAAGGAAAACCTCACGACAAAGTCGAAAGGTTAGCAACTACATATAAATCTTAATTTAATTTAAATAAATCAATTATCATATTAAGGGCATTATTACTAATGTTATAAACACATTTTATTTTCAAAATCAAACCAATTGATTTTATTTCATATTCTTGTTTAATTATAAAAATAATGTATGTATCCAGCTCCGTGCGTGATGTTTTATGATTATAGAGCTGTTTATCTATAAAACTATTTTCAGCCATTTTATCGATTCAGATTTCGAGGAAAATATTTCTGTAAACTTTTATTCAAAATAAAATTACTATTACTTATTATTACTCAAGACAATATTATTTGTATTATCAACCTTTTATTTAAATAAATTTAATTTATCAAAGTGATAAATTGGTGGGTCGTTACAAACTTTCCCCTTAAATGAATTTCGTCCTCGAAATTACCCAAAACAATAACCCAAAGGTTTAGCCAAAAATCATTATTTTTAACTTACATCCGTACAATGTACATAGATCATCCGTACACAATATCCGATTCGATCTACTATTCAAATCCACAACTTTACTTCCGAACTAGTATTGATCCCCCGATCCTTTAGTGTGGACTCTGACCAGGCTTTTTGATCCGAACTTTAGTCCTCCTTGCATAGCTCTTAACTATGATAGAAAACTCAAGCATCTAACAATAAATCTTCATCAACATTCGTCGTCAAAAATCGAGTGATAAATCCTTTTTTGGATAAGTTTCAAGACACGTCAAAGTTCTGTACCCGAATCTTTGATAAAGTCGTGCGACGAAACAATCCATATACTTCATATGTATTTAATAACCTTCTCAAAATTCTTATGAAAGTATTTCATAAACTTTCATCTTTATTCAAACTTTTATAAAGATACTTCTTTATACATAACCATTTTACATTTTTATTTCCAAATATTTATTCATAAAAATATTTCTATCTTTTTTCCAAAAGAAATCGATTATCCTTTATTTGGAATAATACCATTATAATTCTTATTTCAAAATTCCTTTGAAAATTTCACCAAAATATTCTTTTCCTTTCAAATACATACATACATACATATATATATATTAGATAAAATGATTTCATATAAAACCAAATTCATTTGTATATTTTATTAACAAATACGCGCTCATATATAATACTCTCAAACTCATTCTACGGTGTTATAACCCTATCTCTAATGAGTTACTCATCCTAGGGTATTACTAACCCTATCTTCTATTAGTCTTTTACCCCTATCAGACTCAAGTGTTCGCTTAACCTAAGCTTTGATACCAAATGTAAGGGTCTAGGCTTTTCAACCATCGACAACGACAACCGGTAGGCTTTTCAACCATCCCAGCACCACTGTGACCCCACACTGGTACCTCGAATCTGATTTTACGGCCAGCCTCGCGACTAACAATCAACCCTTTTCCATCTAGGGACATGTGTTAGTCCCTGAGGAGTTGGTTTTGATGACAACAACCTTAGAATTGATTATAAAATATAAATACTAACATTACAAGTTTAGATATATATGTATTTGCAGGATCTAACCATGCAGGTATCAAGAATGAAGACTGTACAGTATAGAAATTCAAGATACAGAGATAGAAGACTCATGAGTATCAAGAGTTCAAGGTTAAGTCTGTTTTATTAGGAATATTTGTTAAAACTCGTAGAAAAGCACTGGCATCTTAATATCCAATTTATTCATGGAATGGAATCCACTTCGAGCCCGTTAAAGGGATGGAACCCTAAGTAGGATAGAACCTACGAAAATCTAGTGAGACATTGTTTTGTATCCACTTATTTTAATTCAAATGATTTTACAAAATTATCTTGTTTTCAAAATGATTTCAAAACTTTCCTTTTAAAAAGATTCAAAACTCTCTATCCTGATTTTAAATAATTTTAGCCTCAAAACATCTTTAATTTCAAAGTCAAAATACTCCTGTTTTTAAAATGTCTTTTCAAATAATATATTTAACTTTTAATATTTATACTTAGATTTAAATATAAAATTATAGTTAAATTATGTATTTATTGTTCTTTATATTTACTTATGAATTTCAACTATATTCAAGTATATTTATAAAGTTTTAAATAGTTTTTATATAAGATAAATATTGTTTTTATAGAAATTCAAATTATTATTTTTGGCTGAGGGATGTCGACAGGCCCCTAGGTTGTATGTCGACATAGTGATAGTTGAAGTTCAAATTCAAATTTCAAAAGAAGTGTCTTTTCGCCATAACTCTTCATGAATGGTCATGGCTGTTGGTTTTCTATAAATAGGGGTCAGTTTCAACGAATTTTTAATCACTTTTTTCTGGTTTTCACTCCTCTTCATCTTCCACATTTCTTATTACAAAATCATACCATTACTCTGCCGAAATCAACATCGAATCATACTCGATTACTTCTAGTTTGATTCTCCATCACTATCTCTACAAGGTTCTCACTGCTATTCAGAGTTATAGGTTTCTTAGTAGTATATAAGCGAGAAAAGGTGTGATTGTAGCCTTGTAAATCAATCAAGCGAGAAAAGGTGTGATTGTAGCCCTGGAAATCAATTGGGTGAACTTGTTGCCCGGTAAATCAAGTATCCCTACCCAGAGGATTGGTATTCTGGAGGGTATACCTCGTAGCCTTGAAATCAAGGGTTGTAATTGTTGAATTGCTTTTGAAAGGAAATCCGTACTTAGTTGTGCGGGACTGGATGTAGGGTAACTCCGAACCAGTATAAAATCCGGTGTGTTCTTTCCTTTACTGCTTTTACTTTATATTTGCATCTGTGTTCATATCTGTGTCTGATTAGTGTATACATTGTTAATAAAGTAAGATAAACTCAAAAAGATTAAAAAGTTTCTTAAAACACTATTCACCCCCCTCTAGTGTTATTTCTAGCCTTAAGATCCTTAATCCGCATTTCTCACATTTGGTATCAGAGCATTGGTTTTCAAAAGTTTCATAATCTGATTTTTTGAAAAGTTTTCAAAATGGCTACTAACACTAGTATTGCTATTACCACCAACACTAGTTCATTTATAGAAGGTCAGTCTACTGCCAGACCACCACTTTTTAATGGCAATAACTATGCATATTGGGCATGTAGGATGAGAATATATTTACAATCTGTAGGATTAGATACTTGGAATATTACACAATCTGAATATTCTGAACCCACAACTAATTTTGCACAGTGGACCACTGAGCAAAAGACTGTTGCACAAAATAACTCTAAGGCAATGAATATTCTGTTTTGTTCACTTGAAAGAAATGAATTTAATAGAGTGTCTGTTTGTAAGTCTGCATATGAAATCTGGAAAACTTTGCAAGTAACTCACGAAGGAACAAGCAAAGTTAAACAGACCAAAATTTCCATGCTCACAAATCAGTTTCAGTTATTTAAAATGAATACTAATGAGTTCAAGATATTATGCATTCTTTAATATCTTTGGGAAAGGAATTTTCGGAAGAAGATCAAGTCAGAAATTTTTTGAATTCTCTCACTCCAGAATGGGATCAAAAGACACTTGCAATTGAAGAGGCAAATGACATCAGTACTTTAAAGATAGAAGAATTGATTGGAAATCTAATGTCGTTTGAAGTTCAAATGATCAGGAGAAGAGAAAGCAAAGCATCTGAAAAGAAATCAATGGCATTTAATGCATTGACCGATGGATCAGACACAAATAGTGACAATGATGAAGAGATAGCATTTATGACTAGAAATTTTAGGAAATTTCTGAAGTACAGAAAATTGAATAGTTCCAAGAGAAACAACTTTAAGTATTCCGGCAATCAGACTATAGTACCAAACTTTATCAAATGCTTCAATTGTGACGAACCAGGTCATATAAAAAAGAACTGTCCGTATCCAGAAAGGCAGAATCCTCCTATGAACAATGAACCAACAAAGAAACGGAAGCATGCATTTACTGCTACTCTAGATGACTCAGACTCGTCCTCAAGTGATGATGATCAGAAGACGGATAATTCGAATTTGTGTTTCACTGCAGTTCACGACTCCGACGTGTTCAAAGAAACGGACTCAGAAAAAGGTACACGTTTACAATATAATTGGTTGAAATTGCTTGCATAGAATTAGTTGCTTGATTGTTTGATTGATTGATTTTGAATTGATATGTTGTTTGAATTTTAAAATTTATTTTCTATTTTTACTATTATTTTATTATTATTTTTATTATTTTTGACACATTCTGAAATATATTATAAGTAAAATAATATTTCAGAAATATAGACATTAATAATAATATTTATATATATGTATATTAGATATCTTAGGAAAATCATATCATGAAAATTCACAGGCACATGTCGACATGGCCCCTACCACGATGTCGACATGCCTACCTGAATTTGAATTTCAAATTTTGAATTCAAATGTTTGAATTTCCCTCCACTTTTTCACTTCATTTATTTCTCTGAAAAGATACCTCTTGACCAGAGAATATGTCCTTTGAAAGTCTATTTATTCACTATCTTCTATCATATCTTTTCACTTTCATTTTCAAATTCAAACTCTCTCTTCATATCTTCAAGCACTCTATTCTCTACTCTAATAGCTTCTTCAAGCAACCCCTCAACCATGAGAATTTCCAGAAAAATCAAAGATCAATTATTCAATGATCCGGAGGCAATTAAAGCATACATCAATTATGCTAATTATGCCAAAGACCATCCCGGAAAATTTGCTATTTTTCAAGATTTTTCTTCTTATGAAATTGATTCTCATTTGCAAACAATGGTGTTTTAAGTCTTATTGACTCTTCTCAAAACGATTTTGTTTGCTATCCTAATCTTGTCAAAATCTTCTATGCTAATCTAAACCGTGGTTTTTATAATGGAAATGAGAATGAGATTTGGAGTAGTGTCAAAGGAACTCAAATTGTTTTGAATTGTGATCTTTTGGGTACCATTCTTAATTGCAAAAGCACGAGAATGGATCTTTCTAGTTTTAAAATCGATGAACATGATCGTGAGACATTTCATCATATTTTTGAAGGAGATGAAAACTTTGAATTTAAAAACCGAAACTTTCGTCCTAAAGCAAGGATTGTTAATCTTCTTTTGCAACATACTTTAACCCTAAGATCAGGAAACTTTAACAATCCTACTTCAAAAGTGTGCAAAGCACTTTTTGGTATTTTTGGAAATTATGACATCAATTGGGCGCAAGTTATTTTGGATGAACTTTGTCCTAAAAATTTTTAAATGGGAGAAAACACATTATATCATGGAATTTACCTTACTCGGATTTTTAACTATTTTGGAGTGGATTTCAAAGGTGAAGAATTTGTCTCTAGAAAAGTTTTTAATATCTTAAACATTTCTCTTATGAAAATCCCATATGTTTTTCAACCTTATGAGAATCTTACCGAAAAGGAAGAGCGTTTGACTCATGAAGAAATGGAAGAGGAAGAAGAAGAAGAAAGGGATGAAATGGAAATAGAAGAAGATGAAGAAGGTTAAACATCCTTAGAAAGTATTGAATATCCTTCCAATCCATCCAACAAAACCCTTCTCAAAAAACCAAAAGATAATTATGGAGAATCAACGGATTTTAAAACGATCCATTAGTAAGAAGTTGGATAATGTCTTCAAAGATGAACAAGTTCTTTTCAAAAGTTAGCAAGAAACTTGGACTATCTTCATCATCTTCATCTTCTAACTAGTTTTATCTTTTAGTATCTTATTGTATTTGTCTTAGTTTGTTTTATTTCAAATGTTCGTGTAGTTCTTTATGTTTAATCATTGTATTATCCAATTATGCAATGAAATTGAATTTCCTTCCTGTCATCTAGCTTATTTTATATCTAGAATAAATGTTAGTATATTATAGAAATATATATACATCATTATTCACAAAATAAAATTATCATCAATTTTCACTGAAGTATGTCGGCATACCCCCCTAGACCATGTCGACATGTACTGGTCAGAAGTGACTATTGATTTTGAATTTAAAATTTGAATAACTACCAAATGTCTATTCATTTCAAACGAATTTCTACACCTATATATACCCCTGTCTTCCAGAAATCTTCACTGAAATTTATTTTTCATTATCTATATCCTTCATTTCTTTCTCTAATTCAATTATGGCCAATCCTATTCATAATCTATCTAAAAATCTTGAAGAAACACTCAATTCATTCAAGAATATTCTCTCTATTATCCTCCGTAATCAGCGTCACTTAGAATTAAGTCAAATGCAGACGATCAAGGAACAAGAGAGACACTTCGATGCAATTCGATGGATGATCTCCTCCCTGCACAAAGACGATAATGAAGCACATCCTCCCGTTTCTCTGTCTGTTGATAATGAAAATTGGGATGCCATCAATCAAGACCCTATCTTTGGAGAAGAAGGATGGGTTGATGTTCCTCGTAAGGTTAATTTTCTTTCTTTGATTGATTTGTTTGAATTAATTTGTTTGATTTGTGTTAACCGGCATCTTGGCCCGGTTACAAAACGACGGTTGAAGAAATTATCATTAGCACTAGACAAGATTCTGATCAAGGAGAGACTGGAGGTGGTAGCAAGTTGTCAGGCCCACAATAAAGCAAGAGCATTCGGCATGCCTGGCCTGGTGCGCAGATTCACCCACTATGGGCAGAGGCACCTTGTTCCTAAGCCCATGAAGGAAGTCCAACCCATCTTCCTCTATAAATAGAAGGGCAGGGGCACAATGAAATGGATCCTTTTTGGAGAACACTGGGGAGACTCTGCCATTTTTGAGACTCGTCTTCTCTACTTAACAACTTCATTCAAGCATTTGATTCACGAATTGTATTTGTAATCAACTATTAAGAAGATCAATAAAGTTTAACCTCAAAGTGGACGTAGGCAATTACGCTGAACCACTATAAATTTGGTGTTCTTACTTTCTGCATTTAAATTAGCATTCTCTTCCTTGTTTAATTTATCTTCATCACTTATATCTCTACACAATCTTTCTCTATGAGGTTAGTGACCAATTTTGGTGCTAACACTTTGGTGCTTTCACTGAGAATTGAATTCTCAGCTTGATTGGATCTCATCATCTACTAGTGGATTTCCATTTTCGCGAGATAGATCTAGTTGTTTACTAGAAAACTTCCTATTCTACTCAGATTTGAAAGAAATCTAAAGGAAGCTGATAGCCGTAGATTGGATTCACTGATGTATGCAAGATCTGGGGATTGGACGTTGAAGTTTGCACTCAAGTTGAATGAAGGCCGACCATCCTCTGAAGGCAATTCGGTCGATCACTTCAGAAAAGGCTTATGCCGATCGCCTCAGAAAAGGCATATGCCGAACGCCCCAGAAAAGACGTATGCCGAACGCCCCAGAAAAGGCGTATGCCGAACGCCCCAGAAAAGGCGTATGCCGAACGCTCCAGAAAAGGGGTAGACCGAACGCTCTTCCAGGCCGAACATACCTCTAGGCCGAACGCTCTTCCAGACCGACCATACCTCTAGGCCGAATGCCCTTCCAGGCCGACCATACCTCTAGACCGAACACCTCTGTAATGCCGAACGGTAGTGTATGCCGAACGACTCGGTTGTGCCGAACAAGAATGAATGTCGAGCGCCTCTGTAATGCCGAACGGTATTGTATGCCGAACGACTCGGTTGTGCCGAATAGTGTGAATGCCGAACAGTGTGAATGCCGAACAGTGTGAATGCCGAACAGTGTGGAATGCCGAACAGTGTGGAATGTCGAACACGTGTGGAATGCCGAACAGTGTGAATGCCGAACAGTGTGCATGTCGAACAGTGTGAATGCCGAACAGTGTGGAATGCCAAACAGTGTGGATGCCGGACAGTGTGGAATGCCGAACAGTGTGGACGCCGAACAGTGTGGACGCCGAACAGTGTGGACGCCGAACAGTGTGGATGCCGAACAGTGTGGAATGCCGAGCAGTTTGGAATGCCGAACAGTGTGGATGCCGGACAGTGTGGACACCGAACAGTGTGGACGCCGAACAGTGTGCATGCCGAACACGTGTGGAATGCCGAACAGTGTGGATGTCGAACAGTGTGGAATGCCAAACAGTGTGGACGCCGAACAGTGTGAATGCCGAACACGTGTGGAATGCCGAACAGTGTGGATGCCGAACAGTGTGGATCGCCGAACAGTGTGAATGCCGAACAGTGTGAATGCCGAACAATCTTGTATGCCGAGCAACTTTGTCATGCCGAACGGCCCTCAATGCCGATCGAAACTTAAGTTACACCGGTCTCTTATACGACCCCGAACCCTAGCCACAGCGCAGTGCCTCCGGATAGTGAATTCAAAACTCAACTTAAAAAAGGAACATTCTATCCACTTCCCTGACATCCCATGATCGACCAGGGCATAGAGGATCTAGCGGCAGCTTATGAACGGCATCAAGGAAACAGACAAGCAACCGCTATTCAAACGGTACTCCCAAAGGTTGGAGAACATAGATGATATGACTCTAGCAAACGCCAAGATGACTCCAAGCACCATTCTTCGCTGACCCAGCACTTCGAATTTAATGACCCCAAGCAAACCAATGCTCTAAACAATTTATTCCAAATACTAACAAGGGTATCATACTGATCGTGTTTGAGGAAAGTCGACCTCCAGATATATTTTGGCAGCTAGTTAGCTAAAGAGCCTCCTACGACTATGGATCGTTTCTTCTACAAAATGAATCAGAACTAAAGTGAGGAGGAGTGGAGCAGACTAAGAAAAATAACAATGAAGGCCCGTTGGCTAAGGATGTAGATCCCAGTAGCCGAAACAAGACTTCAGAATTCAGCTCATATGCTCTTTGAAAGATTCAATTGACAACCTCTACTTGAAGACTCACGACTCGGAGTGGTACTAGAAACCAACCTCGAGAGAGTACACCAAAGTCTAAAGAAAATCAGGAGAATGTTGTATATTCCCAGATGATCACTGATCCTAACACGAGCGATTACAAACACCTCCGAGGTGTGATCGAAAAGATGACCTGGAAAGGAAAGCTTCAATAGTATGTACAAGTCCTGCAGAATGGCAGGCAGCGAATATCTGATGCCTATTAATAAAGGGCTATGATTATCAATTGGACGGTTGACGGCCAACATCCCTTTGAAAGGAGCCAGGGGCGGAGTCGAATAGCGAGCACACGATGCTGCTTCACATATCAATGAGATTTACCATAATCTTCTTTGAATTATTTCCATTTCCATCTCTATTTCAATTGTTCTATGAACTACGACTAGCTTGAACTAAACTACTTTCAAAACGATGCAGGTGTCCAGGTACTCAGATTTGGTTGCCAACCAATCTACGCAGACCATGATCGGACGTGTGGAGTTACATCTGGACAAGAATAATTCTATTGCTCATCATCAACCATATGCCTTTGATTTGGGGCTATGGATTAAATACAATGTACAACATCACGATGAACGGAGAGCTGAATTCCATCCTGCAAGTGGAATTTATTCAAGTAGAGAGCGGCTGCGATACGACCAGCCACTCGCTAAGTGAAACTCGAGCTCGGGGGCAAGCCATCACATCAAGGCTAAAAATGGGTTGATACACGACGATCCTTCGCACAACTCCGTACTCCCAGAGTGCGAGACGGAGTATAAACATCTACTTAACTCCGTACTCCCAGAGTGCGAGACGGAGTATAAACATTGATCAACTCCGTACTCCCAGAGTGCGAGACGGAGTATAAACATTCATCAACTCCGTACTCCCAGAGTGCGAGACGGAGTATAAACATCTACTTAACTCCGTACTCCCAGAGTGCGAGACGGAGTATAAACATATACTTAACTCCGTACTCCCAGAGTGTGAGACGGAGTATAAACATTAATCAACTACGTACTCCCAGAGTGCGAGACGGAGTATAAACATTAATCAACTCCGTACTCCCAGAGTGTGAGACGGAGTTTAAACATTCGCTTAACTCCGTACTCCCAGAGTGCGAGACGGAGTATAAACATTAATCAACTCCGTATTTCCAGAGTGCGAGACGGAGTATAAACATCTACTCAACTCCGTACTCCCAGAGTGCGAGATGGAGTATAAACATACATCAACTCCATACTCATCCCCAAAACTGGGGGCAGAACCAAAGCAAAGCATGCTAGTTGAACATTTGTCTAAAAGAAGATTGCAACGAAACGATTAAGAGACGACTGTCAAGCAATCAACTGAACGGAAATATTCAGCATGAAAGACTGTGGTTTTTCAAAGCACGTCATGTTTAAACAAGACGTCCTTTGGGGGGCAAATGTTATCCCGCCTTTTGGCAAGGCTGTGACACCAAGAACTTGATTAGAAACCAGTGAAAGTTCGTCTTGGAGATCGGTTACACAAAGGCTCACTATGGATATCGATGGATTTTGTCCGAGTCTGGATCGAGCCACGATTAACAAGACATAACAATCAAAGCCAGGGAAGCCAATGTTCCAAGTTTCAAGACGATCCGAGTTCGTATGCTCAACTTATGATCGATTCGAACAACCGACCATCCATCCATCAACCTCCACATTTGACTTGGAGACCTAAACTGCTTGGAATGAATATGGCCCGATCATCCACTCCAATCGAGTCATAGAACAAAGTTCGACAAAATACAGATACCCTTCATGAAGCTCAGTGACGCCGGAATCCGTCAAAAGTGGACGTGATTTGATCATCTACACATCAAATCCTACCCTGAACACGAAAGGTTGTTCGAAAGCCCAACTTGAAGTAGCTATGGTAGACTGCGTACTCGCTAACCATCACTGTCAATATATGGACACGACTGCACCTTGGAACATATGCAACTTACTTTGTCTACTCAACAATCTATTATCCTTATTTTTTAGAAGGAGATACGGAACAAATTGTAAGAGATTTGGCTATCTAACCCAACATGGATGTGATTCAACCATCTGTCATATACCTCCTTCCTTGACTTGATTGGAAGAGCTATAATCACCATGCGGACGAGAATCGATCGTCCATTTTTAAATTTCGTCCCTCATCCTGGGGGGCAGAATCTCATTCCGTGAGCAAACGTGGTTCGATTGTTCATTCGACGACATTAGCCTCGATACAGTAGATGAATACAAATTAAAGAGTGGAAATACAACTGCTCTCAACTTAAACCTCCAAGTCCCCAGAGTGTGGACTGGAGTACTCTAAGTCCCCAGAGTGCGGACTAGAGTATAAATGACTAAAACCTCCAAGTCCCCAGAGTGCGGACTGGAGTACTCTAAGTCCCCAGAGCGCGGACTAGAGTATAAACGACTTAAACCTCCAAGTCCCCAGAGTGCGGACTGGAGTACTCTAAGTTCCCAGAGCGCGGACTAGAGTATAAATGACTAAAACCTCCAAGTCCCCAGAGTGCGGACTGGAGTACTCTAAGTCCCCAAAGTGCGGACTAGAGTATAAACGACTTAAACCTCCAAGTCTCCAGAGTGCGGACTAGAGTACTCTAAGTCCCCGGAGCGTGGACTAGAGTATAAATGACTAAAACCTCCAAGTCCCCAGAGTGTGGACTGGAGTACTCTAAGTCCCCAGAGTGCGGACTAGAGTATAAACGACTTAAACCTCCAAGTCCCCAGAGTGCGGACTGGAGTACTCTAAGTCCCCAGAGCGCGGACTAGAGTATAAATGACTAAAAACTCCAAGTCCCCAGAGTGCGGACTGGAGTACTCTAAGTCCCCAGAGTGCGGACTAGAGTATAAACGACTTAAACCTCCAAGTCCCCAGAGTGCGGACTGGAGTACTCTAAGTCCCCAGAGCGCGGACTAGAGTATAAATGACTAAAACCTCCAAGTCCCCAGAGTGCGGACTGGAGTACTCTAAGTCCCCAGAGCGCGGACTAGAGTATAAACGACTTAAACCTCCAAGTCCCCAAAGTGCGGACTGGAGTACTCTAAGTTCCCAGAGCGCGGACTAGAGTATAAATGACTAAAACCTCCAAGTCCCCAGAGTGCGGACTGGAGTACTCTAAGTCCCCAGAGTGCGGACTAGAGTATAAACGACTTAAACCTCCAAGTCCCCAGAGTGCGGACTGGAGTACTCTAAGTCCCCAGAGCGCGGACTAGAGTATAAATGACTAAAACCTCCAAGTCCCCAGAGTGCGGACTAGAGTATAAACGACTTAAACCTCCAAGTCCCCAGAGTGCGGACTGGAGTACTCTAAGTCCCCAGAGTGCGGACTAGAGTATAAATGACTAAAAACTCCAAGTCCCCAGAGTGCGGACTGGAGTACTCTAAGTCCCCAGAGCGCGGACTAGAGTATAAACGACTTAAACAGATTGCGGACTGGAGTACTCTAAGTCCCCAGAGCACGGACTAGAGTATAAATGACTTAAACCTCCAATTCCCCAGAGTGCGGACTAGAGTACTCTAACTCCCCAGAGTGCAGACTCGAATATAAGCGAATCGGATCTCCAAGTTCCCTGAATATGAACTATGACACAATTGACTTGAATTTGTCAAATCCCTGACATACGGGCTAGAAAGTATTCTAAGTGCTCGAAGCACAGAATGGAAGTTCAACGACTCCCGAAGAGTTTCCGAGTTATATGAAGATGGACTGAGAAGTCTATGTTACTCACAACTGCTTGGATTAAAATCACAATCACAAAGAAAACTGAACAATAAGATTCTTTTGTAAGACAGAAAAAGGAACTAAACCTTATTCAGAAATGAGTTTCTATTACAACCCCTCCAAAGTTCAGAGTCGACATTCTATCTACAAGGACTAAGGAAATAGATGAAAATAATTACATGACTTAAACTAACCCTCGTTAAACGAGGATAGTAATCACTTCTTGTGCTTCTTCAACTTCTTTCCAGACAGCTCCTCTCAAGAGCATTTACCCTTGGTACTCTTCTTTGATAGAGGGGTAGCAACTGAAGGAGTACGGGGGCCTTCCATGGGCTTGGAACCGCCAGGAAGGATGACCTTCAACGGCTTGTTCAAAGGATCGTCCAAGTCCACAACTCGGGGATCTACTATGACCTTGACCGTCTCCTCCCTCTCTTTCTCGAGCCACTCCTTCATGCTCAATTCGGATGTATGCTCAGAGGCGCCTGTAATTTCTACTTCATAACCCCCGTCAGTAGGAGAGGAGGTTTTAGACTTGTCTTCGTCAAGCGCTCCGATCACCTGAGCGTCTGGACCAGAAGCCTCCCCTGCCTGAGTGGCTTCACTTGTTTTCTCCCCCACTTCCTTGGCAACATCGCTCCTCGGAGTGGACTCGGGGTCAGAACGGCCTGCACAAAATCGTGGAAAACAAGAATGCAATAGTCCTGCATAAAGAATAACGACTTTCGAAATCTTAAAGAGAACCTTAAAGAGAAGGATTATCTACCAGGTTCGGGCAAACTCTCAGCCATCCGAGAGGTCTCACCCTCTGGAATGGGAGACAGAATGCGGACTAAAGTACTCTAAGTCCCTGAGTGCGGACTAGAGTATAAATGACTCAAAAACCTCTACGTCCCCAGAGTGCGGACTACAGTACTCTCAGTCCCCAAAGCATGGACTAGATTATAGACGACTTCAGAAAAATCCCTAAATCCCAGAAGCGGACCAGATTACTCTAAGTTCCCAGAGTGCGAACTAGAGTATAAACGAGTTGACGAAAATCTCTGCGTCTCGAACTGTGGACTAAAGCGTAAGCCGTTCGACAAATCTCTAAGTCCCCGGAGCGTGGACTGAAGCATGAACACAAATTGGGCGTGAGTAAACCGGAGGGAGAATGACACTAAGTCACCAGAATGTAGAGTGGTGTATAAACATCGATAAATAGACGAGTGGATTCCGACCATTTTCTATTTCGCAAACTTCGGCCTGGAATCGACAGGAGGATTATTAGCCCGCTGAGGATGGAGTTTGACCATCCAACTAGTGACCTGGCCAAATCAATGCTGGGGGCAGGGGTACAAAACACTAAAAAGCCGAATACGACAGCTTACTATAGCTCTAGCGTGGCGTTCTTTATAACTTGAGGCAGCGACTGCATGGAGGCCTCAATACAGAACCAATCGAAACGGCATCCAAAGCTACGAACAACCTACTATATCATACCTCAGACCAAGGGTCAATGCCGATCCGCACCAAGCACATACGAATGTGACTCGGATGTTTGTTTTTTGAAAAACTATGACCCCCAGAGTATGAAAAGGAGGGTAAACCACGAATACTTGGTCAAAAATTCTCCAGCACCCTCGTTCGATTCATCAGGAGGAGTATGAAACTGGATGAGCATAACCCGACTGCATTTGTAGCCAACTTTACCCCGAGATCTGATTACAGAGCATGAACCAAAGTGGACGTGGATGACCATCCACTGTCCAAATTACGCCCTGAAACTTACGTGGCATCGAAGTATTCCTCTTGGAATGAAAAACCACGATAAAATCCAAGATAGGCGAGACCTAGTCTCCTATCGACTTGCATGATCCCACGATTCAACGGGAAAGAGAGTAAAGCTAAAGTGGGCATGGCTGGCCTTCCTACTTATCGGTATATGCCCTAGACCTAGGGGCACGAGCGAGAAGCAAGATGAATGTGAACCGACTATTCACCAATCACCTCTATGTCTTTGGAGTTTAGGTGAAAACATAAACATAGCTAGGACGAGACTCAACCGTTCATGCAGTACATTTATCAACCCGAGACTGGGAGAAGACGCATGGTCATCCAAAAACTGGCCACGATAGCTCAGTATTAAAACTTATATATAGTGCTTACAGCTACTCAAGGCAACGACCGAAAGGATGCCTAGAGATAGAATCGTTAAATCGATGCCAAAGCTTGGGGGCAACTGACTGTCACTCCAACCCGAAGGGCGAGTGAAGGATCATGAATGCATTGAATAGAAAATGCGTTACTCGAATATACAAGCAAATTCAAACTCATAGCAAGATCCAGCTATGCAGTTGCACGCAACTCGAGGCTGGCCCCTACTCGACATTTCCTTCAACGTGCTTTTAAGCTTGATCTTTGGCCATTTGCAGATAATCAATTAGAGCATTCAGAGCCCTTCATTATTTGACTTAACAACTCATGGCAAGACTCTAGGATTCGACCAGAGTAATCATCAACATTGACCGTCCCAACCATATTTCACATTGAATGTTATGCAAAATAGTTACATCTTTACTCAAAGAATCTGGGATGGCACCTGCTAAGCTGACGGTCAACATAGCAGCCAGCCATGGCGACCCTTTCCGGGTGCTGAATATCGGATCACAGCTCAGTGCAGTGATGATAAAAGAATTAGTTGGATTTTTCTGAATAAATGATGATATGTTCCCTTGGACCCATTCTGACATGCATATGTGATTTCATTAACTATCGTGAGCCATGCATTGGATATCAACCCGAAGCTATAAAAGCTAGCACAATCCTATTGATTTCATCATGAAAGCTCCACTCTTACTTTTAGGTTCACCCCATCAACGTCTATGCCTACCAGCCATTGCGACAAGGCACACAATGACCTAAGACGTCTGAAAGACTACTTAAATAGAATATCGAACTAAGCTAATTCAATATCACTTATTTCCCACGAAGGGCTATCCAAGGACGGAAATTAGCATACCTCACACCCAAATTCACTACCTCAGATGACTACTCGAAGAGTAGCAGAGAACCAAATATAAGATGGAAAATGTACGTGGATGGAGCATCCAATGATCAGTGTTATGGCTTGATAATGACTCCTGAGGAACGATCAATCTGCTACGTCCTAAAACTCGATTTACTTGTAACAAACAACGATGCTTAGTATGAAGCCTTGACTGCCAGCCTCAAACTTGCTAGAGGATTTGAAGTGAAAACTTTACATATCTTTTGTGATTCTTGATTGGTAGTATACAAATTTAAGGAAGTTGATCTTGCTAGGGGGCATTACCTTGCTCCTTATCTCGGCCAAGTCCAAGAGCTACTAACCGACTTCACGTATTACATCATTACACACGTACTCAGCGAACAAAATGAAAAGGTGTCATGGTTGACTCCTATCAAAGACTATCTACAATGAGGAATTCTTACTGAACGGAGGAATGGAAAACGACACATCCTCCTCAAAGCTTCACGCCAGATAATCTAAGAATAAGTCGTGTGTCAAAAGGAGTTTATCCATCCCCTTGCTTCAGCATATCGCCCATGATGATATCTTGAGCAAATTCTATGAAGAAGAATGCGGTAATAACATCAAGGGGAAAACCATGATAAAGAAGGTACTCTGCTACAGGTATTACTGGCCAACTATCAACCTAGCAGCGGTTGATCATGCTAGACAATGTGACGAGTGCAAGATGTTTGCAAAAAATCCGGGAACCCCGCCGATGGAAATTATTCAAATGGCTAGTTCATAGCCGTTTGCCACTTGGGGGCACTGAAATCATCTTCTTGTCGATCCTAAAGGTGGTGCGAAATACACCATCATATCAGTTGATTACGTCACCAAATGGGCAGATGAAGAACTCTTAACCACGACCAAGATGAAGAAAATAATCAACTTCTTTATCCGTAACGTCATATGTCCTTATGACCTTCCATGATCCATTATAACTGCAAATGGACAGGTTGAAGCTGTGAACAAAATCATAGAGTCTGCTGAAGAGAGGTTTGGAAAACTCCTCAAGTGGCTGATTGCAACCCTTATTTCACAGAAAATACAAACAAGGAATCGCGATTGAATTACAATTAAACTGGATGGAGTTGGCGACGACTTATAAGCATATAAAACGCATCTGAGAGCCAATGGCAAGAACATGTACCCGAATGTGCATGTGTACATCCGAAAAAGTTCGACTTCTTGAAATCAACAGAAATTGAATTCTCACTAAGGGTTATTAAGAGAAGACTAGATCATATAGCCGAAGCTTATTAGCTCTGCAGAATCAGACACGGATGGCCACTAATGAACTACAACCCTGGATTTATAATATTGGGAATCGACCGAGCATCACGATGACCAAAGAAGGATACAACACCTTGGGAGGATAAATTGGAGGATAATGACTATTCAAGAAACATGGTGGATTTCTTTCTGAAGACAAGGAATACTCGCTGATTCAAAGCGTGTTGTGTTTCTTCACACGACACACTTTGGGGGGCAAGTGTTAACCGGCATCTTGGCCCGGTTACAAAACGACGGTTGAAGAAATTATCATTAGCACTAGACAAGATTCTGATCAAGGAGAGACTGGAGGTGGTAGCAAGTTGTCAGGCCCACAATAAAGCAAGAGCATTCGGCCTGCCTGGCCTGGTGCGCAGATTCACCCACTATGGGCAGAGGCACCTTGTTCCTAAGCCCATGAAGGAAGTCCAACCCATCTTCCTCTATAAATAGAAGGGCAGGGGCACAATGAAATGAATCCTTTTTGGAGAACACTGGGGAGACTCTGCCATTTTTGAGACTCATCTTCTCTACTTAACAACTTCATTCAAGCATTTGATTCACGAATTGTATTTGTAATCAACTATTAAGAAGATCAATAAAGTTTAACCTCAAAGTGGACGTAGGCAATTACGCTGAACCACTATAAATTTGGTGTTCTTACTTTCTGCATTTAAATTAGCATTCTCTTCCTTGTTTAATTTATCTTCATCACTTATATCTCTACACAATCTTTCTCTACGAGGTTAGTGACCAATATTGGTGCTAACAATTTAATTTGGTTTGGATTGATACTTTGTGTGGATTGATTTCATTTGGTTTGAAGTTTGCTGTGTGAAACATATATATATATATATATACACATTAAAATGATTATAGTCTTAAGTTAAAGTTATTATGCTTATATGTATCATTATTTCTTAATCCATATATATTCCGTTGTATAGTTTATCAATGCAGGTACTAAAGTCCAAGAGTAAGGGGAGTAAATTTTTTGTTGATGACAAAGGGGGAGAAGTATAAAATAGGACAGTTAGGCATAGATTAAGGGGGAGTTGTTAGTTTTAGGGTGAGTTATTAGGATAGAAGTGATATTTTATAAACAAAGGTTGTCATCATCAAAAAGGGGGAGATTGTTAGTCCCTGAGGAGTTGGTTTTGATGACAACAACCTTAGAATAGATTATAAAATATAAATACTAACATTACAAGTTTAGATATATATGTATTTGCAGGATCTAACCATGTAGGTATCAAGAATGAAGACTGTCCAGTATAGAGATTCAAGATACAGAGATAGAAGACTCATGAGTAACAAGATTATCAAGAGTTCAAGGTTAAGTCTGTTTTATTAGGAATATTTGTTAAACTCGTAGAAAAGCACTGGCATATTAATATCCAATTTATTCGTGGAATGGAATCCACTTCGAGCCCGTTAAAGGGATGGAACCCTAAGTAGGATGGAACCTACGAAAATCTAGTGGGACATTGTTTTGTATCCACTTATTTTAATTCAAATGATTTTAGTAAATTATCTTGTTTTCAAAATGATTTCAAAACTTTCCTTTTAAAAAGATTCAAAACTCTCTATCCTGATTTTAAATAATTTTAGCCTCAAAACATCTTTAATTTCAAAGTCAAAATACTCCTGTTTTTAAAATGTCTTTTCAAATAATATATTTAACTTTTAATATTTATACTTAGATTTAAATATAAAAGTATAGTTAAATTATGTATTTATTGTTCTTTATATTTACTTATGAATTTCAACTATATTCAAGTATATTTATAAAGTTTTAAATAGTTTTTATATAAGATAAATATTGTTTTTATAGAAATTCAAATTATCATTTTTGGCTGAGGGATGTCGACATGCCCCTAGGTTGTATGTCGACATAGTGATAGTTGAAGATCAAATTCAAATTTCAAAAGAAGTGTCTTTTCGCCATAACTCTTCATGAATGGTCATGGCTGTTGGTTTTCTATAAATAGGGGTCAGTTTCAACGAATTTTTAATCACTTTTTTCTGGTTTTCACTCCTCTTCATCTTCCACATTTCTTATTACAAAATCATACCATTACTCTACCGAAATCAACATCGAATCATACTCGATTACTTCTAGTTTGATTCTCCATCACTATCTCTACAAGGTTCTCAGTGCTATTCAGAGTTATAGGTTTCTTTGTAATATATAAGCGAGAAAAGGTGTGATTTTAGCCTTGTAAATCAATCAAGCGAGAAAAGGTGTGATTGTAGCCCTGGAAATCAATTGGGTGAACTTGTTGCCCGGTAAATCAAGTATCCCTACCCAGAGGATTGGTATTCTGGAGGGTATACCTCGTAGCCTTGAAATCGAGGGTTGTAATTGTTGAATTGCTTTTGAAAGGAAATCCGTACTTAATTGTGCGGGACTGGATGTAGGGTAACTCCGAACCAGTATAAAATCCGGTGTGTTCTTTCCTTTACTGCTTTTACTTTATATTTGCATCTGTGTTTGATTTTGTGTTCATATCTGTGTCTGATTAGTGTATACATTGTTAATAAAGTAAGATAAACTCAAAAAGATTAACAAATTTCTTAAAACACTATTCACCCCCCTCTAGTGTTATTTCTAGCCTTAAGATCCTTAATCCGCATTTCTCACAACATGTAGGGGTAAGAGTCTCTTGCTCACCACCAAACAGAAAGCGAGAACCCCCTATCATGCTGCACACTCCAACTGATGGAGCATACCCCAACAAGGGGTAAGTGCCAGATCCGATCACGGTTCCATCTAATACAATCATCGATAAGAAGAGGTTTTGTGAATAGGGAATCATTCTTTAATTGATTAAGTTCTTTTTATCAAAAGATCTCCTTCCGATATATATATATTTCTAGAACATTCTTTTCGGTATATACGGATATATTAAACCACTCTTATCAAATCTTTGATTACTAAATTCCTTTTTAAATTCCAAACCATTTCATATTTTCTTAGGAAAATATTCCAAATCAATTATTTTAAATCTTAACAAACACTTCCAAATCATAACTTTTAACATGGATCAAAAATAGTGTTATTCAAGACATCGTTTACTATAAATCCAAACAAATAAATTTTAAGTATAGGAATTAAATTAATTCCAGATCATCTCATTTAAATCTTAACAAAGATTTCTTAGTTTAAAACTCATACTTTTGATTTAGTTGAAACCATGTTATCTAGGGTGTTAATCCAAACCCAGTAAATTATTACGTGAGCAGAATCTATAAAAATCATCTAATTCTACTCAATATCAATCCCTGTATTCAAAAAATACAATGGGCGGAATAACGGCGAAATCGCCTTTTAAATTCCATTAATAGTACGAGTTCCCTCTTCAGGCTTTAACACCGAGTACAAGAAGTTCATCTCTATAAAATCCAAGTTATTTAAATCTTAAAAAATATCTTTCTTTATCCTTTGGAAAATTTCGATCCAAGTACATCAAATTCACTATCCCATCCGTCGGGCCAGTCCGGATAGCCAGGGAGAGCAGGAAACTGGTTTTCCAAACTCAAGCCTAGACACTATCTCTCTAACACCCATAAGGCGGTCTAGTTATTTGATCGACTATAAATCATTAATCATTTCAAAACTCCTTTAAATCATCTTTAAATAAACTTTATAAATAATTTAAAAAGATTTACAAAAGATTTGTAAAAGGATGGTTAAGTTTAAAACTAGTTTTCAAAAGTTATAAAAAGTGATGCGAAAAAGTACTACGGAAAGTGCCTTTTAAAATATATTGATCAAATCGACTTTTTATTATTTGAAATTTCATTTTTATTACTCAAATCACTTTAAAACATTTATATGATTTATTCCACATTTTTAGACAATTTTAAAAACATCATTTTTAAAGAAATCCAGTTTTGGACGTTGAATTGTAAATTCAGGATTTTTCAAAAACTTGTTTTACTTATATTTCAAAATATACTTATCGAAATCTCGATTTTATTTCTTATTAATTTACGATCAAAAATTCTTAGAGTTTCAAAACTCATTACCTTTATAATCATAAGGGCATTATTACTAAGTGTATGTATCCAGCTCCGTGCGCGATGTTTTACGATTACAGAGCTATTTATATATAAAACAATTTTCATCCATTTTATCGATTTAGATTTCGAGAAAATATTTTTGTAAATTTTTATTCAAAATGAAATTAATATTACTTATTATTACTCAAGACAATATTATTTGTATTATCCACCTTTTATTTAAATAAATTTAATTTATCAAAGTGATAAATTGGCGGGTCGTTACACCATTTCAGCTATGTTATATATTTACATATTCTTCACCCTAGACATTATCTAATATATCACCTTATGCACTTATTAGATACGTGGTTCTTTTGAATGGATAACCGTGGAGTCTCAAATGTACTGTTATATGTTGTATACATATTTCTTTAGTTTCTCATACTAGATTTATGTCTAATGCTTGGTTTTGTTTTTCCTATATTCCTCGCATACTCTTTTGAACAGTTTGAGAAGAATAGGTTTTCATGATGTTCTTTAGGGCTCAAGAAGACGAGCTGGTTGTTTCACCTACCATAATATTTTTATTTCCACTGGTGTGTCATTACACAAACACTTGCCCTTAGCAAATCCTCAAGCATACGGTTAACCCTCTGATTTGGCGATACGTTTGTGGTTGGTAAGCCGTACACAGGTACAACTTCATACCCAATGCACTTTGCAAACCACTCCATAACTCACTAGTGAATAATGGGTCCCTGTCACTGACAATGTTGCTCAGAATTCCATGCGACCTCACCATATTTTTTCATGTATAGCTTTGCTAAGTTGGATGCCATCCTTTGCATCTTCACTAGGATAAAATGGACATTCATAGTTAATCTATCAACTATCACCCAAATATTACCATTTTCTATCTTGAACCTAGGCAATTCGTATAAAATCCATAAATATTGAATCCCACTTCTAAGTCAGTACCTTAAGGGTTGAAGTAAACCGCTCGGCTTTTGATGATCAGTTTTCACTTGTTGACATGCGAAACACTTCTTCACACTTTCTCCTATGTCTCTCTTCATCATTGCCCAAAAGAAGACTCTCTTCATATCATGATACATTTTCGTGCCCCCAAGATTAATAGTAAACTTAGACCCGTTACTCTCTTCCAAGACTTCTTTCCAAAGGACTCCTACATTTGGAACACACAATTTCCCTTTTGAGATGACCCACCTTTTCGACTCTTGAAAATCGACATTAATACATTTATGGTATTCACGTGCCACAAATTCAAGTTCCGTAGAGGCGGATGATCAGGGGTAAAACAAAATAAAATAGAATATAGAAATTAAGATTTTCACATCACATTGGATAACTTATAATTATACATAAAGATAGTACATACAATCACTCCCAAAATGATGCATCAGAGTCATGACAAGTACTAACCCAACTAGGGACAGATATAACTGCTTATCCCCACATAGGTGCTGGTATATACTTATACATAATATAGTGGAAATAGAGATAGATAACTACAAATTGAGGAATCTTCTACTCAGGCTCATTCCAAAATGCTCTAAGCTAGATCTGACTACTTGGCTGCCGAAAATTAAGGCACCTAAGAGTTTAATGGAAAAGAAATAAACTTCGGGTCAATCAAGGGACTGGTGTGAGAAAACTCAAAAGAACGGATACCTTTGGAAAACAAAAGGTATCTCATAAGATCATGCTATACATAAATAGAGATGGGTTTTTACCTTATGATAACATAAACATTTGCTATGTAAAATCAGAGATATCATAATAGTGTCTGGGGTAAAAATACATATTAATCATAGCCGAAATTGTTACATTGATTAAATTCCAGCATAACAAGTATACAATCAAGTCTGTAAAGGTAGGTATTGAAGAATGGATTTACAAAAATGAAAAAGTAAGGGACTACCTTCCGATAGTACATTTCTAAAGGATTGAACCAAGGCACAGCCCCGCTGCCCTCTACCAACACAGAACTGGCCTACCTTTACCATAGATAGTATTGAATAACCCATCACCCCGGTCGTTCCCGACCTATCCATGGGATCCCAAAGCATACACAACAAACCCGAAATATAGAAGGAAATCTAGAAAGGTGATGATCATATCCTAATGGGTGCGACCCATATAGCCTTGCTGCGTCTACCATGTTTTTATCATTACCAATGTGTGAGGCTTGAGGTAACATTTTACCTTTCACATGAAAAATCCCACTTTGAATTCCACATTGCCATTTCCGATGACCCACTAACTGGTTTCCATAAAAGTACAACCCCCGAGTTCATACGCCTTGGGGAAGGTTGTTAAGTATAAGAGGGTTACCTCCTACATCACCAAACAGATGTACATTTGTAAAAACCAATGTACGTGGTCTTAGAAATGCAATGTCAGACAATAGTCCACACAATTTGTCCAGGAATAAGACAAACCGAAGGTACTCCTACTACATCCTATTTGGGATTTACCCCTAGGATTATTAGCGAGCAATCCCTGCATTGAAGATTTCAAAATCATTGTCTTCAACATGTCTTCACTTTCGAATGCGTATATTGGTTTGAAGTGGTTTTCAGATAAGAATCACCCAAATCCGATCTCGGTCACTCCGAACCAAATATCAATAGAAAAGATGCTAAGCATGTGGGTGATTGGTGATCATCATTCAATCAATTAATATCTTTATATCCGATAAAATTTCTTTGGAGATATATTTTAAACCATTTCTTCTTGGTATATACAGATTTATTAAACCTCCTTTTCACTTTGGAAATACCAAATCATTTCCCTTGAATTACTTAGAAAAATTATTTCCATCTTCTATAATTTCAATCTTAATGGAGATTACTTATTTCCAAAACATATCTTTTAATGGGTTAAAAACAATGTTATTTAAGACACCGTTTATTGTATAGCCAAACCAATTAGTACTGAGTACAAAGGATTCGTAAATTTTAGATTAATTATACAAAGTAGTAATTTTGGTATTCAACCTGTATATTCGTCGAATAACGGTGAAATCACCTTTTAAATTCACACGGATAGTAAGGGTCCCCTCCATGGAATTTAATACTGAATTTAACTAGTACGTTCTCTTTACCATCAAAATATTATTTGAAATCTTGTTTAACTCTGTGGGTTCCAAGTCTCTTTTCTTTTATCTGAAGAAAACACAATCCGAGTAAATCAAATTAACTATTCCCTCCATCGGTCCTGTCCGGATAGCTAGGGGGAGTAGACAACTGGTTTTCCAAACTCCAGGCCAGAGACTACCTCTCTGTCACCCATAAGGCAGTCAAGTTATTTGATCGAACTCTAAAAATTTAAAACACATGTATCATTATTTGGAAAACATTTCCAAAAGATTCAGAAAGAGAAATCCAAGTTTAAATTATTTATTCAAAAATTGTCAAATTCAGTTGTTAAATTGCTCGCGAACAGTGATTTTAAAGCTTTGTAGATCAAAACACTAATTCCATTTTATATTTATGTCCACTTTAATAACTCAAATCCCTTTAATTCATTTTAACATATTTGTGGAGTTTATTTAATATTTTTAAAGATTTAGAAATATCAAATTTTAAAAGGTTGAAAACCGTGGTTTGCGAACTGCCAAAATGTGACTATTTTGAAAACTTGGTTTAGACATATCTCAAACTTTATTAAATAAAAACTCGATTTTGATTTTTCGTTTTCATTTATTAAACTCTGGTTATAAAAGCCCAGAAAATTCTTATTTCAAAGAATTCCGACTCATATCCTACACATCCATTTAACTTTTCGGATAACGAAATCGTGAACTACCGTTACACGACACGCTTATTTTGACTCCATTTTCCAATCTTTTTCAAACATTTTCGAAATGTGTTTTAATATTTATAAAACTTCATAAGCCATTTTAAACCATTTTTAAAGGGGTTAAGAATGCTATATATACCATTATAATTTATAAAGGTAAGTGATTCTTTGTATAAATTCGACGTGTATTTTACCGCGAATCATTTCCATATCAAGCAAGCATATAACCAACATCCAAAACATGATGATAAAGCAACACAATGAGCACATAAACATACCATATCATCATAGAAATTATTAGTAAAAGGTACTATTTGCATCAAAAATTGACACGAACACCCAATAGAGATTTTGTAGAGAATAAATGAAGAATGATAAATGAAAAAAGAGGAAATAAGTAATTAAATAACTGAAAATTAGCAATAACAAGAACACAACAATTTATAGTGGTTCGGCGTTGAAAGCCTACGTCCACTTTGGAAAAAAAACTTTATTAATTACTTGAATCATTGAGTATTGAGGGATGGATTAGAGTAGAACCCTAGTTACAAAAAAGTGCAAAGCAACAAGCAACATAAAGATCCCCAAAATGAACAATCAAGTCTATATTTATAGGGTAAGACGGTGAAATATTTTCCTGAAATTTTGGTAGCGGAGTTTCCAGATGCAGAAGAAGTCATAGTTTTGATCGCGAGACCAACATCGTTCATAATAACGACCGGCACTGATCGTTTTATGAGCTCCTTTTGGAATACGATCGATATAGTGGGCTCCACTCTTCAATATATTGATGTTCCCAAAGTTTCATGTGTATTTGACTAGTAGATTTTGAGATATCAATCGTTCTCCACTAAGTTGAACTGTAATATCGATACGTACGATCCATAATTAGTAAACATGGATCGTACCCGATCCATTTTCAGTAAATGGTATATTTTCATATTTTTTTCATTCTATCAAGTCTGTCTTCTGCTTTCGCTTTGCCACTGCTTCATATTATCGTCTTTGCTTGATCTTTGGGCTTGGTGATTGTTAATCTGACTTGTCGGTCCCGATGACAGTCGAGTCTAACTTGTCTAGTCAGTTCAAATATGGTCGGACCAAAAGGCTGGATAACACTTGCCCTCCAAAGTTCATCTTATTTCAACATGACGTGCTTTGAATTGATGCAAGTTAATGTCGTCGAAAAGGAATCCATCTAGTTTTCTGAATAGTAATTATCCCTTCGATCAATTATTTTTCTTGAAGAGTCGCATCTCCTTTTGTTTTGCTTGACGTTTGATTGATTTCCAATAGTGTAAATTCTGGACTGTAATTTGCTAATTAATATCTATGCCCAGTTCTATTGAGCTAGTGGTCTCGGTTATCCGATTTGGTTCTTTCTCTAATAACTCCAGGTGAGAATTTAATTTCTAACGATTTTAAGAAAATGAATTTTTGGGATGCATACATGTACGTTCATGTACACATTCTTGTCACTAGCTCCTAGATGTATTCGTATGTTCATGGGTCGTTACCAATTTAGTGGAATGCAATTCAATTATTTGCATTTTTTAAAGATGGATCGACATGAATCCATCAGGTAAATGGATTGTACTTGATCCACTTTTAACTTTGATCGAGTTAAATTCATTTGAGATTGGTTCATGCCCGATCATTCACCCCTCTCTTCTTTTTTCTTTTTTTTAAGAAAATAATGGATCGTTCCAAAGCCTTTAGTTTTGGATCATACATGATCCAAGTGTATGTTGAACAAACCAATTCACTACGTATTAAAGAGAAGGATCGGTATACATCCATCATAGAACGATCGCAGCCGATTGTTTCTTGGTTTTGTCGTTTGATTGAATCGTGGGTTAAGAAAGATGGATCGGTGCAAGATCATCATAAAACAATCGTATCCAATCATTTATTGGTTGGATTGTCCATTGAACTGCTAACTTCAATGGTTCATATTGCTTCCTTCATTTATTTACTTGGATGCTTAGATTATTTTACCCACTTCACTTCATTTGCTATCGTTGCTACCTGAACCAAAAAAGAAAACCCCATCTTCATCTTCTCCTTCACCATCGATCCACCGAGCTTCCAGATTCAACTCCATACTTTTCTCGTAACCATCTTCATAAGTTGGTTCAACTCCTTGCTCCGTCAACCATCATCGCCGCCATCTCCTACAGATCTTGTTTCATAATCGAATCCAAATCGCTTCCATCCTCCACTTTTAATTTCTGACATAGATAGGTTGAACTTCTCTTACTTGTTATAAATTAGTGACAAGATGATGGGACCTCGTTCTTGTTTGCATGATTCAGGCTATGGCGATTCAATCGGTCGGAACGAAGGGGGTGATGGTGATGTTTTGTTGAGATTGGATAGAGTGTGCTTGTTTGGGGCTTAAGGTGGAAGATCGTTTTCGGCCGATCGTTCGTGGAGTTCCAAAATGTGGACTGTCACCAATCATTCCTAACGGGGTTGATGTGGTGAAGTTACTAGTATAGGGGAATGAAATAGAGTTCGATCGATCATTATGATGGATTGCTATTTGAAGAAATGAAGAAAATTGGGACCCATTGTTTTCTGGTAGGGTATTTGGTCGATCATTTTTTGGATCGGCATTTGGGGTTTTGAATTGAAGTGATGTATGGAACCAGAGTTGAAGGATGGATCGATCGTAATGATCAACATGGGATAACGATCGGTTGAGTTACTTGGACGATCAGTTGTGAATTGATTGTATAGAAACGATCAGCCGATGGAAGTTGGTTCGGTCATGCACATTGGGACATATTGGTCATTAAATCATTTTGGATCGGTTGTTGGTTTAAATTTAATGAACATACTTAAATTCCTCAAATCTTAATTAGAAATTTGTGATGAGCTTCAGCCTTGAACGCTTGAATGGTCGTACCTGACTTGCATATGAAATGGACTACATATTCAGACGTATATGATCAATCAAACTATGGAACGTACTTGACTAATCTTCTACATCTTTATGTTTTTTTCTATGCCTTGGACAAAATTTTGAAGCTCATCCACTTCTAAATCACAATTCAAACTTCGACATGCCAACAACTAATCCCGATGCTTAGACTGAATCCTTAGCCAGTGAAATGGAGAATCGATTGAGATGGTTAGTAATGATGGTGACTCTGGTCGAATCTCGGAGTCTCACCATAGTTGTTGTCTTTAATTCTGAACTATTTTTCATTGCATTGCATGACACTTCACCACTCTGCACTAGCATACACTTTGCAGGGGGAAAGAAGGTTATTTTTTCTAATGACGATTATCTACTAAGTTTAGTAGTCTTGGGTTTCAAATGCTTGGGGCGTTTAGCTGCCATGTCCTGTAGACAGCCCTCATAGCACAACAATACAAGTAATGAATCGAGCTTCGCAACTACTTTCGATGGACTCTTCTCTAAACATCAGGCTGAACAATCGGAAAGTTCCTGTCTATTACCCAGCCTTTTCTTTGTCGTTCCTGTCCTTCCAACAGAAGTGCTTGATCCTGCTCTTGACACTCTAGTAGAAGGTATATGTGACGACCGCCCATGACCCATGCACCGAATCTAGAGATAGAGCGCTGTAAAGTGTGCCAGGCGACCATGGACGATTGTCAAGGTAAGATTTAAAACAACAGAATCTATCGTATTACTCACAGCGCATGGACAAAATACAATAGAACATATGTATAGTGAAGCTTTACAGAACAAAATGACATCATATAAAACTCCATAATAGTTGAATACAAGCATCCACATAGTCAATACATCCAGCCTCACTACATATCTCTCAGAGAATACAAAACAGCGGAATATCCAGTACATATAAGAAGATAATATGCAACCCTCTAGCTCGTCTTCGATATCAGCATCGTGAGAAGAGAACAGCACCTGTCACCTGCTACCTAGTCTGCCCATCCCAAAATGGACGAACAGCCCAAGGCAATAAGAATTAAAACATAAAGCCTTGAGTCAGACAACAGTCTTAGTGAGCAGTAAATTAACTAACAACATACCAAAAGAGCATAAAGGAAAAGGAATAGGAATACAACCCTCCCACTCCAACCTCATTCTACAGTGATAGCCCCCAGACACACACTAAGCAGAAGCAAACATAGCAGAGCATACAATTTAAAGTAAAACTACTATCACTCGAGTCAAGGGCGATGTTTTCCAAGTACCAAGGCCTAAATCAGATAAGTACCCAGAAAATACCGCTCTTGAGTCCGAATGACGATACAACCAAACATCCATGACTCTGGCTATCACTGTTGTCATTGCTTCGATATCACCGTTAATTGAATGACCGGCACATTCTTTCAGCCGTCCGTCAAGGGCTAATGGAAACCCCGGTTCTAGACATAACTCCCACACGTCGTCGCAGCCCGTGCCTAGGACTATCGAATCTGCCCAGAGTACTCGACCATCAACAGTTGGCCGTTGGGACTATCGAATCTGCCCAAACGTACTCTTGCTTAGAGCATGCTAGAACCTTCAACAACGATGCTATCCAAGCCTCCTAGTCATCCTCCTCGACGACTATTCTCATATCCATTCATTATCCTCAACTCGAATCATATCACCGAGTTATCAACATGCTTGGAATGATCCCGTCTGGATTAGACCAAGTCTTCATCACATGATTGCCTCGCTTCATTACATCCTCGCAAAGCCTCATCTCATCATCACATCATCAAATCTATGCATAAGAGCTTCATCATCCCACTACATATGCCACGAGCAGCTTTCCCAATTCAAGAGCCTTTCCCTTAGCTTTTGAATCACCTTCGATCTAAATCTAGTCATCAATCATCTAGTTCATAACAATCAATCAAATCAAACATCAATCCAAGCAATCAAGTATTCAAAAATGATCTAAGTAGACAATTATAACAATAATGGCATTTTCGTAATTAAAGAGTTGAAAGTCCAATAAGCATGAAAACATGGATTATATCTCTACAAACTTGATGAATGAACTTGCATAGTTTAACATATGATAAAAGGGATGTAACATCATCATGAACAATGGATCTATATGGATCTACACTTAGGATGAAGAAAATGCATGGAAATCACTATTTTAACACCAAATCGAGCCAACAATCCGATATACTCCTTTGGATCCGTGTGAGAGATAATCACCACTCACCAAATCACTTAAACAAACCCAAATCAACACGCTTCAGATCTGGACAGCGAAGGATCAAGCTTGATCTATCACGAATCCGCTTCAAACGATGAAATCTCTCTTGAAAAGATGAAGATCTTCAACTTTAGCTCTTGAATCTTCAATCTTGATCTTCAACTTGGATGGATGTAAGCACTAGATTAGAGTGGAGAAAAGAAGTGAAGAAGTGTAGAAGTCGAGCTCTCAAAATGGCAGCACTTCGTCGCTTAAAAATCCGGATCCCAAAAATGAAGCCAACCCCCTTCTATTTATAGGCAGAAAATTCGCTAAGTCGTAACTCGGCTAACTCCATAAGTCGTCTCCGACTTATCCCTATTCTCGACTCAACACTCAGCCGACATACGACTTAACAGATCCAAGTCCCTACGACTTAAGACAATGCTATCTCCTTAACTCGGCCACGACTCAACCAGGTTACGACCTAACTGGGTCTCCGACCTACGACTTACGAAGGAGTACGACTTACGACTTAACTCTTTAAGTCATCTACGACCTAACACTTTGGCCTAACCCAGCGACCTAACAAACTTACGACTTAACACGTAACTGGGTTACGACCTACCCCATACGACTTAAACAACTGCCGACTCAAAAACTCACTTGTCTAACTTCTAACTCGGTCACGACTTAACACAGCAGCCTACCTACGACTTAACATAGCAGCTTTGCCGATCTATCAGGATAAGACTCAACTCCTAAGTCGTCCAGGTCTTAAGTCGACCACTCCCTTAACTCGTCAGCCGACTTAACACTTAACTCAAAACTTCCCTTAACTCGGCAACGACTTACAACCTACGACTTAATACTTGCCGAGTTAACTTCGACCTACTAACTTAGCCCAGCTACGACTTATCTCCTTAGGTCGTCGCCGACTCACCCCTTAAGTCCTTAACTCGCCCAGACTCATCACTAACTCGTCCAGAACTCATAAGTCGGCTACGACTTAGGACTTAACCAAAATTCTTCCCAAAATCTGAAACAACCTAAAATGTTGAAAATTCCAGATTTGAACGAACTTTTCGATCCGTAAAAAAACGGGTCGTTACATTCTCTCCCCCTTAGGAATTTCGCCCCCGAAATTCCAAGCAAACAAAGCAATCAAAGACTATTCTGTACGCCTACCATCCATAGAAATCAACAAACCATGCATCCAATTCTAGCTTAGCGTACAGAATTCTAAGACTTAGAACAAGTTACAATGTTGTTAGATGATACGACACCTTAGGGCCATACCTCGAAGAGTTCAGGATGAGCTGCCTTCATCCTCTCTTCCACCTTCCACGTACAGTCGTTATCATCGTCACTCCATTGTATCTTGAGCAATTTAACTACCTTTCTCCTAAGCTGTTTCGTGTCGGTTTCAACAACACGAAGCGGCTTACGAGGTCTTCTATCGACTGGATCAACTTCGAAGTCTTCACAGCTATCAGCAGAACCACTGTATTCGAGTCGTGCACATACTTCCGTAGATATGATACATGAAAAACATTGTGCACACCCGACATCTTCTCAGGTAACTCCAACCTATAGGCGAGCTTTCCAATTCGCTCGATGATCGGGAATGGTCCAACAAATCTCGGAGTCAATTTTCCTTTCTTCACGAATCGAATAACATTCTTTAGTGGAGAAATCTTCACAAAAACCATATCTCCTACGTCGAATTCCAAATCCTTTCGACGCTTATCAGCATAACTCTTTTGACGGTCTTGGGCTGTCTTCATTCGTTGCCGAATGATCTCTATGCAATCCGAAGTCTGTCGAATCATCTCTGGCCCAAGCATCAGCTTTTCTCCAGTTTCCAACCAACATGTCGGAGAGTTACACGGTCTTCCATACAATGCCTCATACGGTGCCATACCAATGCTTGACTGGTAACTGTTGTTGTACGCAAACTCCACCAAATGAAGGTGATCTTCCCATGATCCTCCGAAATCCAAAACACAAGCTCTGAGGAGATCTTCCAAAACTCGGTTGACTCTCTCAGTCTGACCATCTGTTTGAGGGTGATAAGCTGTACTCAAACACAACTCGGTTCCCAAAACTTCCTGGAAGCTCTTCCAAAATCCACTAGTGAACAATGGATCTCGATCGCTCACTATACTCTACGGAATACCATGGAATCGGACTATCCACTTAACATACAACTCAGCCAACTTTGATGCAGTCCTAGTCGATCGAACAGGAATGAATCGTGCACTCTTAGTCAGACGATCTACAATGACCCAAATCCCTTCATTTCCCGTCCTGGTTCTAGGCAACCCATCGATAAAATCCATCGACACTTGTTCCCATTTCCATGTAGGAACTTCTAATGGCTGAAGCAATCCACTTGGCTTCTTCTGTTCGGCTTTTACCAACTGGCAGTTCATACATTTGGAAATAAAATTTCCAACATCCTTCTTCATACCTTCCCAGTAGTAGGTTCTCTTCATATCCTGATACATCTTATTTCCACCTGGATGAATTGTCAACTTCGAGTGATGACTTTCCTTCAGAACTTCACTCCTCAATTCATCTATATCGGGAACAACTAGTCGTCCTTGCTTCCGAAGCCAACCCTCTCGATCGACCTCGAATCCTTTATCCTTTTCTGGATCCAATCCAGATTCCAATTCATGGATAATCTTGACAAGCTTATCATCTCGCTTTTGGCTCTCACCAATCCTTTCCACAAGAGTGGGTCTTATTGATAAGTTTGCCAATATCTCAGGTTCCAATTCGCATCTAGGCCTGAAGTCAAATCCAGCTAAATACTCGAGACTCTTCCATTCTAAAAACATGGCTCCCAATCCTGCATGTCTTCGACTTAACGCATCTGCCACTGCGTTACCTTTTCCCGGAGTATAAGCTATACCAAAATCATATGATGCCAAAAACTCTAGCCAACGTTGCTGCCGAAGATTCAAATCCTTTTGGGAGAAAAGATACTTCAGCGACTTATGATCCGTAAACAACTCGAATCGAACTCCCAATAGATAATGTCTCCACATCTTCAGAGCAAATACAATCGCCGCTAACTCCAAATCATGAGTTGGGTAATTCCTTTCATGCGGCTTCAGTTGTCGACTGGCATACGCAATAACTTTATCCCTCTGCATCAGCACTGCTCCAAGTCCAGTACCACATGCGTCGGTGTAAACCACCATCTCATCATTCCCACTAGGAATAGTCAAAACAGGAGCACTCGTCAATCTCTCTTTCAGGGTTCCGAAAGCTTGCTCACACTTAGCATCCCAACTGAACACTTGGTTCTTTTTCGTCAATCCTGTTAACGGTGCAGCTACCTTGGAGAAGTCTTTGATAAACCGTCGATAATATCCTGCTAATCCAAGAAAACTTCTCACATCTGATGCATTCTTAGGTCTAACCCAATCCTGGATTGCTGCCACCTTAGCGGGATCAACCGCTATTCCATTTCCAGAAATCACATGGCCTAAGAACCTCACTTCACTCTTCCAGAAGTGACACTTCGAAAACTTAGCCCTCAGCTGATGTTTCCGCAAGATTTCCAAAACAATACGCAAGTGCGTCTTGTGCTCCTCTTCCGTTCTGGAATAAATCAGAATATCATCCACGAACACAAGTACAAACTTGTTCAACCGATCTCTGAACACTCTATTCATAAGATCCACAAAATATGCTGGCGCGTTAGTCAATCCAAACGGCATTACCAGCCACTCAAAGAAACCGGATGGTGTCCTAAAAGCAGTCTTCGGCACACTATCCTTAGCCACTCTCAACTGGTGAAATCCCGTTGCCAAATCCATCTGAGAAAACACCTTAGCTTCGTGAAGCTGATCAAACAAGTCATCTATTCTCGGCAATGGATACTTGTTCTTCTTAGTCACCTTATTCAGCTCACGATAATCCACACACAATCTCAACGATCCGTCTGCCTTGGTTGCAAACACAACTGGTGCACCCCACTCGGACACACTACGCCGAATGAATCCTTTCTGCAAAAGATCATCAACTTGCACCCTCAACTCCTGCTGTTCCCTAGGCGCCATCCGCCTAAGAGGCATCACAACAGGTCTGGCTCCTTCAACTAGATCTATACGAAACTCGATCTCTCTATGCGGCGGCAACCCTTTGACTTCGTCAAAGACATCCTCGAATCCATTAGCGATCGGCATTGATGACAGTCCATCCCGTGGAACAACTAGCGAATACATGAAGCTCATGAAGACGCCTTCTTCATGCTTACATCGTATCACAATCTTTCGCCCCTCCACATTCTCGACTGTCACTTCCAACCTTTCGCAATCAACCTTAGCCGCATACTTCCTAAGCCAGTCCATTCCCAAGATAATTCCGAACCCCGCAAAGTTCAGAACAAAGCAATCACAAACAAAAGAGCAACCATGACTCGACACAACTAGACCACGGCATAACATACACAAACAAGACGAACCCCCAACTGGATTAGTCACAACCAATGGCCTATCAACAATATCCGGTGCCAAACTTAACCGGCCTACGAGTTCACTACAAACAAATGAATGCGACGCTCCAGTATCAAACAGAACTCTAACTGGAACACCACATAGGAAAAGAGTACCTTGAACAACCACACTCTTTCCCTTCTCTTCAGCAGTAGGAGATTTCGAAGACGACAGAACAGCTCCTAAAGCATAGGCTTGCACAATCTGCCTGTCCTTCCTTGGTTCTGGACAATTCTTTCTGAAATGCCCCGGCTTGTCACAGTTATGACACTTCATCGGCACCTTAGGATTCTTACAATCCTTCGAGAAATGGCCCTTCTGCTGACAGTTGTAGCAAGTCACCTCGCCTTTCGGCTTCTTCTGGCCATCCTTACCCTTCTGCTGCTGCTGCTTCCTCTTCTTGTTTCCACCCTGCTGGGGTTTAGACTCTTCCCTAGTCACAGCAACAACAGATCCTTCCTTAGGAAACAGACTCTCATGCCTAAGAGCTTTCTCCACAAGCTTCTCAAATGAATCATCCAAATGATCCACCAACTGTCTCCCAAGATAACTATCCAAGCCGGTCACAAACTTCTCATTCTTCTGATAAGCAGATTCAATATATGACCGGGCATACTTGGACAAAGCTTCAAACTCAGAAACATACTCAAGAACAGATCTTCCACCCTGCTTGAGCTCTACAAACTTCTTGAACATAACAGACTTCTGAGCTGTAGAAATGAACTTAGCTTCAAATCTGACTTGGAATTGCTCCCAAGTAATCTCTTCTTCCGGAGTAGTGATGGTAATAGAGTTCCACCAATCAGAAGCTCTCCCTTGAAGCTGCCTCGATGCCAACTTCCTCTTAGTTGCATCATCAATTCCCAAATCACCAAAGATCCTTCTACAAGCATCTATCCACCTCTGGACCTCAATGGTAGATTCTGTTCCCAAGAAAACCTTCCCTCCAAGAGCAGTAAAATCCTTGCACAGCTTAGCAAAATCCACTGGTTTCGGAGTTTGGACTTGAACTCCAACATCAACTGCTGCCCCCGGAACTGGTATCCTTCTCATGATCGAAGTCATCATAGCTTCGAACATGGCTGCATAATCAGCAGTCTCTTCAGTAGCACGGCCTTCCCTAGCAGCTGGTCTCCCTCTTCGACTCATTCTCAATATCTATAAAAAGGAATGATTAGAACATCTAGAGAAACAACTGCATAAAGGACTCAAACCCTACTAAGCTACTATATTATATATAGTAATCATCCATCAAAATACAATTACGTCTCTCATACGTGGTTACTTCAGCGAGCGTTGGGTAAAATCGATTAACCAATGCTCTGATACCAAATGTGACGACCGCCCATGACCCCTGCACCGAATCTAGAGATAGAGCGCTGTAAAGTGTGCCAGGCGACCATGGACGATTGTCAAGGTAAGATTTAAAACAACAGAATCTATCGTATTACTCACAGCGCATGGACAAAATACAATAGAACATATGTATAGTGAAGCTTTACAGAACAAAATGACATCATATAAAACTCCATAATAGTTGAATACAAGCATCCACATAGTCAATACATCCAGCCTCACTACATATCTCTCAGAGAATACAAAACAGCGGAATATCCAGTACATATAAGAAGATAATATGCAACCCTCTAGCTCGTCTTCGATATCAGCATCGTGAGAAGAGAACAGCACCTGTCACCTGCTACCTAGTCTGCCCGTCCCAAAATGGACGAACAGCCCAAGGCAATAAGAATTAAAACATAAAGCCTTGAGTCAGACAACAGTCTTAGTGAGCAGTAAATTAACTAACAACATACCAAAAGAGCATAAAGGAAAAGGAATAGGAATACAACCCTCCCACTCCAACCTCATTCTACAGTGATAGCCCCCAGACACACACTAAGCAGAAGCAAACATAGCAGAGCATACAATTTAAAGTAAAACTACTATCACTCGAGTCAAGGGCGATGTTTTCCAAGTACCAAGGCCTAAATCAGATAAGTACCCAGAAAATACCGCTCTTGAGTCCGAATGACGATACAACCAAACATCCATGACTCTGGCTATCACTGTTGTCATTGCTTCGATATCACCGTTAATTGAATGACCGGCACATTCTTTCAGCCGTCCGTCAAGGGCTAATGGAAACCCCGGTTCTAGACATAACTCCCGCACGTCGTCGCAGCCCGTGCCTAGGACTATCGAATCTGCCCAGAGTACTCGACCATCAACAGTTGGCCGTTGGGACTATCAAATCTGCCCAAACGTACTCTTGCTTAGAGCATGCTAGAACCTTCAACAACGATGCTATCCAAGCCTCCTAGTCATCCTCCTCGACGACTATTCTCATATCCATTCATTATCCTCAACTCGAATCATATCACCGAGTTATCAACATGCTTGGAATGATCCCGTCTGGATTAGACCAAGTCTTCATCACATGATTGCCTCGCTTCATTACATCCTCGCAAAGCCTCATCTCATCATCACATCATCAAATCTATGCATAAGAGCTTCATCATCCCGCTACATATGCCACGAGCAGCTTTCCCAATTCAAGAGCCTTTCCCTTAGCTTTTGAATCACCTTCGATCTAAATCTAGTCATCAATCATCTAGTTCATAACAATCAATCAAATCAAACATCAATCCAAGCAATCAAGTATTCAAAAATGATCTAAGTAGACAATTATAACAATAATGGCATTTTCGTAATTAAAGAGTTGAAAGTCCAATAAGCATGAAAACATGGATTATATCTCTACAAACTTGATGAATGAACTTGCATAGTTTAACATATGATAAAAGGGATGTAACATCATCATGAACAATGGATCTATATGGATCTACACTTAGGATGAAGAAAATGCATGGAAATCACTATTTTAACACCAAATCGAGCCAACAATCCGATATACTCCTTTGGATCCGTGTGAGAGATAATCACCACTCACCAAATCACTTAAACAAACCCAAATCAACACGCTTCAGATCTGGACAGCGAAGGATCAAGCTTGATCTATCACGAATCCGCTTCAAACGATGAAATCTCTCTTGAAAAGATGAAGATCTTCAACTTTAGCTCTTGAATCTTCAATCTTGATCTTCAACTTGGATGGATGTAAGCACTAGATTAGAGTGGAGAAAAGAAGTGAAGAAGTGTAGAAGTCGAGCTCTCAAAATGGCAGCACTTCGTCGCTTAAAAATCCGGATCCCAAAAATGAAGCCAACCCCCTTCTATTTATAGGCAGAAAATTCGCTAAGTCGTAACTCGGCTAACTCCATAAGTCGTCTCCGACTTATCCCTATTCTCGACTCAACACTCAGCCGACATACGACTTAACAGATCCAAGTCCCTACGACTTAAGACAATGCTATCTCCTTAACTCGGCCACGACTCAACCAGGTTACGACCTAACTGGGTCTCCGACCTACGACTTACGAAGGAGTACGACTTACGACTTAACTCTTTAAGTCATCTACGACCTAACACTTTGGCCTAACCCAGCGACCTAACAAACTTACGACTTAACACGTAACTGGGTTACGACCTACCCCATACGACTTAAACAACTGCCGACTCAAAAACTCACTTGTCTAACTTCTAACTCGGTCACGACTTAACACAGCAGCCTACCTACGACTTAACATAGCAGCTTTGCCGATCTATCAGGATAAGACTCAACTCCTAAGTCGTCCAGGTCTTAAGTCGACCACTCCCTTAACTCGTCAGCCGACTTAACACTTAACTCAAAACTTCCCTTAACTCGGCAACGACTTACAACCTACGACTTAATACTTGCCGAGTTAACTTCGACCTACTAACTTAGCCCAGCTACGACTTATCTCCTTAGGTCGTCGCCGACTCACCCCTTAAGTCCTTAACTCGCCCAGACTCATCACTAACTCGTCCAGAACTCATAAGTCGGCTACGACTTAGGACTTAACCAAAATTCTTCCCAAAATCTGAAACAACCTAAAATGTTGAAAATTCCAGATTTGAACGAACTTTTCGATCCGTAAAAATACGGGTCGTTACAGTATATTTTTGGAAGATCTAAAGAATTCTATAGCTTCAAAAATTAATAAAGCCTCTCCTTCCAAAATTTGTGCTGGACACGGGATTCCATTTGATGATGTGCCAGTCCCGACTTGGGATACTAGAGCTCATATGCCCCCTGAGGGATTAACTACATGTAACAAGGTCATGTGTTAGGCAGGATGCGTCACACCAGTCAATTCATTTATCCAAGAGATACTGCATCATATGAGGTTAGCACTAGCACAACTGCATCCAAATAGCTACACCTTGCTTAACTGTACCTACATACCAGTCATGGAGTTTTTATTTCGTCCTCCAACTCCTGAAGACATTTGATTTCTCTTCACAATCAAGCGATGAAAGGGAAGCCTTTCATTCACATTTCTCGAGTCAGCCATGATGTGGCGGATCCTGACTGGCACTTGGAACAAGTTGAGCACTTTCAAAAGTGAGTGGTTTTATATTCGCCGCCTGCCTGGCTTTGCTGGACGATGGTTAGAAGGATGTAAGTATTACTTCCTTGCTTAATTTCTTAAGTGCTTGTATCCAGGTCATATTCTGAGCTAAGCAACTTTTATGGTTTGTGCAGGCTCTTATCCACGAGCCGATGGAAAACAATACATAGATGCGTTCCTGGCACTCAAAAGGGTTCCACTAGAAGATATTGAGAATCTCCTTACCGATGAACACCTCATTACGTACTGTCTTGTGGAAGAGGATCATAGCATAGGGCTACCGATCACTATTGAATTTATAGTAACTAAGTAGCGGGATGTAGAAGATGATGAAGGCCATCAAGCTGATCCTATCGTGCCCCTAGTCGAGGGGGCTCAGGAAGCTACCGATAAAGACGCAGCAGGAGATAAGGGTGACGACCCCGATGGCGATGACATAGGTTCTAGTTTCGGGGCTACGGTTGGAGCTTCGAAAACCTTATAGCCCCGTGCTCTCAAAAAAAGAAAAAGGAAGAAACTCGTTTGTAGGTTCCCTAAGAGTTGCCTCTTCAAACAGCCTAAGCTATCCGTCACCCCTCAAGTTATTCTGGATCAGTCCGCTTCTCAAACTTCAAAGCACTTGGACAAAACATTTGAGGCATTATCTGATCTTTCGATACCGAAAGACATTGGTGCCTTTCATTTTACGTACCTAAGCATCAGCGGATCAGAATCTCCTTCTAGACCTGGGGCTGGTATCCTTACTACCATAGTGTAGAGGTTACTCCTACCAGTAAAGCTTTAATAACTGGTCCGTTGGAGGGACACAAGGACACGCACATTCGCACGCACTTCACAATATCGCATTGTACTTATCTTGTGTCTTTCAACACATAGAGTTGATTCATTCTTCGTCTTTCTTTGTAGAAATAGTGGTGAGGAACAAGCATATGTTTTAGTCTCTATAAGAAATATCATGTCAGAATCATGGTTCTTATTCAGGCCCATACCGCCAAGGTAGTGGTCGTGAATACAACCCTAGATAATGCTCCAGTCAGGATCAGGATGACCAGAATAGAGGAGATAGAGACATGTCTTCCCATGATAAACATCGATCCAAGTCTAGATCTCCTCCTCCTAAAGATTTTGAAAGGCAACAAGATCGCCACGACAACTTTCCACCTATTGACACCTCTCGTGGTCCCCCTTCCACTTCAGTTTCTTCACAGTCTGTTATTCCATCTCATCCTTAGCGATTCAATAATTGTAGGCTTCATAGTGAGCATGATGTTTACTAGCAAAGGCCGGGCAAAAGAAAGTGTTGAAATCCAAGTTGTCACTAAAGCTCAATCAATGTTGTCGCTCGTATGGCCCAACTGAAGTCAGATTTTCCAAATGTATATCTCAATGGATTTATCTTTGTACCTAATCTTAAGAAAGTTCCTGAAAAAAGTCCAGCAAATAACCATGGATTGTGTGAATGATATCCATAAGCACTATAATGAGTGGATGAGAGCGGTGGAGAGGATCTCTAAAGCACCGCTCTCTAAAGTATCTTGGGAGAGAGCGTCGGAATTTGAGAAGTTGAAATGCCAAGAGGCCCAGGACAAGCGGATCATTGAAACTCTAACCGATGAGTTAGAATCTTTAAGGCACTCATAGGCAGAAGCCAAGAGAAAAGCAGAAACGGCTATCAAGGAACTCAAGGATGAGAAGGCCAAGCACTTGGCCGAGGTTAAAGCGTTTCATCATCAGAACCATAAACTGGTGTTATAAAGGAATATGGCCCAGAGAAGCGTAGCTGAGTACAAAACTAAGTTTGAGCGTGAAAAGAAACATAAAGAGGAAGGGCTAAAAATTGATCAGAATACCTGTGATGAATTGGTTACCATCAGGCTTAAAAGAGACGCAGCTGTTGAAAAGGCCAAAGACATCGATGCCCTCATTAAACGAGAAGTGGAGACCACAAAAGAAAAGGCCAAGAAGGAGGTTATGGAAGAACTAGATCCACTGCTTATTCTTTACAATGCCAACGTCCTGAAGCACAGAAACTTGGATTGGCTCCGGAGTGACTACCCTTAACATCATGTACGTGCTTGGGAGCATCTTGTTCAGGAGGAGAAGGACACTCTCAGCACTGAAGAAATCGATTTGATGAGGCTGGAAGATGAGATTCTATTTGTTGATGAACCCAAAGTTCCACATAAAACCCAACTTATACTCTAAAAAGAGCATGCCACAACCTCTCAACATGAAGCTAGTTAAGGTTCTGGATCCATGTCACACAATGTCACAGATGACCAGAATATGATGACCCAAGCTATTCCCAGAACCATTGTGGATTCTTCTATCGAGCCTAATTACAATCCGGAGAAGCTGCATAATTGCTACATTTGGTGAGCTCTCCCTGATTATGGAAGAATGTTCTGGTGGCACTCCGACTCACATGTGGGACCTATATGGAGAAGGTATTTCATTAAACTCACATGTCCTTCAGAAAGCTGGAGTGTCCCTGGTTGATATATCTAATCTTTTTAGTTATGTTTCCTCTACTTTAGATATGCCAGCTACAATTCCACCTCTTCCTCAAGAATCTCAACCAGGACCTCAGGTGCCTGCAACGGAGTCCGTTACTGTTACGGCTTCGGCAATAACCCAAGTTGTCCCGAAAGAGGAAGCTTTTATGATCGATGAGCACATGGTGGATGCTTTGTTAAGGCAAGAAAGTTATTCATGTCAAGAGATTACGGTGGATGATAACATTGTGATTACTGGAGCTTCCCAATCCTTGTCGGGCCCCTTTATGCAAGAAATGGCACAGAAACTCGGGGCAGACATTGCCCTTGAGACAAAAATCAAGCAAGAGAAAATGGAGATCATTCCCTCTCCCATCTCCAACATTTTTCCTGGAGGAACCGTGGATGCTTCCACTGCTCAGCCAGAACCTGCTCAAAATGTACTTATTGGGTCAACCTAGACTACTCCAGTTAAAGGCCAAGGAAGAGGGAAGAGAGAAGAGGAGTGAGGAAAGTTCGACCGAAATCTCTCCTGATTCCAAGAAGAGGAAGCCGAGGAGGAATTGATTCTTTACGTACACTCATGCTCCCAAGTCTTTTTGGTTTTGTTAGCGGAATTTGTATGGCATCGGCCCCTGTTTTTTAATTCTTTTATTGTGAACACTTGTACTTGACTTTCCAAGCTTATGTAAATAAAGTTCTTTTACTTTTGTCAAACTTTTTTGTGAATTTACTTAAGTAGTTGAGCTATTAAATTTTCCATTCAATATACTTGTAATCCATTGCTTAATTATTTAGATGATAATCCGTTAATTTTATCCTAAGGCCTTCGTATGGTCATGGCCTCAAGTCGTACTAGACACTGGGCTCAAGCTGTAGTGTTACACTATCGGATTTAGCAGTTTAAATGATCACACTCCTGCCCCCAGTTCTCGGGTTAATGGAGTTAGATAATGGATGGTTGAATTCCATCTTTAGAGAATTTATACTCCTCATGTCTGTTTTAGGTCGGAGTTTATGGAATAGTGAGTGGACGAACCGCTATCATCAATTTGTTTATACCCATATCTGCACTACGGGGATAAGAGTTAGTTGGCGGGTGATGAAATCGCACCCGATTTGTGTTTATACTCCTGTCCACACTCTGGGGACTTAGAGTTATTTCGGAAAATAGTTGGATCGTACTTTTCTTAATTGATTGATTTGCCCCCAAGTCTGGGTTTGACTAGTGCGTGATTGGTTTTGTCATGATTGCTTATGATTAATGTCTATCTATCCCATCACTTGGTGGGATTAATTTGTTATTGGATGGTCGAGTCACATCCATTTCTTGTTAGGTGCTCCGTCCATCGGGTTGTGAGTGAAAATCATCGAATGAACTGCCGGACCACGTTCATTTATTATAGTCATGAACTTGTGTAGTTAGGTAGCTCCAGACTCTGAGAACTTGCTCAGATACGTCAATATTAGTTAGTCGGGTATCGTAACAAAAATGTAATGCTACCGCAATCACATATATAAAGGAAATTTCAAATTTTATTTGCCAAGTGGAAAGAAATGACATAATTTTTTTTATTACATATCTGGAAAATCAAACGCTAAAACAAATTTGGAAATTAAATACAACTGAATGAAAAAGAAACAGATTAAGTGAAATAGCATCTTAAATGCTCGCTATTCCACGCCTTTGGGAGTGTGACACCATCAACAGTCGCTAGCTTGAAAGTTCCTTCTTCAAGCCTTTGTTCGATGACGTACGATCCCTTCCAAGTAGAATTCATGTGCGACCGAACAGGAAAAACCTATTTCAAGATGAGTTCACCGATTTCAAAGGTCCTAGGTCGGACTTTACTGTTGTAGTGTCGGGAGACTCGATATCGATGTGCAGCTGCCCTCAAATCAGCTTCTTCGTGCTTCTCATCTACCAAATCTAGAGATTCTAATAGGAGATCTCTATTCATTCTGGGGTTGTAGTAGGTCACTCGTTGAGAAGGAACTTCGAGTTCAACATGAATGATAGCTTTGGAGTTGTAAGAAAGAGTAAATGGAGTATGGCCAGTTGCGGATTTGTGGGTGGTTCTGTAAGCCTATAATGTTGTTGGGAGTTCATCCACCTACTCACCTCTAGCCTTTTCCAAATGTTTCTTCAGAATGGGCTTTATGGTTTTGTTCACAGCTTAAACTTGTTCATTTGCTTAAAGGTGAGAAACTGCCACAAATCTCTTCTTAATATGATGTCGACGACAGAAGTCTTTGAATTAGGCGCTGTCGAATTGGGTTCTATTGTCAGTTACAATGGTTCGTGAAGGACAAAATGACATATGATGTTCCATACAATTGAAGCCGATTACTTTCTTTGTTGTGATCATGGTTAAGGGTTCTGCCTTAGCCCATTTAGTGAAGTAATCAACTGCTATAATTGCGTACTTCACGCCACCTTTAAAGATCGGTGAGGAACCGATAATATCTATACCCTATGACGAATGGCCATGGACTGGACATTTGTGTAATTTCCGTTGGAAAATCTCTAGGAACTTTTGCATACATCTGGCACTTGTCACATCTCTTAGAGTAATCAACAGCATCTCAGTTAATGGTTGGCCAGTAATACCCATAACGAAGTATTTTATTTGCTAGGACTTGCCCTCTAGTGTGATTGCCACATTCCACTTCATGAACTTCCCTTAGGACTCATTTTATTTCATTATGAGAGATATACTGGAGTTGGGGAACAAAAAAACCATTTCTATACATGACTTCGTCCTGAATGATATATCGTGAAGATTTGTAGAGGATTTGTCGTCTTTCATTCCTCCGTTCGAGAAGGACTCCTTGTAGTACATAATCTTTAATCGAAGTCATCCATGACTCCTTCTCAAACTCCATCTCTTGTACCCAGTTGGTTTCTATTTGGTTTATGCTCGGAGCGTCTAGTACTTCAACTGGAACCATGCCCATTTGTTATGCATTTCCGATACTAGCAAACTTTTCCAATGAGTCGTCATCTTTGTCTTGATCCTGGGGAATATGCACGATGTCATAATACTCAAACGCAACTAATAGCTCTTGGACTCGAATGAGGTATGTTGCGAGTCGCTGTCCTTTAGTCTAGTAATCTCCCCTAACTAGGTATACTTCCAACTGGGAATCACAAAAGATTTCAAGAGATTTTATTCCCAGTTCTCTGTAAAGTTTGAGTCCAGCAACCAGAGCTTCATATTCGACTTTGTTATTAGTTGCAAGGAAGTAAAGCTTAAGAGCGTAGCAAATTGATCGATCCTCTGGAGTTACTAGCAAGACTCTGGCTCTAGAATAACGATCATTGGATGCTCCATCCATATACATTTTCCACTGAATGATAGGGGCTCCACTTCTCTTTGGAAGATCATCTTATGCAGTGAATTTTTCTATAAAGTCTGCCAGTGCTTGTCCCTGGATGGCTCTCCGAGGGAGATAAGTGATGTCGAATTGGCATAGTTAGATGTTCCACTTCATTAACCTTCCAAACATCTCAGGTCGCTGTAAGACCTGCCGTACGGCTAATCGGTATAAACGTTGATAGGATGAGTCTAAAAATAGGGGCGGAGCTTTCATGAAGCAATCAACAAGCAGTATGCCAATCTCTCTATCTTCGGATAATTCTTTTTAGCTCCTGTTAATCACTTGCTAATATAATAGACTGGTCTCTGGATTCGATTCTCCTCACAAAGCAGTGCGACACTTATAGCGTGTACCGACATAGCCAGATAGATATACAAGTCTTCGTGATCCATCGGCTTTGACAAGGTGGAAGCGCTCTCTAAGTGGTTCACCAAAGCTTAGAATGCATCTTTCACACTTCTGTGTCCATTTAAAGTTCATTTTCCCTCTTCTAATCAAGTCGAAGAAAGAAATGCATTTATCAGTGGCTTTGGAAATAAACTATTTTAGAACGGCAACCTTCTTATTCGGGCTCTGTACTTATTTAATAGTTTTTAGCACCTGGTTGTTGCAAATTGCTCGAATCTTCTCGGGATTAGCTTCGATTCCGCGAGCATTGACAATGAAACCCAAGAATTTTCCTAATGCGATGCCAAAGGAACATTTTAGAGGATTGACCTTCATTTTGTAATATCGGAGGTTAACGAACGTCACTGCTAAGTCTCTAATGTGGTCGCTTGATCGTTGTGACTTCACGAGCATATCATCTACATATACCTCCATTGCTTCCCAATCTGATCTTTAAACATTCGGTTGACTAGGCGTTGATAAGTTGCTCCAGCATTCTTCAATCCAAACGGCATTACCACATAGCAATACAATCCCACATCGGTAATAATGCTGGTGTGCTCCTGATTTTGGATGTGCATCGGGATTTGATTATATCTGGAGTATGCATCCATAAAAGATAGCAACTCGTGTCTTGTGGTTGAGTCCACTAGCTGGTCGATCCTTAGAAGGAGAAAATTGTTTTTTGGACACGCCTTGTTTAAGTCTGAATAGTCAACGCATGTTCGCCGCCTTCCATTTGCCTTCCTCACAAGTATAGGATTGGATACCCATTTAGGGTAGAGGGCATCGTGAATAAACCCATTGCATTTGAGCTTATCCACCTCCTCTTCAAGGGCGACAGATCTCCGGATCCATGCCACGCCTTTTCTATTTCATCGAGACATGCCTCGGGTCAATACTTAATGCGTGGCTCACAATGGCAGGTAAGATCCCACACATATCAGAATTAGTCCAAGCAAACACATCGAGATTCGCTTAGAGAAAACCAACAAGTTCCTTCATCATAGTGGGGCTGAGCTGTGATTCGATTATTAAGACCCATGCGGGTCGTCGTGGCCGACCGTAATGTCAATTGTCAACTCAGCCAGTGTGGCCTTTGTTTCTTTGGGCTCTTCCTCATCATTCCTCGAATCTATGTCTTTATAGAACTGAATGTGGCACCCGAGCCAAGGCCTAGTGCGGGTTGTCGATCTTCGGTAGCTTGGATGCAGAGAATCTTGTCAACACCCTTACCTTTCCCCTTCTATTAGGCCTCTCACGGCTCAGCTACATAGCAGGCACATCCAACTGCCTGATCACCGTGCATAACTCCAACTGCTATCAGTTGGGAACTTTAAAGTCAAACATCATGAGGAAAGAGCTACCCAGAACTTACCTAGGCTGGTCGATTCAGAAAAGCATTTTATGGAGAGTCAACGTCTAGGAAAACAAATGGCAACATCCCTAGTCTCATACGGTCACCTTTTGCCAAATCCACGGGCAATTCAACATAACCGACAACTTCAGTCGAAGCACAATTAAAGCCATAAATGCGAGCTTTAGACGGTTTCAAGTCCTTGGCTTCCATCGTCATCCGATCATAAGCCTTTTTGAAAATTATATTCACGGAACTACCGCAGTCAACCAAGATCTTCCTCACTAATGCGGGGACGATCATGGCCGATCGTCAGTGCCTCCACCTTATCTGCATCTCTTTTTTTGAATACAATATTGTCTTCCATTATACGCTACTAGTTAGCCAGAGTCCCATCCTCTGTGTTAGAACAACACTCAAAATCCACATGCTTGATTGCACTAGCATAGCACTCCATCTCGTACTAGGTTTTGTCGGTTGGGTGTGGCCATCCGGTTATTGTATTGGTCACTAATCTTCCACCAGTCCGCGCAGGCTTCTCAGCCATGTACAGCTCTTATCCTCGGTTGGGGTCGGATGTCCCCTGGCCGCCATCCTATGTGGCTTTAATAAAATTCTGTAGTTTTCTTTCCCGAATCAGTTTCTCAATAACATCATGGAGATGCCTACACTCATTGTGTTATGACCATAGAATTCATGGAACCGGCAATATTTTCCAGTCTGCTTCTCCATCGATTCCTTTGGAGGTAGCTTCCTACATTGCATGGTATTACATGTAGACAAGTAGACGTTCTCTAGCGACGTATTCAGTGGTGTGTAGGTATCATACATTTGAATCCTTGACTTTCCCTTCCAAAATCCCACTTTCGTTCATGGTTCCTATCACTGCCTTTCTTTTGCTGATTCAGTTTATTTTGGACATTTACTTGAACTTTTCGAAAACTCTCCTCGAATTGTTTCACCGTAATGTTACTCCGCACCCCCTCTCCATTTGGTCCCACAACATTCTTCTTTCTATAGCATTTAGCTTCCTTTTTCCTCAAATACTGAGTTGTTGTTGCATAGAAACGCTCCAATGTCGCAGGTGGTTTTCCCGCTAACCAATCGCCATAGTCAGATTCTAGATCAATCCCTTTTGTTACCGCCATCAATATTGAATGGTAATTCGGATAACTTACTTCTATAACAGCCATATGAAATCTCTCCAAATAGTCTTTCAGCGATTCTCCTGGAGCCTGGATCACGCTTAATAGAGACATTACCTCTTTGGTGCGAGTTTTATGCATGCAGAACAGCTCCACAAACTTTGTCGCTAAAACGTCAAATCTAGAGATTGACTGTGGGGGTTATCTCATGAACTACATCGTTGCTATGCCAGAGACAGTAATGGGAAATCATCTTTATTTCGTGGCATCATCAGCTTGTGTACAATCCATCAACCATTCATATCTCATAATGTGCAGCCTGGGGTCGGTTTTCCCTCGTTGGCAGGCATCGACGACATGCTGAATCTCCTTGGATACTCTGCATGTAGGATATTGTCGACGAATGGGGTATGGCTTATCGAGATCCCGTAATCATCATTAGTAAGGCCTTGGCTTTCCTTTACTTGTTGTTTGATCATAATAGACAAGTCCAACGTTTGGATAGTTGGAGCCAAGCGTTAGTCGTGCTCCACCTCATGTGAATGGTCCGGTCGATGTCTATAGGTCGTTCAATGCCTTCTTGGCTCAAAATCCTCTCGATGTGCGTCGTGTGTGTTAACATTATCGTCATTTCGGAGAGGTAACCGAACTACATTAACTTGAACTCCAATGTCCAGATCAATCGCATCGTCACCAGTGTGCATTCTTCTCATCATCTGCTATAACTCGCCCCCTAAAGATGGATCGGCACCGATTATTCCAGATGGATCGGTACCGATCATGACCGGTCTATCTATATCGGTTAAACGATGGCGGGTTGATGTTTCAACATGGTATCCATCGGTTCTGCGACATCTATGTCTATGATAGTCATCTGATGAAGTTGAGCTCTCTGATGCAGAATAGGGACTTAGCTCCCTCCTAATTTTCCTACATTGTTGATCCCTTAGTTGATTCATTATATCGACATTGGCTTGAATTCGCTAGTTCAACTGTCATCGACTATCCATGAGCTCTCTCATTAGATTCTGGAAATCGGCTCTTATGATGGAATCAGCTAGATTTTGGACATCAACTGGATTGGTAGCATTAACATTTGCTCGTAGATTACTCTGGCCTCCTTGCTAGATGCTGGTGTTGTCATTTCCTTCAACGTTTTGAGCAGTAGATCTGGTGTTCCTAATAATTTTTAATATTTCTCCTTCGAATTTTGCAAATTTGAATAGAAATAGAAGCTTACTCGTAGAGAGCTGGATCTATCTTGTGAATATGGGAATCTACAAGTAGATGATGAGATCCAATTAAACCATGAATTCGTTTTCTCAATGAAAGCACCAAAATGTTTGCATCAAAAATTAGCACAAACATCCAACAGAGATTTTGTAGAGAAATAAATGAAGAATAACAAATGAAAACGGAGGAAACAAGCAATTAAATAACAGAAAAGCAATAACAAGAACATAGCAATTTATAGTGGTTCAATGATGAAAGCCTACATCCACTTTGGAGAAATAACTTTATTAATCACTTGAATCACTGAGTACAGAGGGATGAATCGAAGTAGAAACCTTAGTTACAAAAAAGTGCAAAGCAACAAGCAACGTAAAGATCCCCAAAATGAACAATCAAGTCTATATTTATAGGGGAAGACGGTGAAATATCTTCCTGAAATTTCTACAGCGGAGTCTCCAGATCTAGAAGGAGTCATAGTATTGATCGTGAGTCCCACATCATTCATAATAACGATCGGCACCGATCATTCTATGATCTCCTTTTGGCATGCGGTTGATAGGTGGGCTCCACTCTTCAATATATTGATGTTTCCAAAGTTTCATGTGTATTTGACTTGTATATTTTGAGATATCGATCGTTTTCCACTGAGTTGAACTGTAATCTTGATACGGTGCTGTTTGCGCCAAAATTGGTCACAAACACCCAAGGATAGATTTATGTAGAGAAGTAAGTGAAGAACATAAATTTAAAATAGAGGAATAAATCAAACTAATAGCAAATAGAAAGCAATAATCAGAAACATAGAGATTTATAGTGGTTCGGCGTTGTAGGCCTATGTCCACTTTGAAGATTAACTTTATAGATCACTTATAACTCTGATTACAACAGCAAGGAATAGAGGAAACTTAATTACAATAAAAATTAAAGTAACTAGCAGCGTAAAGATCCCCAAAATGAACCATGGGGCCTATATTCATAGGGAGAGATGATGAGATATTTCGCTAACGTTTCGGCAAAAGCCACTTTAGCTCCACAGGGGCCCACCATAACTATCAGTGGACTTAACTCGACAATCAATAACGATCGGCCAAATATTCACCAATCGTTTTTCTTGCATCCAATTCAAGTGCGATCGTTTTTGAGGGGTCCCACATGCCTCTTGTCATTGCTCCTCAAATATGGAATCGTTCTGACTTGTAACTTGAGAGATACAGATCGATCTTTGTTGAACTTAGATCGTGAATTGAAATATGCGGATCGATTTTATGGCATGGCAAAAACGATCAGCTAATAACAATTGGCCAACCTCTAATTTCAAATTTATGACATACAATTGTTTTTGTAGGCTTCAATCTTCATTTGTTTGATATCCTGTAAGTTTCAAATTAATTGGCCTTATTGATCTCGATATATTGGTCGTTCTTCGAAGATTTGAGCTATTTTATGGATCGTTTTCAATCGACCAATGCAAATCCTTGCTTCGTCCGTAACTGGAGCATACGAACTCCGATCGACTCTAAAATTGAAATATAACTTCATGGGGTTATTCTAGTCACATCATGCTGATTGCACCTTTATTGGGGTCCGGTTCGAATCTGTGTGACCATTGTCTATAGTATTGTATGTAATCGATTCATAATGATGATGACCATCCGTTCTTAGTCCAATTGATGATATCATGGCCTCGTCAAAAGGCGGGATAACATTTGCACCCCAAAGTATGTCTTGTATCATACATGACATGCTTTGAATCGTAACAAGCTAGAATCGTCTGAATGAAACCCATCTGGTTCACGAATAGTCGTTATCTTTTCATTGAGCTGTTTTCTTATCGACGGTCATATTTTCCTTATTTATCATGATGATTGGTCAATTTCCAATAGCATAAACATGGGATCACACTTGTTAGGGATTATCTTGTTTTGATTCAGGCAATCCCTAAGCTTCAGCAACTTAGCTTTTATTTTTTCTCTAGACGACTTCTGGTGATCACTCAGTTTTTTATCGATTTCAGAAAATTAAATTTTGAAATGTATACTTGTACGTACACGTGTCTGTACCTGACTCCCGATCACGATTACACGTTCACGAGTCGTTGTCAAGTTTAAGGAAATAACTTTCTATAAATAGTTTCCACCAGTCGTCATTCTTTCATGCATGTTCTCTTCGCTTTTTTACTATATTTTTTATATATCCATAATCCTCCCTTTCTTAGAAAATATACTTCAAACCATTGATGATTATGTAACGATCGGCATATGCTTGGTTATTGAATGATCAACGTATGGTTTGGATAAAGAATGATCGGCATAGAGCTTGGAGGTGGATCGATTGACATAAAGCTTGGAAGTGGATCGATCGGCATAAAGCTTGGATGGGGATCAATTGGCATAATCATTGGGACTGATAATGATCAGCATTCACCTTTCCTATATAAGCTTCAACACTTAGCCACTTTCTTTCACTTCATATCGTTCCATTCAAAAGAAAAGAGAAACAATTTTCCTTTTTTTCTTCTCGCCGATCCAAACAACGATCATCAAAAATCATCACTCTCCTTCAGATTTTTCTTTGAATCGATTTCGAATCATCCTCCTTTCCCAGATTTCAAACTTAGGTAGAACGAATTTAACACTTTCATTATAATTTCGAGAATGAGGCTTTGAACTACATTAACGTTATGATAACCGATTTGTTTGGTTGATGCTTTTATCATTTCCCATTCTTACGATTAGATGCAAAGGAAATGAAGTGACTTGTCTTGATGAGGGATTATTGAATTATAGCCTTAGCCGATCGTTTGCTTAGAAAGATGGTGCAGTGGATATGAAAAAGTCGTATGATTGGTCCTTCATGATCGTTCTTGGATGATCGGCGAAGACTTGAGATGTTGGAGCTTGAAGGTCGCCTACAAACGATCGAAAGTGCTTTGGAGTTGGAGGCTTATAAGAATGATCAGTGGAAGTAGCTTCTGCGAACGATAGGAAGACACTGTCTAAGGAAATGATCGGCCTTGTTCATATTCACGAACGATCTGCCTTGTTTGTATTCACGAACGATCAGTCTTGCTTGCAACTGAACCTTTTTTTTCTCCTTTTCAAAAAATGGAACTTAAATAAGTAACTTGAACTAAATGACGAGCTTTGGCCTTGCATACTAGAATAGACATTAGGACTTGCGTATGGCTTGCATACGATTTGAACTGCATATTTGGTAACAAATTGCCTTAAAACCTTGACATGAACCAATGTCTTTGACTATTATCTTGAAGCTCATCAATAACTTAGATAAAAACCAAACTCTTGCTGGCTGACAATCGACCATGAAACTCAAGCTGCATCATTTTCCGACGATACACAGAAACAATTGAGACGGTCAGGAATGACGGTCTCTCCAGTTAATCCTCAAAGTCTCCTTTTCTTTTCTATCTTTAGTTTTGCACAACTTATTACTGTACCGTATAGCACTTCACCACGCCACACTGGCACTCACTATATAGAGGGGGGCATAGGTTACTTTATCTAACCATAATTTTTACTAAGTTTAATAGCAATGAGTTCTAGATGTTCTGGATGCCTTGCAGCTATGCTAGCTGGATCATCTTCCCAAAGGGATAACTCTGACGTAGAATTAAGTTCGGTAACTGAATCCGATAGTCTGCCATCTAGTCATCATTCGGAACAACTGGAAAGTCCGGGCCCTCAATTTGATCTCTCTAATGTTGTTCCCATCTTTCCACCGGAGGTTATCGATCCTGCTCCCGACACTCTAGAGGACGCAGTCATTCGGGAGAACCCATCTGATTCAGTAGCTTTAAAAAATAAGGAAGATGCCCTCCAAAGAATCTGCGTAAGGCATGGAATTCCTTTCGACGACGTTTTGGTTCCATCGTGGGATAATAGGGCTCACAGGCCCCCTGAAGGGTATACTGCATGCACCGAGTTTATGTGCTGGGCCGGATGCATCCCGCTATTTAATTAATACATTCAGGAGATTCTTCATTATTTAAGGATAGTTGCAACACCGCTCAACCCAAACGGCTACGCTCTTCTTAGCTGTACTTATATGGTATTTATGTAGTTTCTGCACCATCCTCCAACCATCAAAGATATTCGATTTATGTTCACTTTCAAGCGGTGGACAAGGAGTCTCTCATTTACATTTCTCGAATCGACGAAGAGGTGCCAGATTCTTACTGGCGTATGGAACAAGTTAAGTGCATTTAAAAGTGAATGGTTCTTCATTCGCTGCCCGCTCGGTTTCGCTCGATAATGGCTGGAAAGACGTAAGTGTTATCCACCGTGTTTATGTTAGCATGGAAAAACGATATCCAGGTTGTATTCCGAACTGTGTTACTCCTTTATAGGTGTCGTCACCTTGCCTAGCGGCAACATTTATGAAGAGGCGGTCTCAATTCTAAAGAATGCTCCATCTGAGGACAAGAATATCGAATATTTGAACGTCCCATTACTTTTCGTTTGATAGAAGAGGGTCTTAGCGTGGGGATAACCAAAGTTGCTCAGATGGCAGGGATAAGACCATGGGCTACAATCAGCCAAAGAGATAATCGAGTCGATCCCGTGGTTCCCCTAGTTACGGGTGTTCAAGAATTCACTAATAATGATACCGAAAAACATAGAGGCGATATGTCCGATCACAATGGCGACAAATCCGGTCTCTGGATTGATGCCAGATCCTTGTAGACATCATAACCCTCAGTTCTTGATAGGAGAAAGAAGAAAACATTTGTACATAAATTTCCAAGAAGTCGTCTCTCGGATCAATCTAAGTCGTCGATGGCTCCTAAATTTGTTCAAGATGAATCTTCTTCCCAACCGTAGAGCGTTCAAGTTTACCACTTGACTCTTTGTCTGGTCTACCAATTCTGCATTATCTTAACCCTTTTCACTTTACTGATGTGAGCATTGAGGGGTTGGATTCTCCTAATAGAATTGGCATTGAGATTCCTACTTCTAGAGGAGAAGTTACACCAATGAGCAAGGCTCATGCACATGGTTTGTTGGGGGTTACATAAGGAAACTTGCACACACTTGCACCCCTCAACATTGTATTATACTTGATGTTATGCTCTTTAATGCTTAAAGTTAACTGATTTCTATTTTTTCTTTGCAGAAATGATGGTGAGGAAGAGAAACATGTTTGATTCCCTCCACGATATACACCAACAATCATTAGGTTCACGCTTTGGCTCTTACCATGGCAATCGAGATTGTTACGATTCCAGCTATCGCCCCAGTCGGGACCGGAGTCATCAAGATAGTGGTGATAGGGATAAGCCATCTCAAGACAAACATCGATCGAGTTCAAGATCACCTCCTTCAAAGGGTCTTAAAAGGCTAGTTGATAGTAGGGACCGATCCTTCTCATGGTCTTCCTGTTACTTCAGTGCCTCCTCAGCCTTTAGTTCCATCTCATCCTTAACGGCCGAGCGATCGTCATCACCATGGCGAACAAGTTGCTGTGCATAGGCCCAGCAAAGAAAGTATTGAAGTTGAACCTGCTACTGGAGATTCAACGATCAATCCAACTGCTCGTATGGCACAGCTCCATGAAAAATTTCCGAACTTATGTTTTGAAGGGTTCTACTTTCCTCCCAACTTGAAAAGGGTTCCTGGCCATGTTCAGAAGATGACTATTGACTGTGTCATTGACATCCACATGTAGTATCGCGAATGGATGAAGGCATCAGAAAAAATGTCGAAAGTCTCCTTCGAGAGCGCAAAGGAGATTGAAAAAATAAAATGCCAAGAAGGTCAAGATAAAAGAATCATTGACACTTTTACAAATGATCTAGAAGCCTCTTGAACCTCCTTAGCAGAAGCTGAAGGAAAAGCTAATGCTGCTGTGAAATCTATGGAAGAGATGAAATCCGGCCATCTTGATATAGTTCAAGTGTTGCATCATCGAAACCAGGAGATAGCACTTGATTGGGATACAGCTTGGAATAATGAATCTACGACCTTAAACGAGATAGCGGATATCAAGGCTAAGCTTGAGTATGCAAATAAAGAAAAAGATGATGCCCAGAAGATCGCTCAAGATGCTTGCGATGAGCTTGTAAACATTAGACTTGAGAGGGACACGGCTGCCGAAAAGGCCAAAAATGTCGATGCACTTATACAACATGAAGCGGAAGCTACCAAGGACAAAGTCAGGGAGGAGATAATGAATGAGCTTGACTCGCTTCTCATTTTTTACAATGCTAACATTCTCAAGCATAGAAATTTGACATGGCTTGGCGAATATTATCCCTACCAGCTCTAGCGTGCTTGGGAGTTTCTCATTGTTGAAGAGAAGAAACTTCTTAACTTAGAGGATATTGATATATCGAGGCTTGAAAATGAAATGCTATTGGGTGACGAACCAAAAACATTGCATGATATTCAACTCTCGCTCTAAAAAAGTCTACTGTTGCTTTTTCACATGAAGTGGGTGAAGGTTCCGGGTTAGCGCAACCCGATATTACGACTAAATTTCCCTCGGCACCCCAGGTCATCTATAGCTCCGCAATAGGCTCTTAAACCACCCTCGGGTATGATCCAAACAAGCCACAACTTTCTCCAATTCCTGAGCGCAGTTCTAAGGATGCTTCGGCTTAACCTGGAAGCTATACCGAGAAAAGTATTTCGTCGACTTTTCCCATCTTTCACAAAGTTGGGGCGTTATAGTTAATATTTCTAATCTTTTTGCCTATTTTTTCTCAACTTTGAACCTATCAGGTGTTGCTCCTCTTCTTTCTTAAGAGCCTTAATTGGAGTCGCAAGCGGCCGTGACTTAATCCATTAAAGTTACAACTTCGGCCGCTACTCAAGGTGCTCAAGAAGAAGCCTTTGTTATTGATGATCAATTCATGGAGGCATTATTCAATGAGGGAAGCGACTTGCACCACGAAATTCCTTTTGATGAAGATGTCGTGAACACAGGTTCTTCCGAACCCACTGGGGAGCTCATCATTGTAGAGCGTATTGAGAGAGAAGAACTGTTGAAAAAGAAGGTGAAAATGAGCCTGATGATATGGGCTCCGATGAATCGATTCCTGTCCCGATCTAAATGAACCCTCATGGTGGGACAATTCCCCAGGATGATATCCCCTTATTTCTGGTGTTGAGAGTGCCTCCATCCCTCCTGCTTCCGAAGACGATACCGTCTTAATTCACACAACTAAGCATACTTCTTCGAAGAGAAATCAAGGCGGAAAAGGGTCGAAGAGAGGGTCTAGCGGTTGTTTGGAAGGTGCCACTCCAAAGAAGAAAAAGAAAGATAAAAAATCCAAGAATTAATCTTTGGATTGGGGCGATATGTAAACAGCTTCGATGATTACATTTCCTTTCTATTGGTCATGCTTGTTTGGGCATGACCTTTCACTTTTGTCTTGCATTTTGGATAAACTTATATAATGTATAGCAAGTTTAGTGTAAATAAAAATTCGGTTATTCTTGTGTATGATTCTTTATTCACTTGTTTGAATGTTTGAGAAATCATGTTTTTTATTTTATGTACTTGTGATTCATTGCTCATTGGATTGGATGTCGATTTGATTCATCCATCCCAAGGCCTCCCAGAGGTCGTGGCCTCGACTCGTATCAAACACTAGGTTCGAGCCTTAGTGTTACGCTCTCGAATCTAGTGGTTTTTTGAGAAACTATACTCTTGCCCCTGGTTTTAGTTTAGTGGGGTAAGATGTCGGATGGTCGAATTCCATCTTTAGCGAGTTTATACTCCTCCCGTTGGTTTCAGGTCAGAGTTCGTTGAATAACGAACGGTCGATCTCTACTCATCTATTCATTCATGTTCGTATCCGTACTTTGGGGATAAAATTTAGTTGATGGGTGGTTGAATTGCACCAGTCTATGTTTATACTCTTGTTCGCACTCTTGGGACGCAGAGTTATCTTGCAAGCAATCTTTTCACGCCCGATTTACGTTTATACTCTAGGTTCGCACTTTGGGGACTTAGAGTTACCTCGCGGGTGGTCGGTTCACACCCGATTTATGTTTATATTCTAGTCCGCACTCTAGGGACTTAGATTTATTTTGTGGGTGGTCGGTTCACACAAGGTTTATGTTTATACTCCAGTGTGCACTCAAGGGACTTAGAGTTATTTCGCGGGTGGACGATTCACACCTGATTTATGTTTATACTCCAGTCCGCACTCTGGGGACTTAGAGTTATTTTGGAGGGTAGTCGAATCATACTCTCCTTAATTGATTAATTTTCCTCATCGGGATCTGGGGTTTGATTTAGCGAGTGATCGGTTGTATCATGGTCGCTCTAATTTTATCTAAGTTCCACAATTAGGCAGGAGTTATTCGATCATCAGTGTCGGCCACATTTATTCCTTATTGTGTATCTCGTCCTTTGGATTATGATAAGAGTCGTTAAATGAACAAGTAGATTGAGCTCATCTTGTTTAATCCCATCGAGAGTTAGCATGATTGATTGATTTCAAACTCTAGGAGCCTGTTCATGCATATCAACATTGTAACAACCTTCATTTTTAGCCATCTGTTTTGGAATAATTAACTAATTTTAATTACTGGAATATTAATTTTTAGAAGACGAATAACCAAAATTTTCTGATATTGTGAGTACTTGAATATATACATTTTGAAAGCTATACTGGATTTCAAATGCTAATTGTTGAATATGATAATATATATATATACTTCACCATTCAAAAACTTATGATAAAAATATCTATTTATATGTGTATATACATACAAGCATCATGATGGCAAAACATTAAATCAAGCCCACAAAACATTAAATCAAGCCCACAAAACATTAAATCAAGCACATAAAAAATCAAATCAACACATAATAAATCAAATCAAGCCCATAAAATCAAATCAACCCAAAATAAAGATCAAATCAGCGACAAGAGGAAAAAAAATTAAAAATTAAATGAAGCTTGTACAATAAAGCTTCAACCAACCTATTTGAGTTCATAGCCACCCTATTGATCTACTCTCTCTTTTCATTCTTATATATATGTGTGTGTGTGTGTGTGTGTGTGTGTGTGGCCGAGCTTGTATACTTGTTCTCTAAAAAAAGGATCTGCCATTAAAACATAAGAATAGGTTAAGTGATCAGAGGGTTTTGAAGTAGATTAAACAATGCAGCAGAGTGTTCATCATATTTCAAAACAGTGAGTAAAACACTTATTTATGGTTATTGGATATTATATATATATAACTGTATTTGAATGAATTATTGACCTGTGCCAAATGTTTATGAGTTTGATATGCAAATATGTGTATGTATGTTGTGCTCGAGATAGGCAGTTCCACCAACACTGTGCTTCTTCCTTAAACCTGCTCTGTTCAATTTTTGTGATAAAACAGTTAATCCTTTGACTTTAAAAATCAATAACTCAACATCTGTTATGTTTTAAACCACAATTCCATAACCGAAGTTGCTTTTTTTAGTATAGTATAGTTTTAAATTGTTTTCATTCAATTTTATCAAGTAGAGAGAGAGAAAATGACATTTAACAGTGAATGGGTCATATATGGTCGAAATTCAACTTTCATAATTTGATGAATAAATCATATAGTCATGATCGTTGTTGAAAAAAATGATTTTTAAGATTGGTTCGGGAATTTTTAGTGGCGCATGGAAGGAGAATTTAGGGGATGATCAGTTTTCGGAGAATTTTTAATGGCAAATTCCGGCGACGTGGTTGATGGCAGGGCATGGCGTTGGTCGTAGAGGAGGCTTGGGTGATGGGGAATACACGAAAAATGGTGTGTAACTTTTAGAGGTGCGCGTAGGCTAGTCGAGATCGAACTAGGGTTTAAAGGCGTGTTGGGTTTGGTCTCAGTTCATGATCAGTGGCAATCAGGAGAGAGAGAGGGAAGTGCGCATGAGGGGGAAAAGGTAGCGGTGGCGGCGGCGAAGCTCTGGGGAAAATTTGGCGGTGGATGGTCGCTTGTGGTGATGTGGCAAGGGTGTTGAGTGGCACAACGTTGCTTTAGTTTTTTGAATAAAGCATTCGACTTTTCGAACGGAGAGATTGGCAGTGTTTCGGGTGGGCAAATCGGGTGTGATGGTCGTGGGCGACTGGTGGGGAGGATCGGCGACGAGAATGGTTGGCCGAAGCCAATGTGTACGTACACGTTTTCGTGCACAAGCTCGTACCCGTTTTCCTGAAGCTCAAATAGAAGAGAAGAGTAAAACTGGGGAGAGGAAGAAAGAAAGGGACATGGACCGCTCAGGTTTGCATTTTTTTGGGCCTTGTTTAAATGGATGGTTTAAATAATTATTTCATTTAATAATCTATAAAGAAACTCTATTTTCTTATTCATTTAAAAATCAAATTGACGAGCAAATTTTTGCGTCGGGATCCGATCGTCGAATATTTCCTTCTAAACTAATATGGTCGAGATTTCTGCAATGTGAAAATTTAATGATTATAATATTTAGAGTGAATAAATAAGTAACTCCTTATTTAATTAATTATATGTTAATTAATCAATTAATTCTTAAATGATCTGTTTAATTTTAATTAATTAAGAATAAATTATTTTATTTAATTTCTTTGATTAACAAGTAATTTGGATTAAAATATATAATTTGACTCAATTAATTGAAACTAATTCAATTCTGAATTGTAAACTGATTTAATATCAATTATAAATTGTTGGTTGAGTTAATGATATATGTTTTGGACTAATATTTCTCTTAGATATTGATTTCAATTATCTTTTGATTGTGCCCAACTATGCTAAAACATGAAATGCAAGCATTTCAGCTATTTTCTAATTTACTTTCTCTAGACACTATTATAATATCTGATGATTTTAATATAAAATGTTTTGGTTATCGTAAGGAAAAAAACCCATCGTGTTTATGTGTAACGCGGTCTTACGAGATACTTTTGTTTCCAAAGGATTTTACAAATAGTAATAATTCAAATTTAGTGTGTTTTCTCACGCTGGTTTTCCAGACTGACTCGAGTGTTATTTTATTATAATGCTCGGGTCAGAACAAGTATTACAGATTCAGGTTAGAGTGCTTTGGAGCTAAGGAGACGAGTTGGAGGATTTCAGACGTATGTCAGTACTTGATTATATTCTGCTGTGTGTGTGGACTGTATAGAGCACTGGTGAGGAAAAGTTATAATAACTGTCCATATAGACATATTAACTGTTGTACTCTGATGATTGTATATATATTGACAATTACCGTTTTCTTTGTATAAAGATATGTTGTTATATAATATATTTTGTTCCACTTCGATTGTGAGATTTTGTGTTGTTGTTTCTATTTCTTCTTCTATCCTTTTCATCTAAACCCCTAATGATCTGGTATTTCTGGCACTCAATTGCTCGGCATTCTATACAATGAACATATGGATGTCGATTTTTGAGGGTCAAAAACCCCGGTTGTTACAGACATCATCAATTTCGCTATGTTGTTAGCATATAATGTAACAGCAAACGTAAATATAAAGGAAGCCTAAAACTTTAATTCATTAAATAGAAAGGAATAAAATAAACTGTCTTATTACACATTCGGAAAATAAAATGCTAAAGCAAATTCTGAAAGTAAATACAACTGAAATGTAAAGGAAATAAACTAAGTGAAATAGCTTCGAAGATGTTCACTAATCCACACCCTTGGAAGTGTAATGCCATCGACAGTCGCTAGCTTGAAAATTCCTTCTCCAAGCCTCTGTTTAATGACATATGGTCCTTTCCAGATTGGATTCATGCGTGAAGGGGTAGAAAAAACCTGTTTCTGGACGAGATCGCCAATTTCTTAAGGTTCTAGGTCGAACTTTAATGTTGTAATACCGGGCGACTCGATGTCGATGTGCAGCTGCCCTCAGATCAGCTTCTTAGCGCTTCTCATCAATAAAGTCAAGAGATTCCAAGATGAGATCTTTATTAGTTTTGGGAATGTAGTAAGTTACTAGATGAGAAGGAACCTCGAGCTCAATAGGAATAATGGCTTCAGAACCGTAAGCGAGAGCAAATGGAGTATGGCCAGTCGTGGACTTGTGGGTGGTTCTGTAAGCCAACAGTGCTGTAGGGAGTTTGTCCACCCACTGACCACTAGCCTTCTCCAAACACTTATTCAGGATGGACTTTATGATCTTATTTATAGCTTCAACATATCCATTTGCCTAAGGGTGAGTGACTGCTGTAAACCTCTTTTCAATATGATATCTTCGACAAGTCTTTGAATTCAACACCGTCGAATTGAGTCCCATTATTCATTACAATAGTTCGTGGAAAACCAAAGTGGCATATGATGTTTCAGACAATAAAGTGGATTACTTTCTTGGTTGTGATCATGGCTAAAGGTACTGCTTAGGCCCATTTGGTGAAGTAATCAATTGCAACGATAACATACTTTGTGCCATCTTAAGAGATCGGTAAGGATGCGATAATGTGTATACCCCATATGGCGAACGGTCATGGGCTGGCCATTTGCGTGATTTCTATTGGCAGAGCTCTTGGGGCTTTTGCATATATTTGGCATTTATCACATCAACTTGCATAATCAACGGCGTCCAGATTTACGGTCGGCCAATAATACCCATAACGGAGTATTTTCTTTGCCATAGTTTACCCCCCGGTGTGATCACCGCATACCCTTTATGAACTTCTCTTAAAACACATTTTATCTCATCATGAGCGACACACTGGAGTAGGGGACTGAGAAGCCTTTCTTGTACATAATTCCTTCCTGCATAATATAACCGTGAAGCTTTGCGAAGGACTTGTCGCTTTTCATTTCTTTTATCTAATAGGACTCCATGTAGTAAATAATCTTTAATTGGAGTCATCCACGATTCCCTTTCAGGCTCCGCTTCTAGTGTCCAATCAATTTTCGTCATGTTTATACTTAGAGTATTTAATACTTCGACCAGAACCAAGCCCATCTACTGTGCATCACCGGTACTAGCAAACTTTGCCAATGAATCAGCCTCTCTGTTTCGATCTTGTAGAACATGTGAAATGTCATAGTATTCAAATTATGCCAACAACTCTTGGACTTGGGTAAGGTACGTGGCAAGCCGTTGTCCCTTGGCCTGATAATCTCACCAAACTTGATACACTACCAACTGTGAATCACAAAAGATTTCGAGAGATTTTATTCTAAGTTCTCTAGCAAGTTTAAGTCCAGCAATTAGGGCTTCATACTCAGCTTCGTTGTTTGTTGCTGGGAAATCAAGCTTTAAACATAATAGATTGACCGATTTTAGGAGTTACGAGCGCAATCCTAGATCCGGAGCAATGATTGTTAGATGCTTCATCAGTGTACAATTTCCACCGTATCTTAGGGATTTCGCTGCCTTTCAGAGAATCATCATGCACAGTAAATTCTGTTATAAAGTCTTTCAAAGCCTGACCCAGGATAGTCCTCCGAGGGAGGTAAGTAATGTCGAATGGACTGAGCTCAATATTCCACATGAGCAACCTTCCAGACATCTTAGATCGCTGTAGGACCTGTCGTACTGGCTGGTCGGTGTAAACATTGATCGAATGTGCCTCGAAGTACGGACGAAGATTTTGTGATGCAATTAGCAAGCAGTTTGCCAATTTCTCTATTTTTGCATAGTTCCTTTTAGCTCTCGTTAATCATTTGTTGACGTAATACACTAGCCTCTGGATCTGATTCTCCTTACGAAGCAATGCGGCACTAATAGCGTGTGTCGATATAGCCAAATAAATGTACAACTCCGCATGATCCACCGGTTTTGAAAAGATAGGGGGTTTCTCCAAATGATTCACCAAAGCTTGAAACACATCTTTACAATCCCGCGTCCATTCAAAGTTTCTTTTTCCTTTCCTAATCAAATCGAAGAAAGAAATGCATTTGTCGGTAGCTCTGGAGATACATCGGCTTAAAGCAGCAACTTTTCCATTTAGAATCTACACCTCTTTAATGGTTCTTGGCACTTGGATATCACAGATACTTGAATCTTCTCGTGATTAGCTTATATCCCATGAGCATTGACAATAAAGCCCAAGAATTTCCTTGATGCAACAACAAAAGAACACTTCAAAGAATTGATTTTCATCTTGTAACGTCGGAGGATGTCAAACATTTCCGCTAAGTCTCCAATGTGGTCTCTTGATCGTCGTGATTTCATGAGCATATCATCCACATACACTTCCATTGTTTTTCCGATTTGGTATTTAAACATCCTATTTACCAAACGCTGGTAAGTAGCTCCTGCATTCTTTAACCCAAACAGCATTACTACATAACAGTACAATCCAACATCGGTAATGAAACTGGTGTGCTTCTGATCGGGGATATGCATCGGGATTTAGTTATATCTCGAGTATGCATCTATGAAAGACAACAAATCGTGTCTTGCGGTTGAATCCACCGGCTAGTCAATCCTCGGAAGGAAAATACTATCTTTCGAACACGCCTTGTTCAAATATGAATAATCAATGCCCATTCTCCATTTCCCGTTTGCTTCCTTTACAAGTACAGGACTAGATACCCATTCAGGGTAGAGGGCATCACAAATAAACCTGTTGACTTTTAGTTTACCCACCTCCTCTTTGAGAGTGGTAGATCTCTCCCAATCCATACCGCGTCTTTTTTGCTTCACCGGGACATAGTTCGGGTGAATATTCAATGCATGGCTTGCTATAGCAGGCGAGATTCCACCAATGTCACAGTGAGTCCAAGCGAATACATCTAGATTCGCTGAGAGAAAATTAGCATGTTCCTTCATCATCGGAGGGCTGAGCTGTGATCCAACTTTTAGGACTCGTGATGGGTCATCGTGGCTGACCGTGATATCAATCGTCAGCTCAACTGGTGTAGCCTTGGTCTCTTTAGGATTTTCTTCGTCATTTCTCGGATCTACATCTCTATACAACCAACTATGGTGCCCGAGCCAAGGCTCAGGCACTAGTTGTCAATCTTCGTGGCTTGGACACGGACAGTCTTGTCCACACCCTTACCTTTTTCTTTGCGCCAAGCTTCCCTCAGCTCAGCTACATAACAGCACGTCCAGTCACCTGATCGCCATGAACAACTCCTACACCATTATCCGTTAGGAATTTCAAAGTCAAACACCACAGGGCAAGGGCTGCCTGGAATTCAGCTAGGGTCGTTTAACCTAGAAAAACATTGTATAGAGAGTCAACATCCAGAACAACAAATGGCAAGATCCACACTCTCCTTCGTTCACATTCTTCCAACTCAACAGGTGGTTCCACATAACCAACAGCTTTAGTTGCAACACCGTTAAAACTGTGTATACGAGCTTTAGACAGTTTTAAACCTTTAGCTTCCATCCTCATCTGATCATAAGCTTTTTTGAAATTGTATTCACCGAACTTCCACAATCAATCAAAATCCTCCTCACCAAGGCAGGATCAATCATGGCTGAAATGACCATTGGATCGATTGTTGGAGCCTCTACCTTATTTCCATCTTTGTTCCTAAATACAATATCATCTGCCATCGTACGTTGCTGTTTCGTCGGAATACCTTCTTCCATATTCGAACAACATTCAAAGTCCACATGTCTAATTTCGCTAGCATAGTGCTCCATCTCTAACATCCAAAATCGCTAGCATGTACATTTATCATCCAAAATCCTAGCACGCCATTTCTAACATCCAAAATTTTGAAAAAACCAGTTTTCTAAATCTATATTATTTTGTCGAAAACGGTTTTAGATGGAGAATTCCATATTTCAATCATTCTCTTGTGTACCATTTTCCAATGTACCTTGGAACCTTCTTTTTTGCCCCCAATTATCTTCCAACTTTTCCACATATAGTCCACATAATTAAATTTACTTTTAAATTTCTAAACAGAGTTATTTTTAAAACAAGTTTTGTTTACCTATCAACAAGGTATGGAAAAAGAGATTCTATAACTAAAGCAGCTTTTTCCCTTGTCACTAATTATATCATAATTTATTGTTGCACTACTACATAGTAAAATTCCTATTTGCTAACATGTCATCTTTTTCCCTATGCTAAGCATGTGGGATATCAAAAGTAAGAAATTCTCCTCTTTTACTATTCGAAATCCTTTTATATTAAAATTTTGTAATATCTGGAAGAGTTGTAAATATTAAAAACTATTATTTTCAAAATCTTTCATGAAAGTATTTTAATTTTTTCTAAACCAACAATTTTGAACAACAATTTACAAAGGTATGTTATTATTTATTTTCAAAATAATTTATGCCATATCCTACTCGGTTAGGATTTAGTCAATAGTTTAACATTCATAATGGCCTCTATCAATTACATAGTATATGTTAATTTCCAAAAATTTCTTCTAATTTTGAATGACAACTAGCACATATGTTCATTTATAAATTCCAGCTTTTAAGGCGTAGGGACAGTGACCTGTGCATTTGCGAAAACCTTTCCCTGTTCTTCGATTGCTAAAATTTACCTCCCAAAAATTCTCCACGTTTTAAGACTTAAATATTTTTTCTTTTAATTTACTAGCTATTTAAATAATTTTCCTAATGTATTTTATAACTTCTAGCCTTACTTTGTATTAGCTAACTATCTACATGAAATTTCATTACTTACAAAGTTTCCAATTAATATAGCTGTCCATCCCGAAAACTGATTTTCAAAAGAAACGTTTCTCATGATACCATACACTTTTTATGCAATAGAAACAAGTAATGCTTACAACCAAAACCTAAAAGAAAAAATTGCTAGAAGCGGCCATCTAACATCAATTGACATTTATGATGTTGTGGCCCTGTCACCCTATTAAAATTAAATGGATATTCTAACATGTCATTTCACTATAACCCACATATCTTAACTTCTTTTTAGCTTCTAACAATTAAGTTTCATCCATTACTTTCATTATTACATCTAATTATGGGATAAATTGTCCATCTCCATACCGTAGTTGGAAAAAAATATAAACTATACACCTTTAGAATAACTCGATGGCAAATTGACTTGGTGGAATAACTTTTCCACTATCTATCTTTCCTTCCTTAACCTTGAGTCAACCAACGTCCTCTACGTGTGTTTGTCATCTTATTACTCTCTATTCACTATCTTCTCTTATTCCAAATCTCTTGATGGTATTCTCAAATTTTTGGTATTTACTTCCTTTATCCTTGACTATTCTTACGAGCTTGTACTAGAACTTACAGAAGTGTACTTTGATATCATTCATCTTTCTTTTGTGGGTTCTTCTTATGCCTTACACACATATCTTATAAAAAAAACCTAGGTTCTCATCAATATTCTTTACACTCTACGAGGATTACCTTTTGCTACTCTATGAGCAACTATCGCTATTTTCTTCGTAGCCTTAACTTTTGCCCCGCCTGACTTGTGCAATCATCCTATCTACTTCATATTAGAAATTTAGTTTGATTTTTGCCACTTTTTTTCAAAAATTATAACTTCAAAATTGTGAAGCACTTAGTCCCAAAACTTTTATCTTTAAAAGTACAAACTTAGAAACTTTTTATTAAATTCAAAAATAACTTAGTGTCTTAGCTTATAAAACTGTAATTTTGCATTTTTGAATTAAGCTAATTCATCGAGTCCAAAGAAATTTTTAGCAATTTAATTTTAATAAATTTCATACCTTGTCCTTCAAACCACCTTTTTCTTTCAAAGTCCTTTTTCAACAACAAGGATTTTTAACTCAAACCATATATTAAGTTTTGCTTTTAGAAACTCAATTCTTATACCAAACCATTTCTTTAAAAATACACTTTACAATGTTTTCGAAACATCTTTTATAATTTTAAACAAACTGGAGTGGATATGGACACTTCCATCCTATTATTTTCCTATTACTCGATCTTTCTCCACTTCCGGTCCATGGCGGAGTGTATAATATCATATGAGGGGGATTTTTTAAGAGATACGTGCAATCAATACACACCGCCACGAAAAATATCCATTTTCCTTTGTTTTTCCATTACTTTCTTACTTTGCATATAATTAGATTACTAGCATTATTTTTAATATGATCTCCTAACGTTATTTCTGAATACTAACATTATTTTATATAATTTCTAATAATGCTACTACCAATTAACTTTCTTCTACCTAAACTACTCTTATTTAATTTGCTTCCATTTATGTAGCTTTCCTCTCAATTTACTATCTTCTTATTAAACCATCGCAGTGCCTTAGCCCACTGCTCTGTTTTCGGGTTTTTGTCCTCTTTCCCATTCTTTTTACCCCACTTCAAAATTGTATCGTTTTTTATTCTCCACCCCTAAAATGAATTTCACAACTTAAAATTTTTCATTTAAGAAAAATCAATGAGTTATATATGTTCTACTATTTTTTTTCAAAACAAAAAACCTTTTATAAAAACCTTTTTACTAAAATTTCCGATTTAACTAATTAAAATTTCTACTAGAACGTTTTTATTTAAATAAAATGTAGATATTTTATATTTTCAAAAATTAATATTTACATATTTTTCAAAATAGGGTTTCTTTACTTTCAAATGAATCCTTTGAAAATCATTTCAAATACTATTTCTTTTTCAAACATTTAAATAAGTCCCTTGAAAATCATTTTCAATATATTCTTTATATATTTTTCTCAAAACTTTTTACTTTGAAAACATTTCGACTTTTTATACTAAAATCTTTCATCTGGGGTCAGACTTGAAGCGGATTTTTATTTGTCTCTTTTTTTTGGACTTTTTCTTCTTTTCTGCTTAATTGCTAACTTATATTCCTTTAAAACATATTAAAAATCCGGCTATCTTCTTGGAGTGATTACTACAAACCTTCCTTCGAAAACTTATTTAATTTTTACTTTTGGATATCTACGACATGTATATTCTTACTTTCCCCTTATTTAGATCTAGTGTACATCATCAATCGGCAATCCTGCAGGGATCTACAACCATAAGGAAATCTATAATCTCCAAGGGAGTCAAGTATCATCCAGCTTGAGCAACCTTTCCATATGTTGCACTCATGTCCTTCTTAAGTCAACGCCCTCAAATATGACATATTTCCCCATGGGTAATCGGGATAAGCGCATATTTTCAATTTCATCTACTGTTCCAACTTTTTTTGGATGAATGAGTGGTCTTCCTACGAGGAAAGCACTTAGCTTTTATTAACCAAAATAAAAAAAACCATACAAAAGTTGGATGGGGTAAGTTATTACCAGTGCCGGTCCTAGAAGTTTTGGTGCCTAAAGGCAAAAGTGAATTTCTACTAGTGATAATTTATCAAAAATATTTTTAACGATAATTTAAAGTAAAAATTCTTTTTAACTAATCGATTGGACTAAAAAACTTTAACTATAAATTTCTACAAAAACATTGCTATTTATCGATAAATTATGAATGTGTACAACATATTAACAAAGATGGAGATGGCTAGACAATAGATAATTTCTTGTAAATTAACGAAATGAATTAGTTTAGACTGTTTAGTAAACATAGTATCAGAGATTCAATCATTCAAGTAGACGCTGCTGTTCATTGAAATCAATGAAACGAATACCGTGTAAATTTATGAATTAGTTTTAGTAAATAGTAAATTATGTAAATTACTTAATTACAACATAATTATGAATTATAAAATTAAAATTATTAAATTGAGTAGCTTTTAACCTTATGCGCCTGCGGTTCTGCACTTCCGCCTTCTTCTGTTCTTCAAGCTTTAAGTTCAAGAATCAAGCGATTCCCTAATCCTTAGTTCGGGTCTTCGAATTCATGATCGTAGAGGAGCGGTTCGAGCGCCCGGATGCTATGTGAATCGAGTAGTGGCAGAAATGAAACGTCGTCCGGATGCATAAAACCTCGCCTAGTTTTAGTAAAAGATGTTCTAATCATTATTTAAATGAAAAAAATTGCAAACTTTTCCAAATAGCACCTAACATTAATTTTTTTTCTTAACCAAATTATCTAGACAAACGGAAAATTTCTAAACAACTATTTGATCCAGATCCTGCAACAAATTGGAAGCAACTGACATGTACCTTGTTTGATCTAAAACTAACTGATTCATGTCCACCCTTGGAGGAGGAGTTTCCTTTGAATATTTAATATTTCCTTCATTCAAAAAAAATCCTAAATCAACTACAATACTGAAATCAAAAATCTATACAAATAATCAAGCTTCAGAAGTAACCTTCGGTTGAAGTTGTATCCGGACGTTCTCTAAAATGAAGACCCACCAAAAGACTGTAGTCCATGATTCTTTCTTGCTCAAGTAAATCACAGTCTCTGTCAACTTGCCTGTGCACACACAATTATCACTCGGTTAACATATGTGCTGTATCACATAGCTCCAAAATTCCCAAATTTGCCATTATATAAATGATCATGAATCCAAGAAGAATCACACATATCTCTGGGTCCAAAACAAGTCATATAAACTGGAGGGAAAAATATGATGGGTATATTTGTAATTTGAAGCTACGAAAGTGCCTCCGACCATACAATCAAAACTGACAAGTGTTTGTTCAATTTATGTAAACATTAAATGGTTACAAACCTGCAGAATTCTTGAAACCATGACTTGTGTAATCTGAATATATAACTAAGGTCAAGGTCTTTCAGCGTAGTATTTGCATCAAATTCTGACTCGGATTTATTTGTGGTGCGACCATGTGACGAACCTTTTAGATCAAACCTTCGATGAATGATGAATGATGTATTGAGAACAGAAAAGATTTCCCATGATAACAAATCGAACCTGACTAATTGGAACAGTATAATTCATAAATTACTGACAATACAAAAGATCAATATTATCAACAACAAAAAGAGGATGAAAACAAATTTATACCTTCTTCTGAGCTGTGCCAGTTAATTTCAAGTTTGTGATCGTGAATCGCGACTGGAGTAGATGTAGGAGCGAATCGCGATGGAGCTTGAAGCTGTGTGAGCCACGGCTGTGCCCTAATTTGTGAACCCTAATTCCTGAATCATGATTTCCATTTTTTTTTCCCAGTTGGTTGTATGGTGAAAATGTTCTGGTGCCCCCCGACTTTGTGATGCCCTAAGCGGTCGCTTCCCCCGCTTTGGGGAAGGGCCGGGCCTGTTTATTACAAAAGTGCAAGATCATCACTATGATGATCTTTAAAAGGAGCAGCAGTGGAGCAAACCGGAGAAAAAGTTAATAATTATTACACTATAAAGACTAATGAAAAATTCTGCTGTAGAAAAAAGAGCTAACAGATGTCCACCGAGTACTGTAGCGAAGCAGCTATTAAATTTATGCGAGTGATCAAGAGACTGAGACTCTGCGTGATGATAGATGAAAGGAAATTTTGCTGTTGGAAAGAGAAGATTTTGATGGCATTGAACTATGCATGCTGGTAGAATAGAGAATCTGCAAGATTAAATTGTACTGTGCGTGCATGGTGAATTGAAGATGAAGCTCTTGACGTGGCTTCGTGCGTGAAGTATAACTTGCATAAGGGAAGAATGTAGCTAAGATGCTCTTAAGAGATGTTGCAGCATAGAGAATTTCTGAGCATTTGTGTTGAATATGGTAGCTGAATAGTGGAGTTTTGATGGTGCTGTCAGGAGAAGGTACTGTTATGAGAGAAGGTGCTATCAGGAACTATACTGTAAAGTGAGGTAAAGAACTCAATTGATTCGGGCAGATTTGAGGATTGATTATCTCCAGTGATTGACTCTACTGTATACCTGAACCCAAAAAAAAAAGTGTACACACATATGTATATACCGTTATATACTTATAAGTTGTTATATTTAATATCTCCAAGCTTTCCAAAGTAAGCGCTCTATTTCAAAGTACAACAAACTATATTTAATATCTCCAAAAGTGTATCATCTATGCCGTCAAGAATCAGACACAAAGCATTTTGAAAATCCTGATTCTTCCAAACATATTTATGTACATAAGTTATAATTTGAAAAACAATCTGGAATCATGCATATTGCAGGTTGTATTTAGCAAGTGGACAAACAGTTATAAAAAAACTAAATAATCTCAAACCAAAACATATTGCAGGTTGCAATCAGGGAGTGTACAAAAATGTTCCAAAAAAAATTGAAATAATCTGCAATTTGATGTAGAGTCAATTTTTGGACGATAAAATATAGCTTGTAATATATTTAGAATGAAGTATTATACTGCATGTAAAATAAATGTTATGAGACAACAAATTTGAAAAGACTATCTCTGTGTACTTTGAAAGTAAGGAATATAAGTCATTCTAAGATAGTAAAATTTAGAGCAAAAAGCAAGATGAATTATATTCTATGGTTTTGTTTTGTTGGAGGCAAAATTATGCTAGCTTGTGTGAGATAAATGTGATATTCTTACTTAAGCTTGTGCTTCAATGTTGTCTATAATAGATGAAGGTTAATATGCGAATTAATACATAACTATTGCATATATTCTTATATAAATGTGTTGGTTTATAATATAATTTTTAGTCGAGATTGGCTAATGAAATCTGGGATAATAATTAAATTTATTATTATTAATCTTACTGTTATTTAATAGTTTAATTAATAATAATTAGTTTTAATATTATTATTTTAATTTCGTTATGATTATCATTATTTTGTATAAAGTAAATTCCAACTTAGAGGAAGATATATGTAGTAAAATTAAAAGGGGCTAAGGCCCTTAGAGATAACTATAAGATAGCGTTTAAATATCAATTTATGGAAAGCAAAGAGGATATGTAGAAAAATTAATCAATCAGAGGTTTAGGCCATCGAATCTGTAGGCAAGGCAGTATCCACATATTCAATCAGATTGTTACGATTTCACTGGTCTAAGTGTCTAGGACCTTGGTCAGTCTAGAAAGAAATGTACCAGACAGTGGAGTAAATTATAGAAGCGGGGTTGTTATAGATATCATTAAAAATACGTTGGTTGCGTTCATTCCATAACTCCAACATGTGAGTGAATAGATAGAGTCTAAAGTATTATATACATCAAGTTGAAGATTAATCTAAATTTATCCCAGTAAATATTAGGAGGGGGCATAATAGAAGCAATATTTATGTTAAAAGCCTTTAGAATCTTATCAATAATATATTTTGAGAAGTGACAGCCAAAAAACAGATGTGAAGTAGTCTCGGTCATCGAATTGCACAGGTAGCAAGGATGCGGGTTATTATTGGAGATCAGTACCAAATTAAGCTTGGCTATTGTGTTTGATTTATCATAAAATACTATCCACAAGTGAAGGTTAACTTTGGGGGGAGCACTGATTCTCCAAATGGGTTTAAAATGCCTAAAATCTTTTGTTCCTGAGAAGGTTAAGAATTTGTACATCGATTTAGGAGTATATTATACTTTATTATCCCAGCACCACATTAGACAATTGAGATGTCTCTGGTAGTGTAGTTTTCAATCATATTAATTAATTTTAGGTATTATGTAAGAAGGTTTCCTATCAAGTTTTGATTAATGAGATGACCCATCTCAATGTCGATCGAGCTCAACAAACTTCATTTATAAGATCAGTTTTGTTGTTAGAGACTAGAAACAGATAAGGAAGTTCATTCTTCATGCGATGGATAATATCCATGGCTCATTCCAAAAAGATGTCATGTCTTCAAAGTTGACGATGTATTTAGTTCTAATATTAAATAAATGATATAACTTGGAAATGCTTTTCCAAAAGAAGGAGATTTTTTGGTTGTTGTGTACGATAAGGTCTTTTGAACCACTGTAATAATAATTACAAATGATTTCTTTCCAAGGGTAAGGCTCATCTCCCATAAGCTTCCAAATCCATTTACAGAGCAAGGATGAGTTTAAGGCTTTTAAGTTAAAGATAACCAATCCTTCTTAAGTTTTGCAACGTTACAATTACAAGAAGTGGAAAACAAAAAAATTTCATCTCATTTCAATACACTAAAACCCAAACCCTTTTATAGATTGATAAGGATAGTTATTAATAATTATCTAAAAAAAAGATTTCCATTTATTCATTCTATACTTATGTATTTTCTTATGCTTTGGTTAAATTTTTTCTGTCACCACATTTCGAGGACTCACGGAAATACCTCGGATAGTACCACAATCTGTTCTACGTACAATAATGTGTTGAACTACTTCAACAAGTCTCAGATGATGTACTAGCAGTGCATCAAAGATGCAGTCATCGATTCTCCCGATAGACCACAATTAACGCGAGCAAACATATTAATGACGAGGAACGCATTTCCCCCTTCTATTTTATCGAAGAAAAAAAAAAGGAATCCATCCGATCTAGATTGTTGAATGATCCATTTACCACCCTTCCTTTCATTCATATTGTAATGTAAAAAAAAATACTACGATGGTTCTGTTGCTTTCTATATTTATCTCGTCTGTGATTTAGCAATCCCAAAGTTTCTTTTTAATGTAACAGCTTAGATTAGACCTATCCACTTCTCCTTTCCATATTAAACTTCTTGTGATGCAATATATTTTATTAATTACCTAGTTAGAAAATTTATAATACAACATCAAGTAAACCAAAATATCAAATAGTACCGAATTAATTAATATTGCTCAAATATCTCTGGAAAAGTAATTAGCTTTCCAAAAGGGGAGTTTACTGTTAATTTATCACTGATAATTTGCCAATCTTCTTTTTTTGGATTCATTTATCTAATTGTAAGGCCTAGATATTTAATAAAGAAGCTCATAATTTTGCAGTTTAGGGTATTGGCCACTGCAGCCGATCTATTGGATGTGTCATTTAGGACATGGGCCGAACTTTTATGAAAATTGATTTTAAGGCCTAATAAGAGTTAAAAAATATATAAGAAAACTTACGTGAGGCAGTATCGTAGGGGAAGGGAAAATATAATAGTAGGGTGTCGTCCGTATACTGTAAAGAGGATACCTCATATGGAATGACGTCGTTCCCCATCCGTGGGTGACTTTGTTTCTAATAGCAAGGGAGAGAACTGCAAAGAAGACATCAGCCCCTAGGTCCAACAAAAGGAGTGATAAGGGATCACCTTGATGAAGACCTTTTTTCGACTAAATTATGTTTCCATTGATACCATTCACTAGTATAGCTTACGCACTAGACTTTTGGATAAGGCTAATCTAGGAGATCCATTTGTTTTTGAATCCTCTACCTTTAAGAACTTCAAGTAAGAAGCTCCAATCTATAGAGTCAAAGGCCTTGGCAAAGTCTAATTTAAGAAGAGTGCATTCGATTTTATCATTATCACGGTAATTAATAAATTCTTGGGTCGTGGCTAACCCATCCATAATGTATCTACCTTGAATGAACGTTGTTTGAGTTTTGTCAATTAATCTACCCATTTTAAGTCGTACTTGTTAGTTAACACTTTATGATAGTTTTAATAGAGCAATTAATCAAAGAGATAGGTTAAAAGTTCGAAGGGTCTTTCGGACTCTCCTTTTTAGGGACTAAAATAACGTATGCCCGGTTAAATCTACCCAGTTGAAGAGTTCCATTGTGAAATTCTTCAAAAAGCTACATAATATCATTTTTAATAAGGGTCCAGAATTTATGATAGAAGAGAAAGGAAAAACCATCTGGTCTTAGAGCTTTGCCGCTTGTCAGGCACTCAATATTTGTCCAAACCTCGTCTTGAGTGAACGGCGAGTTTAGCTTGGAAAGAGAGTTATCAATGTTTGGATAAAGGGCAGGCCAGTCTGCCCGAATTCTATGGCTATATCTATTACCATATATCTCTATGAAATAGTTAGTATATATGTTATTTAATTTCCTTTGCTCATTATATTCAATTTCGTTAATCTTAATTGATTTTATGGTATTCTGACATCTTCTGCTATTAGCAATATGATGAAAGAATTTGGTGTTTTAGTTGCCCTCGTTGATCTATTGGAAACAAGAGCATTGTTTCCACATAGTTTCTTCTTGATCCATTAATCTTAGCTCCATTTTTTTAAGAATGCAATCTGGTATTTTCACCTATAGTTAAATTTCTTTGTTTGCCTAAATTATCTAGATCTAAAATCTCGTTAATTGTATTTTTTTCTGATGTTTATATCTCCAAAAACATTTATACTCTAGTTATTTTGATATTTTCTTAGTTCTCTCAACTTATAAATGACATTTTAGTAGCATTGTTCGAAAATCAAACATTTAAGTAATTCCATTTCATTATTATAAGGCTTCCAAAATTCTCTTCTTTTAGCCACATTTTTTCAAATTTAAATGGTCTATGCATAGGAAGCTGATCGTTAGTGTAAAGGATGATGGGATAGTGGTCAGAGAGAATGCTAACTAATTCGACAACCTTGGACAGAGGGAAGGAGTCTTCCCTGCCTTCGCGTATGAAAAATCTTTCTAGTAAAGCCCTAGAAGGAGCTTCTTTAGCATTAGACCAAGTGAATCTTCTTCCACTAAGAGACTATTTGATAACGTTATTTACGTTAATGAAGTTATTAAATTCTTCCATATCTATATGGTTCCCCTCTCTAGGTGATTGCTCACCAAAATATCTGGTCACATTAAAATCTCCTCCGACGAGCCAAGGAGAGTCTGTGAAAGTTTGTGCATTCAGCCCGAAAGTGTTGCCTGTTGGCTCTAATATTATGAGCTTAAATGTTGGTAATGTTTAAAATTTGATTATTTTGATAATCCTGCAGGATTAAATAAAGGGAATGACAATTAGATATTGCTTGTAAAAGACTAAATTTATCCCTACGCTAGAACAAAATTGCCCCCCCCCCCCCCCCCGAGCTATCGCGAGCTAGGATGAACTCCCATTTATTAAGGTATGTGCCTCTAATCCACTTTAAAAATCGAATGCTCGAGTTTTAGTTTCGGATTCCTGAATTAGAGCTATGTCTTCTTTATTATTTATTAAGAACCTTTAATTCTGGATCTTTTCTTTGGTGAAACTTGGCCTCTCACCTTCAAACTCAACACTTTCATCTAAGGGTTGTGCTAGCTCTCTCTCTATTTCTAAGTCTTTAATATGTTCAATATTAATATTAATATGATTATATGTAAATCCAGTAATTTTAGCTATGTGCGCTTCACTTGGACTTAACAAGGTTAAAACTACAAGAGCAAAAGTGCTACCTAATAGAATGTGCTCACCTGATGATGTCGATTCTGAAACAGAATTCGGGCGAAGTTATCTAACACTCCTTCGTATGAACTCACCAGATCTACTACTATCTTTGTGCATTCTCCTAGAGCTTGAGTGTCTTAATGAAGATGGTGAGGACTCAGGTGCATTTGGAGGGGTAGGCAATCCACATATGGTGCAGGCGAAGTGAGCAGGTCCTTAGTAGTAAAAGCTATCAGAAACTAGTAGGCCATCGCAACAGAAAAAGCATCGTTTTTTGATTCAGAGGTGGGGATGTGAGCAGGATCAACTGATCTTATGCAGCAGAGAATACTTAGGTCAAACGGTAAAGGATAAATATTCCTCTCCACTATCCCAATAGGGGAAAATGCTAAGAAATCGAGTGAACTGTCCATACGAGTCCTTGGCACATCCACTAGGTGATGTTGGTTTAGTTCAGACTTAATGGCCGAGATGTTATAATCTTCCTTTGATCAAAAGTTAGCCACCAAAGATTCGACGAGCAGCAGCAGTTTGTTAGTTTGATTGAAAGAACAATACAAGTAGCTCCAACTATGGAGTTACGAGTTTGATTTCTTAGTTCTAGGAAATAAATGTTGAAATCAACAAAGTGGTCTAGGCCCTCATGTGTATACAAATAGATATCGCCGATTTCAACCTGAGGGGGTGGGAGCTAGAAGAAGACGAGATCTGATTCGATCGAAGGCAGCTTCTATGTTTGTAACCGAATTTCCCGCAGTTAAAGCACAGGATTGGATCTCCGTAATTTGAAGAGTATTATTATCCATTTTTTCCAAAATATGGTTGCAACTACTCCTATAGTTAGAATTTGTAGGGTTTAGCATATAATATATATAGTTATAGATGAAAATACAATTACGTTCGATCATAAGACCTGACACCAAATGTGACAACCTACACCCTCAATAGGTTCGCATTTTTGCTAAATTAAAAATCCTTGTCCACCAAAATACAGATTGTTGTTTTGGTATCCTATAATAAAATAAATGCATATCAATGCACTATCGATATAAACTGACAACGAAATAGTAAAGTATATAAAAAAAATGGTTAACTACCATGGTTGACACCTCTGATGCCAAGTGTCTTTGTCAGTGTCGAGCATGCATAATGAAATATGCCCCTCCACCATTCCTGCCTTACACCAGTACTTTCCCTCTAAATATATTCAGTGGGTTGTAAGGAGGAGGGGTCAGGACAACGTTTTGATGAATGGTAGATTACACACTTTACATAAAACACTAGTTTATGTTGATTGCCTTCTATTATATGTTATATCTCTTATTTTATTTTTACTTAGTCGTTTCGGCTCCATGTACGCGTATGATACACACCATCTACCTTAGTTAGACAATAACTACATATTCATATATATATATATATATATATATATATATATATTTGTGTGTGCGTTAACCTAAAAATTGGACTATCAAACATGATGATATGTCAAATCCAGGAGTGATCTAGCATCCTTGATTCTTATGTAGAGCGTTGTTAAACTAAAAGTTGGTCTACCATTTATGATGCAGTGCCAAACCGAAATCTAGCCTAACTTCCTTGATATCATGATGCATTGGTAAATAAGTATTAATTCAAGAATCAATACGCAATGATGTCCAAGGTAAGATAGGCAAGTTATTTTACTATGCGATAGTCCACCATTCATTTATTAATGGACAAAATAGATAATTCATATAAGTCACCGTCCTTTATTCGTATATCATCTAAGCACATTAGGCCTTATGCAAGATACTCCTTAATTTAGACAAGGTCTTAAAGGTATTTGTTATGAGTCCAAATCCAAGTCAAAAATTTGTTATATGCATAGTCATTGTTCAATAACAATTATATAGGCACAAGTCATGAAATTAGGCTATACTAGATATTTTTCAAATCCTTGTTGATACGAATCACAATTTATACAGTCAATTAAAGATTTTTCCCAATTTGATTTAGGGTTACAACTTTTTGATTCTGGGTCCGTATTTATAGAGGTGAAGGTGTGTAGCATAGCTCACATGTGTCCTCCGAGATGCCTGACATTCGGCATCATTCATCATGTTGATGGCATGCGCCATCCTTTGCTGTATTATTGTGTTGAAATATCCATTGAGGATTGGTGATTCAAGACATTTGTCATACAACATTCCTTTAGTCATTGTTGTTTCTTTTGATAACCCCCATAATGCTGTTGATAAGCGGCATCATGTTTGATCAATGATTCATGACATCCACTCTTTCTTCGATGATGTGAGAGATCCTTGCCATATATGATAGTATTTGTAAGCACCAATGATATTTGATATCCATATCTCATTGATGACTTATGACATCTTTATATTGCCGCCTTACGATATCCTCTTACTTGCTTGCCTCCGATATCTCTCATTTTATTGATGAGGTGTGGAATTGGTGACATATGGTATCCTTTCTCACACTGATGGTTTACGATATGTTGTCATTTGACATCCACATTGCTCCGATGATATGTGGCATCTTATGTTTCCTTTACTGGTGCGAGACACTTTATACTCTTAAATTCGATACCCCTATCTACTCATAAGTTCGACATCGCCTCTTGCTGTCGTAGGATCTTATTATTTTCACCTTCATAGGTTCGAAATGCTTTGTATTCAATAACCTTATTTCATAGGTTCGAGGTCTGTTGTTTGCAAGTTTTTAATGTTTGTAAGTGCGATAACCTATATGGCCTTTGAGTTCGACATCCTTTTTGCCTTCGGTTACGTTATCCCTATATTGGCGCTTTTTATATAGTTAACTTGTAAGCCCCATGATGGACTTATTAATTTGACATTGTATTCCCTTGCTTCTATGTTTGTTTCCTTTAGAAAATATAAGGATAACAATATGTATGTACCATAGTCCCCCTTTGGACAAAGATACTTCAACGCTGGTATCTATACTCAACACCCCGTCAGGATCCATTATCAACGCAGTATCACATCCTCATCGTCGTGCGTATCTAGGAACTTTCGTAGTTCCTAATAATGGCAACACAATAGTTAGTCATATTCTATCCATTTTAAAAGACTTCTATAGGGGTTATATAGCCTTGCTCATAGTAAACAATCTTGCAAACAACTATGGCTATGCATAATCTAAACGTGATTTATACTGGTAGGAGGTGTAGCCGTTTAGGTGTAACCCTTGTCTTTCCGCTGACAACTTAGGACCGATGACGTTATCAACCTTCTTGCAGCTCCTACGCCCTAATATGGTACCAAACACACAAACAAATCGACATAGCACCAAGCCTTGCTCATTGTCCCATTTAGATTGCCTAATGCAATCAAGGCAATGCCCGTTTGTTGCTTGATATCCCCTAAAAGGTTGAAGCGGACTCTACTTGTCCTCTAACACTCCGACCAAGGCAAACCTTCCTACTCAGGTATCCCTCACCTATACATGAATGAATATAACTCCATAGGTCCTACAGTTGGATATATCCCACATTAGTATAATGTATACACAACTGTTGGTAGCCCCTTACGGTGGGGTAGACTTCTATTGTGTTACGCTACCAACCTAGCATTACAACCCATTTGTAATTGTTTAATTAATCCCTCGAGATTTCTGCTGTTTGAATTAAAAGTTGGCCAAACACCCAAAGACTATGTAGAGAACAAACACGAAATAATATAACAGAAATATAAATGAAAATGGGGAAAGAAAAGAGGCACATTCATTTATAGTGGTTCGACAAAGCAAGGCCTACATCCACTTTAAGATTTTATTGCTGATTTACAACTTGGGACAAAAGGTCTTAGGACTCGGTACAACTCCAACTCTTAGAATTTCAGAATTACAAGAAGATAGAGTAGAGAAGAGTTGGAGGCAAAATATCGCCAAAAATGAGCCCTACCTTCCTATTTATAGAGGTAGGGAGCCTAAAATCATGCACCAAGTATCTCCTAGCCATTATCCATGATTTAGACCAGTACTCCCTAAAAAGTAGGTGCCACGTCATTGGTAAACAAGTGTCGTCAGCTCGGAGTCATCATTTGGAAGTCGTCATTTTAGGAGTCATCATTTTTGGAGTCATCATTTTGGGAGTTGTCACTGATCCCCAAGTTGGCCATATTTGTTGTCTTCAACTATTCACCTCGGACCGTCTTGTGGTTAGCTTCGAGATTTCATGGTTGTTTACATTAATATCAGCTTGTTTCTGAGTCCAAATGATTGAGTTGTGGGGGGACATAGTTGTTATTTCAAGTGTTTATGGAGATCGATGGAGAATTGCATTGAACCTACAAAATGACCATGGAAATAGGCTCTGGACGTCAAGTTAGGCTTGTAGGCAAAAGATGGGGTCCACTAAAAGAGGAATTTGGAGTTGGTACCGATCCCTACCTAGGGGTCTTTACCGATCCCCAACTTGGGAAATTATTTTTCTCCTTGGTTTGGCTTGTTTAGGCTTTGGTTAAACTTGCTTGGAGCCCGATCTAAGAAATTTGGGCGTTTACTTAGGGCTTGACCTGAGATTTTCTAAGATTTTCGTGTTCTGAGTTTTCCTTTGCTTGCTAGGAGTTAGACCCAAGTTTTTTGAGTGTTGCTCCGAGTCATCAGGAGTCGGACTGAGTCGTGACTGGAAGTCAGTACAGAGTCGCGTTCGGAGTCAGACCCGAGTTTTTTGGGTGTTTGACTTGAATTTTCAGGAGTCGGTACCGATCCCTAAGTAGGTTTTGGTACTGACCCCAGACTTAGTTTCGCGCTTAGGGTTTTTTATGGATTGCTTTGGGTCATCCTTGGAGTTTTTTCCAAGGCCACCTTGCTTCAAGTCTGATTTGAGAATTTTGTTGGTTTGCTTTGAGTTAACACTTCCAAAAACTTGAACTTCCAAATTTCAACGTTTTTCGCTCATTCTTTGATATTTTTCTTTTTCTTGCCTTTTTATGATATTCCTAAAGTCCTTGGGTCATTTCTCCCTTATTCGCTTGTTCGAGTCAATTGTTTAAGTTTGTTCAAATATTGCTTGGTCAAAAGATTGGATAACATTTTCCTTCTAAAGTACATCTTGTTGCAAATATGATGTGCTTTGAATCAAGACAAGTTAGGATTGCTTGAATGGATTCACTCAGTACGTCAAATTGTTGTTATCCTTCCATCCAGTGGATTTCACAAAGAGTTGTATCTCTAACTGTTTTGTAATGCTTGGTCGATATTCGACTTTATAAAATTGGAATGTATTCTCTCAGTAATTATCTATGATTGATTCCATTGAGCTAGTTGATTGAAATATTAGATCTCAGTTAGAACCGGTTTCTTTTAAGAAAGTCTCAAGTAAGAATTCGATTTCCATCGATTCTAGAAATTGTATGTCAGGTATGTCATTGGCTCTCAAGCATGTTTACATGCCTATGGGTCTTTTCCAAGTTCTTCTACTGGATTGTAATCACAAGTTTTTTTCAGTCTAATCTGATAAAGGGTAGTCATCAGGGCGACTAACTCTGGTTGTTAAGTTATTAGTTAGACATCCTATTCCAGGATATTTTTTCATGTCCTGCCCCCAATCCTCAATCAAGAGGTCAAGGAGGCTCGGGATGATGTTGAGGAAGATGAAATGGTAAGTTTTGATGATGAGGCTGGTCATGACGTTGTGAATTCAAGCCATGAGTCAGTGATCCAATGAATATGATCGTCCCATTCTGAGGCATCCTTTCGGTCGTAGCCTTAAGTTCCATCAAACAATAGGCACAAGCCATAGTGTCGAGCTATCATGTTTAAGATGATGATATTCCTCTACCCTCGGTCTAAGGTCGACGGGATTAGTACACGGACGGTCCAGTCTCGTCCTTATGTAGTGATACTCTTCCCTGTCGGGTCTAAGGTCTAAGTAGGCGAATGGGCAGTCGAGTCATACCTAGCCTAAGTTTTTGCTCCCTTGGACAGATCAAAGGTAGGAGTAGGTGAATGAATGATCAGATCACATTCATTCCATGTTTGTATTCTGGTGAAGCCATGAAAATAGAGTTGATGGATGAATGGTCGGATCACATTCATCTTGGTTGGACGATCATGTCGCATCTGTTTTAGATTTGAAGTTCCCTTTATTGGATCAAGGGTAGGAGTTAGGAGATGGACGGTCGGGTCACATTCTCTCTGGGGTTAACAATGAACGGTCGGGTCATGCCCATCTTGAGTTTTGTACTTCCTTTTTTCGGGTCAAGGAAAAGAGTTAAGTTAACGGATGGTCAGTCATATCCATTTTGATTTGAACTCTCCCTGTTGACTCATGGGAAAGAATTTGGAGATGGATGGTCAGTCACATCCGCTCATTTGTTGGTTAAATTCCCCTTGTCGGGTCAAGGGAAGAGGTAAGTTTATGGATGGTCGGTCACATCCATTTTGGTTTGAATTCTCCCTGTCGATTCAAGTGAAAGAGTTTGGAGACAGATGGTCAGTCACATCTGCTCATTTGTTGGTTATGCTCCCCTTATCGGGTGTGGGGAAAGGGTTAGGAGATGGACGGTCAGTCACATCCATCTTTGATTAAGTATTATGCCCCCTCCCTCGTCGGGTCAAGGGAAAGGGCTAGGAGATGGACGGTCAGTCACATCCATCTCGGATTATATTTCGTGCCCCACCCTGCCTCCTTTCCCGCCCGGTCTTGTCTAAGGAAAGGGCCAATAGATGGACGGTCAGTCACGTCCATCTTATATTAAGTATTGTACCCTCCCCCTGGTTGGGTCAAGGGAAAGGGCTAGAAGATAGATGGTCAGCCACTTCCATCTCTAATTATGTTGTGGGCCCCACATAAGGGGCAATAGGTGGTATAATTATCACATCCACGATAGATCAGATTTTGGACCTGCTGAGCCCCAAGCGAGGCATAAGTGTTTTGGCAAAAAAATTGGGCATGAATTTGAGAGTGGATGGTTGAGTCACATCCACTTTGAATCACAGGCTTGCCCCCAAGTCAAGGGCAAGAGTTGGCTAAAATGCAGTCAAATCATGCTCATCTCGATAAAGCTCTAAAGGTTGGGCCATAGGCGGTAGAGATTTGGTGGGCGACTCTAGATACTTGACCACCTGCATTGTTTATATGAAGTTTCATTTGAGTTGGTCGCATTTCATGACTCATATGGCATGCAAAGACAAGGTTGCATGATTGAAAAGCAAATTCATTGAAAATTGAAAATCAAAGAGTTTGTCTTATGAAAAAGTTCAAAGAAAATAAGAAAAAGAGTTTATTCCAGGATGAAATAATGTCGTCATGCTTTCCATTCCATTGTGCTCCAGCTCTCCTCGGGTGGATGATGATTGTATGTAGTCTAGTTTATAACCAGTCTTCCCTCGGGCTGCCTAGGTCCGTTGGCACTAGGAGCAGGCTATCCTCATTGAGGGTCGGATGTCCCCTACCAGCCATCCTACTGGACTTTCACAAGTTGTTAGAGCCTTTTATTCTAGATCAACTCTTCGATCATATCTCAAAGGTGTCTGCATTCGTTTGTGTCATGAACATGGGTCTCATGAAATCTATAGAATTTTCCAAACTTCCTCTGGCTTTCAGTGGACTCTCTCATGGCAGGTTTCCTGTACTGCTCTGAGTCGCGAGTGGCTAAGTAGATGTTTTTAGTCAAGTCATTTAGGGGGTATATGTGTCAAATATTAGGACTCTCAGTCGTCTCCTAGAATCTGAATTCTCATATGGGACCCTGTTTCGGCATTTGCTCTGATTCCTATTCTTGTTTCGTACATTCACGTCAATGTACCCGGAACTCGCTACCGACTGTTTCATGGCAATGTTGTTTTGAATTCCTTCAGACTAATGGCTTGTTATATCTCCTTGTCTGGTCTGTAAAGCCTCCTCCTTGCGCAAGTACTGGGCTTCCTTGTTGTAAAAGCGATCCAGGGTGGAGGGAGACTTCCTTGGTAACCATTCTTTGAAATTCGTGTAGGGGTGGATTCCCTTGATCAAAGCCATTAAGATGATATTCTTCTGAGGGTTGCTCACCTCAATCACTATAGTATTGAATCTCTATAGAAAATCCTTGAGTGACTCCCCCGGTCCTTGGAACAATTTAGGTAATGACATGACATCCTTGGAGCGAGTTGTGTGCATCCTGAATTGCTCGATAAATTTTATTACTAGTTGGTCAAATAATAAGATGGACCATAGTGGTAGTTGAGTAAACCACGTGCCCACTACTCCTTCTAAAGAAATGGGAAAGAATTTGCATTTGACTGCATCCATGGCCCTAGAGGATTCCATGTTCCATTCATATTTCATGATGTATTGTATAGGATCTGTCATTCCTGAGTATAAGGACATCATCGACATGTTGAATCTCCTTGGGTATTCTTGAAATAAAACAGCTTCTGTGAAAGGATTCCAACTAGAAAAAGTGCCCCAGTCGTTGTCAGTTTGGTCATGGCTTTCTCTCAGTAGGCGTTCTCTCCGGATCAACTTCTTCAGCTATTATGACTCCAGGCGCCTTGCGTTTCACCCGCTTCTTCGAGACCGCTCTAAGCGTCCCTTCCAGCCTTATGCTTTGCCTCCGTTCAATCAGCCCGACAGTCCAACGGTCAAGTCCAATTATGCCGAAATGAAGCTCATCGGAGTTAGATGTTCAAATGCACAAGAGTTTTCAAGATAATCGAAGTTAAGCACATTGTCGATCATCAAAGTTCGATTTCGCATCGATCTGTGTAGTAGTTCGTATCCATCAGGGGTACGGATTCAAATTCGTATCGATCGGTCAATGACTTTTTCGTATCGATCCCATGGCTCGCAGTTCGAATTGATCAGAAAAGCATCTACTTCGACTCGATCAGAGAGCATCAATTTCGTATCGGTCATAGAACGTCAATTTCGTATCGATCAATATCGTTTCGAAACTGCCATTGCTACGTAACTGATCCATGAACGATACGAAGCCCAAAGCAAGACAGCGATACGAGATTTCTCATCGGGATCGACACAAGGCAAGACACTTTCTTCCTCATTCGATACGAGATTGTGGCCAGAGAACTGCCCACCAACTATTTCGAATCCGTTGTTTCTTCTTCTTCCCTAGATCGATTCGAACTCCATTCTTTCCTTCCTCGACCTCGCACGTTATCTACTTCCTTGAGCAACGTTCGGACACGAGTTCGAATGGAATAGAATGGCATGAGAATTTGGACCTCATCGTTTTAGGACTGGATTTGTTCAATTGATTACCTGATTTAGATAACTGGTTAAAGGGGTTAAAGGTTTTGATTCGATTCGAAGTCGAGCCGTTTTCTTTTTCCAAGTCTTTGGAGCGATACGAAGACAAAGCGCAACAGTAAAAAGTAAAAAGTGGCTAAGTCCACAGTATTTATATGGACTCGAATGTGAAGGGAGAAACGATTCGCCTCCCAGTAAGATCGATCGGTTGCAAAATATCACCACAGGATCGATTCGAACAAGCTATTCGAATCCATAAACTCGAGCTTTCATCGATATGAAAAGTGTAACAGGGATTTTTTCTGAATCACCAAGGTCCATCGATACGAGACTATTGTTCTTATCCACTACTTCCGACTCCATCCACAATCCATCGATACGAAATCCTCGTTCGTATCGATCATTTTCAACTCCTTCCCCAGAGCATCGATACGAACGATCAGTTCGAATCCATCAAATCGCAGCCCACAGAAGCCAATACCCATCGATACGAATTGTCTATTCATATCCAATGACATCAAATCCATCGATTCGAAATACACAACAATGGATGTTCTGAAGGCATCAAACTCCATCGATACGAACGAACGCTTCGTATCCATCGAACCTCACATCCATCGATGCGAAATATCCATTTCGTATCCATCAAAACGACGTATACCGATGCAAAAACAATGTTTTAACCTTCTACACCGATTCAGGAGAGGATCGATATGAAGGAACATTCAAAAACGACCATCGAGCATTGTTACAATTCGAATCTCACATCGGTTCAGGAGAGGATCGATACGGAATTCGATACGGGATAGACTGACAACGACTCGTGAACGTACAAACGTCAACGAGAGTCAGATTAACATATATGCATATACGTCGGACTAATCTTCAATATTCCATATTCACAGGAATTAGGAACTCATTTGATAGCGATTACAACAACAAACGGCTAATCACTAGCATATAGCAATCAGTTACAACAATATAGGGTATAGTAGTTGACAGTCAACAGTTTACATTATCGAGAAAATCAGTCAAAGATTACAGCTTTCATCGAAAAGACGATAACTATTTAGAATAAAGATTACAGCATTTCAAAGCACATCATGTTTCCACAAGACGTACTTTGGAGGCAAATGTTATCCCGTCTTTTGGCAAGACTGGGACATCAAGAACTTGACTAGAAACCAATGGCGGTCCGTCTTAGAGATCGGCTATACGCAGGTTCACCATGGATATCGGTGAATTTTGTTCGAGTCCGGATCGAGCTACAATTGACAAGACACGACGAGGGAAGCCATAATAGTCAACGTTCCAAATTTCAAGTCAATCCGAGTTCGTATGCTCAAGTTACTATCGATGCAAGATTGGATGAAAACCAGCCACTATTCGAATCGATCGAGTTCGAATCCATCTGGTAACCACTGTTCGAATCGATCGAGTTCAAATCCATCAGGGAAGCTTACTTCGACTCGATCAGCTCCGCATCGATCACCATAGCCTACTTCGAATCCATCGAGTGGCCACTGTTCGACTCAATCTTGTTCGAGTCCATCAGAAAGCTTCTGTTCAACTCGATCGAGTTCGTATCCATCATCAGAACCCACTTCGTATCCATCTCCAGAGTCCACTTCGCATCCATCACCTGAAGAGCTTTGTTCGAATCCATCAAGCTTCTGTAGTTCGTATCCATCAGTTGACCTTACTTCGTATCCATCAAGGAACCACTGTTCGTATCCTTCAAACCCAGCTGCTTCGTATCCATCGCGGAGTCCATGTTCGTATCGATCATATAATGGTTATTCGTATCGATCGGCAATCCACACCCCTTTTATCGACACGAACAGAACATAAACATCGATACGAACTAAGGAGCCTTCATCGATGCGAACTGCGCATCTTTTATCGATACGAACAAGGAAATAACATCGATACGAATGAGGCGAAGCTCAAGGAAAACCCATTCAACTCGGCATCGAAAGCGGAGTGATCCAGAGATTCAAGCACCACGTCGTCTCACAGTCACGCGCAGCTATTGATTCGAACAAGATCGAGTCGATGTGATCGAGTCGAACGAAACAACCTGCCGAAAGCCTCCAATTCGAATCAATCATAACTCGAGATCTACAAGTCCAAATGCCACCAAATTTTCACAGGAGCTTACGCACGTGCTGGAGAATGTCCACGCCAACTTTCGACTCCATCGGACACAATCTTGATCGATACGAAATCCGTTCGTATCGATCACGAATCGGGCCGAAACTTCGCGGGCTTGGGCGCGCGAGCCTAGTCACATGCCAGAGGGAGTCTTCCGAGATCTGAGCGAAATATCAGCCTCCTACACCTATAAATAGAGCCCCAGGGCATACAGAAAAGGGATCTTCTTCTTCTTTGAATTCTCCAACGCCCAGACTCTACCGGATCCAGTTCTAAACTCCATTGCTGCTGCTACCAACGAATTTCACTACTGTAAATCATTATTATCTGTTGTAACCCGCTGAAATCAATTGTAATCATCGAAAGAAACATCAATAAAGTAATCAACTTCATAGTGGACGTAGGCAACACGCTGAACCACTCTAAATTCTTGTGTTTCTGTGCGTTCTTATTACTTTCATTATCTATTTTGTAGTTTTTGTTAGATACTCCTCTTTTTTCCATTTAATTTCTTCATTTTATCTCTTCAAAAACTTCCGAAGAGTGTTGTGCCCCATTTTGGTACAAACAATATTGAACCCCAGATGGGATCGATACTGACTCCCGAGCCTTCGTTGGGGTCAGTTCTCAACTCCTACCTTGACATCCCTGCTTCATGTGCATCTGTCGGTTGCTTTCTTCTTCTCCGGAGGTGGCAGATGTTGAGGAACTTCCTGATTCTGAGTATGAAGGAGATGGCTCTCTCCTAGTCCTTCTACGTCCAGTGTTCAACTGGTTCATCAAGCTCCAATTCTCTTGGATTTGCTGGTTTAGCTCTACATAGCTGTCTTGTAGTTCATTCATCATTCTTTCAAAGTCAATCCTGGTGATGAGATCTGAGGGATTCTGAGTATCCATGGGATTCTATTATGGAGCTTCGTCCAAAATTCTATGGTCAGCGTTCTCTGCTTCATCAGTAGCTCTTGAGGAGGCGACAACTTTGTCTTTCCTAAGGACCATTGAACATAGCTTCCTATAGAATTTGTACAATTTTGAGTGGTAGGGAAACTAGCTGAGAAGGAAATGGTTACTTCCATGGATTTTAGGAAATCCACTAGTAGATAAGGATCCAAATAGCCTGAGAGTCGGTTTCTTAGTGAAAGCACCTAAATGTTTAAACATCTGCATTTTAGTGCATTTGAATTACATCTTCCTCAAAAGGAAAGGTTAACACTATAAATATCTATATCTTATCTAAAAACGAAATTTGTGTTACGTTTAGAATTACAAGGAATTATATTTAATAGTTATTGAAATAGACGGTAAAAAATATGGTAAATACCCTTATTTTATACACCTCTTTCCTTTAGACGCATTCCCCATTATTTCAAACAATGCACTTTTACTTATGAATTTGAACTTGATAATATATAGAAATTTACATTGTAATACCAAACATTCCAATGAATTAAAATACTACTTAATTTCCAATAATTTATTGTGATAATGTTCAAAGTTACATTTACTTGCATAGGTCGTTTAATTTACAAATCTAGAACTTTCACATAATTTATCAAATTCAAGGATTACTGCTACCCAATACTTTCTAGATTCAAGTACATGCAATGTTAAATTTAAGTTATCAATCACAAAACAGGTAGGAAGGGTTCTAGTTTTCATTACGCGTATATTATTAAGCCAACAACTCAAAATAATCAAATTTAGACATAAAAGGAATAGATTTAAAACAAAATAAATCTAATATTATATAAAAGTGTATAATTTTCCCACTCATCTTTTTAGCTTTCCAAATCTCTAGATCCAATCCTATTTATTCAGTTTAACTCCCCTTTTTCTTTAAATTTGAATACAAATACCGCAAACATACATAGATCTATTATAAATCTTGATCTAAGAAGAGATTTGGATTTAATTTAGATTTTCGAATCAGATTTATGATTTACCTTGGCTTTGACGATTTGATTCGACTCTATTCTTCTTCTCAATTATCCTCTGCTATTCTCCACTTGTATATATGTATATAAGCTAAAATTATTTTTAGAATTAAGTATTTTATGGAGAAGAGAAAATGAAAGAGCTCCATCATCGCTCTAGAAAACATGAAAGTGAGGGGTTGGGCCCGTATTTATAGGGATTTGAATCAATTTCAGCCGATCAATTAAATTATTTTAAACTCGAGTCATTCGGTCATGTCATAATCTACCGATATTACAAACGGTCGACCCTTGCGGTCAACTGATACAAGTTAGGGGTTGACCGGTCGTAATTAATTATGTTGATTAGCTATCGCACGTTTGATTGGTTGATTTAATTCCTTTTAAATCTAATGGAGATGATTTTTTCCAACACTGATTAATTTAATTATACTTAACTATTAAGTAAGCGTTAGGTAACAGTTAACATTAGTCAATGTTGGCTAATCATATTTATTTCCTTAATTACATATATAATCATTTTTGATTCAAAATTTTCATATGTCAATAACTTTTTCATTGAACTGCGATCAAAAAACTTTAGGTGGAACCCCAGTGCACGAGGCTCCCGCACGATAGCGGGCATTGGGGAGGTTGATAATATATGCAACCTTTCCCTTTCATTGTGAAGGGGCTGTTTCCGGACTCGAACTTGGGTGCCCAAATCACCATGCGAGTGACCTAACCATTGTGCCAAGGCTCCACCACGATCAGAAAACTTTATATATGAAAATTGATCAAAAAATCTCCATGAACCCAATGGTGTGAGTTTCGTAGCCAAATTCTTTTTATTAATTATCATTAAAATTATATAGTGTTAAAAGAAGAAAACTTGTTCCTTCACATGGTTGTATCAGATAAGGCCATCGGTTCTGCTTTGGTAAGAGAGGAAAATGAAATCCAATTCCTAGTTTATTACACTAAGAGAGTAAAAGATGCTGGAACTAGGTATCCAGTCATAGAAAAGTTAGCATATTGTTTATTGTTATCAGCTCGAAAACTATGCTCTTATTTCTAAGCTCATCCAATCAAAGTCCTAACTAATTGCCCACTATAGCAAATTTTAAGAAAACTTGAAGTAATAGAAGGTTGAATAAATGGAGAATGGAGCTAAGTCAGTATGATACCGAATACCTACCTAGGTGTAAATTGAAAAAGCAAGCTTTGGCAGACATTGTCGTCGAATATATAGGATTCATTGTGGAACAATCAGAAAAGGAGAAGAAGCTCGAACCAAAATGGCAGTTGTATGTGGATGGAGCATCAAACAGCAAGTTGTAGGAGTAAGATATGTTGTAATTGCCCTTGATAGGCACAAGCTTCATTACATAATGAAGTTAGGCTTTACGAAAACCGACAATGTAGTATAATACGAATTATTAATCGTACGGTTAACCTTAGCACGACAACTCAAAATTCCTAGGATCTAAATATTCAGCGATTCACATTTGATTGTAAATCAATTGAATAAGACATTAAAAACTAAGGACACTCGACTAGCCTAATATGTCTAAAGAATCCATGAAATGTTCGTACGCTTTGAGGATTTTTCCATACAGTAAAAACCAATGGAAAAGAACGCGCAAACAGATTCTCTAGCAAAGCTAGCAAGCTTGTGAGGCGCACCGAAAGTCAAAATCATACCTGTGAGTTTTCAACCAAATCCAAGTATTAAGTAAGAGAGAGAAGAATTAGGAAAATAAGCTTTAGTCCTAACTAGATCTCAAGTCCCTACAATCAAGTAATGAGGAAAATCCCCAAGGAAATAGTGAGGTTGAAAAAGATCCCAGAAGGATAGGTGTGGATGAAAACCTATATGACAACAATTGGGTGACACCCTCGGTCGAATATATTGAGAAGGGAATCTTAGCAAAAGGAAAGAAAGAGGCATGATATCTAAGATATCAAGCTCCCGCCTATACCATGGTTGATGGAATATTATATAGGAAGGGACATTCAATGCCTTACTTAAGATGTGTCACTCCTGAAACGGGTATGAAATTGCTAACGGAGCCCTATGAAGGATTCTATGAAGATCATTCCAATGGAATAAAATTAGGAAAAAAAGTAACGAGACAAGGATATTATTGGTCCTGAATGACAGAGGAGGCCATAGATTATGTCAACAGGTTTGATAAGTTCTAAAGGTCCTCTAAAATACCGCGACTTCTTCCTAGCAATTTAACCACCATTTCCATCCCATGGCCTTTCGATGTATGGAGAATTGATTTAATCAACCCTTTTCCAGTTTCGAAGGGAGGAGCGAAATTTGCTTTAGTAGCGATTGATTATTTTACCAAATGGGTGGAAGCTGAACCCCTACCCAATATAACTGCCAAAAAAATTCTAAAGTTTGTCATTAAGAATATAGTAATAAGATTCGGGCTCCTAAACAAGATCATTTTAGACAATGGAACTCAATTTGAGAATGATGAATTCAATTGCTTTTGTGACAAGAACGAAATCATAGATAGTTTTTCATCGGTAGCTCATCCAAGAGCTAACGAGCAGTAGAGGCAACAAATAAAACCATAAAGGACATTTTAAAAAAGCGCTTGGGAAGAGCCAAAAGAAATTGGATGGACAAATTCTCTCTCGTTTTGTGTGCATATCGAACGTCTACAAAAACTGCTATTGGACAAACCCTGTGTTCTTTAACATATGGGTTTAAAGCAATGCTGCCCATTAAATCTAAAGTCCCCTCATGTCGAATAATTGCTTATTCCTATGAAATAAATCAAAATTAGAAAAAAGAATTGCTTGACTTTCTTAAAGAATTAAGTGACCAAGCCACAATTTGAACAACAAAAAATCAACGTAAAATCACAAAGTATTACAACTTTAAGGTGAAAGAAAGGAAACATAGTCTTGAGGAAAATAATGGCAAACACAAATGACCCTGTAGACGGTCCTCTCGGGCCCAACTAGGAAGGAGCATAGTTCATTCATGAAGTATAGGAACTTATCGATTAAGTAAGCCCGATTGAAATGTGATACGAATGACCTGGAATGCTCAACACTTAAGGCATTATTTCCCAACATTGAATGAACATAGAAATTAGCTCAACATCACTTACCGGATAAAAGAACGATTTCATCTAAATAATTGCCCTTAGAAGTGGAACACTCACGTTTAAACTTAACTTTTGATTAGACGAGGTTGATAAGATCCATTGAACAAGGGCATCCTTCGCAATCTGAACTGAAGAGGACAAAAGACTTTGGTTCCGCCTTCGGGCCTGGCCAAAGCAACCATCCAAAAATTGATGGTCAGTTAAGCCTTTGAACCCACCACCGGGCCTTGTCAAAGCACTCATCCAACGGAGATAGACGAAATGCCTTTTGTCCTACTTTTGGGCCTGGTTAAAGCAACAATCCAAAGAGTGGTTATCAATTACGCCTTTGATCCCACTACCAGGCCTTGTCAAAGCACCCATACAAAGGAGATGGACGAAAAGCCTTTAGTCCAGCCTTCGGATCTGGCCAAAGCAACCATCCAAAGAGTGAAGGTCAATTAAGTCTTTAATCCCCCTACTGGGCCTAGTTAAAACACCCATCCAAGCGAAATGGATAAAACGCCTTTTGTCCTACCTTCGGGTCTGACCAAAGCAACCATCCAAAGAGTGACGGTCAACTAAGTCTTTGATCCCGCTCGCAGGCCTGGTCAAAGCACCCATCCAAGGGGGATGGACGTAAAGCCTATGGTCATACTCATAAGCTTGTTCACATGGTCAATTAAGCCTTTAATCCCACCATTGGGCCTGGTCAAAACACCCCTTTAAGGAAGATGGTCAATGAAAACTCTAATGATCAAGTAAGGACTGTGAAAAACAACCGTCCAATGAAGGGAAAACTACTGAACTCCTGGATAGTAAACCACAAAATTCTGAATGGGCAAAAGACAAAATGAATTTTCCTGGAATCTCAATTTAAATACTTTCACGGCACCGGTTTATTCTAGTAAAAGCTACTTTTAAAAGATTTCAAACTTCCTAGTTTACAAGAATTAATTTTTCAAACAACCTTACTTTACTAAATATATATACATTTGGCTTTTACTTCAAATGATTTTCAAGCAAAATGGTGTGATCATTTATAAAGGGTCATAAAACTTATGGATACTAAGAAACTATTATGGAAAATCACAACGTCAAAAGACAAAGGTTATAACATCAAGCATCAGCAATGAGGAGTTAAGCACCAAGAAATGATGCTTGGAAAGAGAATAATGTATGAACAAGAAGTTATAAGCTAAAGCATAAGCTTCTTATACAAGGTAGGGAGTAAGTGTTACACACAAAATTCCAAAAACAAGTTTGAAGCCATATGCCCTATTTGGAGCCTTCATCTGAAAGTGGAGGCCATCGTGCCCTGTCTAAGTCATCATATATTGTTAGAGTGCTTGCACATCATAAAGACTTCTTGCATAGGATTATCATAAAAAAGTGGAGCCATCGTTGGCAAACAAAGTTACCACGAGTCAACTTGTGGAGGTCGTCTTGTGCTAATCCTTAGGAGTTAAAATGAAGCTATATAGAGAAGTTCTATGAAGCTATCATGAATAATCCCATATAACCCATAGTGGGGAGGTGTAGAGTAATCTACAAAAAGCTTCTAAGTAGCAGCATTATACATGAGCGTGATAGGTCTTGAAGCAATCGCTTGACAAAATATAAAGCCATCGCGAGTAATCCAAATAGACCTTGTGATCTAATTCAAATAGACAAATTGAGGTAATCAAGTCGTTGCATGCAAAAAAAGCTACTAAATATTGAAATGAGAGTCTTATGAAGTTTATTGGGAAGGCCTTATAAAGCTATCACGAGAAGTTATACTTAGTAGTCACTGACACTCTTCAAATGGTAAACAAGATGCATTGCTAAGAGGTATTCAAAGAACCATCACTAGGAATCTTTCAAAGAACTGTCACTAGGAGTTTTTCAATGAGCCATCGCTAGGAATCTTTCAAAGATCCATCGCTAGGAATCTTCCATAGAGTTGTCAACGGGAATGTTTCAAAAAAACAATCGCTAAGGAAGTTTCTTTTTCAAGTTGTCACGAAGAGTTTATAAAGTAATTTACTGGAAGCTCTTAAGCGATAACTTTAGATGCAAAAATTAAGCCATCGCGACATGTTTATGGAAGCAACCACTCAACAAAATGAAAGTGCCATCATGGAAAGTTCTATTTGGCCTTCGCGTCGAAAGAAAATAATTAAATTTGTCATGAAGCAATATAACAAGAGCCTTCTTCAAAAGTTTCTTGAAGTTATCATGTGTCAATCTCGCCACGATGCTAGTTTTCTCTCACACAAATCACAATCCACTATTCGTTCACTCTAAGGGACATATGGCCCCAATCCAGTGGTTGGAATCCTATATAAATAAAAGGGTACCCCACAAGGGAAGATTTTTTGATTGGATCTTCTTCTACATTTTCATTTTTTTCTATCTTGTAAAAAAGCTTGAGTAAAATGCATTAATGGCGGCTAACACCATCCATGGTTTGTAACTTTGTATAAAAGGACTTATTCAATAAAGAAATTGAATAATGACATCTCATGTGTGCAAAGCAAACATCCATCAACTTGTGATCAACATACTTGACTAGTTGTATAACACTACTCAAGTATTCTAGTTCGTCTTAATCTAATTTTAGTTCTAACACACTACTCAAGTATTCCAATTCATTTTTACCTATTTTTAGTTCTAACATAGTTAATACTAGAACATAATTCATAACCTATAACATAGTTTTATACATATATAAACTTTGGTTTAATTTATCAAGTTAAAACAGGTCATATCAATACAAGTTGTTTAAATTATACTAAAAATTCTAAATTAAGGTAAGGCAATAATACGTATATATGAAATTGTTATAAATATATTACATCCAAGAAAACAAATTAAATTTAGAACATAGCTTTCTGATCTGGCCAGTTAGCGTGCTTTAATTTGGAGTCCCTCCTTGGATTCTTGAATCAACACCTCAACGTTACAGAGAAGGATAAACTATGTAGCCACTATGTTTATTCGATGTTTTCATTTGCTTTGGAGTTGATAATTTTTTTCTACAAAAAATGGAGAAGATATTTCGGCCATCGTTGAGGGAGGAAGGAGGAAAAGACAATTGAATGGGGAAAATAAATGAGAGGAATTTGTTTTAAGGAAAGAAAAAAAAAATCCCATCTTTCTTTAAAAGCATTCCCTTTTAATTATCAATCAAGTTTCAGTCAAGTCAATTCCTTTCCTTCCTTTGTACAGTCGTCCAAGTATGTCCCCATGCATGGACTAATTTTCCAAAAAGCCCATTAAGTAACTAATTGTATTTAAAGCCCATTAAAACATATACCAATATCGTATATCGATACGTGCACATATAACTTAATATATACATCCAAATAATTTTTATCAACACCCAAAGCATCAAATAAATTGATAAGTAATATTTCTTAAATATTAAATAATTCAACTATTTAATAGCATTTTATAAACTAATTAAATCTAGTGGTTTTATGAATAATTCACAGATGTGGTTGTAATATTCAAGGGTGTGAATTCAGTCAGCGATTAATATTAAACAATTCAAAAATTAACTTTTGCATGTCACCTTTGCTAGTGGTGTGACTGTTTATACCAACCCGTATTTTAAGTATCAAAGAGTCATAAAATGTTATTTTTTAAATCCAAATTTGGTTGTATAAGGCTAGAACTTTGAGGAGTGTTGAATATTGGCAGTTTTGACCATTAGAAATTTTATTGGATGGTTTTGACATTGAAAACTTGTAAAGCCTACAACTCTAATTGAAGTCGAATTAGGATCTAAAATCACTTCCCCATGAAATATGTTATAGTTTCTCTTTTCGTGGAGTGGACACGGTAGCTTTTTGGACTCATAATTTACGAGGTATGGCCATTTGAAGTTAGTGAGTTTTCATAAAAATTTATAGGTAAACAATGAGGCCCAAGTTAGGCCAAATAACCCATTATGGAATCAGAGCCTAATGGAGCTAATGGGAAAGCCTCCATTTATTATTCACTTCCCAAAGATAGTCTAAAACCTCCATTAATTGATTTCTTAGCTAAAAGCAACCAAAATGCATACTTTAATGAAATATAATCAAGGGATCGACAAGGAGATTAGTGGGGTATTGATTATCTACTGTTTTGTGTGCATTAGAATCAATTTAGTTATTGTTCATCTTGTACTTTACTTGATAACTATGCATTTTGGGATTTAGGTGAGTGATTTATCCTTCTCAATATACTATATTTATCTATATAGTTAAAAGGGGCATTTTACTAGAAGGACAAACTTTGCAGTCTAATTAGTTTCTAGGACACACATTCACAGAAATTAATTTCAAGGCCAAAGTCAACAGAATAATTATTTTTAAGGACAAAGTCAACCGTCCAATTACTTTCAAGGACATAATTTCATAGGTTTTTAGGCCTTAGAAACTAATTATTTTGCATTTTGTCCTTAAAATTAATTATTTCAGTTGTGCGTCCTAGAAACTAATTGCACTTGCTAAAGAGGCCCTTGTGGCTAATTTCCACTAGTTAAAAATGATGTTTTTGAAATGATTTCAAATGTTAATAGAAATTTTATAATAGATCTAAACTTAACATTAGTTTTCAAACAAATCTAAATGATTAAATGTTGATTTTAATTCATTTTTAGCCATCTAATCAAATTGGTCAATCTTTTTCATTATGGATAATTTAGTATGTTAAAAATGTTTTAATCTTGTTGTATTACCTAAACGTGATGTACGTATGTTGTGTAATGGTTATAGATGATTATTTGGTTATGTTTTTGATTCATTCTGATGTGTTGAGCGACCGATATACTTTAAGAAGATCGAGTAATAAATGTGTTCAAATATGATAAGATAGATTTTGGGTGTTCATGATGGCCTAAAGAAGCTACTTTAGTTGCATGAAGTTTAGGTTTGAAATGGTGCAGTTCTGGCTAAGACGAATTATGGTCCGGTGGTCCTAGAGTGGTCGGTGGTGATGGAGCTGTGGAATATTGAGGCAAGTGCTTCGAGGGAAGGCACGAGAAACATCAGGTAAAGGAAAAGGATGAATGGGTTTTGGGACTTAGAAAATTTAGCAAAATGTTAGATTGGATGGTGTTCGACATTGAACTTTTTTAGGGATCTGAACTTGACTTTGGGACTTCTATATTTTGACTTTGGGCTTGGGACGAAACTGATTTGGGCTTCAAAAGGGTACCAGGTGGTTTAATGCCTTAGACTCTTAACCAATTCTTCGCTAAGTGAAGACAATTGTGGTCGGTGCCGACCACTCTTGGATGGTCGGTGGCGACCACAAATGGTGGTGGCAAAATTTTGAGGGATTGAGGCGTGGGTCTAAGAGAGCATTGTGGCCATTTGTTTGCTCGTTTAATGCTTGGTTTGGAAGCTACGACTCTTTGATGAGTGGTTTTTCATGTGAGGAGATGGATTAATGCTTTGACTTTGTCACTTCTATACTTAGTGGAAATGACTCTATAATTTGTGATGGACATCTGGAGATGTTCTGGCCTTTGACTTATTGATGATGTGGATCATTTTGGTCGATTACTTTGCGAGAGAAGTGTGTATGACATAGTGATGGTCTGAGGAGGCACTTTCAGCGGTGTGAATTAATAGAGTGGAACGTAGCATGTTCTACTATTGAGTCATGTGCTGATGAGCTTATTGATAACTCTAAAGGTCATACGTATTTCATGAGGCAAGGGCATGTGAGGATACTTGCCTGTATACCTCGAACCTTAGTGATGGTCTAGCTTGCCTTGGTTATGGCAATACCAATCGGATAGGCATGTGATTAAGCACTGAATTTAATTGTGATATAGGTGCCACTGACCTTGGTGATGGTCAGATGAGTTATCATATATCCGAAGGCATCTTGGTGGTAATGAGAGACCTTAGTGATAGTCGTTGTGATTCCTTTGATTGCTATATGTGCCACGACTGTTGTATTTTCTATGACTGTTGTATAACTAGATGTAATTGATGCAGGTAATATTGTGATATATACCCGGACACCCATGTTGTATTTAGTGTCATAAACCTTGTGATGATAGCACATCATATATAGTGTTATGTGTTAACTCTTTGGTGTAGGGAAAGGTCAAGTATGATTCCCCATACTCTATGCTCACTATGCCAAAAAAATGCCTCAGATGACAGATACTCTCCGTTGTCTAAATGCATATCTATCTGTCGTTAAATCCCATGCCGTCTCATCGCACATCAGACCATAGATCATTGTACATCAGACCATAGATATGCCCCATCGTCTGATATACACTAACACAACAAAAAAACCATATGTTGTTTGATGTTATGGTATCATTTCTAGAGTTTTTTATTAGACAACATATAAATATTAACTAATATGAAATAAATGAATCACAATTTTATTTAAACAAATATTTTATTTCAATTCAAATTCAAATATAATACAACTTCCACTATCACTCCACTTACATTTTCAAGTACAACTTTCACTACCACTCTCATATATACAACATTTCTTTACACTCTCATATATAACATTTTTTTACTCACACTCACTCGAGTTTGTTTTTGATGTTTGATCTTGAGTTGCTTGCTCCAGCTTTTGTCCATCCATCTCCTATATCTGTCAAATAAGCAACACGGTAAAATGGAAAAAGAAAAAACCTAATTGCAAAAATAAAATTGAATTTGAATATTAATATTGCCTCATATTATGGGTTTGTTTTCTCTTCATGTTTTAGACAGACACTAAGATGAAAAGCAGATGCAAGTGTAAGAGTATGTGCAAGTATATACAAGTACATGGGTGTACAGCCACAAATTCTCACAGGGTAGCAAAGTCAAACAGAACCAGCAATGCCTTGACCAGGTCCAAATAAAAGAAAAATTAAGTTTCAAAAATTCAACAACATTGTCTAGAAAAGTCAAAACAGAACCAACAAACCAATGTGATATATATATTTGTCTTGACAACATGGACCATCAATTCAACCACACACGGCCTTAACAAGGCAGTGGCACACACTAAACAAGGCAGTGCACACTGGCACTACCACGAACAAGGCAGAGCACACACTGCCTTCACAAGGCAGTGTTATGCACTACCTTGTTTATGGCAGTGCCATGAACAAGGTAGTGTGTGCACCACCATGAACAAGGAAGTGTGTGCACTGCCTTGTTCAAGGAAGCACCACACATAACATCACAAAAACAATAAATCAAGTAGTGATATAGGATTGAGAAAATTTGGTGCCAAGGGATTCAGCTATATAGTCACACATATACACATACATATGTATGCATGTATTTACATGGAGAACAGTGCACAATTTCATTTCAGTTCAAGGAAATCGCTAACAAATAAGTGAAATAATCACAAGCAAAACAATCAAAGTATCTCAACGCAGCCTTTAACTAGGAGCAAAACAATCAAAACAAAGCAGGCACATATATAAGTACAAGTACAAATCAGTCGCAAGGGATTCAACCAATATTAGTGCACAAGCAAGGAGAAAGTGGTGCACATAAAAGTCATGGGCAAACAATGTGAACTTGTGTTTTAAACCAAACAACAAGCTTCAAAAACAAGAACACATCAGTTCAAGCATCAACATAGAAATTTAACAAGACAAAACTAGAAATTCGAAGTTAAACCGCAACTGGAATTATCCAAATAGAACAAGTGCATACATATATACATACATATGTTTGTATGTGTATACATGGAAGTTCAAAGCACATATGTGTGTTATCCCACTACTTGATATAAACCATGCATGCATTAGTTAAAAGCATACATGTGTAACCAAGCACGCACATTTCGACATAATCATACATACTAATATATATACACACACATATATGTATATACATGTATATATGTACATAGTGAGTAGAAAGGCAACTCAACAGCATGTAAGGATGAACCAAGCAAAAGTGAATACACACCCAAAAGCGTGCACTGCCTTGACAATTCAACAATTCAACTTAGGTGCAACTTGGATCAGCAAGACTCAAGCATTGAACAAGAAGTGCACTGCCTTGACAAGACTTAAGCATAAAACATGGACCAACAAGACCAGCAAGACCAGCAACACACACAAAAGATTGAAATTTTCAAAGTCAAATATAAAAATGAATAACTAGGCATACTAATATACAAATATACACATATATGTATATACATGTATATATGTACATAGTGACTGGAAAGGCAACAAGTATATCACCCAGTGTGAAGCATCAAGGAAAACAAATATCCAAACATAAGCATCAGGAAAAACAGCCAACATAAGCTACAACGACCCGATATTTTCAACCATTCGCATCCATACATGTCGGATTTGAATTGCTCAAAATATCAGATTGTTAATTTAAAATTTGGCAAAACTCAACATATACAGTAAATGAAGATCACAGAATCACAGACACAGAGTAATATAGCAATAATGCATCGGAAACAAAAAGAATAGTAGTTCATGAAGCTACTATATATATATAACAGAGTTAAACAAGATACAACAGAAGTCTCGAATACATAAGAATTCTCAATACAATAGTCAAATACAAGATCAGAATACATCACTGGAGTTAACTGAATAACTACAAGCTGAATAGATAGCTGGATCTCCAAGTGAAGCTCCAACTCCAAAGGTGAGTCTCGAACACTTAACCACTCAGTCTGAACCGAGCGTAAAACAAAACACAAAACAATCGAGTCAGGATTAACATACTTATATCAATAAATCCAACTCAAGTGAAATATCAACTGAAATACAGTAACTTAAAGGATGTTTGGGATAGCCATCCTCTAAGGATCCGTTAAACTATCTACTATGTAGTAATATACGCTATTATAATAATGTCTATAGTAAAGTAAACTATCAAAATAGCGTTAAGGCGTTACTCATATCCCCTTTAACACATTTTATATATTCCCATAGTCTATACAGTACCGTAATCTACCCTGTAATGGGCATCGTGAGAGGGAACTCCATAGGTATGGTACAAAACAAACTCGTAGAAGGCGCGCTAGGGTAGGTGACACGGCACAACTAGGCAATGCCAGGGTAGATATACCAATTACACTTTCGGACTGGTGGTAACGCATAACAGCCACTACCGCCCACCTCGAGCCACACTCCAAAAAATCCGAAGGTGCACACCAAATCAATCACAAAGTAATAGAATGGCATACGATGGAGTGTGTCCGATCAAAGGAGCTACCTCATTAGCCCGTCGATTGCTCTTCTTTTAGCCACCTTATGCCAACTCACGGGAGTCAGGTCCACGTATATATCTCATATAGGATCGTCGCCACCATCCTACTTCATTTTGGAATCTCCACCGCGTACACAGTGGTTAAAGTGGTTTTCGGTATCGACAAAGAGTATGCCCATATCCGATCCCAGTCTCTTTAACAACCAATCGTTATTATAACACCGTGGTCATTTAAAATAGTTTATACTTCAAAACAAAAATATCATTTTCATTTCAAACGATATCATTTTCACTTCAAATAAATCCGTTTCCAAAATCATATCACTTTCCAAAGTTATATCGCTTTCGAAATCATAAGTCTTTTGAAATCAAAACACTTTGGAAATCAAAACCTTGAAATTCATAACACTTTGAAATCATAACTTTGAAATCATAACATTTTGGAACACATAACACTTTCCTTTAAACATTTAGATATTAATAATAGTATATAAAATAAATAGTTTATAAAGTAAAGTAGTTTATAAAATAAAATAGTTTATAAAATAAAATAGTTTTTCAAAAATAGTTATAAGTTAAAATAGTTTAAAATAAAATAATTAGTATATTAAAATAGTTTATATTAAAATGATTTATAAAGTAAAATATAAAATAGTTTTAAATATAATTTAAATTACTTTATAAAATAAAATAGCTTCCCTCATATTTCACAAATCGATTCAAAATCAACTCGAATTTCAAAATTCAAATTTAATCAACTCTCAAATCATCGATTTCAATTCGATTCGGTTTCTCAATAAACCATTTCAGATTATCGATTTCAAATACATATTTGAACCATAAAAAAAAGCCATTTCAATTTCAATATATTTCAAAGCTTTAAATATTCAACATTTCAAAACTAAATTCGATAATTTTATATATATATCAAATTCACTTTACTATTATTTAGTTTTGAAATATTTACTTAATCATTTCAATAACATCTAAATACAACTTCAATTTACAAATTTAAATAAACAAAATATCCCATTTAAATTTATATAAGTGTGAAATATTCACTTAAATCACTTTTAATCAAATTCAAGTTATAAAACATATCTTTTAAAATTTCAAATTTAATAAATTTCAAATCAAACTTATTTAAGTAAAATTCTTAAATAAATATAATTTCAAATCAATTTCAAATTTATCTTTCCAACCTAAATCATTATAAACTCTATATTTGAAAATATATATATATATTAAATAAATACTTAAACATATTATATATCAACTTTATTAAATCAAATTTAATAAATCTTTAAAATCAATATTTATCAAAACCATATATTTCTTTTCAAAACCATAGACATCATTTTCAAAATATTTATATATAGACTAATGGTGTCTATATATAATTTTCTATCCTATGTTTAAGTGATACGGATATTTATCATTTCAATCCGCAATTTAAATATATACGGGTATATATCTTTTCAACCCGCAATCCTAAATTCAATTTAAATGAAAATCTCTTGGGGTTTATCATTTCAACCCATAACGATTTTCTCCTATTCTACAGATCGTTCGGGTATGTATCATTTCAACTCATAGTGAATTCTATACTAACAGGGAACTTGCAGAGTGATAACATATATGATAATAATATAACAGGCATATATCATCAATGTAAATAATAGATAATGGTGTCAGATGTCACAGGTGAACAGATACTGATAATAGCATATATAACAATGTAAATAACTAACAGCAGCATATTTCAATTATCGTTCCAATTGAAATCAAATTTAATAAATATAAGAACGTTAATCGTGAGTGATTTCTCACCTTTCGAGGCTATAGAAGATAGACAATGAAATCAAGTTACGAAATGCAAGCACGACTTCCAAAGCAAAGCTAGATTGGCACGAATCGACGAACAAAGCTGATAAATGGGAATAGACGAAATCAAATCAGACTGGATCGATGAAGATAATTGATATAAGTGAACTTATATATAGCTATAAATAACTATATATATATATAAAGTCATATACTAAATCCAAACATATATTAAATTTAATATATATGTATTTCAAAATCCATTATTTCAAATTAAAACACATAAAATAAAATAAACGTATTTACATAATATAATTTGAAATAAATACATATATATACCCAAACTATTAATAAAATGTAAGTATTGCATATTATATAAATACATATATTTTCCAAATACTAATATAACCTATATATATGGACAAACAAATTTATATATCATTCATAAGTTTTATAATTATGAAAAATAAGTCATACACACTACATCTGTGAATAGCAGCTTAAAAAAAATTATTTATAAAATCAACTAAGCACGCACACATACATTTCGGCTACCCAACAACATCATGCAACTATAAAATATAACCATGGTCATGAACCATATACAACATGTAAACAAATATATATATGCAAGGATAGATAAAGCTTAGTTATATGCCTAAATAGAGAATAGTAAATATACATACAGTACTAACATATAGTGTTGTGATCAAACACTGCTACTATACATACGAGTGTATATGCACGCCCAGGTGGGCCTGCAAATCACAATGTGCATGCATTAATAGTTATACCCCTAAAAGTGAATTTGAAAGTATCATTGTCTGCATAAGCTGAACCTAGAGAAGCATTTGAGAAGGTCAAAACAACTGAAGAACAACCATGAACCAATATTTTTTATAATACTAAAGTTTTATTATTCGTTTCTTTTTTTAGCTTATTTTATAATACTGAAAATGGAAATGATACTTGTACTTATATATTCATATGCTTTTTTAGCTAATATGGAAACATATTATATGCATCATCATTTAACAATATGGCTTCTTCTCTTCTATCTAGTCTAGTAATAGGGAGAATTCAATGCATAAGAGTTTCACCATGGCTTTTGTTATACATGGTTCTGACATTTGACTCTTGTTTATAAAAAAAAAATTAAAATGAAAAAAAAAGAAGTGAAACTAAACCACTATCCGGCTTTATATCACCAAAGTAGTTGAGCCTTAATAATTCAATCCATAAAGTAATTAAAGCAATCAATTTATAAGTTGATGAAATTGCACTAAGTTTTATACAAATTTCAATGTAAACTATGTTTATATGTCTATTAACAAATGATGTATAAATTAGAAAGTTTTTAATTACATGTTCTATATGTAATAATTGTATTTCGTTTGAACTGCTTTGAATGTTTAATGTTTCTTATTTAAATGTTCAACGCATATTATTGTATATTTAATTTTGTAGTATGTATGTGTATAATATTTACATGAAAAGTTTCGCCTCAACCTCGAAACTTAAGCGTGGCCTTAGAACCAAAAAAATATCTCGTGTAAGCCTTTACCTCTTAGAACATTGATATATTAATACATACACAATTGCTCGCTAAAGTACTGTTGAATTTGTCTAAATGGATATTCAAGTATAATTGATAATGGATAAACAGAGATATGGCAAATGTTTAATTATATAATTTCAAAAATAATATTTCTTGTATATTTTCATTAATTCGGTTAAATATTGAATCATAATACATTGAAAAGAGTTAGAATAAGGATAAATTGCATATGAGAAAATTATTTTCAGTATTATTGATCTTTTCTGAATTTACAGCTCCATTCCTTTCTGATGCATATGCTTATTTGGCAAAATGTTTTTTGTCTAATTGATCGAATAGCTTATAATGTCGAAAAAGGAAATGAGATTAATACAATAACGAAGGATACATCTATTAATGATTAAAATGAGACATAAAGGATAGTATAGCAATATTATAAAATAGCAACACAATAGGTATGATTAATAACTATTGGATGTAAACCAAAACATAGATAAAACTGGTCACATGTTACTGCCCAAGTTAATAAACAAAATGCCTTTCCCTAGCTTGTATTACAACATCAAGAAGTTGGTTGTTTCTTATTTTCCTTACTCTAGGGTTAAACGTTCAAAGTTTCTACTGTCACACTACAAATTATTTGTGTTTTGTGAATCAAGCCGATAAGATTCATGCACCTTGAAATAGAAAGGAGAAAAAACAAATAAATGACCATAAATATAAACTGTGTACTATAACTAATACATATATTTCTAATTACTATATGAAATAACATTTGCCTATATTTTTGTTTGAGCCCATAGACGTTTGTATATGTTTTGTGCATACTTTAATCTTTGGTTACAGTAACAAAGCAATTCGAATCCTCTTCAAAAAAAACTATTTGAAACTAAGATCAATAGCAATGCAAAGAAGAGAATATGGATCTACATGAAACTAAGGAATACTGTGCATGAAGGTCGGCTTAAGGACTAAAAATATACACAACAATCATGTTTGACTTACGTTGATAGCTATATGAGATTTAATGAAACCATGCATGACTTATTTCAATAGCCATATTAAGATCCATTTATAAATCTACACAACATTAAACATCATACACACACATTATGTCATCTATTTTTGGTTAAAAAAAGTTAACATGAGACAAAGCCATAAATCTCCAGTCCACGGTTGAACTTATGATTAAGCAATTTGTTAGATATGTATTTTCAGTAAATGAAACTACCATTGAAACTCTATCAGATATGTATTTTCAATAAATGAAAATACCACTGAAACTTCCGTAAATTATTCATCACTACGATTGCCCTCTTGCTCGCTACCATTGAAACTCTCACCATCTTCTTTGACATTATGGAAATCTCAGCCTCATTCCCCTACAATCTTCTCCCTCTCTTCTACACGGTCGCTCAGCCTTGAAAGCACCACCGACGCCTGCTCTGTCATACTCTTGTCATTCTCCTCCATCATCAGCTCAATCAACACATGTAGAGCTTCTTTTATTGCCCAGTTTCTTATTTTATCCTCCACTACTATCCCTATCTCCACTATCATCCTTTCTTTTATAACATTCAGCTAAACTCTTTCAATTATCGATTTGAGTCACTTGGTCGTATACGCTCGCATTTTGAATCTCGAAGCTGCAAAATAGACATTAATTTATTAACAAAGTTCATATTCTTTTATAACAACTCACCAGTGACTTGTCAGAAAATTAAAAGGGGGAAAGCATGTCGAGCTATAAATTTTATTTTGATTAGAAAAACAAAGCTGCAAAGCTTTTTCACATCCTAATATGAAAAAAAGATGCATGTTTCAGGCATAAAGTCAATGAGAAAGATATCCAGATTCTAGATTCTGTCATGTGGTAAAACAAAATCAAAATGAGGTATTTTTATATGAATTATAGATCACAAAGTCCATATAAAAATAGTGTTATTTAATGAACATGAATAAAGTGAGGTGTTAAAATGAACTATTTTGATTTGTAGAGTGGGTCAAAGCACAACACTCCCATGGTTGTTCTTATTCACCATAGTAGCCTAGTTTTGAAATCACATAATACAAATTAAACGTGTTTCTAGTAAAAATACAACATCAAAGAAAACTATGGCTATATACACTAAGTTTTAGCTTTGCACTGAGACTCTATAATCTACAAATATTTGAAAATCAAATATCTCAGAATAAAAAGGAATAGCTAAATCAAGGGATTTTTGTACTAACTTTTCAAATAATTGTCAGCACAATCTCTATAATCTGTAGTTGCATTAAACATACATTCACTAAATCAAGTTCTACAATTTTAGGTTATAATGATGGCAAAATTCTTCAATCGCAGGGTACAACCTAACAGTGCATGCACGGATTTAGAGGAGGGTTAGGAAACGGTAGTATCATCGAAGGAAGAGGAAGAACCAACAATTATTAAGTGATGTTGATGGATTAGGCTTTTCCAATTTAGGTGAAAGTAGTGCATTAGCAACAAAAATGAATTAGATAACAATGGATTAGCTTGGATAATTTCGATGTTTTACTAATCACTAATCACTTAGGATTTGGAATTTATATATCATAACATCTACACTATTGTTTCAACGAACACGTTATTTTCTACTCTTCATTTTAACCAGTCTGCTTACTTCTACTAATTGAATGCATTATCAGTGTACACGTTAGCAGTGCTAACCTGCCACTGTCAAATTAGGACCTGACTGTCAAATTGAATGCATTTTCAGTGTACTAAATGACAAACCGTACTGTACTATAGGTGTTTATCAGGCAAATAAAGCAAGGGTTGATATGCGTTGTTGTATCAAATTATCAACATGTCATTCTGTTAGCTTCCATGATGAATCAACTAACATATAAATTTTAACTGAAGCATAAAAATATTAGCGCACTGTCGGTTTTGTCATCAGAAGTGTGCATATGCTCATTATCAAGTAAAGTTGATACTGTGAAATAAGTAACATAACAATATGGGAAGAATACAAAGAAGATTATTAGTTTAATGGTGGTCTACAGTACTAAAACTGCCACAAAAGGTAAATAAGTGTATGTACAAATCAGTAACGATAAAGAGGTTTATTGTTAATTCATATACTGGTCACCATCATGCTGGGAGTAGTCTTAAATCAAATGTACACCTTAACAGTAGTAACCATTAGCTGAAATACTCATTTGTACCCAAAGAGTGTCTATAAACTAAATATATGGGTTTAAGCTAATTTGTCTGTTTATGAACTCAATATAGCCATCTGTCGGTCTGTTAGCTTCCATATTGACTCCAGTAAAATATTGAGAAATAGTAACTTTAGCATGCACAGATAACCCCATTGTTAGGTTTGTCATCACAGCATTGAATATGATCGTCATCAGTTACCTCTGGCAGTGCAAAATAAGTAACAAAACGATGTGAATTGTGTGAATTCCTTTTTTAATTTTGGTTTAAGCTAATATATCTATTTAATAAGTAACAAATCGTCATCAGATAAAAGCCTAGACATGTTAATTGTGGAAGATAATGGGCTACCGTTAAATGACAAACTATTTCCAAGTTTTTATTAGTTTGGTTTCAAGGTTCCTTGTATTTGTGCATGAATTTAGCATTTAAACAACTTTTAAACATTTGGTAGCAAGATTTGAGGGCAAATAAATATATAGTTTCACTGCAAAACACATAGTCCATGAATCTCAATATATAGTTTCTAAGAACAATTACTTTTACAAATCGAAAAATATCACCACTGTAAAAAATTCACTCCTTGTATCTTAAACTAAAAATATTTTGAAATGGTAACATTGAAAAAAAATGATGGCAAATAAAATTTGAATTGGCATTGCATGGTGCCCTAAAGGCACCAAGTGGTGCCACCGCGTGGGAGATTAATTTTTGATTTTTTTTGCGATAGGGGCAACTCAGCAATTAAGGGGTTTTTCACTATTTTAAAATTCTGCTAGGCAACTCAATAATTGGTTGCTATTAATGAAGTTAATACACACAAATATACATATATATCCTCGAATTCCTATCATTAATTTAATTTATCCACATATTTCAGATTTGGTTAATCTTAGGTTGACGTTGTTCATTTATCATATATATAAATTTTAAATTTTATTTATCATATAGATTAAATTCACAGAACTTCTATTGTTTCTAGACTTGCAACCTTCTCCAAACTACAATATAAATTAACAATAGAAATATGTACATTTATTGATCAATATTAACTTATGATTTTTAGAGGGTTAAGAGTTTTGGAATGATTTGAAAAATTGTAAAATTGATCTATATGATATTGAAACCATATCTATGAAATTTTACCCAAATCTGAAATATATAGATTAAGAAAATCAATACGGGAAGTTTGTGGGATTATATGATTGAGGATTTGGATCTTTTCCCTCCCTCTCTCTATATATAACACTACTAAAAAAAGATTGCTAAACAATGTGTGATAACCCGGATTTTTAGGTATCTGATAATTGGATAATTAACTGGTTTATTCAGTTGAACAGATTAAATTTTGATATCTGAAAATATAATAAATTTGAACCTATAATAAATATTGAAATACAAATATCTAGAAATAATAAATTTTACAGTAAACTAACATATATATTAATAAGATATATATATAAAAAAAACTCCATGATGTTGAAAACCATAAGTGTAAACATATACAAATTCATTGTGAATATATAATCACAGCAAACATATTAATATGTTAATTTAATTTTGCAAGTTTTATCTTTTCAAGGCTAATAAAATGATTTTCTAATCATAATATATAAAATATAGGTGTATATATATATATATTGAATTATGTTTTGGAATTTTATATGATAATTTTCAAGAGTTCTTTAAAAATTGAATTCCGCATTTTTAACTCTAGTACTTATATATATATATAGTTATCAATTTAAAATATAATGACAACTTAAGTATAACATGTAAACAAGATTTAATAAAAAGAATTAATGTTTCTTTCTTTCTAATGTACACATGTACTAAGTATAGTATATATATATAATTTTTTTTTAAAAAAAAATTTTTATAAAACATAAGATACATATAAATAAGGACCTTATACATTTGTAAGTTAGAATTCATGCAAGAGACAAATGTAAGTTAAGTAGCTTACAATTTTACAAATGGCAAACAATTCTCATTTAAAAAATTTTATGAAATAAATATCAGAAAAAAAAATAAGAAAACCAGGTCATCTTTTTCCCTTCTCAATATACCTTCTCTTCATCATTTCCTAGAAATCAAAATGAAATCAAACCAGAAAAGAATTAAAACAAAATCAAAAGCAAACATTTACAAACCTGGAAAATCAAGGCAATCTTCAAAGCCTGGAAATCTAAGCAATGTTTAATCTGGAGGCTCTCAAAGGAATCAAGCATGCAAGTTCAAATTAGTGTCAAACAAAGATGAACAACTCAAAAAAAAAAAAATAGCAGTTCAAATCAAAGTACAAACCGGATCAATTCAGTTTTTGTTAAAACTTCAACCATTTCAAGATTTAAAGCAAAGCAGTTTAGAGTCTTCAATCTGGAAAAGCAAAAGCAGCCTGGAAAACTAGAAAAGGATTCAACTTAAAACAATTTCCAAATCATTCCCAGTCTCAAACAATTCTCTGTTTTCTGTTTTCAAACTCATCCATGTGAGCAAACCCCTTAACCCTGTTTTATCTCTTAGTGTTTGATTGTCTTTAAAGTATGATATAAATTAGGCTTGAATGATTGTGTGAAGGTGCATTTCATGTCTCTGTATATATATACTTGACTGTATGCATACATGTTTTGTAATCTCTGCCTTTAAAACCAGTGAGCAAACCTTTCATCCTATGATTCATTCCTATATTGATGCTAGTGAGTAAAACCTTTAAGTAATCTGGACATATATCTGTTGTTTAAAACATGTTTAAAATCGGTGGGAAAAATTATTTGCATGTGTATTATTTTGTGCATATATATATAGATATAGATGCATGTCTGAGAACAGACATTGTCCCTGTTCTAAGCATTAAAGGAGTGCAAACTTGTTCAAATTTTGATTTCTCTCCCTATAATCCCTATCATACTTTGAAATCTAAACGAACTATATTTGTTTTGACTTGTTTCAAGTTTTAAAAGTAAATTTGAATAAAAATAAATTGAAGTTTCACTAGAAAATTGGGAATTACAGGCAAACCTTAAAATATATAAAAATTCAAACATCAGGAATTCTAGTTTCAGGAATGCTATCTGAAACGTCTTTGAATACAATGATTTTTTGAAAGCAAAACCAAGATTTTTAATAAAGTATCGATCGAGGAATTTTGGGATGAACAGGAAATGAGTTTAAGTCTTTTCTGGCGATCGTGACGCTTCGGGATGGTCGAGGTTTCTGCCTGAAGGTGGAGGAAGACTATGGGGTCTTGGCAAAAATGTCAGGTGGGGTGAACATCTATCGTGGAGGCAAGAATTGGTCAGAGTAGGGTTTCATGATGGTTTTGATCGTCAGAGTTGACGAGGTTGGTACGGGGTGGGTAGGGCACCGGAATGAATCGCGATGGGGAAATTTGGTGCGTAGGCCTATGGCGAGGTGATGGTCGGAGTGACAATGTCTCTGGCGACCCAAGGTGATGGTGCGGAGGGGATTTCTGTTTGGGTAGGTCTGTTGGTTGAATCGACATGCTCGATTTCGAGTTGATGGTTGATATTTGTTTCTGGGTAGTGGAGAACCTCGGCGAAGTTGTCGCCGACTTGACGGCGATCGGAGCAGGGGCCGGAGGTGATAGGGCAGGCGTGCACGTGCACGATGTATCAGGAGAGAGAGAGGAGTTTGGGAAGGAGTCGTTTGCTCGGGTCGTGCTCGAGTGTTTTCGTGTGCTATCTCGAGTATGGACTCGAGTGGGAATCGTGAGAGTTTATCACGTTTCCAGTTTTTACTCAAACTAAAATCTAAGTTTAAACAGCTTAAAAAGTTTTAAAGCAAAATTTTGGAAATTTAAAGAAATTTAGTTTAAACTTTCTTAAATAAATATCTTCTATAAATGTTTTCTTTAACGTTTGTCGAGGAATTATATAATTTGTTAACTTTAAATTATTAAGTTAAAGTTTTATTTTATTTTAAATTTAATGATTTAAATAAATTAAGTTATTTAAAGATAAATGTTTTAGAAAATGTTAATGATTTTTAAATCATTAATAGAAGATAAAGTTTATCTTAAAGTCGGTTAAGTTTTAATGGGTTAAGATTAATTTAATTAATAAGATAATTAAAGGGAACATAATTAATTTAATAAATTAATGATTAAGGTTTATAAATTAATAATAAAGGGGTAATTAATTAGGAAATTAAGGAGATTAATTAAAGGTTAATGTAAATGGTTAAGACTAATTGATCTATGGGGAAATTAAAATTAAAGAATAATTAGTCAAGGAGGATTAATTGAGATGGACGATTTTAAGAAACATTTATTAATTGAGTTGAAATTAATTAATGTTAAGTAAGCAGGATTTTGGTAATCCAAGTGAGTAAGTTGGTGGTTAATTAAATTGGAGATTAATTAAATAAATTAAGAATTATATCCTATAATCTTGTTATGGATGGATTGAATTGGTAGATATCTCTGAGGTATGATACTTTGAGATATGAGATATTTTGGTTGAACAGTGATATTATGGATTATCTACCTGGGATAAATTGTTTAGTGAATATGAAATCCTGAACATAACTTTTATTGTTTAACTTGCATAACTGTTTAATGAACAATTTTGGATTCGAAGGGACCGGGATCGGGTATCAGAAATTACCCGAAACCACTTCGATGTGTAAGTCTTCTATAAAATTCCTTATAGAGTTGATATGTGAAATAAATAGATTGGAATGGGATGATTTAAGTAATTGGACCATTTTAACTATGTAAAGGTACATAGATATTGATATGTGGAATAAGTGATGTCCATAACAAATTGTGAATTTGTAAATTTGTATGAGCTACCCGGGTTTATATGAGTTGTATACCTTTGTAATTTCATGTTAGATGAGTTTACTCACGCTGGTTTCCAGCCTGACCCGGGTGTTACTTTGATGTAATGCTCGGGTCAGACCGAGTATTACAGATTTCAGGTAAGGACGTTTTGGAGCTCAGGAGGCGAGCTGGATGGCAGGAACGTATGGAGTATATTCCGTTGTGATATTATAGTTGTCTGAGACATGTTAATTTTAACTGTCTAGTACATTTGTGAATGTTGTAACTCTGATGTATTAAAATGTAATTAACAAATACAGTTTTTCTTTGTATAACTGTTATTATTATTGTTATTATATTTAATCCGCTGCGAATGTGAGATGTTGTGTTCTCTGTTCTTCTTTCTTCTTTCTGTTTCTTTCTTCTATCTCTTTCTTTTTCTTCTAACTATCTGGAATTTTCGGGTTCGAAAATCCCGGGTCGTTACAGTTGGTATCAGAGCGAAGGTTAAGCGAGAACCTTGGCTCTGTTGGGATTACTCGTTAAGGATAGGGTCAATGGTACCCTAGAACGAGTTGAGTGTATATATATATATATATATGAGAGCGTAATTGTTATTTTCTTATATAAGGATTTTAAATGATTTTATATAAGAATATATTTTGATATATAAAATGATATTTCTTTCTATTAAATATTAAGGTAATTGGTTGTTAAAATATTGGAATTAAATTAAGTGGTAATAGAAATAAAGCCAAATTAAAATTGAATGAAGATAAGTTTGAAATGAATTCAAACTAAAATTAAAATCTTGAATTTGTAGAAATGTTATCAAGAATAAAGGTAATAATGAATTGGTTTCTAGATATGATAATCTTGGTTATTATCATAAATGGTAATTGTGTTTAATAATGAATGTTGTTAATGATTTAGCAAAATGAAATGTTTAGGGAAGTAAACATTTAAGTGAGTATAACTTATAAATTGGAATTGAAGAGAATTTAAAATTGTGAAATTTTAAATCTAAATCCAGAAGACTTGAAATTGTTTTAAAGAAGTTGTTTTGAATTAAAACCAAAGGTGGTTTAAAAATTTAAAGTATAACTTGGTGTGTAAAGAAAATGTATATATGAGGAATATATATAATACCAATGATGATTTGAAATAAACACTTAGTGTTTAGTTTTAAATTGGAATGTGATGTAAAACCCAAAGTAAAGTAAGTTTTTAAACTTAAAAGGGGAAAGACTATTAATCTGAAGTTTAAAATTTGAATGGGAATTCAAATTGTGAAAAGTTGACCGGATTAAGTAAATTTAACTTGGAGGAAGTTAAATAAGTTTGAATAAATAACTTGAATTGGAAATTTCAAGATGAAATTTAAATTTAACTTGGGTAGTTAAATGGTTAATTTAAATGGGAGTTATGAGTGATCTCTAAATGGGTTTGAGATCTGGAAATTGAAAATGGATAATAAATTAGAATCTAAAGATTAAATTGTTTTTGAATTCTTATTTGAACTTTGAAATAAGATAAGTAAAGATAATTTTAAATGGAATTTTGGAATTTAGATTCAGAATTAAATGGTTAAAGATTTAAGTTGTTAAATTAAAAATTAAGGTAAAATTTGTTAAGGGATTAAATCAACATTTAAAATTTAACTCGAATTTATATAATTCGAGATGGTTTCAAATTGAGATTTGAATAGAATTAGTTCAAATTTAATTTGATTTGAATTAATTAAAATGGTGATTGAAGATGGATAAGTATAAGTTTAAATGGAAAATTTGAATTGGATTAATTTGAAATAAAATTGAAGATTGAATAAGTTTAAATTAAAAAGGGAAATTGGGATTAATTCATATAGAAATTAAAATAATTTGAAATTGAAATGGATTCAATTTGAAATAAATCCAAATTGATTTGAAATAATTTGGAATTGTGATTAAATTTGAATAAGTTTAAAAATCAAATGGAATTTGATTTGAAATTTGGAAAGGAATTAAGATTAATTCAACTTGAATTGGGATTGAATAAAATTCAATGGAAATTGAAGTATTGAGTCAATTTAAATGGAAGTGGAAATTTAAATTGAATTAATGGGAAATTAATTGGAAATGGAGATTGGGAAATTAAACAGTTTGGCTCTGGATTATTTTCAAATTGTTTTAATACAAGTATATGTTTCCAAACTATTTACTATACAATCTTTCTTCTTAAACCCCAAACTATCTTATACTTATTTTACAATTATTTTAAAACTATTTAACTATTTTGAAAACTGTCTTATAAACTAATTACTATTTTTCAGCTACTTATATGTAATCACTATTTTAAAAACTATTTTGCAATTATCTAACTATTTTTATACCTACTAAACTATTTTACAGCTATTTTACAAACTAATAACTATTTTTCAACTACTTATCTATTTTAAACCTTTTCAAGATATTTGTTTAAATTTAAATTGGTCAGAGTTCAAACTGTTTGTAATTGAAGTAATAACTCAATTGGAAATGGAAGCAATTGAGAATAAGTGAATGGAATTAAAGGAAATGTGAATAGAAAAGAGAATTGATTTGGATAATAACCAACAAAGATAAATACGTAGGATATACGTATATTATTCTATTCACATAGTGATTTGATCCAGATTCGAACACAGAATTTCGAGATAGTATTATCGATCCGAGTTGGGATTTTTCGCTCGATTTTCGACGGCGAACCTGGATATGGATTTTTGATTGGTTCTGGATATTCTCTATCATAGTTGTGACTATGCAAGGAGAATGACGGTTTCTAATCAAGAAACCAGATCTGAGTCCGCACTAGGAAGTCGGGTGGACGATACTAGTTCGGAAGTGAAATTGTGTGATCAATTGAGCGATCAGATTGATATTGTGTACGGATGATATGTGTACATCGTACGGATTTGAATGAAATTGATATTGAAGATTTGTGGATAAGAACTGTAAAATGGTTTTTGAAAAGAAATATGGTTAATAACTTTATAAAAGATTTATCAAATGTGAATAATTGATTTGGAATAAAATAAAGTTATATATATCTATATCTATATATATAAAGGATCTTATGAGAATGATTTTGGAAAAGGTTTTGGGAACCTATGAATTTGGGAAAGGCTTTTGATTTTTGGGAAAATCAATTTTGGATTTTGAAAAGCCTAGTTTGAGAATTATCGATTTTGGTAATCGATTTTGTGTAAAGGAGATTTTGATAAATCATAAAAGGTATGATTTGAAGATACTATAAGTATATAGTATAAAGTGTTTTGAGAATAGCTCTGGGGAAAAAGGCGCTTCCTTGAAATGAACTTCTCAGGAGTACCACTGGGTGGTACTGCCTTGAGCCCCAAGGGGGGTTTCTAAAGTTGATCCTGTGAGGAGTCCGGACAAAACTAGTTCCTGAGGATTATTTGTGTAGCGAAAGTCGAGGGGCTGGTGCCCACAGAGGCATTTGAGTTATGCTGTGACAACAATTTAACTCAATGTCACTGCGATCTACTGCAGACCATAGCGAAAGTCATGTGTGCCGCTGAGAGCCAACTGTCTACGTTTGATTTTATATCGGTAGACTGTGACACTATGGTAACATAGCGAAAGTCGTTTGTGCCGCTGAGAGCCAACAGTCTGCGTTTGATTTTATATCGGTAGACTGCGACCTATGTGGAGGAGTTTCATTTTGACAGCGAAATCGTGTGTGCCGTTGAGAGCCAACAGTTACATGGACTTTTGCTGCAACGGCAACGTAACCCTGGATGTAACTGCGATCTGTTGTGGGTTCCATGCTGTCATCAGTTACATGGACTTTTGCTGCGATGGCAACGTAACCCGTGATGTAACTGTGACCATGGATGGGGGTGATGATTTCCAGAGCATTTTCACCAAAGATATTTCCTCTATTTTCAAAAACGTTTTCGATATTTTCAATAAAATTATTTTTCAAATATTTTTACCGGGTGTTGAAAACGAATTTACCGAGTACTTATAGATTTTCAGTCGTACGCCTGATCAACGTATGACCGAATTTCTGTGAGAACAAGGATGGATTTGTTGAAACATCGAGTTATAAAAATTATTTTTATAAAAACCATTTTATAATATTATATAGATTTTAAAAGTGTTTTAAAAATGATCAAAGAATAATTTATCTAATTTTAAGTATTGAATAAATTCTGATTTCATTTCTTTTCGAGGACGAAAAGATTCTAAGGGGAGAGGAATGTGATAACCCGGATTTTTAGGTATCTGATAATTGGATAATTAACTGGTTTATTCAGTTGAACAGATTAAATTTTGATATCTGAAAATATAATAAATTTGAACCTATAATAAATATTGAAATACAAATATCTAGAAATAATAAATTTTACAGTAAACTAACATATATATTAATAAGATATATATATAAAAAAAACTCCATGATGTTGAAAACCATAAGTGTAAACATATACAAATTCATTGTGAATATATAATCACAGCAAACATATTAATATGTTAATTTAATTTTGCAAGTTTTATCTTTTCAAGGCTAATAAAATGATTTTCTAATCATAATATATAAAATATAGGTGTATATATATATATATTGAATTATGTTTTGGAATTTTATATGATAATTTTCAAGAGTTCTTTAAAAATTGAATTCCGCATTTTTAACTCTAGTACTTATATATATAGTTATCAATTTAAAATATAATGACAACTTAAGTATAACATGTAAACAAGATTTAATAAAAAGAATTAATGTTTCTTTCTTTCTAATGTACACATGTACTAAGTATAGTATATATATATATAATTTTTTTTTAAAAAAAAAAATTTATAAAACATAAGATACATATAAATAAGGACCTTATACATTTGTAAGTTAGAATTCATGCAAGAGACAAATGTAAGTTAAGTAGCTTACAATTTTACAAATGGCAAACAATTCTCATTTAAAAATTTTTATGAAATAAATATCAGAAAAAAAAATAAGAAAACCAGGTCATCTTTTTCCCTTCTCAATATACCTTCTCTTCATCATTTCCTAGAAATCAAAATGAAATCAAACCAGAAAAGAATTAAAACAAAATCAAAAGCAAACATTTACAAACCTGGAAAATCAAGGCAATCTTCAAAGCCTGGAAATCTAAGCAATGTTTAATCTGGAGGCTCTCAAAGGAATCAAGCATGCAAGTTCAAATTAGTGTCAAACAAAGATGAACAACTCAAAAAAAAAATAGCAGTTCAAATCAAAGTACAAACCGGATCAATTCAGTTTTTGTTAAAACTTCAACCATTTCAAGATTTAAAGCAAAGCAGTTTAGAGTCTTCAATCTGGAAAAGCAAAAGCAGCCTGGAAAACTAGAAAAGGATTCAACTTAAAACAATTTCCAAATCATTCCCAGTCTCAAACAATTCTCTGTTTTCTGTTTTCAAACTCATCCATGTGAGCAAACCCCTTAACCCTGTTTTATCTCTTAGTGTTTGATTGTCTTTAAAGTATGATATAAATTAGGCTTGAATGATTGTGTGAAGGTGCATTTCATGTCTCTGTATATATATACTTGACTGTATGCATACATGTTTTGTAATCTCTGCCTTTAAAACCAGTGAGCAAACCTTTCATCCTATGATTCATTCCTATATTGATGCTAGTGAGTAAAACCTTTAAGTAATCTGGACATATATCTGTTGTTTAAAACATGTTTAAAATCGGTGGGAAAAATTATTTGCATGTGTATTATTTTGTGCATATATATATAGATATAGATGCATGTCTGAGAACAGACATTGTCCCTGTTCTAAGCATTAAAGGAGTGCAAACTTGTTCAAATTTTGATTTCTCTCCCTATAATCCCTATCATACTTTGAAATCTAAACGAACTATATTTGTTTTGACTTGTTTCAAGTTTTAAAAGTAAATTTGAATAAAAATAAATTGAAGTTTCACTAGAAAATTGGGAATTACAGGCAAACCTTAAAATATATAAAAATTCAAACATCAGGAATTCTAGTTTCAGGAATGCTATCTGAAACGTCTTTGAATACAATGATTTTTTGAAAGCAAAACCAAGATTTTTAATAAAGTATCGATCGAGGAATTTTGGGATGAACAGGAAATGAGTTTAAGTCTTTTCTGGCGATCGTGACGCTTCGGGATGGTCGAGGTTTCTGCCTGAAGGTGGAGGAAGACTATGGGGTCTTGGCAAAAATGTCAGGTGGGGTGAACATCTATCGTGGAGGCAAGAATTGGTCAGAGTAGGGTTTCATGATGGTTTTGATCGTCAGAGTTGACGAGGTTGGTACGGGGTGGGTAGGGCACCGGAATGAATCGCGATGGGGAAATTTGGTGCGTAGGCCTATGGCGAGGTGATGGTCGGAGTGACAATGTCTCTGGCGACCCAAGGTGATGGTGCGGAGGGGATTTCTGTTTGGGTAGGTCTGTTGGTTGAATCGACATGCTCGATTTCGAGTTGATGGTTGATATTTGTTTCTGGGTAGTGGAGAACCTCGGCGAAGTTGTCGCCGACTTGACGGCGATCGGAGCAGGGGCCGGAGGTGATAGGGCAGGCGTGCACGTGCACGATGTATCAGGAGAGAGAGAGAGGAGTTTGGGAAGGAGTCGTTTGCTCGGGTCGTGCTCGAGTGTTTTCGTGTGCTATCTCGAGTATGGACTCGAGTGGGAATCGTGAGAGTTTATCACGTTTCCAGTTTTTACTCAAACTAAAATCTAAGTTTAAACAGCTTAAAAAGTTTTAAAGCAAAATTTTGGAAATTTAAAGAAATTTAGTTTAAACTTTCTTAAATAAATATCTTCTATAAATGTTTTCTTTAACGTTTGTCGAGGAATTATATAATTTGTTAACTTTAAATTATTAAGTTAAAGTTTTATTTTATTTTAAATTTAATGATTTAAATAAATTAAGTTATTTAAAGATAAATGTTTTAGAAAATGTTAATGATTTTTAAATCATTAATAGAAGATAAAGTTTATCTTAAAGTCGGTTAAGTTTTAATGGGTTAAGATTAATTTAATTAATAAGATAATTAAAGGGAAAATAATTAATTTAATAAATTAATGATTAAGGTTTATAAATTAATAATAAAGGGGTAATTAATTAGGAAATTAAGGAGATTAATTAAAGGTTAATGTAAATGGTTAAGACTAATTGATCTATGGGGAAATTAAAATTAAAGAATAATTAGTCAAGGAGGATTAATTGAGATGGACGATTTTAAGAAACATTTATTAATTGAGTTGAAATTAATTAATGCTAAGTAAGCAGGATTTTGGTAATCCAAGTGAGTAAGTTGGTGGTTAATTAAATTGGAGATTAATTAAATAAATTAAGAATTATATCCTATAATCTTGTTATGGATGGATTGAATTGGTAGATATCTCTGAGGTATGATACTTTGAGATATGAGATATTTTGGTTGAACAGTGATATTATGGATTATCTACCTGGGATAAATTGTTTAGTGAATATGGAATCCTGAACATAACTTTTATTGTTTAACTTGCATAACTGTTTAATGAACAATTTTGGATTCGAAGGGACCGGGATCGGGTATCAGAAATTACCCGAAACCACTTCGATGTGTAAGTCTTCTATAAAATTCCTTATAGAGTTGATATGTGAAATAAATAGATTGGAATGGGATGATTTAAGTAATTGGACCATTTTAACTATGTAAAGGTACATAGATATTGATATGTGGAATAAGTGATGTCCATAACAAATTGTGAATTTGTAAATTTGTATGAGCTACCCGGGTTTATATGAGTTGTATACCTTTGTAATTTCATGTTAGATGAGTTTACTCACGCTGGTTTCCAGCCTGACCCGGGTGTTACTTTGATGTAATGCTCGGGTCAGACCGAGTATTACAGATTTCAGGTAAGGACGTTTTGGAGCTCAGGAGGCGAGCTGGATGGCAGGAACGTATGGAGTATATTCCGTTGTGATATTATAGTTGTCTGAGACATGTTAATTTTAACTGTCTAGTACATTTGTGAATGTTGTAACTCTGATGTATTAAAATGTAATTAACAAATACAGTTTTTCTTTGTATAACTGTTATTATTATTGTTATTATATTTAATCCGCTGCGAATGTGAGATGTTGTGTTCTCTGTTCTTCTTTCTTCTTTCTGTTTCTTTCTTCTATCTCTTTCTTTTTCTTCTAACTATCTGGAATTTTCGGGTTCGAAAATCCCGGGTCGTTACACAATGACACATTATGGCTGTGTTAAATACTGATCATGATGCCTCCAACTTTCTAGTAGATCAAGAAGAATGTTGATCATGTAATTAGCTTGTCCAGTGAAAATTGCTCACTCATTTCTATCTTAAAGGTATTCATGATTTGATAGATTTATCGTATTAAAATCCTAACAACAGAGAACCGCCATAGACTAAATTTCTTCCACGTAGATGTTAAGATTTGCATTTTAGAAGTTTATATGACATCCCATTATAGACTACATTAATACACATATGATTTAAATGCAAGTTGAATTGTAGTGAACATAGACATATATTAGTACCTTAAGCATGAAAATTTGGTGCTGTTGCTACTGCAATTACTTTCCAGTCTACGCCAAAGGGACAAAAAAGTTAGCAATAGAATCTAATCTGCATTTAAGGCAACACCACAAATGTAATATGCAAATATAACAAATGAGATGCTAAACATAAAAATAGCATGATATGTTCATCTATCAATACAATGGCATCTTGAAATTTCAATCTTCTGCAGTGGTATTTTGAGAAAATGTTTGAAGAAGAAATGAAATTGCAAGGAAGAAAGATAGAAGGGTGTAGGCAGAATAACAAATTCAAATAAAAAATAGAAACATGAAGCTTCAAGTGAAGCAAATTTTCAACTTATACAATAAACTCTTACTACTTTAAACACAATACATTATATATATAAAGCTTAGTTTTGAAGATGACAGTGTTTCCAATTTGAGAAGAAGCAACTGATTACATAGCCTAAATGTTATGTGTTGTGTTAGGGTATAACTATAAACAATGTTAAAGAGGAAATATTGCCTTTCTCAGTAGTTGAATATTATTGACTTGAAGCTGAAGCAATAAATGTAAGATATATAACTAATGAAATATATGTAAGATACTTGTTTATTTAAGTGCAGAATACTGACTGTTGTATTAAAACTGTTAATTATGGTTGGAAATCCCTGTATGACCAAAAGGAAGACAAACAATAACTTACCTATAGTAGTGTTATTATGGACATTGGAGTGTTAAAAACATGTGTCTTTTCCTTAAAAAAGAAATTTAAATACAATAACTTAATTTTGCTGGGCTATATTTTCCACCGATAATACTCTCATAGACCTTTTAAGGCAACAACTTCCATTTAGTTAATGTATCAGATATCAAAATAGCAATGTAAAAAATGGTTCATTTAAATATAACAGAAGTCTCATCCAATAATTTCAGCAATTTAATGGGCCATATCACTTAGACCTTTTGACTCAAAGAAAAGTTGCAGTGGAATCTACTGGCTTGGAACATGACCAAACACAAAGAAATTCAAATTAAAAAAGGGTAATGCTGCCTATAAGGCAGCTAGTAGGCTGCAGCAGCAGCACCTTGCTGTGATATGCAACACAAATAAAAAAAAAGTGCTTGTAAGGCGGCAGCACCAGGGCTGCTGCGAGCAGCACCAGAAAAAAGGTAGTATTTAGAGTAGCAACACATTTTATTTAAAATAATAATTATAATAATATTTTGGAATTTGTTATTGAAAGTGTACAAATTTACATAGACACTGGTTTACATCAGACTATGATGTGTAACAAAAAGACATGTGGTAATCTGGTTTCGACATATACTGCAAACCTCCAAACTCCCTTATCTGAAACAAATCATATATAGTAGTCATTGTGTAACGATCCCGAATTTTGATTAAGTTTAAATTGATAATTTATTGAATTTTTGAATAAAAATTTGTGAAAGTAATCAATGCGGTGATGCGAGTTTCCCCAGATTCAAGTATATTCTGGATAAATCATATAAATTTAAAATATTGTAAATATATGTATATATGTGAATATATATATATATTTGGGCATATATGAGTGAATATGGAATAATATATATTTGATTTGAATTTAAATCGTAAATAAATGGTTTAATAATAATTTGAGTTTATGAATATATATATATATATAGAAATTCAAGACAAATGGTATTAAAGTAAAATTAATAATAATATTTAAACCCAAGATAGAAGTAAAATAAATATTTGAGTTATGAATAGAGATAAACGAATAAAAGATAAGCTATAAATTACAAAGTAACACATTAGATAAAATTTAACAACATGTTAAAATTTGGATTCATTTATATTACCAAATAATAATTATAAGGAGAAAAACAAATACACTTAACATTTAAATAATATGTTAGAACAACATTCACTTACATTCATTTGCATTCAAACCAAAAATCTACTTAGGCAAGTAAATAATGAGAAATAATCTGCAATCACATTTCAAAATATAAAATAACATCTATTACCTTTCATAATCAAACTAGAGAAAATAAATAGGCAAGTGAATATTTGAAAATAGCATTTAATCACATTTCAATTTAGATAAGAAGATTTCCAGCCCTTATAAATCTGCATAATCAAAATTTACAAAAGTAAGCATAATCAACTAATGGTTCGAATAGGAGATGCAAGCCTAAGAAACAAAAAGAATTAAAAAAACAAAGTAAAATATGTGTGCATGTGGCTTGTAGGTGAAGTCTCAGGTAAGTGTAAAGAGAAAATAGGATAAGTATAAATGAAATATAAGTACAATAGCATTAAATGCTCCATATCTTAACAGCATAACAAAGTCATTTCGAGTTGTATACAAATTTCTTCCAGCCTCCATCCTTTTGAAAAAAATCTCTGATAAATTGTACAAACTTGTACACTGTTGCATAAGAGAATTATAACCTGTAAGCTATTTTTCTCACATCACTTTCCATTGCCAGTTCGAGCCAAACAAAACTAAGTTGAAACTCCATTAAAACCTAAACAAAACTTCATTTAAACATCATCAACCAGCAACAACAACTCAATACAACAGAAACAAGATGATTGGCAGGATGGTCAAAGTAGAAAACACTTTCCAGTTTTTGAAGTACAAACAGGGTCTCTGTTCTTCTTCTCCATAAAACGGTGAGTAACACTTTATTTTAAAGGTTTAATCTTAAGTAAATATGGTATATGCTATTCTCGGTGAAAATGTATACTTGGTATATATATGTTGTGTAAAAGTCTGGATACTCTTGTTTCTTTTATGCTCTGTTCTTTCAAATCTAGGTGAGTAACTTCACATTTTAAACCATAAATGTTAACTAGCAGTTGCAGGTAGATAACTAGAATGAATATGCTTTTAAATGTTTGGTTTGTGATGATACCTCTGTGTGTATATGCAAATACATAAGTATTGCTAAGAATCTGTTTTGCCTGTGTTTGTTTAAAACTAAGATTTTGATAAAGAGGTCTTTACCACTTGATTTAATCCCAGTTAGGATTTGAGTTGTAAACAAAAGTGGTTAGTTTGGTTATGATTTAAGTAGTAAAAATTTATTAAAGTGGAAACAAACTGTATTTGCCTCTGGAAATCAAGTAAACAACATCCAACTTCAAATAAGTTTAAAAATAAATTTATTGTTTTAAGAATTCAGGAGTATATGGTGAAACTACATAGAAAAACAAGATTTTTAAAACAAGAATTATAATTTTTAAAGAAGGGGGTGAAGAGCAGTTTTGGCTTGACTGTTTTAAGTGTTTTGGGTTGCCGTGGTCGATCGCGTCGTCTAGAGTTGTCGAGTTTTCGTCTGGGGGTAGAGGGGTGACCAATGGTTCATGGAAAAATGGTGCGGTGGTGGTTCGTCAACGGTGGAGGCGACGGCGTCGAATTTGTTTTCGTAAACCTAGTTTTAAGGCGTGGTGGTATTTCATCTCGTTCGATGTCGAAGGTTGATCGAGTGTAGCGAGTTTCGAGGTGATGGAAGCTGGGTCGATGATGAGTCTATGGCCGGAGTTTGGTGGCCTACGGTGGTCGGAGCGTCAAGCGAGCGGCGTTGACAGGTCGGGAAGTCGAGGCGGGTGAGTGTTCAGGTTTCGAATTTCACTCGAATTCGCGTTCGAGTTGAACTGGCCAGAGTTGGGTGGTTGGAAGCGGAGCTGGGGATGACCTTCGACTTGCTCGAATCATGGGTGGCGACCGGAAGTGGCGAACGATGATGTGTACGTGCACGAGGTTGAGAGTGTCAGTGTGGGTATGTTGTCTGGGAAGAGTTGAATTTCCTCACGTCGTACTCGAGTAGATCGAGCAGTTTACTCGAAGTAAATTCGTGGGATCTCGGGTCAAAATTTTAGTTACAGACTTCAAACTGAAACTGTTTTGTTTGAAATTTTTAAAACCAAATTCAAATTTATCAAGCAAGGTTATTAAACTGAGTTTAAAACCAAAACTGTAAATAAAGATTCCAATTGGAATAGAATTCAGTTTTGAAGATAAATAAAGTTTTAAAATTCAATTTGTTTATTTAAAATAAAAGAAATTAAATGTATGGAGAATTTGAATTTAAAATAGAATGGAAATTGAAAATGAAATTTAAACAAGTTGAATTTAAAAGTAAAACCTGGAACTAATCCTAAATCAGATGTTAAAATTTAACATAAGAAATTTTTTGGAAAGGAAATTAAAGAAATTTAATAAAGATCATTAACTAAGATTTTATTTGAAAAATTAATTAATGTGATAAATTTTAACAATAAATTTATATTGATTAATTCAATAATAATCAATTGTGGAACTATAAAGTAAAATTACTTAATAACAATAATTGTGAAATTAAATATTCGGTGAAATTAAGAAGTACTTAGTTTGAAATTGAGTTTTATTGATTAATAACTTGGTTTTATTAATCAATTAATGAATAAGAAATAATTGATCTATAGAGATTAATTAAGGATTAATTATTGTAATTAATAAAATGGTAATTAATTAATTTAAGGTTAATTTATTTATTGAAGATAATTAATTTAATAGTGAATTAAATAATTAAAAGTTAATTCTTTAATAATTAAAGGTTAATTAATAAATGATAAAAGGTCAATTAATTAAAATGGTTTATAATTAATTTATGATTAATTAACCAAGATTTGTAGTTAACTCATATGAAATTGATCTGATTTTTATTTATCAGATATTAACTGACCTTACCTATGGATGTTTGGATTCTATTGTTTGTCGAGTTGTTTGATATCCCTGATATATGATGCTTTGTTATACACCCTGATTTATGTTGTGATCTGTAATTTACTTATCTGTGATATATATCTGTGATCTGTGAATGAAGATAGGCGTTATAGTTTATATCGCTTATCAACTATATCCTGTATTTTGATCTGTGATGATTCATTGTGTTGCACTATTGTGTGAAACCCCTGGACTACACTTTACACACACAAATATGGGTTTCACGTGGAAATCGGTTAAGTCACAGATAATTTAAATTTGATGTTTTTGAAATTGAAATTTTAATTTCAATTGATTTTGAAATTTGAAATTAGGGTTTAATATGAAAAGCTTTTGAAATGGAATTTCAAAGATAAAAGTTATTTTGAATAACTTAATCGATTTTTTGAAATTAAATAATTTGATTTAAATTTGAATTCAAGTTTGAAATTGAATTCTATAATTTGAAACTATGGATTAAAGATGTTGAACAAGTTATATATGGGTTAAACCATTTTTTAAAGTATTGAAATTAGGAATTTGAATTTAAATTCAAAGGTTTTCACTCGTGTAAATAAAATTGGATTTTTCTGAAAAGAAAACTATTTGTTTTCAAATGATTAAAGCTTTCAAATAAGAAGTGAACTTCCAAATTGTGTTAAAAGGAATTTTTAAGATTTAAATGAAAATGATTTCCAAGTTATGGAAACGATTTGAAAGCTATAAGTTAAATCTTTAATTTAAAGATTTAAATGAGTTTAACCATTCGAAATGGAATTGTTTTGAAAACTATAAGTTAAATCTTGACTTAAAGATTTAACGAGTTAATCCAAGTGAAATAAAATTGTTTTGAAAGGCTATGAATAAATCTTTGGAAACGAGTTATGAAAGCTATGAGTTAAATCTTTGATTTAAATATTTAACGAGTTAATCAAATTGAAATGGAAATTGATTTGGAAAATCTGTAAATGAATCTTTGTGAAACTGGATGAACTTTATGAATTAAATCTTTTATTTAAAAGATTAAAATGTTGAAATTGTTTAAACCGTTGAAGGTTGTTAAAATGAATCTTTTTGTTTAAAAGATTAAAATGGTAATCGATTGAAACCATTTGAAAAGAAAGTTTTGGGTTTTAAGCTGTGACTTAATTGAGACCCCAGTATCCATATGATTTTTAAATATTTCGCTCACTATTCGGGTTAACCGGGAAAGGACCTTTGGGTCGTATAACCCATTCCGAATATGTGATACGTCGTATATGGATCGCATTTGATGACCGGCGTTGAAGACCGGATATTTTTGAAAACGGAAGGATTACCGTCGAGTTACTCTGCATCGGCTGATCCCCGATATAGAGGTTTTATCACCCTTAGTGACGGGAAGTCCGAACGTGATTGGAAATTATCCGGATTTGCAAGGGCTTCGTGAGAAGTGCCTTCGGTTCTATTCGAGCCCGGAACAGACTTGTATGGTTACATGTCTGACATTACATTTTGAGATATAAAGTCGATTTGTTTCAAATACATCTCTGTTGGTGGCCGAGAATTTATTCTCTTAGCTTAACACCCTTCTCTGAGACGTACGAGCTCAGAGATTATGTAGTTGAAATTTATCAGCGATATATCCCAATTTGGTAATGTGGCATGCTGAGTGTTGCTGTGTGATGATCATTGTTTGATCATTTGCGATATGATCATTTGTTTGATCTTATATCTTTGTGATCATTTCTTTGATCATTTGTTTGACCCGAAGCATGGCTTTGTGACAAAGCGTAGCTTTGTGGACGAGACTTCGTCGAGCCTCACACCCCGGAAATGGTCAAAACAGGAAGGATGCAGCAAGGTTCTAGGGAGTAGCGCCCCTTAGTGTATGTCATTCCTTCTGGATAAAGGTGGTATCATGGTATGGAGCCCAGATACTTAGCCTATGTGGTTACTGCATTATTATTATTATGTGGTTGTTGGAAATCGAGGATCCTCGGGAAGATCGGTGACGATCGGGGGATGTCATACGCATGTCAGTAGTTACCTATTTTTGCAGAGGTAACCCGGCCTTGTGTTGGCAGAGATCCGGTTAGGTTCTCGGGACGTCATTCCAGAGGCGTTTCCATGTGGCAATGGGAAGTTCCTTGGCCTGACCATTTGTTGGAAATCCATCTTCCAATACGAACTTTGTACGGTATTAGTTGTAGAACCTGCCATTTACGTACGGTGGTCACCACTGTTTAGATGGTAGCTATAGTAGACATACGATACTAGTCGTATGCTGGCTAAGATTTATATTCTACTTTCAAAATGTTTTCCACTATGCACTAATAATAATATCAAATGATTTGATTTTGCGTAGTAAGCATCTTTGACTATCATAAGGAGAAATCTCCTCCAATTCTGCGTTTGCATTGTGTGTGTGGCGGGAGGCCTTATGGTAGTTTCATTTTCCAAAAGCATTGCGAATTTACTTTAAATTCTTTTGCTATTTGTTTTTAAAGATAAACTGTTTTTGTTGCTCACACCAGTCCCACGACTGACTCGGAGTTTATTGTTCCCTCCTAAACTCTGGGTGCCCACTATTTTCCACACGGGCAGTCTAGAGTTGGGTTTCTCAAATATTCAGGTTGAGTAGATTATCTGGAGCTAGTCAGTCCTTGGACGACTGACCTTGTTTTTTCGCTAGCTATGGATTGGAGCATTCTATTGGAGATATTCTATCCGTTGCTGATGTTATCTTTTCTTTCCGCTGCTATTTCTGTATCATATCTCTGATGTATGTAGATATTCATTGTATCATCATTGTATCTGGATATTGTATCAGTGTTGTATATCAATATATTATTCATTTATTCCGCTGTGTTATTTACTTAACTGTGTTATAAGCTCCGGCGACTCGGATTTGAACGGTCGAATCTACGGCATTCGAGTACGATGTAAAGTATGGATGTCGATTTTCGAACGCGAAAATCTGTATCGTTACATTTGGTATCAGAGCTAAGGTTGAACTTTAGCTCAGGAGTATAACACGTTAAGTAGCTCATTAGAGATAGAGTGAAGTAAACTCTAGAATGAGTGTATCCCTAAGATATCCATTTAAACGTCTCAGTAAATTCTCTTACTATCCACTGATAGTGAGTATGAGTGCAAGAACAGGACGAGATAGGGGACAGGGAAGTATGACTATAAATGGTCAATACCCTGCAATAGTGGAAACAACTTTCTCTATCAATTTTCCTTTGATTCGTTTCCAAAATTCTTTTGATTGCTTCGTATCAGCTATAAGAAAGAAGTTTCGGCGTGATGATGGCCCTACGAATCATTGTAGAAGATCCTTACTTCGTATTTTCATCGGTTTCTTATCAGCTTTTTGATTTAAACCTTAATGAATTTGAAATTGGAAATTTTAAATTGAGTTAAATCGATTAATAGAATATGAGGATAAAATTGAATTAAATCAATAAAACGATTTCGTTTGAAAACCAAATTTGAAATTTTATTGAAATTTCTTGTGAATACCAAAGTCCGAAGAGAGACAAATTGGTATGTATTCTGAGATATTCCGACTTGAATTCGGAATCCGTATCTTGTGTTCGAGTAATTATAGGAGATCGAATCTGTCTATCTCTGTGTTTTTTCCTGCCTGCGAATTTCGAGGACGAAAAATTTTTAAGGGGGGGAGTTTGTAACGACCCTAGATTTTTATTTAATTTAAGTTAATAATTAAATAAATTTTTGGATAAAAATAGTAAAAATAAATAAGTGTTCGAACAGGCATACAGACCTAAGAACTAAAAGAATCAAACACAAAGTAAAATACCACATGTTTGTAACTTGTTAAACAAGACTTAGGCAAGTATAAGAAAATATAGATAAGTATAGGATGAAACATCAAGTACAAGCAACATTAAATGCTATTATTCTTGGCAGCCAACAAAATCTATACGATTGTATACAAATTCCTTTCAGCCACCAACCATAGAGAAATATCTCTGACCATTTTAAAAAGAAGAAAAAAAAAATTAATGCAAAACCTGTAACCTGTTTATACATAATCCTATAAACTATTTTCCTTTATCACTTTCCATTCCAGTTCGAGCTCAGCAAAATAAAAGTACATAAAGGTGCAGGCTGAAGCAAATTAAACAAATGCAAACTATAGTACTAATTTTCTATGCATAAGTTAGTAATAGGGAACATAAGTACTTGCTCATTAAATGCAAGCATAACAAAGTCAATTCGAAATGTTACCAGCCTCCAAAACTATGAACTATCTCTGATAAATTGTACAAAATGTACACTGTTTTGTAAAAGAAAATGATACCCTGTTTTATATATCAGCCTGTAAGCATTTTTTTTCATTCCAGTTTTCATTTTCCTTTCGAACTAAGTAAAACCAAAATAAAACTCCATTTCAAGACTTAAGCAAACATTCTCAAGCAAGCAACTCAATGCAAAACAGAGAAGCAAGATGATTTGGCAGGAAGATCAAAGTAAATACATTTTTCAGCCTTTAAAGTTCCAAACTGTTTTCATCAGGGTGCTCTGTTCTTTCAAATCTGGGTGAGTAACTTCACATTTCAAACCATAAATGTTAACCAGCAGTTGCAGGTAGATAACTAGAATGAATATACTTTTAAATGTTTGGTTTGTGATGATACCTCTGTGTGTATATGCAAATACATAAGTATTGCTAAGAATCTGTTTTTCCTGTGTTTGTTTAAAACTAAGATTTTGATAAAAAGGTCTTTACCACTTGATTTAATCCCAGTTAAGATTTGAGTTGTAAACAAAAGTGGTTAGTTTGGTTATGATTTAAGTAGTAAAAATTTATTAAAGTGGAAACAAACTGTATTTGCCTCTGGAAATCAAGTAAACAACATCCAACTTCAAATAAGTTTAAAAATAAATTTATTTTTTTAAGAATTCAGGAGTATATGGTGAAACTACATAGAAAAACAAGATTTTTAAAACAAGAATTATAATTTTTAAAGAAGGGGGTGAAGAGCAGTTTTGGCTTGACTGTTTTAAGTGTTTTGGGTTGCCGTGGTCGATCGCGTCGTCTAGAGTTGTCGAGTTTTCGTCTTGGGGTAGAGGGGTGACCAGTGGTTCATGGAAAAATGGTGCGGTGGTGGTTCGTCACATCATACTCCAATGCCATAGATTCGACCGTTCAAATCCTAGTCGCCGGAGCTTATAACACAGTTAAGTAAATAACACAGCGGAAGAAAAGGAATAATATATTGATATACAATATCTGATACAACAATATCAGAGATAAATAATGATACAGCGGAAAGTAGAAATGATAACTCCAGCAGCGGATAGAATGTCTCCAATAGAATGCTCCAAGATAAGCAACGTCAGTCCATGAACTCCAAGAACTGAACTAGCTCCAGATAATCTACTCAACCTGAATATCTGAGAAACCCAACTCTAGACTGCCCGTGTGGAAAATTGTGGGCACCCAGAGTTTAGGAAGGGAACAATAAACTTCGGATCAGTCATGGGACTGGTGTGAGCAACAAAAACAGTTTATCTTTAAACTAACACAAAAGGCTTTTAAACATTGAAATCCGCAATGCTTTTCGAAAATGAAACTACCATAAGGCCTCCCGCCACACACACAATGCAATCGCAGAATTGGAGGAGATTTCTCCTTATGATAGTCAAACATGCTTACTACGCAAAATCATTCGATATTATTATCATTAGTGCATAGTGTCGAAAACCATTTCGAAAATATAATATTAATCTTAGCCGGCATACAACCATTGTTGTATGCCTACTATAGCTACTACGTTCAATAATAGGTTACCGCCACATTCCATAGCAGGTAATACAACTAAAACCGTACTGGGTTCGTATTGTTTCTTTGGATTTCCAACAAATGATCAGGCTAAGGAACTTCCTTACCGAAATGGAAACGCCTCTGGAAAGACGCCCCGGATCCTAACCGGATCTCTGCAAACAAAAGGCCGACGCTACCTCACGCTTTAACCAAGCTGTAACTAGGTAACTAACACACGAGTCATGTCATCCCCCGGTCGTTACCGACCTTTATCCCGGGATCCCGAAAACCAACAAAGCAACATCATACAGTAATAAATTACCGTGTCCACACGAGTTAAGTATCTGGGCTCCATACCATGATACCACCCTTTATCCAGAAGGAAATGACATACCCTAGGGGCGCTACCCTACAAACCTTTGTCGCAACATTCCTGTTTCGACCATTACCGGGTTGTGAGGCTCGACGAAGTCTCGTCCACAAAGCTACGATTTTTCACAAAGCCACGCTTTTTCACAAAGCCACGCTTTGACCAACAACTGATCATCAGCACTTCGTATGCCACATTATCAAATTGGGAATGTATCACTAGTAACCATCAACTACATAACCTCTGAGCTCGTACGTCTCAGAGAAGGGTGTTAAGCTAAGAGAATAAATTCTCCGCCACCAATAGAAATGTATTTGATAGAAACTAGCTTTACATCTCAAAGTGTAACGTCAGACATACATCCATACAAGTCTGTTCCGGGTTCGAACAGAACCGAAGGCACTTCCGAAGAAGCCCTTGCAATCCGGGTATTCACAATCCTGATCGGACTTCCCATCACTTAGGAAATCTCTATACCGTAGCTACTCAGTGCAGAGACAATCAATATGTCATCCTATCGCTCTCGTAAATACCCGGTCTTCAAATGCTATCCATATCGTCGTATCACTATTCGGAATGGGATATATGACACAAAGGTCCTCTCCCGGCTAAACCGAATAACGAGCGCAATTAAAAATCATATGGATACTGGGGTCTTAGTTAAATCACAGCTTAAAGCCCAAAACTTTTCATTCGAATGGTAAAACAAATTACCATTTCCAATCTTTTAAATAAAAAGATTCATTTCAAAAACCTTCAATGGTTTAAACAATTTCCACACTTTTAATCTTTTAAACAAAAAGATTCAATTCAAAAAGTTTACCCCGTTCACAAAGATTCATTCATGGATTTCAAAACAATTTCCATTTCAACTCGTTAAATCTTTAAGTCAAGATTTAACTTATAGCTTTCAAAACTGGTTTCCAAAGATTCATTCATAGCCTTTCAAAACAATTCCATTTCAAGTTGGATTAACTAGTCCGGTCTTTGAATCAAAGACTCATTTCATAACTTTCAAAACATTTCAATTCCATTTCAAACTTGAAATCGGTTAACACAATTTGGAAATCCTTTACTTATGTGAAAGCTTTTACTATTTGAAAACAAACAGTTTCATTTCAGAAAAATCCAGTTATATTTACACGAATTAAAACCCTTGAATTAAATTCAAATTCCCAAATCAATAATTTTAAAATGGTTTAACCCGTATATAACTTGTACAGCATCTTCAATCCCTAGTTTCAAATCATAGGATTCAATTTCAAACTTGAATTCAAATTTAAATCAAATTATTTAAATTTCCAAAACTCGATTAAGTTATTCAAAATAACTTTTATCTTTGAAATTCCATTTCAAAAGCTTTTCATATTAAACCCCAATTTCCAATTTCAAAATCAATTGAAATTAAAATTTCAATTTCAAAAACATCAAATTTAAGTCATCTGTGACTTAACCGATTTCCACGTGAAATCCATATTTGTGTGTGTATGGTGTAGTCCAGGGGTTTTACACACAATAGTGCACAATATCAATCATCACAGATATAACAATATCGATAAGCGGTATAATCGATAACGCTTATCTTCATTCACAGATTCATAGATAAAATAAATTTATCAGTCACAAAGATTCACAATTACAATTCGATGTGGGTTTCGGATAACTAACTGGAAATCCAACTCCCTGTCGCATCGAAATTCAAGTGCCGTTTTACGGGTCAAGGGTTTCATATTCACAGTAATATATCACAGAAACAGAAATCACAGCTCAGCACAAAGCAATTTATATCCCAAAGTATCATATCACATATCGGGTATCAATTAGTTCAAGACATTCAATAATAATCAGTCATCAACAAGTAATATGAATTAACAGGGTGATTATAATTAATTAATCACATAATTATTTTCATTAATCATCCTTAATTAATGATTGATTATTCTTAATTATAAATTTATTAGTCCTTAATTATTTATTGATTAATCTTAATCACTTTTATTAATTAATTGCTTCTTAATTAATTATCTTAATTAATTAATTAACTAACCTTTTATTTATAATTAATTAACCCTTATAAATCCAATTTTAAGCCAAAACAATTATCTTAAAACATGGGTTTAAAATGTTCAAAATTTAAATTTGGTTTTAAAGTCAAAATCTATTTTTATATCGAACCTGAGACCCACTTCGAGTCACACCCGATAAAAATGACTGAATGCTTCGAGTTTTCCCCCAAACAACCCGAGCCACCTTTAAACTTCAAAATTTTGTTTAAGTTCAGAAATAAACCCAGTGCCACTTGAAAAATACGCGAGCTCCAACTCGAGCCAGCAACCCATCTTCCCGAAGACAACTTCGAGTGGAACCCTGCTCCTCGTTTCCAAACACGAGAACAAAACTTCCAGTTACGCTGATCCTAGTGTGCACGTGCACACCATATCGGAGCCTCTCCGATCAGCTTCGACGCCTCCTACCCATCGAGTATCCCCACGACATTGAACCCCGATCGCCTAAATCCCCATATTTCTCTCGAAAACGAATTCGAGCATCAAATCAACCCTGGAAACACGAAAACAGTTTGCTCCAAAACCTGGCAATCGCATCGCTCTCGATGCCTCGACCACCGAAGGACTTGAGATTCCGGTCGACGCTTCGTCGACACCTCCTCCATCATTCCCCAAAACCCCACAACGCTCGATCGACTGCAGAGTACAAACGAATCAAAATAACCAACTCCGACCAATTTAGGTTTACGAACTTAAACCACTCGCCGTTTCCACCACCGTGGTCTGACTACCCCTCTAGTATTTTTCCCAGACGCGCCGACCACTCTTCTACCTCCACGCGAGAGCCCATTCCCCAAAACTCCTCCGATCGCCTGAATTTCATCAAAACCCCATTCCAGTTCATCTATGAACTGCTCCTTCATCTTAGCCCTAAAAATCATGATGCTTGCTTTAAAATTCATATTACAGTATGAGGATTCAATCTTCATATCTGAATTCGACAATTAAAAATCTTGAATTTTTACTTGTTAAGAGCTTTTCTCAGTTATATTGATTTCCAAAAGCATAGATAAGTTATTTCAATTCGAAATGATTTTCCAGAAACTCATACATATATATATTTTCATCAAGAAATCTAAGCCTAAGATTAACATAGAAGACAAATTTTTATAGGGTGGGAAGGTTTCCTGAAATTCAACAGAGCGGTATTTATTTTCACATTCCCTATCATAACTTAAACATGCATTCAAGTCTAAGTATTCCTGTAACATTCATATTTGTAAAGCATGCAACACATTCACACCATCATTCAGCATAATTCATCTCATATATCAGATATTGATCCTAACATCAATAAATATAGCAGGGTTAAGGGGTTTTGCTCACAGTGTTGTTGAAGAAGGAACAGAGCTTCAAGTTGAAATCTTTTTTTTCCTTGGATTCTCTGATTTGTCTTAAGTTGCATTGTTGTTTAAGTTTTGAAATCATATTCACTTCAGTTTTTCTTAAGTTTTGAAGTGGACGAAATGAGATGAGAAGGTTAGTATATAAAATGAGTTTTACTGGTGATAGATTTGTACAGGTTGATATAATTTTTTCTTCTCTAGTACACTTATACGCAGAGATTTTTATTCAATGGTGGCTGAGCATTAATTGCCTTGTACCAATTTACATATAATTATCTTCATTTCGGCTGATACATGTAGGAGATAATCTTGGGTGCCTTCTTTTGCAAGTTTCTTCACATATACTTATATATTTTTCTTCAAGTCAGAGATTTTTTTTCCATTGCTTGCTTGTTGACTTCGGCTGGAAATCTTCTTTTTGTATGCTAGAGGATATGGCATTTAATTGCCAAGTACTTGTTGTTCCCTTATTACTTTATTTTATACATTGCATTTCGGCTGAGAAGATGATGCTGGTACAGGTGATGTTGTATTTCTTTATGCTAGAGGATATGGAATATATTTTTGCTTTGGCCTTATCTTCATTTCTTTTGTTTTGTTTTGTTACTTTGTTTGTCTCGGCTGAAGATGATGTATGTAGTTTAGAGATGTTTTGTTTGTATTTCATTAGATTGTTTCATACCTGCATGTTTATATTTTGTCTTGCCTACACATTTGAATAAAAGATGTTTATATTTTTACTTTGTTTTATTCCTATTTCTTTTGTTTATTGTACAAAGATATTTTTATTTTCTTTGCTTTGTTCTTATTCTTACTTATTATAATGTTGTTTTAGTTATTTGTATTAATTTTGAATTTGTCTTCATTTATTCATATTTATTTATAACTCAAATGTTATTTTACTTCTATCTTTTTAGTTTAAATATTTATTATCAATTTATTTTTAAATTTATCTTTAAACCATTTATATTAAGATTCAAATTCAAAAATCAATATATATATATATATTCAAATTTCCCCATATATGCATATATACATATATATTCACATTATTATTAAACCATTTACTTAAATTTTAAATCCAAATCACATATATACAAATCGTTTAAATTCATATGACTTAATATAGATTCTAAGAGAATCGGGGAAACTCGCTTCCATTTATAATAAATTTTACAATTTTTATTCAAAAATCAATTTAATTATCAATTTAAATTTATAAAAATTCGGGGTCGTTACAGACTTCCCCCCTTAAAAGAATTTCGTCCTCGAAATTGCCAAGGAGACACAAAGATAGATGAAGAATATTTCATCAAATCAACTGAACATCTATTCTGCATTTGGCTTACCAAATCAGAATATTGATAATAGATATAATCTTTTCTCTATCTCTGTAACAACAAGGAAACAATCTTTTCTCTATCAATCTCTTTTGTTCAGCCTCTTTTCTCAATTCTTCGATAATTTCTGGTAGATCCAGGAAGAAGATTCGATATATTAAAATGGGACATAAACTCCGGATAAGCCAAAATTGTTTGTTGGATGTATTGGTTGCTTTATTTGCTATGGTTGATAGGTATACTTTAGTTTTTAAACTAAAATTTTTGAAATTGTATCCATATGTCTATCTATTCTTTGGGTTCCGATATGTTCTATGAATGGTTAGTTATTCCTTTAAACTAACCGATGCCTCTGTATATTTCGTAGATCTAGATAACCCGAGTATCTTGTGAAGTGTTAAAAACAGATTCGTTCTTATATCTGTTATTGATATTCTGATTTGGTAAGCCAAATGCAGAATAAACGTTCAGTTTGATTTGATGAAATATTCTTCATCTGTCTTTTTGTCTCCTTGGCAATTTCGAGGACGAAATTCTTTTAAGGGGGGAAGTCTGTAACGACCCCGAATTTTGATTAAGTTTAAATTGATAATTTATTGAATTTTTGAATAAAAATTTGTGAAAGTAATCAATCCGGTGATGCGAGCTTCCCCAGATTCAAGTATATTCTGGATAAATCATATAAATTTAAAATATTGTAAATATATGTATATATGTGAATATATATATATATTTGGGCATATATGAGTGAATATGGAATAATATATATTTGATTTGAATTTAAATCGTAAATAAATGGTTTAATAATAATTTGAGTTTATGAAAATATATATATATATATATAGAAATTCAAGACAAATGGTATTAAAGTAAAATTAATAATAATATTTAAACCCAAGATAGAAGTAAAATAAATATTTGAGTTCTGAATAGAGATAAACGAATAAAAGATAAGCTATAAATTACAAAGAAACACATTAGATAAAATTTAACAACATGTTAAAAATTGGATTCATTTATATTACCAAATAATAATTATAAGGAGAAAAACAAATACACTTAACATTTAAATATTATGTTAGAACAACATTCACTTACATTCATTTGCATTCAAACCAAAAATCTGCTTAGGCAAGTAAATAATGAGAAATAATCTGCAATCACATTTCAAAATATAAAATAACATCTATTACCTTTCATAATCAAACTAGAGAAAATAAATAGGCAAGTGAATATTTGAAAATAGCATTTAATCACATTTCAATTTAGATAAGAAGATTTCCAGCCCTTATAAATCTGCATAATCAAAATTTACAAAAGTAAGCATAATCAACTAATGGTTCGAATAGGAGGATGCAAGCCTGAGAAACAAAAAGAATTAAAAAAACAAAGTAAAATATGTGTGCATGTGGCTTGTAGGTGAAGTCTCAGGTAAGTGTAAAGAGAAAATAGGATAAGTATAAATGAAACATAAGTACAATAGCATTAAATGCTCCATATCTTAACAGCATAACAAAGTCATTTCGAGTTGTATACAAATTTCTTCCAGCCTCCATCCTTTTGAAAAAAATCTCTGATAAATTGTACAAACTTGTACACTGTTGCATAAGAGAATTATAACCTGTAAGCTATTTTTCTCACATCACTTTCCATTACCAGTTCGAGCCAAACAAAACTAAGTTGAAACTCCATTAAAACCTAAACAAAACTTCATTTAAACATCATCAACCAGCAACAACAACTCAATACAACAGAAACAAGATGATTGGCAGGATGGTCAAAGTAGAAAACACTTTCCAGTTTTTGAAGTACAAACAGGGTCTCTGTTCTTCTTCTCCATAAAACGGTGAGTAACACTTTATTTTAAAGGTTTAATCTTAAGTAAATATGGTATATGCTATTCTCGGTGAAAATGTATACTTGGTATATATATGTTGTGTAAAAGTCTGGATACTCTTGTTTCTTTTATGCTCTGTTCTTTCAAATCTAGGTGAGTAGCTTCACATTTTAAACCATAAATGTTAACTAGCAGTTGCAGGTAGATAACTAGAATGAATATGCTTTTAAATGTTTGGTTTGTGATGATACCTCTGTGTGTATATGCAAATACATAAGTATTGCTAAGAATCTGTTTTGCCTGTGTTTGTTTAAAACTAAGATTTTGATAAAGAGGTCTTTACCACTTGATTTAATCCCAGTTAGGATTTGAGTTGTAAACAAAAGTGGTTAGTTTGGTTATGATTTAAGTAGTAAAAATTTATTAAAGTGGAAACAAACTGTATTTGCCTCTGGAAATCAAGTAAACAACATCCAACTTCAAATAAGTTTAAAAATAAATTTATTGTTTTAAGAATTCAGGAGTATATGGTGAAACTACATAGAAAAACAAGATTTTTAAAACAAGAATTATAATTTTTAAAGAAGGGGGTGAAGAGCAGTTTTGGCTTGACTGTTTTAAGTGTTTTGGGTTGCCGTGGTCGATCGCGTCGTCTAGAGTTGTCGAGTTTTCGTCTGGGGGTAGAGGGGTCACCAGTGGTTCATGGAAAAATGGTGCGGTGGTGGTTCGTCAACGGTGGAGGCGACGGCGTCGAATTTGTTTTCGTAAACCTAGTTTTAAGGCGTGGTGGTATTTCATCTCGTTCGATGTCGAAGGTTGATCGAGTGTAGCGAGTTTCGAGGTGATGGAAGCTAGGTCGATGATGAGTCTATGGCCGGAGTTTGGTGGCCTACGGTGGTCGGAGCGTCAAGCGAACGGCGTTGACAGGTCGGGAAGTCGAGGCGGGTGAGTGTTCAGGTTTCGAATTTCACTCGAATTCGCGTTCGAGTTGAACTGGCCGGAGTTGGGTGGTTAGAAGCGGAGCTGGGGATGACCTTCAACTTGCTCGAATCATGGGTGGCGACCGGAAGTGGCGAACGATGATGTGCACGTGCACGAGGTTGAGAGTGTCAGTGTGGGTATGTTGTCTGGGAAGAGTTGAATTTCCTCACGTCGTACTCGAGTAGATCGAGCAGTTTACTCGAAGTAAATTCGTGGGATCTCGGGTCAAAATTTTAGTTACAGACTTCAAACTGAAACTGTTTTGTTTGAAATTTTTAAAACCAAATTCAAATTTATCAAGCAAGGTTATTAAACTGAGTTTAAAACCAAAACTGTAAATAAAGATTCCAATTGGAATAGAATTCAGTTTTGAAGATAAATAAAGTTTTAAAATTCAATTTGTTTATTTAAAATAAAAGAAATTAAATGTATGGAGAATTTGAATTTAAAATAGAATGGAAATTGAAAATGAAATTTAAACAAGTTGAATTTAAAAGTAAAACCTAGAACTAATCCTAAATCAGATGTTAAAATTTAATATAAGAAATTTCTTTGGAAAGGAAATTAAAGAAATTTAATAAAGATCATTAACTAAGATTTTATTTGAAAAATTAATTAATGTGATAAATTTTAACAATAAATTTAGATTGATTAATTCAATAATAATCAATTGTGGAACTATTAAGTAAAATTACTTAATAACGATAATTGTGAAATTAAATATTCGGTGAAATTAAGAAGTACTTAGTTTGAAATTGAGTTTTATTGATTAATAACTTGGTTTTATTAATCAATTAATGAATAAGAAATAATTGATCTATAGAAATTAATTAAGGATTAATTAATGTAATCAATAAAATGGTAATTAATTAATTTAAGGTTCATTTATTTATTGAAGATAATTAATTTAATAGTGAATTAAATAATTAAAAGTTAATTCTTTAATAATTAAAGGTTAATTAATAAATGATAAAAGGTCAATTAATTAAAATGGTTTATAATTAATTTATGATTAATTAACCAAGATTTGTAGTTAACTCATATGAAATTGATCTGATTTTTATTTATCAGATATTAACTGACCTTACCTATGGATGTTTGGATTCTATTGATTGTCGAGTTGTTTGATATCCCTGATATATGATGCTTTGTTATACACCCTGATTTATGTTGTGATCTGTAATTTACTTATCTGTGATATATATCTGTGATCTGTGAATGAAGATAGGCGTTATAGTTTATATCGCTTATCAACTATATCCTGTATTTTGATCTGTGATGATTCATTGTGTTGCACTATTGTGTGAAACCCCTGGACTACACTTTACACACACAAATATGGGTTTCACGTGGAAATCGGTTAAGTCACAGATAATTTAAATTTGATGTTTTTGAAATTGAAATTTTAATTTCAATTGATTTTGAAATTTGAAATTAGGGTTTAATATGAAAAGCTTTTGAAATGGAATTTCAAAGATAAAAGTTATTTTGAATAACTTAATCGATTTTTTGAAATTAAATAATTTGATTTAAATTTGAATTCAAGTTTGAAATTGAATTCTATAATTTGAAACTATGGATTAAAGATGTTGAACAAGTTATATATGGGTTAAACCATTTTTTAAAGTATTGAAATTGGGAATTTGAATTTAAATTCAAAGGTTTTCACTCGTGTAAATAAAATTGGATTTTTCTGAAAAGAAAACTATTTGTTTTCAAATGATTAAAGCTTTCAAATAAGAAGTGAACTTCCAAATTGTGTTAAAAGGAATTTTTAAGATTTAAATGAAAATGATTTCCAAGTTATGGAAACGATTTGAAAGCTATAAGTTAAATCTTTAATTTAAAGATTTTAAATGAGTTTAACCATTCGAAATGGAATTGTTTTGAAAACTATAAGTTAAATCTTGACTTAAAGATTTAACGAGTTAATCCAAGTGAAATAAAATTGTTTTGAAAGGCTATGAATAAATCTTTGGAAACGAGTTATGAAAGCTATGAGTTAAATCTTTGATTTAAAGATTTAACGAGTTAATCAAATTGAAATGGAAATTGATTTGGAAAATCTGTAAATGAATCTTTGTGAAACTGGATGAACTTTATGAATTAAATCTTTTATTTAAAAGATTAAAATGTGGAAATTGTTTAAACCGTTGAAGGTTGTTAAAATGAATCTTTTTGTTTAAAAGATTAAAATGGTAATCGATTGAAACCATTTGAAAAGAAAGTTTTGGGTTTTAAGCTGTGACTTAATTGAGACCCCAGTATCCATATGATTTTTAAATATTTCGCTCACTATTCGGGTTAGCCGGGAAAGGACCTTTGGGTCGTATAACCCATTCCGAATATGTGATACGTCGTATAAGGATCGCATTTGATGACCGGCGTTAAAGACCGGATATTTTTGAAAACAGAAGGATTACCGTCGAGTTACTCTGCATCGGCTGATCCCCGATATAGAGGTTTTATCACCCTTAGTGACGGGAAGTCCGGACGTGATTGGAAATTATCCGGATTTGCAAGGGCTTCGTGAGAAGTGCCTTCGGTTCTGTTCGAGCCCGGAACAGACTTGTATGGTTACATGTCTGACATTACATTTTGAGATATAAAGCCGATTTGTTTCAAATACATCTCTGTTGGTGGCGGAGAATTTATTCTCTTAGCTTAACACCCTTCTCTGAGACGTACGAGCTCAGAGGTTATGTAGTTGAAATTTATCAGCGATATATCCCAATTTGGTAATGTGGCATGCTGAGTGTTGCTGTGTGATGATCATTGTTTGATCATTTGCGATATGATCATTTGTTTGATCTTATATCTTTGTGATCATTTCTTTGATCATTTGTTTGACCCGAAGCATGGCTTTGTGACAAAGCGTAGCTTTGTGGACGAGACTTCGTCGAGCCTCACACCCCGGAAATGGTCAAAACAGGAAGGATGCAGCAAGGTTCTAGGGAGTAGCGCCCCTTAGTGTATGTCATTCCTTCTGGATAAAGGTGGTATCATGGTATGGAGCCCAGATACTTAGCCTATGTGGTTACTGCATTATTATTATTATGTGGTTGTTGGAAATCGAGGATCCTCGGGAAGATCGGTGACGATCGGGGGATGGCATACGCGTGTCAGTAGTTACCTATTTTTGCAGAGGTAACCCGGCCTTGTGTTGGCAGAGATCCGGTTAGGTTCTCGGGACGTCATTCCAGAGGCGTTTCCATGTGGCAATGGGATGTTCCTTGGCCTGACCATTTGTTGGAAATCCATCTTCCAATACGAACTTTGTACGGTATTAGTTGTAGAACCTGCCATTTACGTACGGTGGTCACCACTGTTTAGATGGTAGCTATAGTAGACATACGATACGGGTCGTATGCTGGCTAAGATTTATATTCTACTTTCGAAATGTTTTCCACTATGCACTAATAATAATATCAAATGATTTGATTTTGCGTAGTAAGCATCTTTGACTATCATAAGGAGAAATCTCCTCCAATTCTGCGTTTGCATTGTGTGTGTGGCGGGAGGCCTTATGGTAGTTTCATTTTCCAAAAGCATTGCGAATTTACTTTAAATTCTTTTGCTATTTGTTTTTAAAGATAAACTGTTTTTGTTGCTCACACCAGTCCCACGACTGACTCAGAGTTTATTGTTCCCTTCCTAAACTCTGGGTGCCCACTATTTTCCACACGTGCAGTCTAGAGTTGGGTTTCTCAAATATTCAGGTTGAGTAGATTATCTGGAGCTATTCAGTCCTTGGACGACTGACCTTGTTTTTTCGCTAGCTATGGATTGGAGCATTCTATTGGAGATATTCTATCCGTTGCTGATGTTATCTTTTCTTTCCGCTGCTATTTATGTATCATATCTCTGATGTATGTAGATATTCCTTGTATCATCATTGTATCTGGATATTGTATCAGTGTTGTATATCAATATATTATTCATTTATTCCGCTGTGTTATTTACTTAACTGTGTTATAAGCTCCGGCGACTCGGATTTGAATGGTCGAATCTACGGCATTCGAGTATGATGTAAAGTATGGATGTCGATTCTCGAACGCGAAAATCCGTATCGTTACACATTGTACATATTTCTTTTCAAAAAAAGGCACAATGAAAAATAAAATATAAAACCCAAAAACAGAAGATAAGCAAACATGGAAATGTTTTCGCATCGACCTTACTAAAGCACTTTTACGTTCAGTTGAAAAAAAATAGTCATGAAAATCATTTTAAACTTTAGTTTAGCAAGGATACCTTTATCTCCAGCTTCACCTGGTAAAATTTTTTTCATGCATGTCCATCTTCAAATTTAATTTCAAACAAAATGATTTATAAGGAGAATTTACCATCAAAAGGTATGCTCCAAGCATAAAAGACCTCAAAAAGGAAGCTGATCATGTAACAATTGTAGGTATATTATGTCTCTCATAGTTTTAAAGCTACCAACACCTATCAGTAAATATTTTTTTAAGGATATTAACACTTTGGAATAAGCAATATTCTACTATATATTTAATACAACATGTTCTTCCTTCATGATTAGAAGAAGAAAATTTTATAATCAGTTTTGTTCAATGACCAAAATATCATATTAGATATGTGACTTAAGTGTAGCCAACCTTAAATAGACTATAATTGATATAAGAGATGACATTACATTTGAATAGATGACTTGCTTTTCCCATTCAACCTCACAGCCAACATACTTAATACTCCCTCTTAAATACTGTCTTCTTCCTCACAATACTCATTGCCAATGATAAACTCGTTTTCCCTAGACTTTTTTGTTGATGAAATCGATTAAGAATATACCTTCGACTATTCTCATGAACCCACGTATTGTTATTTACATTAACCAGAAATAAAGCATAAATTAGAAAAGAAACAAACATGTCACCATTTGATCGTTGATTGTCTTTCAGAAGACCATGGTATAGAAAGATAATATCATTATCGAATAGGAACAGGAGAGCAAAACCATGGGAAGATCCTCTACTCCATTCAGCTCAACCACGCTTGAGATATCATTCTCAAATCACTCGTGCTATCATGCCTTGCCGAAAAATGTACCTGGTTATCATTAAAGGAAATCGAAACATGTAACTATTTTAATAAAATATAGAAATTACAAACAATTGTACCTTCGAGAGAAAGAAGAAGCTGGTAACAAACATGAGCTATCTCTGGCGACCCATCCAATCACTCGTCGTGGACGCTACATCTATGGTGGCGCTGTTAGTGTTGATTCAGAAGTAAAAGAAACCGATGTCTTAGGATTGGATGATGATGAATGAAATCTAGGTTTTGAGGAATTGAATTTAGGAACATGGATGGATTTGGAAGAGACGCATTCAGGTTTTATGAAACGATAAAGGAAATGGGAGGACATGCGGAGCTGATGGGAAATGTAAGGGCATTTTGGGGATTTTAGAAAGACGCGGTTGAATTTAGTTCATTGAATTTATATTATTAGTAGTAGAGATATATAGACTTATATATAGTGGGCCTAAATAAGACTGTAGTCTCTTATCTATAACATATATACACACAGTAACTTATATAATATAATATAGCATAAATAACAACTTTTATATAAAAAACATATATAAACCTATATAAACTAAACCGTTATTAATGTATATACTTACAAAACTATTGTATATATATATATATATATATAACATCTTATCTGCAAAACTACTTATATAACTAATATACTTTAAAAAATATAAACTTCTTAAATTGTATAAAATGTATACACTTTATAATACCAACAAATCACAAATAAGTTATATAACTAGTAACTAACAACTTGTCTATATAAAACTGGTATAAACAAATGTATATTGTGACGCCCTACCTCTATACTCACACTAACCAAGGACACTATGGGGTGATGCCGTCGACTAGCGCGAAGAATAAGGCTGTTGAGGAGCGACCATCTGTGTAATTGCTTTGTGCGAGTACCGATATGTCAGAAAATATAACTTACATTTCATTTAAAGAGGGAATCCGACATATCAAATACAAACTCAAAGCTACCACACAGTGGCTAAGTGGACTTCGAAAACAAACGTAGAAATAAACATAACACAAATCAGTCACATATATTCATATCACAAAGGCGGAAACAGATATGAATATAACACATAAAAGTGTACATCAAAATAGTGGTCAAAGAAGATCCACTACAACACATAAGAATAGATACATGTGCTAGACAAAAGAATAATTATACATCAAGGAGTCTATATCTCAAATGTATAATAACAAAAACTACTAATCTAAAGTAGTTAGCCAAAAATCAGATGATAATCCCTGATAGGAAGTCAAGCGGAAAAACCTGTAACCTCTCGGTCTGACCCGAGTATTATTTAAGAAGAAAATAATAAACGTATCATTCTAGCTATAAATATCAGATAAAATGAGATAGGATAAGAGATATGACCAAAAACGTATGATAACCAAAAATGCCATACTGTGTCAAGTATACATTTAACAACAAAGAAAAGTCATACAATTATCTCAAGAATCTCATAACATAAAAAAGAATGTCATATTCTTTATTTTATTCACCAAGCCACGAATATTGACAAACATATCGTTGCCAATCGCAAAAAATTGGTGAAACATAAATTCCAGAAATCATCAATTAGAAATACAGAAATCACAAGGGGGAGGCCTATTACAAACGGGAGCATGAAAACTCCAAACACGTGTATCACAAACGAGACGCTATCCCATAAACTGAACATCGATGCACCAAGAAAGAAACACCCCATGCACAAGCGAACATCGACACACCTAGAAAGATACGCCTCATGCATAAATAAACATCGACGCACCTAGAAAGAAACGCCCCATGTAAAGTCTAACATCGACGCACCTAGAAAGATGCGCTCCATGCATAAATAAACATCGATGCACCTAGAAAGATACGCCCCATGTAAAGTCTAACAGCGACGCACCTAGAAAGATACCCCCTATGCAAAGTCGAACATTGACACACCTAGAAAGATACGCCCCATGCATAGACAAACATCTACGCACCTAGAAAGATACGCCCCATGCATAGACGATCATCGACGCACCTAGAAAGATACGCCCCATGCTCCGACTTATTGAGCTGATTGCTCCACGAACGGTCCAAAGACCATGGGTCGCTAGCCCATAAAAATGAGACGAAGCTCATTAGGACGAGGTACTGTCCCCCACGTGGACAAAGAGACATCGCACATTCCTAGTCTAAACCATAAAATGATCATCATCAAGAAGTGTCAATTACACTAAGCTAGTATATATATGAGTTTAGCTTCATGTCCCATAACCACTAACTTAACTTAAATATTTACGAACAAATTGTAGATTTCCACTCGAAAGTTGTCACAAGAGTTTCAATCGAACAAGTCTAAGAATTAACCAACAAAGTAAACGCAAGCGTTTCATATCACTTGTTTTTCTAAGCCGTTTAATTGGATTTCTCGAACGAGTGAGGTAAAGGTTTGTATATACTAATAGATTGGAAAATGGTTTTATAAACGAGTTTGATATTGGAAGTAAACGTTGAAATTGTTTTAATGAAAGAGTTTTAGTATTTACTACTAGTATAGAAACCTTTGCATTTAAAAGTGACAAACCATAGAAATGATTGTAGGAACAATCAATTACCAAAAATTCACATACGAAGACGTGAATTAAATCCAAAGAAATCGATACCAAATCCATCAAAATGGATATTCCCAAAAATCCAAAGAAAGAAGTCATCAAAGTCGATAATAAGTGATAACAACTAACCGGATCAACAAAAATCGATAAACATTGGAAATCAACTCAAAACAGCCCAAAATAGGCATAGTGAACAGTTCCAGACGTCTGGGGGGTTGATCCACACGTCTGGCCCTAGGTTCTGGCCCAAAATAGGCAAAACCGCACATTTCAAACGTCTGAAATTCCAAACAGACGTCTGGTTGGATTTCCAAACGTCTGGATTTTTCCTCTGCCTTTTTACGTTTTCCAGGGACCAATTCCAAACGTCTGGATTTTTCAACCAGACGTCTGAATTTGAAACCAGACGTCTGGTTCTTGTTCCAGACGTCTGAAATTGCCTGCTAGGCAAAAATCAGCCTTTCCCAAAATGGGCGAAAATCCAAACCGGAAGCGATCGGATGAGCAACGGAGACTAGGGATTTATGCCAAGCGACAACCCAGCCTTATAGGCTCTCCAAAACACCACCAAAACATGTCAAAACATCCAAGATAGGATTTTTAAAGGTTTTGACTTCAAAACACCAAAATTGAAAGATTCACCAAATCAATTCAAATCAAAAGCAAATAAATATGCACAACTATTAGGAATTCATACCTAATAACAAAAGAGAGTTATAGACGTAGATGTGAGTTAAAGAACTCACCTTTAAACCTAAAAACAATGAAGGAGAAGCTTGAAAGCAAAGGAAGATCAACTACTCTTCAACCTCAACTCTAGAAGCTTGAATCTAAGCTCAAAAGAAGAACATTTCCTAAGTTAGGTTTAGGAAATTTCTGAAATTAAAGAGATTATGAGTTGGAGAAGATGAAGAGGAGGCTTACCAAAGCTTCACCTTGAATTTGGAGCAAGAATTTGAGTTTGCAAGAGGAACTAGGGCTTGGCAAATTTCAATTTCCCATTCCTCTCCCCATTTTCAGTTTTGCTTGAAAAAGAAATGAAATGAGAATGAATGGATGAAGAGAGGGGCTGAGTTAGGTTATAGGATGATTTGGGTGGAACCCAAACCCAAAAGCCCAAATAGAAAATAGCAAAATTCAACTTACTCCAAACCTATCGATGTTTATACTCAAAAAAGTCGCAAATGATATTTTGGACTCAATGGAAGTGGTCCAGAGTCCTAATTCGACCATTTGCAAAAAGTAGATTTTCGGACTTTAATCCGACTAACGATGTTATATTTAAATATACAATCGTAAAATATGCGGGTTGTTACAGACTCCCCTCCTTAAAGAAATTGCGTCCTCGCAATAATTAAGAGGAAAATAAAGAGTAACAACCATAAAAGTATATCAACACAAAAGAAAATTTGAAATAAGAAGTTCACCATAATGAGCACGAAAGAGTAAGTTCGGATGTGTTTGCTCGATGAATTCTCAAGATTCCCAAGAGCAATGCTTAGGATTTGAGGATCATAGAACTTTCACAAGAAGAATATCTTTATTTCGAAGGCGTTCAACCTCTGAAGCAATGATACGAATAGAATGTTGCTCATAAGACAAATTTGGTGAAACTTCAATTTCTTCAAATACACCGGGCTCAAGAATAGAATCGGAATCCCTAAGGTATTTCCGTAGTTGAGAGATGTGGAAAACATCATGAATAGCAGAAAACTGAGCCGGTAACAAAAGGCGATAGGCCACGGAACCAATGTGTTCGGTGATGGGAAATGGACCAATATACCGAGGTACTAATTTTCCCAATCAACTGAAACGCACAACACCCTTCATAGGTGAAACACAAATGAATACCAATAAAGTTTGGACCTAAAACTAGCTTCTTACCAGTTTGAAGCCAACACGAAGGAAATCGGCACGGCCTTTCGTAGAGTGCCTCAAAAGGTACCGTACCAATACAAGATTGGAAGCTATTATAGGAAGAAAACTCAACAAGAATATGATCTTCCCAACTTCCACCAAAATCAAGAACACATGCACGATGAAGATCTTTAAGAGTTTGATTCACACGCTCGGTTGTCCATCGGATTGAGGACGATAAGCGGTGCTAAAATTAAGCTTTGTTCCCAAAGCTTTTGAATACCTTACCAAAAATCCACTAGTAAAATAATGGATCATGATTGCTAACAATAGAAGTAGGAACTCCATGCAATTTAATTTGACATAGAGTTTAGCCAAAAGAGGTACGGACCAAAAGAGAAGGACGAACCTCAAGAGTCAAGACTACACAAAACAAGAGATGAACATAAATTGGATTTACCATCTCGAATCTCACAAGTGGATAAAGTCTCGAGATCATTCCATTAGGATATCATCATAGAAACAACTACTTGTTGCTTTCGGCTAAGGGCATCGGCAACCCGATTACCCTTTTCCAGAGTATAAAGAATATCAAGATCATAAGATGCAAGGAACTCGAGCCAACGTTGTTGACACAAATTAAGTTCCTTTTGAGAAAATAAGTACCTCAAAGATTTATGATCGGTGCAGAGAACAAATTTCTCTCCAAAAGATAATGACGCCAAATTCTAAGAGCGAAAACAATGGTCGCGAGCTCTAGATCATGAGTGGCATATCTAGTCTCGACAAGCTTTAATTGTCAAGAAGCATATGTGATAACACATTCCCTTAGCAAGAGAATGGCACCCAAACCAATACGACTAGCATCGGTATAAACAATAAAATCTTGGTTCCCTTCGGGAATCGCAAGAATAAAAGCATCGAAAAAGAGTTCCTTTAAATGATTATCTTTCCCGAAAAGCTAAGACTTTCAAAATTATAATTAACTTATCATCTTTTTAGAAAAATTTATTTATTACAAGTCAATTTACTTTGTCTGACTGTCTCATCATAGCGTTTAGGAGATTCCTATCGATAACGTTGATCAAGCGCATCAACCAGAATTCTTAAAGCACTTAATGGGCAAAACAACACAAAATCATCTTCTATTTGATAAACATGTCTCTTTAAAATTTACAAACATTCTTTGTTCGTTTTAAGAACAAAATCCAATTATGCTTATAAATATCTTATTAAAAAGATTTGCAAATTTTAAATTGTTGTTTTCATCCATAATCAATAAATACAAGGATAAACTCATCGAGATATTCGCAGAATACTCGATTCACAAAATGGATGAAATAAGGTAGAAGGTTCGTCAAACCGAATGACATAATGAACCACTCACAAGAATCATAACGAGTGCAGAATGCGGTAAGTGGAATGCTACCCTCTGCAACTCGTAGCTAATGAAAACCGGTGGCAAGGTCGAGCTGAAAAGACCTTAGCACCATTCAATAGATTGCTTAGGTGATAATCCTAAGACAAGCTCAAATACCGGAAAATTCACAACTACTTGAATGAGAGGAATAATATTCTCCTCATCCCGTAGGTTTAAAGAATTAGAATGATATCACCGAATTTGGAAATCATAATCATTAAGAACAAAAGAAATCTGCTTAACAAATTGAAGATGTCGAAGATGAATAGTCCACATTAGACATAGGATATGGGCTTCATAATAATTAAGCCAATCCTTTCCCAAAAGTCAATTTCGGAGCCTAAATAACGCATACATGCAAATCGGCTCGAAAAGAATAATCACAAAAATAATCTTGACATTTACAAAGCAAACTGAGTATTGCGGATCCACTAACCGGATTCACAATTCTCAATGAAGTCATCAAACCCAAAATATTCAAGGAAAAATAATCAACAAGTTCTTTTGGCATAAAAAATAATAATAATGAGATGAACCCAAATAAAAAAGAACTCAAATAAGATAATCACAAAACAACTATCGTCAAGGATAGAAAATACCTTGACTAAGAGAAGTGCTAGTAGAGGCTTGCACAACCTTTAGCTTTCCCTCCTTCTTGCTTGAAGTATGGGACACACAGATATATGATGACTCAAACTTTTGCAATAGCGACAATAGAGGGGTTGCGGACACTCATTTGCATAGTGGTCCATAGAATCACAATTGTAGCATCGTCCACGACTAGTGGTAGGAGTCTTTGCTACAAAAGTTTCTTGCTTTCCTTTCTTGTCGGGATAAGGGCCTTTGAACTTAATAGGCCTCTTCATGTTATTGTTGAAGTTCTGTTTGGCACCCACAACTTCAACATTACTTTCATTATCCGCCTCTTCAAGTCGAAGAGCGATATCAATAAGCTGATCAAAAGAAACTTCTAGTTTCAGAAGCAAAGGCTTTTTAAAGTTCTTATTCAACCCATAGACAAACCTTTGATTTTTCTTCAATGGGGTATTAATATACTCGACCCCATATTTAGAGAGAGATTCAAAAGATGCGACGTAATCCGTCACAGAAGATTCACCTTGAACAAGGTCAATAAAGCGTCGGGAGAAAGTTACTTTTTTAGCCTCCGGCACAAACTTCAATTCGAATCTTTCCCGCAATTGCTCCCAAGTAAGATCCGCTTCGATAATTTCAGAAATCAAAAGCTCATACCAATCTAATGCTCTTTCTTGGAGCATGCTAGAAGCCACTTGGACTCGAAGTGAATCAATAAGATCCATGCGGGAAAAGATGCGATCGCATGATCTAAGCCAAGCTTGGATTTCTATAACGGTTTCAGAACCCTTGAATGGCCTTCCACCCAAAGCGGTATAATCCCTGCACAAGCGTGCAAATCCGGATTTAGGGTGAGTCGGCCCTGGAACGGGTCCGGCAGCTTGGGAATTGTTCACAAGATCTCGAAGTTGTTGAGCAGACAAAAATACTCCATCCTGAGGAGTAGCACTAGATTGACCGGCACTGGGACGGCCAGGTCTAACCATTTCTTTTCTCTAAGAAAGAAAGAAAGAAGAGGAAAAAGGTTATTCTCAAAATGAATATCAAACAACCTTGATTGATAAAACAAGGCATCACAAAAGAAAATAGGATAGAACAGTACGAAGACTCGAATCAAATCCTATGGCACGATTCCTAAGAAAGACTTAGGACAATGATCATTGCTAGATTATTCTACATTGTTCCGAAGTTTGGATCTGATACCATGTTGTGATGCCCCACCTCTATACTCACACTAGCCAAGGATACTACGGGGTAATGCCGTCGACTAGCGCGAAGAATAAGGCTATTGAGGAGCGACCATCTGTGTAATTGCTTTGTGCGAGTACCGATATGTCAGAAAATATAACTTACATTTCATTTAAAGAGGAAATCCGACATATCAAATACAAACTCAAATCTACCACACAGTGGCTAAGTGGACTTCGGAAACAAACGTAGAAATAAACATAACACAAATCAGTCATAGATATTCATATCACAAAGGCGGAAACAGATATGAATATAACACATAAAAGTGTACATCAAAATAGTTGTCAAAGAAGATCCACTACAACACATAAGAATAGATACATGTGCTAGACAAAAGAATAATTATACATCAAGGAGTCTATATCTCAAATGTATAATAACAAAAACTACTAATCTAAAGTAGTTAGCCAAAAATCAGATGATAATCCCTGATAGGAAGTCAAGCGGAAGCACCTGTAACCTCTCGATCTGACCCGAGTATTATTTAAGAAGAAAATAATAAACGGATCAGTCTAGCTATAAATATCAGATAAAATGAGATAGGATAAGAGATATGACCAAAAACGTATGATAACCAAAAATGGCATACTGTGTCAAGTATACATTTAACAACAAAGAAAAGTCATACAATTATCTCAAGAATCTCATAACATAAAAAAGAATGTCATATTCTTTATTTTATTCACCAAGCCATGAATATTGAAAAACATATCGTTGCCAATCGCAAAAAATTGGTGAAACATAAATTCCAGAAATCATCAATTAGAAATACAGAAATCACAAGGGGGAGGCCTATTACAAACGGGAGCATGAAAACTCCCAACACGTGTATCACAAACGAGACGCTATCCCATAAACTGAACATCGACGCACCTAGAAAGATACGCCCCATGCACAGTCGAACATCGACGCGCCTAGAAAGACACGCCCCATGCATAAATAAACATCGACGCACCTAGAAAGATACGCCCCATGTAAAGTCTAACATCGACGCACCTAGAAAGATACGCCCCATGTAAAGTCTAACATCGACGCACCTAGAAAGATATGCCCCATGTAAAGTCTAACATCGACGCACCTAGAAAGATACGCCATATGCAAAGTCGAACATTGACGCACCTAGAAAGATACGCCCCATGCATAGACGAACATCGATGCACCTAGAAAGATACGCCCCATGCTCTGACTTATTGAGCCGATTGCTCCACGAACGGTCCAAAGACCATGGGTCGCTAGCCCATAAAAATGAGACGAAGCTCATTAGGACGAGGTACTATCCCCCACATGGACAAAGAGACATCGCACATTGCTAGTCTAAACCATAAAATGATCGTCATCGATCATCAAGAAGTGTCAATTACACTAAGCTAGTAAATATATGAGTTTAGCTTCATGTCCCATAACCACTAGCTTAACTTAAATATTTACGAACAAATTGTAGATTTCCACTCGAAAGTTGTCACAACAGTTTCAATCCAACAAGTCTAAGAATTAACCGGTAAGTAAACGCAAGCGTTTCATACCACTTGTTTTGCTAAGCCGTTTAATTGAATTTCTCGAACAAGTGAGGTAAAGGTTTGTATATACTAATAGATTGGAAACGGTTTTATAAACGAGTATGATATTGGAAGTAAACGTTGAAATTGTTTTAATGAAAGAGTTTTAGTATTTACTACTAGTATAGAAACCTTTGCATTTAAAAGTGACAAACCATAGAAATGATTGTAGGAACAATCAATTACCAAAAATTCACATACGAAGACGTGAATTAAATCCAAAGAAATCGATACCAAATCCATCAAAATGGATATTCCCAAAAATCCAAAGAAAGAAGTCATCAAAGTCGATAATAAGTGATAACAACTAACCGGATCAACAAAAATCGATAAACAGTGGAAATCAACTCAAAACAGCCCAAAATAGGCATAATGAACAGTTCCAGACGTCTAGCCCTAGGTTCTGGCCCAAAATAGGCAAAATTGCACATTTCAGACATCTGAAATTCCAACCAGACGTCTGCCAGACGTCTAGTTGGATTTCCAGACGTCTGGATTTTTCCTCTGCCTTTTTACGTTTTCTTGGGACCAATTCCAGACGTCTGGATTTTTCAACCAGATGTCTGAATTTGAAACCAGACGTCTGGTTTTTGTTCCAGACATCTGAAATTGCCTGCTAGGCAAAAATCAGCCTTGCCCAAAATGGGCGAAAATCCAAACCGAAAGCGATCGGATGAGCAACGGAGACTAGGGATTTATGCCAAGCGACAACCCAGCCTTATAGGCTCTCCGAAACACCACCAAAACATGTCAAAACATCCAAGATAGGATTTTTAAAGATTTTGACTTCAAAACACCAAAATTGGAAGATTCACCAAATCAATTCAAATCAAAAGCAAATGAATATGCACAAGTGTTAGGAATTCATACCTAACAACAAAGAGAGTTATAGACGTAGATGTGAGTTAAAGAACTCACCTTTAACCCAAAAACAATGAAGGAGAAGCTTGAAAGCAAAGGAAGATCAACTACTCTTCAACCTCAACTCTAGAAGCTTGAATCTAAGCTCAAAAGAAGAACATTTCCTAAGTTAGGTTTAGGAAATTTCTGAAATTAAAGAGAGAATGAGTTGGAGAAGATGAAGAGGAGGCTTACCAAAGCTTCACCTTGAATTTGGAGCAAGAATTTGAGTTTGCAAGAGGAACTAGGGCTTGGCAAATTTCAATTTCCCATTCCTTTCCCCATTTTCAGTTTTGCTTGAAAAAGAAATGAGATGAGAATGAATGGATGAAGAGAGGGGCTGAGTTAGGTTATAGGATGATTTGGGTGGAACCCAAACCCAAAAGCCCAAATAGAAAATAGCAAAATTCAAATTACTCCAAACCTATCGATGTTTATACTCAAAAAAGTCGCAAATGCCATTTCGGACTCAATGGAAGTGGTCCCGAGTCCTAATTCGACAGTTTGCAAAAAGTAGCTTTTCGGACTTTAATCCGACTAACGATGCTATATTTAAATAAAATATTTAAATATATAATCGTAAAATATGCGGATTGTTACATATATAATATAAACATATTACTTACTGTAAAATGTAATACGTATAAACATATGTTTATAACTAATATAACCATATAATACCATTGCTTAAGTTATACAAACCGAGGAAACAAATAATATTACAAAGCTAATATACAGATTCTGTAAAACTATATATATAAATAACTAACATATAATATACTACTAACATATATCGGATATAAATGTAAACAGATGTAAACTTTTATATAACTAACATAGATACTACTGTCCTATATACACACATACGAACATAAATATATATATAAGATGAAATATTATAAAACTTAAATAAACTAAAATATATAAAATGATATATATTATACCTTAAAATAGAAACCAAAGTCTAGGCTTGGGTTGGAAGCTTCGGCAACGAGGCAGAGGGGGATGCGGAGACTGGTGGAGGGTTTGGCGTGCCGTCTTGCTAGGTGGAAGGCGGATGAGTTAACCTGGGGAGAAGAACAAGGGGGAGGGTTGCAGTTGTCACGCGATGGGAACTGTTGCTTGGCTCTTGGGGAGGCGTGAAGCATGGGCAGAGGAGGGGAAGTGGTGCAGTGAATTGGAAGGAGCATATGGATCATCCATTGGCAGGTCAGTGGCAAAAGGGAAAGGCAGATCTCAGTGGTGGCAACTTGTGTTCACGCGAAGAGACGAACCAGCGTGTTGTGAGTTAAGGGAATAAGGCCATGTAAAAAAAATTTGAACAAGAGCAGGCAAAATTTTTGCTTTTATGTTGTATAAAATAGAAAAGAAATGGAAGATGTAAGGTGATGCAGAATTCAAGGGAATAGGAAACAACAGGCGATGAGGAGTAACGGGTTTAAAATAAAATATGAATGCAACATAAAATCTTTGCGTTAAGTTTATTTTCCTCTTTCTAGAAGGAACCAAAGGAAATGAATAGTCCAGATGCAATTCAACGAACCGAAATAAATATTTTGCAATAGGGAATGGAAAAGCCAAACCTTGTATCCAGAGGATAATAATATCAAGTGGCCATTTGTTTTTTTTCAGCTAGCAACGAATGGTCACAAGGAATCAAAAGGACAGACCGTTACGGTTAACCGTTTCGCATGTTTGCCGCATACTGGACACCGAAACACACCAGCGAATATACCGTAATGATCAACACGACGAGATGGTCAAAGCGGTATACAGATATCAGTGGTACTATCATCCGATCAAAAGTCGACAATCGGTACCGAAAATGCTGCTAAGATGTCGAAAATAAGATAAACGGAGCAATAGCAGTCCAAATTTGACGAAACGGAAGATGACGTCTCACTCAGAAGAGGATTTACAAATTTATTATGTAAAAATATTCAGGTTTGGAAAACATTTTATTATCATCAAATATTAACTGATTTAAATTGAAATAAAATTACACAATAAAATAAACCTCCATATTATCAGATGAGAATTTACCGGTTGCTTTGTTTAAATAGACGTATTCCAATTATAAATTTTTATTTTCAAAATTTATTGTTTAAAATTTCACAAAATTTCAATTAATTAAATAAATAAATCACTGAAATTTACGGGTCGTTACATTCTCCCCCACTCAAAACTTTTCATCCCCGAAAAGGAAGGAGGTAAGAGAATAGAAACAACCAGAAAGAAAAATAGATTGAAATACCAAATACAACAATTAATTTAAAACTGTAATTAACTTCGCAGAAATATAGAAATCAGATTGAAAACATATGATATCACCATTGATTATTTTTCATATCAGAAAAGGGAGAACATAATGAATACAAGTTCAAAGAAAAAGAAGACCATATCCAAGCAAAATAGATACGCTTATATGTATGCACGCTACAGTAAGACGCAAAGAAATCAGATGAGTTATCTGAGTTAATGGGCCGATAACCAAATGGGCTGAGCATCATGGAATAAATATTATTTGTGTTATTTCATAATACTCCTCCTCAAGTTGGGTTGTACATATCAAACAAACCCAACTTGTTACTTAAGCATTTGATTCGTTCTCCATTCACAGCTTTAGTGAGCAAATCCGCTGAGTTATAATTTCACCATCTTGGATTTTATCCCGAATGAAATGACAATCTACATCTATATGCTTCGTTCTTTCGTGGAAAACTGGGTTTGAAGCAATATGAATAGTTGCTTTGTTATCACACCACAATCTAGTAGGTTTCTCAAACTCTAAATTGCATTCTTTTAACAAATGTTTAATCCACATGACTTCACACACTGCTTTAGACATAGCACGATATTCAGATTCTGCACTAGATCGTGATACTATACTTTGCTTCTTGCTTTTCCAGGGTACCAAGTTTCCTCCAAGAAACACACAAAATCCGGTGGTAGATCTCCTGTCTTCTTTTGATCCAGCCCAATCTGCATCAGCAAAGCTTTCCAACTTCATATGACCATGATTAGCATATAAGATACTATGTCCAGAGGTTCCCTTCAAATATCCGAGAATATGTTCAAGAAGTAACCAATGTTGCTTGCTTGGTGAAGACATATATTGACTAACTATACTCACTGCAAATGATACATCAGGTCTCGTTATGGTTAAGTAGTTCAATTTGCCCACCAATCTTCTATATCTTTCTGGATTATCAAATAATTCTTCATCAGGCATAAGTTTGAGATTAGGTATGACTGGAGTAGTTTGAGGCTTGACACCAAGTTTCCCTGTCTCTGTTAATAAATCCAGTATATATTTTCTTTGACACAGAAAGATACCATTGTTGCTTCTAATAACTTCTACACCTAAGAAGTATTTCAACTCTCCCAGATCCTTGGTTTGAAAATGAGTATGAATAAACTGTTTTAGACTGGCTATTCCCTCTTCATCATTTCCAGTTATTACTATGTCATCCACATACACCACTAACAAAATTATACCTTGTTTAGATGTTTTGTGAAATACTGAATGATCACTCTTGCATTTTCTTATTCCAAATCTTTCAAGTGTTTGACTAAATTTCCCAAACCAGGTTCTTGGGCTTTGATTTAAACCATAGAGCGTCTTTCTAAGTTTACACACCATATTATCTTCTCCTTGAGCTATAAATCCAGGGGGTAGAACCATGTATATTTCCTCATTAAGATCTCCATGAAGAAATACATTCTTTATGTCTAACCGGTGAAATTTCCAATTAATTCTAGCAGCTAAAGCAATGCACAGCTTAATGGAAGTAATCTTTGCAACAGGAGAGAAAGTTTCTGAATAGTCCATGCCATATATTTGAGCATAATCTTTAGCCACAAGCCGAGCTTTATATCTAGCTACTGTCCCATTTGGATTCATTTTAACTGTGTATATCCATCTACATCCAATAGCCTTCTTTGAGTCTGGCAAGGTAACTAGATCCCAAGTATTACTCAGTTCTAAAGCATTCATTTCTTCTATCATAGCTTTCTTCCATTCTGGTTTGGATAGTGCTTCAGTAACAGTTTTGGGAATACTAATAGAATCCAACGAGGTAATAAATGAATATGAATGATTGGGGATATGTTTATATGATATAAATTCACCTATAGGATAAGTACATTGCCTTCTTCCTTTTCTAAGAGCAATAGGAAGATCAAGATTAGGATCAAATGTGGGTCTGATTTCTGCTATATTAGGTGGTTCAGGTTCTTGTTGTGGTTTAGAATAAACTAAGAAGTCATCATTCTCCTCCTGGCTTTGTGAACTTGATGATACATCATCCTCCTCCTGGCTTGATGAATTGGATGACTGATAATATGGCAAATCCTCCATGAAATTTACATCTATTGATATTAGATACTTGTTTAAACTAGGGCAAAAGCATTTGTATCCTTTCTGTAGTCTTGTGTATCCAACAAAGATACATTTTAAGGACTTTGGATCAAGTTTACCAAGCTGAGGATTCACATCTCTGACAAAACAGGTGCATCCAAATACCCTAGGTTTAATGGGATGTAATTCTTTATTAGGGAATAAAACTCTGTATGGAATCTCAAAGTCAAGAACTGTAGATGGAATTTTATTAATAAGATAGCATGTTGTTAACACAACATCTGCCCAAAATGGTTTTGGCACCTTCATATGAAATAGCAATGCACGAGTGGTTTCAAGTAGATGACGATTCTTTCTCTCAGCAACCCCATTCTGAGATGTAGTGTCAACACCTGAAGTCTCATGCAAAATACCATGCTGAGTTAAATATGTGCTAAAAGTATGAGATGTGTACTCTCTAGCATTATCACTCCTTAGGGTTTGAATATTTGTCTTAAACTGATTTTGAATCTCAGTATGAAAATCATAGAAAATAGAAAACACTTCAGATCTCTGCTTCATTAGAAATAACCATGTAACACGAGAATAATCGTCTACAAAAGTTACAAAGTATTTAAAACCAGATTTAGATACAATAGATGATGGTCCCCAAATATCTGAATGTACGAGTTCAAATGGTGCACTTGCACGTTTATTTATTCAAGGTTTAGAACTACTACGATGAAGTTTAGAGTATTGACATGGTTCACAATTAAGAGTAGAAATGTAATTGTATTGAGGGCATAAGTGTTTGAATAGAGTAAGAGAGGGATGACCAAGTTGCTGATGAATTTTGATAGCTGAATCTACACTAGAACATGCTACTGGTAAAGTGTCCAGAATGTAGAGACCACCAGATTCATATCCTTTACCAATAGTTTGCCTCATCATAAGATCCTGAAAGACACATTTTTCAAGGAAGAAAGATATGCTACAATTCATACTCTTGGTTAGTTGACTGACTGATAGCAAGTTATAAGATAGTGATGGTATGAATAACGCAGATTTTAATGGTGGTGAAATGTTTATATTACCAGTACCTTGGACATTAGACTGAGATCCATCTGCCAAAATAACAACTTGACCATGTTCATACATTTTAAGATCTGTAAATAATCTAGAGTTACCTGACTTATGATTAGTTGCTCCAGAATCGATAACCCATTTAGATGTCTGTTTATCTGTATTAGCTAGAGTAGATACTGATACAGATGATGAAGAGGTACTAGATGACTTTTGCAATGATTCTTGATACTTTGAGTATTTATCAAATTCCTCAACAGTCATGAGCACTGTTTTATTAGCATTAGAAGCTCCTTCATTTCTTTGATTATTGTATTGAAGTTTTCTACATTCAGAAATTAAGTGGCCCGGCTTCTTGCAATATGAACAGATTTTATTATTTGGTCTCCACGTATTTCTTTGAGGTCTCCATGATTGTGTTGGTGGGGGTCTCCATGATTCTGGTCGTTGTGAGGAGTTCCATTGGTCTGAAATCTGGTGGTGGTTTCCATGAATTTTGATAAGTAGTAGGATTATTACTCGAACTAATCAAGGCACTATTACTAACATTGTTATTAGATGAAGTAGATGAGTTTCCAGTTCGAAGTATGCGGCTAAAAACTTCTTGAAGTGAAGAGATTGAAGATCCAGACAAGATTTGTGATTTAGCTGAATCGAATTCAGATGGTAATCCAGCAAGAAAACTCATTATAGCCATTTGTTCCCTTTGTTGTTGTTGAATCTTGATTTCAGTACTCATAGGTAACAACTCATTCAATTCTTCATAGGTTTGTTTAATGCTCATGAAATAGTTGGTGAGAGTTTGATCTCTTTTCTCTGCTCTGTAAAAAACTCTACATACATCAAACGTCCGAGTTAAATTTCCTTTACCAGAGTAGAGAAATTCAACATACTTCATCAACTCCATTACAAATTCACAATGGTTAATCAAAATGATCACTTCATTATCAATTGAATTTCGTATTTGTAAGAATAATCTTGCATCTTCTCTTAACCAAATCAGATCATTAGGTTCCTGTGTTGTTGGAGGATCATTAGTCAGATGATCATCCTTATCTATACTGCGGAGATAAAGCCGAATAGTTTTACTCCACTCCAGATAATTTGAGTTAGTTAGCTTCCGATCTGTAATTTTTAACATGATTGGTAATACATCGATCATCGCTGAGCTTTTATTTTCGGTCATGGTGAAACTTGAGAAACCCTAGATCTGATAGATCCGAATCAAGATATGAAATCTGAAAAACTGAAACCCTAGATTGATAAACTCTGCTATGATACCATGTAATTAACTTCGCAGAAATATAGAAATCAGATTGAAAACATATGAAATCACCATTGATTATTTTTCATATCAGAAAAGGGAGAACATAATGAATACAAGTTCAAAGAAAAAGAAGACCATATCCAAGCAAAACAGATACGCTTATATGTATGCACGCTACAGTAAGACGCAAAGAAATCAGATGAGTTATCTGAGTTAATGGGCCGATAACCAAATGGGCTGAGCATCATGGAATAAATATTATTTGTGTTATTTCATAATAAAAACCATATAAACTCCATTTATGTTAAAATTGGTTTATATTCAATTAATTGATTCCAATTCATTTTATTTAATCAATCAATTTTATTGTGCTCACATTTAATTGATTTCAATTCCATATATTTTCATTCAATTGATTTGTTTCAAATTTATTAACATTTATTCCAAAAATTTCACAAACAAATTTGTTTTATTGTACTCATCTATTAAATCTATTTGATCAACCATAGTTAATTCCACCTGAACATTAAATTTAAACTGTTCAAAACCATATAGATTTAATCCACTTTATTAAATCAATAACTATTTATTATATCCATATTTTATTGATTCAATTTAATGTATTTCGATCAATAGATTTGATTTCAATTTATTAGCATTTGTTACAAAATTTCCTTTTCAAAACAAAATTTATTTGATTTAACTCATTTATTTACTCTATTTACCTTCAGTTAAGTTGATTCCCTTAAAATCCAATTTCACTTTCAACTATTCTTAAGTCTATATTTGTTCTATTAATTAGCATTCTTCTTTATTTATTAAATTTATTTCACTTGAAATATTTTTCCACATATATTAAGTGAAATAAACATCTCATAACCATATATTATTCAACAGTCTATTCTCTTTTTATTATTCAATTTATTATCAAAGTTATTATCCAAAGTATTATCAGTGAATTCCCTTAACAAAATATCATTTTGATATCCTATTACCTATCATAGTGTATACTATCCAATTACATTTCTGATTACATTTAAACTTTCTAGGTAAGTTATATAAATTTTTATGAGTGCAATTAACTGCTATACAAATTTTCCTTCTATCTACAACATTTATATTAAGCCAGATTTTTGTTTGAACAAATTATTACTTAAGTTTTCTTCTTGTATAACCCTTTATTATGTCCTAACATTTTAACTTTTTGAATATTTTAGGCAAGTTATATATATTAGAATGTAATTTAGTGTTATACAAATAAGTTTGTTCAAATTCATTATTTTAGGTTGGTTTAATTTCATTTATCATTTCAGATATTCTAATTATTCAAACATTTCACTTTATTGAAACCATTTCTTAATATAAAGCTTAAGATTCAAATTTCCGGTTTCACTTCAAACTATTTTGAAATAATTATATATACATATATATTTTATAAATCAAATTACACTCAAGTTTTTTTTTCAAATTTAAACCAAATTTTCAACATAAAGCGTAGCAAAGCTACTAAGTGGTCTCTCCACTTTGAGACTCAAAAATGAATGTCGATGATGCTGCAGTCATCACCGAAATTATTTTCCAGCGACAAACGAAGAGAGTACAGACTTAATTCCCTTTAAAATTATTCTTTTGAAATAATTTCCATTTGAAAATACTTCCAAATAATATATATGTCAAAACTTTGAAAACCAAAATTTGAAAAGTACCAGAAATTAAATTCTCAAATCCATAATTAAAATTTTATTGCATTTTCAAATCAAATAAACCCTGTCTATAAAATTTGAACACCTTATAACAGATAACAATAGACAAATAATAATGAAAATCTAGTATTATCATTCCTAACAACCAATTCCTTTAACTATCAGATTTCGGAAAACTATACTTTTATAGAAAAAAATACAATCATACAAAATTTTCAAATTCTGGAAACAATATTGTGTCAATTTGCTCTGTTCAAGTGTTTTGAAATTTCTATCAATAGCGTTAGCTAGACGAATCGATCGAAACCCAAAATTCAAACTTAACAGCTCAAACAACACACTATAAAACATTTTAATATTAATTATAAATACACTCCCTCACACGATGATTCAAAAAATGGATTTCAAAACAAGGATAGAGATTCAAATTCAAGGGAACTCTAAATCAAAAGAATTCTAACTAGAAGATAGGCTCGAAACGAAGATAAGATGATTAAATAACAAAAGAGAAAAGATAGATAGACTTATATAAATCACGGGCGACCTTAACCGGGTCAACCGTGACTTCAAGAATAAGGTCGATGCCAATTGAGGTGGAAAGATATCCTCAGATTCATTATATAGATCAGCCAAAGTGGAGCTATGGGGTGCTCTAGAGTCAAAAAGAACACGAACATAAGAGGACAAGAATGGATTTCAGAACAAGGTAGGGGTCCAAGGTTCGAAATAATCCCAAATCAAAGGGGAAGGAATTCAAGCTCGAACGAAGGTGATTCTGTAATTAAAGTTACTCTATATGCCGAGTTATGCTAAAACCAGAGCTTTGATACCACATGTAACGACCCGATATTTTCAACCATTCGCATCCATACATGTCGGATTTGAATTGCTCAAAATATCAGATTGTTAATTTAAAATTTGGCAAAACTCAACATATACAGTAAATAAAGATCACAAAATCACAGACACAGAGTAATATAACAATAATGCAGCGGAAACAAAAAGAATAGTAGTTCATGAAGCTACTATATATATAACAGAGTTAAACAAGATACAACAGAAGTCTCGAATACATAGAAGTCTCAATACAATAGTCAAATACAAGATCAAAATACATCACTGGAGTCAACTGAATAACTGCAAGCTGAATAGATAGCTGGATCTCCAAGCGAAGCTCTAACTCCAAAGGTATGTCTCGAACACTGAACCACTCAGTCAAACCCGAGCGCATAGCAAAACACAAAACACTCGAGTCAGGATTAACATTCTTATATCAATAAATCCAACTCAAGTGAAATATCAACTGAAATACAGTAACTTAAAGGATGTTTGGGATTGCCATCCTCTAAGGATCCGTTAAACTATCTACTATGTAGTAATATACGCTATTATAATAATGTCTATAGTAAAGTAAACTATCAAAATAGCGTTAAGGCGTTACCCATATCCCCCTTAACACATTTATATATTCCCATAGTCTATACAGTACCGATATCTCCCCCATAACAGGCGTCGTCAGAGGGCAGTCCATAGGTATGGTACAAAACAAACTCGTAGAAGGCGCGCTAGGGTAGGTGACACGACACAACTAGGCAATGCCAGGGTAGATATACCAATTACACTTCCGGACTGATGGTAACGCATAACAGCCACTACCGCCCACCTCGAGCCACACTCTCGAAAATCCGCAGGTGCACATCAAATCAATCACAAAGTAATAGAATGGCATACGATGGAGTGTCTCCGATCAGAGGAGCTACCTCATTAGCCCGTCGATTGCTCCTGGTTTAGCCACCTTATGCCAACTCACGGGAGTCGGGTCCACGTATATACCTCATATAGGATCGTCGCCACCATCCTACTTCATTCTGGAATCTCCACCACGTACATAGTTGTTAAAGTGGTTTTCGGTATCGACAGAGAGTATGCCCATATCCGATCCCGGTCTCTTTAGCAACCAATCGTTATTATAACATCGTGGTCATTTAAAATAGTTTATACTTCAAAACCAAAATATCATTTCCATTTCGAACGATATCATTTTCACTTCAAATAAATCCGTTTCCAAAATCATATCACTTTCCAAAGTTATATCGCTTTCGAAATCATAAGTCTTTTAAAATCAAAACACTTTGGGAATCAAAACCTTGAAATTCATAACACTTTGAAATCATTGCTTTGAAATCATAACATTTTGGAATCCATAACACTTTCCTTTAAACAGTTTAGATATTAATAATAGTATATAAAATAAATAGTTTATAAAGTAAAGTAGTTTATAAAATAAAATAGTTTATAAAATAAAATAGTTTTTCAAAAATAGTTATAAGTTAAAATAGTTTAAAATAAAATAAATAGTATATTAAAAGTATATTAAAATAGTTTATATTAAAATGATTTATAAAGTAAAATATAAAATAGTTTTAAATATAATTTAAATTACTTTATAAAATAAAATAGGTTCCCTCATATTTCACAAATCGATTAAAAATCAACTCGAATTTCAAAATTCAAATTTAATCTACTCTCAAATCATCGATTTCAATTCGATTCAGTTTCTCAATAAACCATTTCAAATAATCGATTTCAAATACATATTTGAACCATAAAAAAGGCATTTCAATTTCAATATATTTCAAAGCTTTAAATATCCAACATTTCAAAACTAAATTCGATAATTTCATATATATATATATATATATATATATATCAAATTCACTTTACTGTTATTTAGCTTTGAAATATTTACTTAATCATTTCAATAACATCTAAATACAACTTCAATTTACAAATTTAAATAAACAAAATATCCCATTTAAATTTATATAAGTTTGAAATATTCATTTAAATCACTTTTAATCAAATTCAAGCTATAACTTTTAAAATTTCAAATTTAATAAATTTAAAATCAAACTTATTTAAGTAAAATTCTTAAATAAATATAATTTCAAATCAATTTCAAATTTATCTTTCCAACCTGAATCATTATAAACTCTATATTTAAAAATATATATATATTAAATAAATACTTAAACATATTATATATCAACTTTATTAAATCAACTTTAATAAATCTTTAAAATCAATATTTATCAAAACCATATATTTCTTTTCAAAACCATAGAAATCATTTTCAAAATATTTATATATAGACCAATGGTGTCTGTATATAATTTTCTATCCTATGTTTAAGTGATACAGATATTTATCATTTCAATCCGCAATTTAAATATATACGGGTATATATCTTTTCAACCCGCAATCCCAAATTCAATTTAAATGAAAATCGCTTGGATTTATCATTTCAACCCATAACGATTTTCTCCTATTCTATAGATCATTCGGGTATGTATCATTTCAACCCATAGTGAATTCTATTCTAACAGGGAACTTGCAGAGTGATAACAGATATGATAATAATATAACATGCATATATCATCAATGTAAATAACAGATAATGGTGTCAGATGTCACATGTGAACTGATATTGATAATAGCATATATAACAATGTAAATAACTAACAACAACATATTTCAATTATCGTTCCAATTGAAATCAAATTTAATAAATATAAGAACGTTAATCGAGAGTGATTTCTTACCTTTCGAGGCTATAGAAGATAGATAATGAAATCGAGTTACGAAATGCAAGCACGACTTCCAAAGCAAAGCTAGATTGGCACGGATCGACGAACAAAGCTGATAAATGGGAATAGACGAAATCAAATCAGACTGGATCGATGAAGATAATTGATATAAGTGAACTTATATATGGCTATAAATAACTATATATATATATAAAGTCATGTACTAAATCCAAACATATATTAAATTTAATATATATGTATTTCAAAATCCATTATTTCAAATTAAAACACATAAACTAAAATAAACGTATTTACATAATATAATTTGAAATAAATACATATATATCCAAACTATTAAAAAAATGTAAGTATTGCTTATTATATAAATACATATATTTTCCAAATACTAATATAACCTATATATATGAACAAACAAATTTATATATCATTCATAAGTTTTATAATTATGAAAAATAAGTCATACACACTACATCTGTGAATAGCAGCTTAAAAAACATTATTTATAAAATCAACTAAGCACGCACACATACATTTCGGCTACCCAACAACATCAATGCAACTGTAAAATATAACTATGGTCATGAACCATATACAACATGTAAACAAATATATATATGCAAGGATAGATAAAGCTCAATTATATGCCTAAATAGAGAATAGTAAATATACATACAGTACTAACATATAGTGTTGTGATCAAACACTGCTACTATACATACGAGTGTATATGCACGCCCAGGTGGGTCTGCAAATCACAATGTGCATGCATTTATAGTTATACCCCTAAAAGTAAATTTGAAAGTATCATTGTCTGCATAAGCTGAACCTAGAGAAGCATTTGAGAAGGTCAAAACAACTAAAGAACAACCATGAACCAATTTTTTTTATAATACTATAGTTTTATTATTCGTTTCTTTTGTTTTAGTTTATTTTATAATACTGAAAATGGAAATGATACTTGTACTTATATATTCATACGCTTTTTTAGCTAATATGGAAACATATTATATGCATCATCATTTAACAATATGGCTTCTTCTCTTCTATCTAGTCTAGTAATAGGGAGAATTCAATGCATAAGAGTTTCACCATGGCTTTTGTTATACATGGTTCTGACATTTGACTCTTGTTTATAAAAAAAAATTAAAATGAAAAAAAAAGAAGTGAAACTAAACCACTATCCGGCTTTATATCACCAAAGTAGTTGAGTCTTAATAATTCAATCCACAAAGTAATTAAAGCAATCAATTTATAAGATGATGAAATTGCACTAAGTTTTATACAAATTTCAATGTAAACTATGTTTATATGTCTATTAACAAATGATGTATAAATTAGAAAGTTTTTAATTACATGTGCTATACATAATAATTGTATTTCGTTTGAACTGCTTTGAATGTTTAATGTTTCTTATTTAAATGTTCAGCGCATATGGCTTTGCACGAAAGATCCCTAATTGTGATGGTGTTACAAGAAAAGTCCCTGTAGAAATAAGTATGTAAATTAAGTCCCTGTTTTTTCTAAATAAGAAAACGCAAGTTAGCTTGCGCTTTTTAAAATTTCAAAATCAGAAAGCGCAAACTAGCTTGCGCTTTCCTGATAGAAAGCGCAAGTTACCTTGCGCTTTTCAAAAATTTTAAAAGTTTAAAATTTTCATAAAAATTTCAAAATTAGAAAGCGCAAACTAGCTTGCGCTTTTCTGATAAAAAGTGCAAGTTAACTTGCGCTTTTCGAAAATTTCGAAAAATATTTCAAAATTAGAAAAGTGCAAGTTATCTTGCATTTTCTGTCAGAAAAGTGCAAGACACTTTACGTTTTTTTATTTTTGAAAAATAGGGACCAAATTTACATATTCATTTCTGCAGGGACTTTTTGTATAACAACATCAAAAACAGGGACCTCTGACTCTTTTCTTGTATTGTATATTTAATTTTGTAGTATGTATGTGTATAATATTTACATGAAAAAGTTTCGCCTCAACCTCGAAACTTAAGTGTGGCCTTAGAACCAAAAAAATATCTCATGTAAGCCTTTACCTCTTAGAACATTGATATATTCATACATACACAATTGCTCGCTAAAGAACTGTTGAATTTGTCTAAATGGATATTCAAGTATAATTGATAATGGATAAACAGAGATGTGGCAAATGTTTAATTATATAATTTCAAAAATAATATTTCTTGTATATTTTCATTAATTCGGTTAAATATTGAATCATAATACATTGAAAAAAGTTAGAATATGAATAAATTGCATATGAGAAAATTATTTTCAGTATTATTGATCTTTTCTGAATTTACAGCTCCATTCCTTTCTGATGCATATGCTTATTGGGCAAAATGTTTTTTGTCTAATTGATCGAATAGCGTATAATGTAGAAAAAGGAAATGAGATTAATACAATAACGAAGGATACATCTATTAATGATTAAAATGAGACCTAAAGGATAGTATAGCAATATTATAAAATAGCAACACAATAGGTATGATTAATAACTATTGGATGTAAACCAAAACATAGATAAAACTGGTCACATGTTACTGCCCAAGTTAATAAACAAAATGCCTTTCCCTAGCTTGTATTACAGCATCAAGAAGTTGGTTGTTTCTTATTTTCCTTACTCTGGGGTTAAACGTTCAAAGTTTCTACTATCACACTACAAATTATTTGTGTTTTATGAATCAAGCCAATGAGATTCATGCACCTTGAAATAGAAAGGAGAAAAAACAAATAAATGACCATAAATATAAACTGTGTACTATAACTAATACATATATTTCTAATTACTATGTGAAATAACATTTGCCTATATTTTTGTTTGAGCCCATAGACGTTTGTATATGTTTTGTGCATACTTTAATCTTTGGTTACAGTAACAAAGCAATTCGAATCCTCTTCAAAAAAAACTATTTGAAACTAAGATCAGTACAATGCAAAGAAGAGAATATGGATCTACATGAATCTGAGGAATACTGTGCATGAAGGTTGGCTTAAGGACTAAAATTATACACAACAATCATGTTTGACTTACGTTGATAGCTATATGAGATTTAATGAAACCATGCATGACTTATTTTAATAGCCATATTAAGATCTATTTATAAATCTACACAACATTAAACATCATACACACACATTATGTCATCTATTTTTGGTTAAAAAAAGTTAACATGAGACGAAGCCATAAATCTCCAGTCCATGGTTGAACTTATGATTAAGCAATTTGTTAGATATGTATTTTCAGTAAATGAAACTACCATTGAAACTCTATCAGATATGTATTTTCAATAAATGAAAATACCACTGAAACTTCCCTAAATTATTCATCACTGCGATTGCCCTCTTGCTCGCTACCATTGAAACTCTCACCATCTTCTTTGACATTATGGAAATCTCAGCCCCATTCCCCTACAATCATCTCCCTCTCTTCTACACAGTCGCTCAGCCTTGAAAGCACCACTGATGCCTGCTCTGTCATCCTCTTGTCATTCTCCTACATCATCAGCTCTATCAATACATGTAGAGCTTCTTTTATTGTCTAGTTGCTTATTTTATCCTCCACTACTATCCCTATCTCCATTATCAGCCTTTCTTTTATAACATTCAGCTAAATTCTTTCAATTATCGAATTGAGTAACATGGTCGTATACGCTCGCATTTTGAATCTCGAAGCTGCAAAATAGACATTAATTTATTAACAAAGTTCACATTCTTTTATAACAACTCACCAGCGACTTGTCAGACAATTAAAAAGGGAAAAGCATTTCGAGCTATAAATTTTATTTTGATTAGGAAAAACAAAGCTGCAAAGCTTTTTCACATCCTAATATGAAAAAAAGATGCATGTTTCAGGCATAAAGTCAATGAGAAAGGTATCCAGATTCTAGATTCTCTCATGTGGTAAAACAAAATCAAAATGAGGTATTTTTATATGAATTATAGATCACAAAGTCCAACGTCCATATAAAAATAGTGTTATTTAATGAACATGAATAAAGTGAGGTGTTAAAATGAACTATTTTGATTTGTAGACTGGATCAAAGCACACACTCCCATGGTTGTTCTTATTCACCATAGTAGCCTAGTTTTGAAATCACAGAATACAAATTAAATGTGTTTCTAGTAAAAATACAACATCAAAGAAAACTATGGCTATATACACTAAGTTTTAGCTTTGCACTGAGACTCTATAATCTACAAATATTTGAAAATCAAATATCTCATAATAAAAAGGAATAGCTAAATCAAGGGATTTTTGTACTAACTTTTCAAATAATTGTCAGCAAAATCTCTATAATCTATAGTTGCATTAAACATACATTCACTAAATCAAGTTCTACAATTTTAGGTTATAATGATGGCAAAATTCTTCAATCGCAGGTTACAACCTAACAGTGCATGCATGGATTTAGAGGAGGGTTAGCAAACGGTAGTATCATTGAAGGAAGAGGAAGAACCAACAATTATTAAGTGATGTTGATGGATTAGGCTTTTCCAATTTAGGTGAAAGTAGTGCATTAGCAACAAAAATTAATTAGATAACAATGCATTAGCTTGGATAATTTCGATGTTTCACTAATCACTAATCACTTAGGATTTGCACTAACCACTTAGGATTTGGAATTTATATATCATAACATCTACACTATTGTTTCAGCGAACACGTTATTTTCTACTCTTCATTTTAACCAGTTTGCTTACTTCTACTAATTGAATGCATTATCAGTGTACACGTTAGCAGTGCTAACCTGCCACTGTCAAATTAGGACATGACTGTCAAATTGAATGCATTTTTAGTGTACTGAATGACAAACCGTACTGTACTACATGTGTTTATTAAGCAAATAAAGCAAGGGTTGATATGCGTTGTTGTATTAAATTATCAACATGTCATTCTGTTAGCTTCCATGATAAATCAACTAACATATAAATTTTAACTGAAGCATAAAAATATTAGCGCACTGTCGGTTTTGTCATCAGAAGTATGCATATGCTCATCATCAAGTAAAGTTGATACTGCGAAATAAGTAACATAACAATATGGGAGGAATACAAAGAAGATTATTAGTTTAATGGTGGTATACTGTACTAAAACTGCCACAAAAGGTAAATAAGTGTATGTACAAATCAGTAACGTTAAAGAGGTTTATTGTTAATTCATATACTGGTCACCATCATGCTGGGAGTAGTCTTAAATCAAATGTACACCTTAACAGTAAGTAACCATTAGCTGAAATACTTATTTGTACCCAAAGAGTGTCTATAAACGAAATATATGGGTTTAAGCTAATATTTCTGTTTATGAACTCAATATAGCCATCTGTCAGTCTGTTAGCTTCCATATTGACTCCAGTAAAATATTGAGAAATAGTAACTTTAGCATGCACAGATAACCCCACTGTTAGGTTTGTCATCACAGCATTGAATATGATCGTCATCAATTACCTCTGGCAGTGCAAAATAAGTCACAAAACGATGTGAATTGTGTGAATTCCTTTTTTAATTTTGGTTTAAGCTACTATATCTGTTTAACAAGTAACAAATCGTCATCAGATAAAAGCCTAGACATGCTAATTGTGGAAGATAATGGGCTACCGTTAAATGACAAACTATTTCCAAGTTTTTATTAATTTGGTTTCAAGGTTCCTTGTATTTGTGCAAGAATTTAGTATTTAAACAACTTTTAAACATTTGGTAGCAAGATTTGAGGGCAAATAAATATATAGTTTCACTGCAAAACACATAGTCCATGAATCTCAATATATAGTTTCTAAGAACAATTACTTTTACAAATCAAAAAATATCACCATTGTAAAAAATTCACTCCTTGTATCTTAAACTAAAAATATTTTGAAATGGTAACATTGAAAAAAAATGATGGCAAATAAAATTTGAATTGGCATTGCATGGTGCCCTGAAGGAACCAAGTGGTGCCACCGCGTGGGAGAATAATTTTGGATTTTTTTTGCGACAGGGGGAAACTCAGCAATTAAGGGGTTTTTCACTATTTTAAAATTCTTCTAGGCAACTCAATAATTGGTTGCTATTAATGAAGTTAATACACACAAATATACATATATATCCTCGAATTCCTTTCGTTAATTTAATTGATCCACATATTTCAGATTTGGTTAATCTTATGTTGACGTTGTTCATTTATCATATATATAAATTATAAAGTTTATTTATCATATAGATTTAATTCATAGAACTTCTATTGTTTCTAGACTTGCAACCTTCTCCAAACTACAATATAAATTAACAGTAGAAATATGTACATTTATTGATCAATATTAACTTATGATTTTTAGAGGGTTAAGAGTTTTGGAATGATCTGAAAAATTGTAAAATTTATCTATATGATATTGAAACCACATCTATGAAATTTTACCCAAATCTGAAATATATAGATTAAGAAAATCAATACGGGAAGTTTGTGGGATTATATGATTGAGGATTTGGATCTTTTCCCTCCCTCTCTCTATATATAACACTACTAAAAAAAAGATTGCTAAACAATGACACATTATGGCTGTGTTAAATACTGACCATGATGCCTTCAACTTTCTAGTAGACCAAGAAGAAATGTTGATCATGTAATTAGCTTGTCCAGTGAAAATTGCTCACTCATTTCTATCTTAAAGGTACTCATGATTTGATAGATTTACCGTATTAAAATCCTAACAACAGAGAACCGACATAGACTAAATTTCTTCCACGTAGATGTTAAGATTTGCATTTTAAAAGTTTATATGACATCCCAATATAGACTACATTAATACACATATGATTTAAATGCAAGTTGAATTGTAGTGAACATAGACATATATTAGTACCTTAAGCATGAAAATTTGGTACTGCTGCTACTGCAATTACTTTCCAGTCTACGCCAAAGGGACAAAAAAGTTAGCAATAGAATCTAATCTGCATTTAAGGCAACACCACAAATGTAATCTACAAATATATCAAATGAGATGCTAAACATAAAAATAGCACGATATGTTCATCTATCAATACAATGGCATCTTGAAATTTCAATCTTCTGCAGTGGTATTTTGAGAAAATGTTTAAAGAAGAAATGAAATTGCAAGGAAGAAAGATAGAAGGGTGTAGGCAGAATAACAAATTTAAATAAAAAATAGAAACATGAAGCTTCAAGTGAAGCAATTTTTCTAACTTATACAATAAACTCTTACTACTTTGAACACAATACATTATATATATATAAAGCTTAGTTTTGAAGATGACAGTGTTTCCAATTTGAGAAGAAGCAACTGATTACACAGCCTAAATGTTATGTGTTGTGTTACGATATAACTATAAACAATGTTAAAGAGGAAATATTGCCTTTCTCAGTAGTTGAATATTATTGACTTGAAGCTGAAGCAATAAATGTAAGATATATAACTAATGAAATATATGTAAGATACTTGTTTATTTAAGTGCAGAATAGTGACTGTTGTATTAAAACTGTTAATTATGGTTGGAAATCCCTGTTTGACCAAAAGGAAGACAAACAATAACTTACCTATAGTAGTGTTATTATGGACATTGGAGTGTTAAAAACATGTGTCTTTTCCTTAAAAAGAAATTTAAATACAATAACTTAATTTTTCTGGGCTATATTTTCCACCGATAATACTCTCATAGACCTTTTAAGGCAACAACTTCCATTTAGTTAATGTATCAGATATCAAAATAGCAATGTAAAAAATGGTTCATTTAAATATAACAGAAGTCTCATCCAATAATTTCAGCAATTTAATGGGCCATATCACTTAGACCTTTTGACTCGAAGAAAAGTTGCAGTGGAATTTACTGGCTTGGAACATGACCAAACACAAAGAAATTCAAATTAAAAAAGGGTAATGCTGCCTATAAGGCAGCTAGTAGACTGCAGCAGCAGCACGCTACTGCTGTAGAGCAGCACCTTGTTGCGATATGCAACACAAATTAAAAAAAAGTGCTTATAAGGCGGCAGCACCAGGGCTACTGCGAGCAGCACCAGAAAAAAGGTAGTATTTAGAGTAGCAACACATTTTATTTAAAATAATAATTATAATAATATTTTGGAATTTGTTATTGAAAGTGTACAAATTTACATAGACACTGGTTTACATCAGACTATGATGTGTAACAAAAAGACATGTGGTAATCTGGTTTCGACATATACTACAAACCTCCAAACACCCTTATCTGAAACAAATCATATATAGTAGTCATTGTACATATTTCTTTTCAAAAAAAGGCAAAGTGAAAAATAAAATATAAAACCCAAAAACAGAAGATAAGCAAACATGGAAATGTTTTCGCATCGACCTTACTATAGCACTTTTACGTTCAGTTGAAAATAAATAGTCATGAAAATCATTTTAAACTTTAGTTTAGCAAGGATACCTTTATCTCCAGCTTCACCTGGTAAATTTTTGTTCATGAATGTCTATCTTCAAATTTAATTTCAAACAAAATGATTTATAAGGAGAATTTACCATCAAAAGGTATGCTCCAAGCATAAAAGACCTCAAAAAGGAAGCTGATCATGTAACAATTGTAGGTATATTATGTCTCTCATAGTTTTAAAGCTACCAACACCTATCAGTAAATATTTTTTTAAGGATATTAACACTTTGGAATAAGCAATATTCTACTATATATTTAATATAACATGTTCTTCCTTCATGATTAGAAGAAGAAAATTTTATAATCAGTTTTGTTCAATGACCAAAATATCATATTAGATATGTGACTTAAGTGTAGCCAACCTTAAATAGACTATAATTGATATAAGAGATGACATTACATTTGAATAGATGACTTGCTTTTCTCATTCAACCTCACAGCCAACATACTTAATACTCCCTCTTAAATATTGTCTTCTTCCTCACAGTACTCATTGCCAATAATAAACTCATTTTCCCTAAAAAAAATTGTTGATGAAATCGATTAAGAATATACCTTCGACTATTCTCATGAACCCACGTATTGTTATTTATATTAACCAGAAATAAAGAATAAATTAAAAAAGAAACAAACAGGTTACCATTTGCTCATTGATTGTCATTCAAAAGACCATGGTATAGAAAGATAATATCATTATCGAATAGGAACAGGAGTGCAAAACCATGGGAAGATCCTCTACTCCATTCAGCTCAACCACGCTTGAGATATCATTCTCAAATCACTCATGCTATCATGCCTAGCCGAAAAATGTACCTGGTTATCATTAAAGGAAATCGAAACATGTAACTATTTTAATAAAATATATAAATTACAAACAATTGTACCTTCGAGAGAAAGAAGAAGCTGGAAACAGACATGAGCTATCTCTGGCGACCCATCTAATCACTCGTCGTGGACGCTACATCTGTGGTGGCGCTGCTAGTGTTGATTCAGAAGTAAAACAAACCGATGTCTTAGGATTGGATGATGATGATGAATGAAATCTAGGTTTTGAGGAATTGAATTTAGGAACGTGAACGGATTTGGAAGAGACGCATTCAGGTTTTACGAAACGATAAAGGAAATGGGAGGGCTTGCGGAGCTGATGGGAAATGTAAGGGAATTTTGGGGATTTCAGAAAGACGCGGTTGAATTTAGTTCATTGAATTTACATTGTTAGTAGTAGAGATATATAGACTTATATATAGTGGGCCTAAATAAGACTGTAGTCTCTTATCTATAACATATACACACACACACAGTAACTTATATAATATAATATAGCATAAATAACAACTTTTATATACAAAACATATATAAACCTATATAAACTAAACTGTTATTAAGGTATATACTTACAAAAAATATTGTATATATATATAACATCTGATAAGAGGTTAGGTTTAGCGTCTCCTGTGGGTAGGCAGTAGAACCATACTCAAGGAAGAATGATAAACGTTAATGTTTCATGCGTTATTGTGCAAGCAGCAGCCGTCTGTGGACGGGATTGCATGCATCAGACCAGAGGAAACAATGAAATTAAGCGCGGAAGTTTTTTTTTCCACATAAACATTTGCCATTCTTTCAAGTAATCCGCAGCAAGGATAATAAATGTTTAGTAACTCCAAGTAAATTTCATACATGAATTTAACATATAAACAATTATTTTGCAAGTTCCAGATCATGAATTCAATGTCAAACTAGGAAACAATTGTTTCAATATGTATACTTTCTGAAAAGTATTCGCATACAATAAGTTGTTCCATATTATACAGTAGGTCAAACATTAAGGTAGAAAAATTAACTTTTGCGGAAATATAAACTTTCCAGATCCAGATCTAAGCATACAATAAATAGAATAATATTGATGATCATGATTACTATAGCAAGTTGAATAATATGAATATTAAACTTTAATCACATTAACACTAATAATCATCATCATTATTATAGTAAAATTACAAACATCATATCATAGATCTATGCTAGTTTCGTTTTATATATATTGATGGATAATCATGAATTCTAAAACCTTGCTCTGATACCACATGTAATCTTTATCTTGCAAATAACATAAACCCTAAGATCTAGAATTACATGATTATCACATATGTAATGAATCAATAAAACATACCTCCAGACATCTTGTATATGAATCAGCAATGGTTGTTGTCGAAAGTTATTTCAATGGAGAAAGGAAATGGTTTCTCTCTCTTTTCCTATATCTTTCTTTATGCGTTTTTCTATCTCCTTTGTGATGGGCAAAGGTTAATATTTATAGGTAGAGAGAGGACCAAATTTCCATATTTGTAGACTTAGTCTTGATCGTCCATCAAGATCAAGATGAGGAAAATTAACGCTCTAGATTATAACCGTTTTACTGATTAGCATATTAATAGGAAAACCCTTTAGATTCTATTGACCACAAAATGAGGAAGGAAACGTTTGAGGAAGGAAACGGTCAAACCATTAATGTTTTTGTATTAATTTCCTTACAAAATAAGGAAGGAAAACCATTAATGTTTTCGTATTAATTTCCTTACAAAATGGTCAAATTTCCTTACAGTCTCCCACTTGGTCAATAGTAAAATCCATTAATGTTTTCGTATTAAGGTCATAAGGCGCGTATGATATGCTAAACTTTTCTTTAATCAGTTATCATAAGTGTCTTTGCTAATCCAGTAGTCAATGGAAGTCATGATGTGTACATGTTATTTTGCAACATGCTTACTTCCATGTACTATGACATTGACAACGTTCATAACTAGACCGTAGATGAGCATAACTTAATGGTCACATAATGTCTTGAAGCAAAAGACTGTTTCTGTTATCATTTATCTAAATATAAATGTGTACACATTATAAAACAGAAATAAAAGATGTCCAAATTATTAAGAGCTCGATAATTGTTATGTCTGGCTAAGTACAAAATAAATGGCATAATAAGGAGATAATTAGGAACTATCTACAAGACCCATGCTATCAGTATGTCTCTGAAAGGTCTTTGGAGGTAGTCCTTTCGTGAATATGTCTGCCACTTGTAAGTCTGTACTTATCGATTCAACAACAATTTTCTTTAGTCTAACATCTTGCTTCAGTAGTAGGTATTTCAGGTCCATGTGTTTGGAACCTTTGGTTATCCTATCATGCTTGGAGAAAAAGGTTGCAGCTTCATTGTCACAGTAGACAGTTAGTGGCTTAGAGATAAAACTTAAAGTGCCAAATTGTGAGATAAAATTACGCACCATGTTCCCTGAATTGAAGCCTCATAACATGCTACGTATTCAGCCATCATGGTGGATCCGAAAAGCATCTCAGATTTCTGGCTTCTCCATGATATTGCACCTCCACATAAGAGGTACACATAGCCAAGAGTGCAGATCCTAGTGTCAGGACATCCAGCAAGGTCTGAATCATAATAACCAGTTACCTGTAGGTAACTTGATTTTCTATAGGTGAGCATGTAATTCCTTGTTCCCTTTAGGTATCTCAGTACCTTCTTTGCAGCTTTCCAATGAGCGATTCCTGGGTTACTTTGAAATCTACCTAGCATACCAACTGCATGACTGATATCAGGTCTTGTACAGACCTGTGAATACCTCAAACTCCCTACAAGAGATCCATAAGGATATTTGGTCATTTCTTCTTGTTCCACAGGAGTCTTTGGGCACTGCTCAAGAACAAGTTTGTCTCCTTTCTGCAGTGGGACAGGACTAGAGGAACAATTCATCATGCCAAATCTTTCAAGAATTTTGTCAATATATGCTTTTTGAGACAATCTTAGAATTCCTTGTGATCTATCATGGAATATTTCTATTCCTATCACATAGGAAGCCTCACCCATATCTTTCATTTCGAAATTCATTGAGAGATAATCCTTAGTTTCACGTAATAAACCAAGGTCGCTGCTAGCTAATAATATGTCATCAACATACATAATCAAAAATATGAACTTGCTCCCACTGAACTTGAGGTATATACAAGGGTCAACTATGTTTTCTGTGAAATCGAAAGCGGTAATGATTTCATGAAACTTTAGATACCATTGTCTAGAAGCTTGTTTCAGTCCATATATTGATTTCTTAAGTTTGTAGACCATGTCTTCATGTCCTTCAATTATGAAGCCTTCAGGTTGACGCATGTAGACTTCTTCTTCCAAGTCTCCATTTAGAAAGGCTGTTTTCACATCCATTTGATGTAACTAGAGATCATAATGAGCTACTAATGCCATAATAATTCTAAGAGAATCTTTCTTGGAAACAAGAGCAAAAGTTTCATTATAGTCAATGCCTTCTTTCTGATTAAAACCTTTGAAAACAAGTCTGGCTTTATATCGTTCAATTTTACCATTGCAGTCACGTTTGGTCTTGAAGACCCACTTACAACCGACTGCTTTATGTCCTTGCGGCAGTTGAACGATTTCCCAAACTTGATTATTATCCATAGATTTCAGTTCATCTTTTATGGCATCAATCCATTTAAGAGAGTTAACATCCTTAATGGCTTGTGAATAAGAAATCGGGTCCGTAGTTCCTTCAGATTCTATTAGATAAAGCATATAATCATCAGGAATAGCTGATCTTCTTTGTCTTTGAGATCTTCTTAATACTAGTTCCTGTGGTACTTCATCAACATTATGATTGGTGATAATTTCATTATGGAGTTGTTGATCATTTATTGGGTTTCCCTCATTGTGAACAGGTTCAACAATGGGATGATTCCCAATATCTTTCGAAATAGAGGGTAAGATAATGGGTACCCTTATTTCATGAATGACCACTTCTTGTTGTTTTGTACTCCCACTAATTTCACCATTTTCATAGAATTTGGCATTGCCGGTTTCAACAATTCTTGTACTATGGTTAGGACAATAAAATCTATATCCTTTATATTTTTCTGGGTAACCTATAAAGTAACCACTGACTGTCTTAAAATCCAATTTCTTTTCATTTGGATTGTACAGTCTAGCTTCAGCTGGGCAACCCCAAATTTTGAGATGTCTTAAACTAGGTTTCCATCCTTTCCAAAGTTCAAAAGGAGTATTTGGAACGGCCTTACTTGGAACTCTATTTATGATGTAGACAGTTGTTCATAATGCATCCATCCATAATGATATAGGTAAATTTGCATGACTCGTCATGGATCTAATCATTTCCATGTATGTACGATTTCTCCTTTCAGCTACACCATTCTGCCATGGAGATCCAGGCGTTGTGTATTGTGCAACAATTCCAAGTTTTTGAAGAAGTCTAGCAAAAGGTCCATGATGTTGTCCCGTTTCATCATACCTTCCATAGAATTCACCACCCCTATCTGACCTAATGATTTTCACTTTTCTTTCTAATTGCCTTTCGACTTTAGTAATGAACACTTGTACAGCATCCACTGACTGAGATTTTTCATGCAACAGATAAAGATAGCAATAACGTGAAAAATCATCGATAAAAGTGATGACCTATTTCTCTCTTTCAAAAGTTGGAACATCAAAAGGTCCATAAATATCTGTATGTATTATTTCAAGAAGTTGTGTACTTCTTGTGGCTCCTTTCTTTGTGTTTTTTGTTGTTTTTCCTTTAATACAATCAACACATGCTGTAATGTTAGCGAAGTCTAGGTCCGATAGGACACCCTTTTTCACTAACCTTTTGATTCTTTTACTGGATATATTACCCAGTTTTTTATGCCACAAGAAGTAAGAATCATTCTTGGATGACTTTCCTTTAGTTTCTTTTCCATGCAGGGTGAGTTGGATTTCAGCATTTTGTTTAAGATGAAGTTTATAAAGTCCATCAATTAATATTCCAGAACCAATAAGACTAGAATTTTTAAATAAACTAAAATTTCCATTTCCAACTTCAAAAGAATATCCAAATTTATCAAGTACACTTATAGAAATCAAATTACGGGAAATAGACGGAACATAAAGAGTTTGACATAAATCTAACTGATAACCGTTATCTAAAATGAGACGAAAAGTTCCAATAGCTTCAACTGGAGATTTATCTTTATTCCCCATGAAAATGAAATTCTCACTTGGGTTTGTGGTTTGGATCGTAATGAATCCCTACATAGAATTCGAAACATGAACATTAGCAGCATTATCAATCCACCAAGTAGAAGAAGGTACATTAGTAAGATTTGATTCGAAATGACTTACGAAACCCATTGGGTTACCTTTCTTTTCGAACCATGCTTTGCGCTTAATGCAATCTGCTTGGAAGTGTCCAGGTTTCTTGCAGAATTTGCAGACATCATCCTTCTTTTTCTTCTTGGATGGTTGAGTGGCATCATCAGATTTGGGTGGTGCTCTTTTATGCTGTGAGTTGTTCCTTTTGCCAGCTTGTTTTCCAACCCCTTGAGCGAAATAAGCAACTTTAATGCCTTACGAGCCCTACCTAGACTCCTCTTGAACCAGTTTGATAGTCAATTCATTTAGACTCCACTTTTCCGTAATAGTGTTGTAATGAATTTTGAATGGTTCATACTGAGGAGGTAAGCTAGTGAGAATGAATTGGACGAGAAAAGCATCGTCCATAACCAATCCCAAGTTCTTAAGTTTGGAAGCAAGGTTAATCATTTCAATGACATGAGCGCTCATTGAGCGAGAACCATCAAACTTCATGGTTACAAGGTTTGCCATAAGTTTCCCAAAAACGGATTTGTCTGCGGTCTTGAATCGATTTTCAAGGGATTACAAATATTCTTTTGCGCTTTCAGTTTTGAATAGGTAGGTTTTGATGTTGGTATCAATCACCATTCGTGTAACAACCCTAGATTTTGGCCTATATTTTAAAATTTGACTTTATTTTATTTTAAAACTATTTTAAACTTGTTTGATTTCAAAAATTTAATTTTTAAAAATAAATGTTAATTATTATGTGAACTATAATTTCAAACTAGTATAAATTGGTTATTTTACTGAAAAGTGAATTTCTGTTCAAACTGTTCAATCTTTGGCTTTTAAACTTCAAATTTTAATTATTTAAAATCTTAAATTTTATCTTTTATTATGAAAATAGATACAATAACATGAATACTGCTTTCGTTTCGTTGGAAATGGAATTAAATTGTGAAAGTTATGTATATTTCAATATTGTGTGCAATTTGATTTATTTAACAATTTTGTCTATTTTAAATTATATAAATTTTATTATCTTTGTCATATTTTATTTTAATATGTGTTAATAGGTTGCTTTATGTATATTTTTGTCTTCTAATATTTTTAAAGTGAAAATAATTTTTTTCCAAAATTTATTGCATTTATTTTCTATTTTTAAAAGCTAGTTTCCATTTTCTGCTATTTTCCTCATTTAAATTATATTTAATTAAACGTTATTTATTTATTTTTGTGAATGAATTTTTTTTAATGTTATTATCTATATTTATAAATATTTTCTAAGTCCATATAAATCTTCCAAGGTTTATTCTGTTTATTTTCAAATTTTCTAGACTAGTTTTCATTTTGTACTATTTTCTTATTTTAATCATATATAATTAATATTTATTTATTTATATTTTGTATATTTGTTATATTTTCGAATTCTAACTGAAATTATATGTATTTTCAGATATTTAAACTTATAAAAAGAAAATATAGAGATTTGAAAGGTTTTGGTGACTTTTTATCTCCTAAGGCCTTTTATATTCCTACCGTTTCACATTTTAACCATTTCTTTTCACTCAAATGGTCATATCTCTTCATTCTTTCAGCTGCCACCTTCATTTCACTTTCACGTATATTCATTTTCTCATTCCTGGACAAAAAAATTTCGGCCTTTGCCTTTGAGAAAAGTTTGGGTAAAATTTCTTTTTCCTTTTCTTTTGTTTTACTTTTATTCTTCTTTGATTTGAGTTTTGCACTTGCTCTTCACCTCTATAGGTTCGGCCATGCTCCTCTCCATGACCTGCCGCCTCCACCACCACCTGAGAACACCACCATCATCACCACTTCTCTGACCAAACCCCAAGCCATGCCTCCTTGTGGATTGATCCATCACCAAAATCCAACAAACTCCATAAAACTTGCCTAGACCGAACACACATCATCCACTTCCACCACCCATGGCCACCACCAACACCACCTCCACCACCTCCAGCACCACCTAATCTCTCGGCCACACCATCCCCTTGGCTGCTATAGTGAGGGCCGTGACCTATATGCCCTTGGCCGAGCCATACTATGGCCTTAAACCCTTGTATAATGCTTTGTTAGTGTAGTTCCACCACCACCCACCTTTGCACCACCTTCTAGCATGTTAAGCCGACCCTTAGCAACCCAGACCTGAACCAAAAACATTGCTTTAGACCTGTAATACACTCATGGCTGAACTCAATGTGAGTTGGAGACAAGTGCAAAACAATTCCGCTTCGATTTGTGCAGTCTATTCTATCATTGTTTATCGTATTTGCATTTGAAACTTATGTATATTATTATTGTTTGTGTGACTTGTATTCAAGGGATTTGATACTTTGGCTCCTCCACTCTTATTTGAATCGTGTTATCGTGCTTGTTTAGATCTCATTCATGCAATCGTCGTTGTGTCTCCAGCACAAAACAGTGAGTTATTCTCACCAGAAAATATGTACATATATAACTAGTGAATTGACCCCTTTTGAATCTGTAAAATGCATTATCATGTTACACCTGCTACGTTATGATTTTATGATGTTCACCCATGCTTAAACACCTATTATATTATATGTTACTGTTATATTATGTTGTTCTATTATTTTTATCAGTTTATCACACTGCAAGTTCCCTTTAGATTAGAATCACTATGGGTTGAAATGATACATACCCGAACGGACTTTAGAATAGGAAAAAATCGTTATGGGCTGAAATGATAGGCCTGAATGATTTTCAATTATTTTCATTTACTTAGGATTGCTGGTTTGAAATGATCAAACCCAGGTATCTTTGTAAATTACGGGTTGAAATGATAAATTACCCGTATCACTTTACCTAGGCTAGAAAATGAAATACAGACCCGTTGTTAAAATATGTTTTTATAAAAAAATTTAAAATATCTTAGAAATGTAAATATTATAATATTTTGATTTAAACTAAATAAAAATGATTTTTGTAAAGCATTATTGATTTTCTAAAAATTTATAAGTGAAATAAATTAATGGTGAAATTAGAAAATTTGAAATGTAAGTTATTTTGGGAAATTTTAATTTGGTGATAATTGGAATTTAAATTATATATGAAATGTGATAAATTCATGATAATTTGGATTAAAGTGAATTTAAATGATTTTTATATTATATTAATGATTTTGAATAAAGTTAAAATGTGAAATGAATGAATATTTAAGTTGAAATTTTGAAATATAACTAAAATTGGAAATTTGTGAATTTGGCTTAAAAGTGAATTTTAAGTTAAGTAAATAAAAATGGAATTAAGTTATATTTGAAAATTTAAACTTAAGTGTTAAGTTAATTTAATTTAATGAATTTATAATTTAATATTGGAATTTAATAAGTGAATTATTATTAAATTTTGATTTTTGAATGGAGGTTTAACTTTATAAAATCATGAATATAAGGGTATTTGAATGATTGTTTTAAAAGTAAAATTATATGATTTTATAAGTAAAAAATGATTTATATAAAAATATAATTGTTTGTGAAATTATACTGAATATTTGAAGTTAATTAACTGCATTTCTGAAATGCTATTAATTCTAATGTAAATGATAATACAACATTTGTAAATGCTGTAGTTGATAATAATGAACCAAATGGCTAAATTTAATTAAAGGCTATTATAGCATTTTTGTAAATGTTATAATGGTTGAATTTAACTAAGTTTATTTGAAACTAATGTAACCCTATTACAACATTTTAAATGCTGTCTTTTGTTAAATTGAACTGTTTTAAATGTGACTTTCCGTAGCATTTTCTAAATGCTGCGAAAGTAGAATTTTCATTGTTTTAATTAATTTAAGTGAACGAATGAACTTTGAAAGATTAAAATTTTGGAAATTTAATAATTTAATTATTAAATATAGTAACTTCATTTTTATGATTTAAAATGAAGTAATTTGTCTCAAATATAAACTATTTTGAAATATGATATTTTGATATTTTGAAATGGATTTTTGAAGGATATTGAATTTTGAAATGATATTTGATTTCGAAGTATAAAATACCATTTTGAAATTTTAACCACGGGATGTATTTAATTTATAGTTTAACTGATCCTTAAAGGATGGGCGATCCCAAGCATCCTTTGAGTTATTGTGCATTTCTACTACAGTTCACTTGAGTTGGTTTACATTATATAAGTATATATTGTCCTGACTCGAGTGTTTTGTGTTTAACTTTACGCTCGGGTCAGCCTGAGTATTTACAGCTTAGCTTTGGATTTCTTTCTGGAGCTAGGAATCGCTGGAGATTCTGCTTGTCTAGTTATCTGTTCCTTTCAGTTCAGTTGTTCTATTTCAGTTCTGGTATTCATAAACTTCTATTTATTTGAGATTTCTATTTTATATGTTTTCAAGTAGATATTATGTATTATGTTTTGAGATTTTGTTATAGTAGCTTCATGAACTACTATGATTTTTATATTCCGCTGCGAGTTATTCTGATATGTTCTGTGTCTGTGATTCTGTGTATTTGATTTCATTTGCTCCAAATTTATTTACAATCTGTTATTTTGAATTATTCAAGCCAGACATGTGTGGATTATTGTCGATTTGAATGGTCCAAAATAGTGGGTCGTTACAATTGGTATCAGAGCTTTGGTTTTAGGCAAACCTTAGCCCACGGAGCAAAAACTCATTAGAGATAGGGTAGAAATACCCTAGAATGAGTGAAATCAATCTCAGAATCATTCCTTTGTGAGAGAACGTATTTTCGAAGTATAAATGATTTTCAAATGATTTTCAAAGGATTTTTTTAAAGATTATTTTGATATAAAATTTTCTTGTTTTGAAATAAAATTTTCTGGACTTTATCCCTTTCGTATCCACCTTGTTTGTAATTTCTTCGATTAGGATTCCTTTGAATTTTGGAACGCTTCCACTTGCTCTGAAATCCATTCCGGTCTCCCCTAACTGTATTCTTTTGATTTTTGGAGCATTCCATAACTCCACTTTGAATGACCTCTATAAAGATCGGCGGTTCCGCCAATTTTTGAATGATTTGTAAAAGGGTGAAACTCCCTTATAATTGCCATTGATTCACTGGAGATTTCTGTATCCTCGGTTTACGATGTTTTCTATCTTCTGCTATATTTAGATTCTATCTCTAGCAATCGAAGGTCGATTTGCCTTAGATTTCGCATCGATTATATTCCTGAAGTCACGGTTGACCCTGTAAGGTCGCCCGCGATTTATATAGGCTTATCCATCTTCTATTTGGTAATTTAATGATCTTATCTTCGTTCGAGCTTATCTTCGAATCAGAATTCTATTTAATTATAGTCCCTCTAAATTTGAATCTCTATTTTGCTTTGAAATCCATCCTTGAATCATCCCTTGAAAATTTGAGGTTGATTGTATTTTGGAATTTGTGTATACATCGAAATTGTTATTTTGATAAGGATGACCATATTTTATATATAAAGGTGAAATGTTTTCGATAAGAATTATATATCATTTTAAAATTGAGAATTTAAAGTTTTGAATGGATTTGAAATTTTGAAAATTTATAAGGAATGGTTTCATGTAAATTGATTTATAACTGAAGATTTTGAATCTGAATTTGAGTGATTTAACTCCGGCATTTTTGAAATTGGTTTTAAGATTTTGAAATAATAAATAATATGATTTGAAAGTATTCTCCGAATATGAAATGTTTCAAATGATTTTAATGAGTTTCAAATGATTTCGAAGAAATTTCAAAAGAAGTTGAGAAAATAGAAGTCCAGAACCCACTAATGTCGCTGGAAAATAATTTCGGTGATGAATGCATGCATCATCGACATTGATTTTCAAGTTTCTGAGTGGGGGAGAGGCCACTTCGGTAGCTTTGCTATGCGATTGATTTGTGAAACCAATTTTGATTTCAAATTCCTAAGTGTGATGTGATATTCGAAAGATATATGTATATATATTTGAACAATTTGAAATGAGCCGGTGTTCAGTCCTTGAGTTTTGGATTTGATTTGATATAACCCTATTTTTGGAATTGATTTACTGATTTAATTGTGATTTCCAACCTTAGAATTGAAATATGATTTCTTCGACTATTTTGAGGTTCGAGCACTTCCAAATCAAGGTTAACTTTTCAAAAGCTAAGAATTTTGAAGTAAAGCATATAAGTTTGGTATGTATGTTTAAAGTATGTACTAATCTGATTTAGATAAGTTGAAACTGTTTTGTTAAGTAAACGAATAAAGCTATTTTGAATTTACTAATATGAAATTTAGATTTGAAATGTTTGAAAATTTGTCTTCAAATATTTTGAGAAAAATAAATAATTTAGTTTAAATGTTTAATTTAATAACATCTTTATGAAACTATATATTTAACAAGACGGAATAGATAAATAAGTTGTACGTATGCTGTTTTATCCGCATAATTAAATTGATCCAAGTTTGAGTACACAAGTTCGAGGTGAGTTACACCATTTCGTGTTAGGATTTTTCATTTGATTCTTGATGGCGAATTTTTGATATGGATTTTGGACTTGATTCTAGAATTCTGTATCATAGTATATGGCTATGCAAGGAGACTGATGGTTTCTAGTCGAGAAACCATATCGAAATCCGCATTAGGGAAGTCGAATGGACAATACTAGTTCAAAAGTGAACTTGTGTGATCGAGCGAGCGATCGAATGTGATTTTGCGAAATGATGACATATGTACATCTTATATTCTTATGTCATTGATATACTTGCCGCTGAAATTGGAAGTTGTTGGGTTGGATATCTTTGTAATATAATTGGAATTCTTTCTTTTATGAAAAACTACTATCAATTTAAAACCATTTTTCAAAACTATTTTTCTTTTATTCTTCTCAAACAAACTGTTTTATTCTATTTTACATACAAACTATTTTACAAACCATTTTATTTACAAAACTATTCTACAAACTATTTTTCTTTTTATACAAAACTATTCTAAAATTAAAACCTTTTAGTAAGCAAAAATGTTCAATCCCATATGGCTTTCCATGCAACGAAATTTATTTTTGAAAATTTTGATCCTTATACAAGATAAACTTTATGTAAGTATAAGATGATTTTGAAAACCATTGATTTTGATAAATGAATAATTGAAGCTTATATTAGTATGAAAGGATATTTGGTTTACCTGTAATTTTAGTTTATTTAAAAATAATGGATTTATGAAATAAATATTTCAACACTAAGTAATAATGAAGTAAAATTTGAGATATATGAAATTAAAAAAAAATAGTTTTGAAATATGTTATATTTAAGCCTTGAAACATATTTAAGACTTAATAGTTTATTTTGTAAATCAAATCTATATTTGAAATTTGATAATATTTGAAATGGTTTTGTTGGAAAACTAAATTGAATTGAAACTGATGGTTTGAATTGAATTAAAATTGGAAATTTTAGATTTTGGTTTAATTGAATAAATTTGTGAAATGTAAAGAATTAAGGGAATGTTTTATGATTTCAAATGTATGATTTCAAATTGTTATGATTTTCAAAGTGAAATGATTTCAAGTATTTGGTTTCGAAAGATTTACAACTTTGAAAGTATTATGATTTTTGAAGTAAATATATGTTTTAAATGGAAATGAATTTGTTTGACCTAAATTTTGTTGATATGAAAATTTAGATTATTTTCTAAATCTATTGTTTAAGAAACTTTGAAACTAAATTTATGTAATTTGGAAGAAATGATTTGGTGAAATCATATATGATTTTGAAGCTAAATTGATATTGAAATGGTTTGAAATTGAGAAATTTGTTTATTTAAATACTTCGATTTGGGAGTTATCGAACTTATATAAAAATTTGGTTTGTATAAGTATGATGTTGATTCGAAAACTATGGATTTGAAAAGGTACTCAATTTGAAAAGTGAAATCTTATATAATTGAAGTCTATATAAGTGTGATTTGATATACTATTGATTTTGGAAAGTATTTGATCTGAAAATAAAATCTTATATATAATGAACTTTATATAAGTACGATATTTGAAAGTGATTTGAAAAGGTACTATATGATACATATTTTCGAAGTAAAGATATGGAAAGTGTCTTCTGCTTGATATCCGCTTTGTGGCCACATTGTGGATTCATTCTATCGATATTTCTCTGATTTTTGGTTTTTCGGATATGATACTCGAGTGTCCATCGAATTCCATGGCGTTACCCATGGTCTTACGAGCGCGACTACATAGCGCAACTGCCTGGCTGAGATGGCCTAGGGGTACGGATTGTTTCCTGGGGGATCCAGGCGTAACCATTGTGTATCCTACATCTATGTAGGTCGCATTAGTAGCGAAACCACCTGGCTGAGATGGCCTAGGGGTACGGATTGTTTCCTGGGGGATCCAGGTGTAACCATTGTGTATCCTGCATTCTACTAGTCATCATGGCGTAACTCGCAGGGCTGAGAAAGCTTACGGGTATGGATTGTTTCCTGGGGGATCCAGGCGTAACCATTGTGTATCTGCGAACCATGGTTAGACAAAGGTTTTGTTTGTTTTTGTTTGGATTGTACTTTCCATAACTGTTTTTAAAAGGTTTTCCAGTATTTTCACTGGGTGTTGAAACAAGTCTACTAAGTACCTGGAGAATTCTAGCTTTGCGCTTGATCAACGCACTGCCAGAGTCTGCAGGAACGAGGATAAACTTGTCAAGACATCGAGTTATAATATTATTTTGATAAAATATTATATAAATGATACTTTGATCAGTTATTTCCTTTTTTAAAGGATTTTAAAGTGTTTTAAATATTTTACCTCTTTAACCAACAATTTTAAATAATGGTTCATTCTTCTCTTTCAACCTGCTTTCCCTCCTAGCTGCTTTTCTTCCCTACCTTCTTTCGGGATGTCTTCCAACCTATTTTTCTTTCTAGTTGTTTCCCAGCTTCCTTCCTTTTCGAGGACGAAAAGATTTGAGTGGGGGAGAGTGTAACAACCCTAGATTTTGGCCTATATTTTAAAATTTGACTTTATTTTATTTTAAAACTATTTTAAACTTTTTTGATTTCAAACATTTCATTTTTAAAAATAAATGTTAATTATTATGTGAACTATAATTTCAAACTAGTATAAATTGGTTATTATACTAAAAAGTGAATTTCTGTTCAAACTGTTCAATCTTTGGCTTTTAAACTTCAAATTTTAATTATTTAAAATCTTAAATTTTATCTTTTATTATGAAAATAGATACAATAACATGAATACTGCTTTTCGTTTTGTTGGAAACGGAATTAAATTGTGAAAGTTATGTATATTTCAATACCGTGTGCAATTTGATTTATTTAACAATTTTGTCTATTTTAAATTATATAAATTTTATTTTCTTTTTCATATTTTATTTTAATATGTGTTAATATGTTACTTTATGTATATTTTTGTCTTCTAATATTTTTAAAGTGATAATAAAAATTTTCCAAAATTTATTGCATTTATTTTCTATTTTTAAAAGCTAGTTTCCATTTTCTGCTATTTTCCTCATTTAAATTATATTTAATTAAAAGTTATTTATTTATTTTTGTGAATGAATTTTTTTTATGTTATTATCTATATTAATAAATATTTTCTAAGTCCATATAAATCTTCCAAGATTTATTCTGTTTATTTTCAAATTTTCTAGACTAGTTTTCATTTTGTACTATTTTCTTATTTTAATCTTATATAATTAATATTTATTTATTTATATTTTGTATATTTGTTATATTTTCGAATTCTAACTGAAATTATATGTATTTTCAGAAATTTAAACTTATAAAAAGAAAATATAGAAATTTGAAAGGTTTTGGTGACTTTTTATCTCCTAAGGCCTTTAATATTCCTACCGTTTCACATTTTAACCATTTCTTTTCACTCAAATGGCCATATCTCTTCATTCTTTCAGCTGCCACCTTCATTTCGCTTTCACGTATATTCATTTTCTCATTCCTGAACAAAAAAATTTGGCCTTTGCCTTTGAGAAAAGTTTGGGTAAAATTTCTTTTTCCTTTTCTTTTGTTTTACTTTTATTCTTCTTTGATTTGAGTTTTGCACTTGCTCTTCACCTCTATAGGTTCGGCCATGCTCCTCTCCATGACCTGCCGCCTCCACCACCACCTGAGAACACCACCATCATCACCACTTCTCTGACCAAACCCCAAGCCATGCCTCCTTGTGGATTGATCCATCACCAAAATCCAACAAACTCCATAAAACTTGCCTAGACCGAACAAACATCATCCACTTCCACCACCTATGGCCGCCACCAACACCACCTCCAGCACCACCTAAACTCTCGACCACACCATCCCCTTGGTTGCTATAGTGAGGGCCATGACCTATATGCCCTTGGTCGAGCCAACCTATGGCCTTAAACCCTTGTATAATGCTTTGTTAGTGTAGTTCCACCACCACCCACCTTTGCACCACCTTCTAGCATGTTAGGCCAACCCTTAGCAACCCAGACCTGAACCAAAAACATTGCTTTAGACCTGCAATACACTCATGGCTGAACTCAATGTGAGTTGGAGACAAGTGCAAAACACTTCCGCTTCGATTTGTGCAGTCTATTCTATCATTGTTTATCGTATTTGCATTTGAAACTTATGTATATTATTATTGTTTGTGTGACTTGTATTCAAGGGATTTGATACTTTGGCTCCTCCACTCTTATTTGAATTGTGTTATCGTGCTTGTTTGGATCTCATTCATGCATTCGTCGTTGTGTCTCCAGCCTAAAACAATGAGTTATTCTCACCAGACAATATGTACATATATAACTAGTGAATTGACCCCTTTTGAATCTGTAAAATGCATTATCATGTTACACCTGCTATGTTATGATGTTCACCCATGCTTAAACACCTATTATATTATATGTTACTGTTATATTATGTTGTTCTATTATTTTTATCAGTTTATCACACTGCAAGTTCCCTTTAGATTAGAATCACTATGGGTTGAAATGATACATACCCGAACGGACTTTAGAATAGGAAAAAATCGTTATGGGCTGAAATGATAGGCCTGAATGATTTTCAATTATTTTCATTTACTTAGGATTGCTGGTTTGAAATGATCAAACCCGGGTATCTTTGTAAATTACGGGTTGAAATGATAAATTACCCGTATCACTTTACCTAGGCTAGAAAATGAAATACAGACCCGTTGTTAAAATATGTTTTTATTAAAAAAATTAAAATATTTTAGAAATGTAAATATTATAATATTTTGATTTAAACTAAATAAAAATGATTTTTGTAAAGCACAATTGATTTTCTGAAAATTTATTAGTGAAAAAAATTAATGGTAAAATTAGAAAATTTGAAATGTAAGTTATTTTGGGAAATTTTAATTTGGTGATAATTGGAATTTAAATTAAATATGAAATGTGATAAATTCATGATAATTTGGATTAAAGTGAATTTAAATGATTTTTATATTATATTAATGATTTTGAATAAAGTTAAAATGTGAAATGAATGAATATTTAAGTTGAAATTTTGAAATATAACTAAAATTGGAAATTTGTGAATTTGGCTTAAAAGTGAATTTTAAGTTAAGTAAATAAAAATGGAATTAAGTTATATTTGAAAATTTAAACTTAAGTGTTAAGTTAATTTAATTTTATGAATTTATAATTTAATATTGGAATTTAATAAGTGAATTATTATTAAATTTTGATTTTTGAATGGAGGTTTAACTTTATAAAATCATGAATATAAGGGTATTTGAATGATTGTTTTAAAAGTAAAATTATATGATTTTATAAGTAAAAAATGATTTATATAAAAATATAATTGTTTGTGAAATTATACTGAATATTTGAAGTTAATTAACTACATTTCTGAAATGCTATTAATTCTAATGTAAATGATAATACAACATTTGTAAATGCTATAGTTGATAATAATGAACCAAATGGCTAAATTTAATTAAAGGCTATTATAGCATTTTGTAAATGTTATAATGGTTGAATTTAACTAAGTTTATTTGAAACTAATGTAACCCTATTACAGCATTTTAAATGCTGTCTTTTGTTAAATTGAACTGTTTTAAATGTGACTTTCCGTAGCATATACTGAATGCTGCGAAAGTAGAATTTTCATTGTTTAAATTAATTTAAGTGAACGAATGAACTTTGAAAGATTAAAATTTTGGAAATTTAATAATTTAATTATTAAATATAGTAACTTCATTTTTATGATTTAAAATGAAGTAATTTGTCTCAAATATAAACTGTTTTGAAATATGATATTTTGATATTTTGAAATGGATTTTTGAAGGATATTGAATTTTGAAATGATATTTGATTTCGAAGTATAAAATACCATTTTGAAATTTTAACCACGGGATGTATTTAATTTATAGTTTAACTAATCCTTAAAGGATGGGCGATCCCAAGCATCCTTTGAGTTATTGTGCATTTCTACTACAGTTCACCTGAGTTGGTTTACATTATATAAGTATATATTGTCCTGACTTGAGTGTTTTGTGTTTTACTTTACGCTCGGGTCAGCCTGAGTATTTACAGCTTAGCTTTGGATTTCTTTCTGGAGCTAGGAATCGCTGGAGATTCTGCTTGTCTAGTTATCTGTTCCTTTCAGTTCAGTTGTTCTATTTCAGTTCTGGTATTCATAAACTTCTATTTATTTGAGATTTCTATTGTATATGTTTTCAAGTAGATATTATGTATTATGTTTTGAGATTTTGTTATAGTAGCTTCATGAACTACTATGGTTTTTATATTCCGCTACGAGTTATTCTGATATGTTCTGTGTCTGTGATTCTGTGTATTTGATTTCATTTGCTCCAAATTTATTTACAGTTTGTTATTTTGAATTATTCAAGCCAGACATGTGTGGATTATTGTCGATTTGAATGGTCCAAAATAGTGGGTCGTTACAGTTGGTATCAGAGCTTTGCTTTTAGGCAAACCTTAGCCTGCGGAGCAAAAACTCATTAGAGATAGGGTAGAAATACCCTAGAATGAGTGAAATCAATCTCAGAATCATTCCTTTGTGAGAGAACGTATTTTCGAAGTATAAATGATTTTCAAATGATTTTCAAAGGATTTTTTTAAAGATTATTTTGATATAAAATTTTCTTATTTTGAAAGAAAATTTTCTGGACTTTATCCCTTTCGTATACAGCTTGTTTGTAATTTCTTCGATTAGGATTCCTTTGAATTTTGGAACGCTCCCACTTGCTCTGAAATCCATTCCGGTCTCCCCTAACTGTATTCTTTTGATTTTTGGAGCATTCCATAACTCCACTTTGAATGACCTCTATAAAGATCGGCGGTTCCGCCAATTTTTGAATGATTTGTAAAAGGGTGAAACTCCCTTATAATTGCCATTGATTCACTGGAGATTTCTGTATCCTCGGTTTACGATGTTTTCTATCTTCTGCTATATTTAGATTCTATCTCTAGCAATCGAAGGTCGATTTGCCTTAGATTTTGCATCGATTATATTCCTGAAGTCACGGTTGACCCTGTAAGGTCGCCCGCGATTTATATAGGCTTATCCATCTTCTATTTGGTACTTTAATGATCATATCTTCGTTTGAGCTTATCTTCGAATCAGAATTCTATTTAATTATAGTCCCTCTAAATTTGAATCTCTGTTTTGCTTTGAAATCCATCCTTGAATCATCCCTTGAAAAATTTGAGGTTGATTGTATTTTGGAATTTGTGTGTACATCGAAATTGTTATTTTGATAAGGATGACCATATTTTATATATAAAGGTGAAATGTTTTCGATAAGAATTATATATCATTTTAAAATTGAGAATTTAAAGTTTTGAATGGATTTGAAATTTTGAAAATTTATAAGGAATGGTTTCATGTAAATTGATTTATAACTGAAGATTTTGAATCTGAATTTGAGTGATTGAACTCCGGCATTTTTGAAATTGGTTTTAAGATTTTGAAATAATAAATAATATGATTTGAAAGTATTCTCCGAATATGAAATGTTTCAAATGATTTTAATGAGTTTCAAATGATTTCGAAGAAATTTCAAAAGAAGTTGAGAAAATAGAAGTCCAGAACCCACTAATGTCGCTGGAAAATAATTTCGGTGATGAATGCATGCATCATCGATGTGACGACCTGGAATTTTTGTATATTTGAAATTGGAATATTTAATTAATTTAAAATATTCAGAGGTTAATTACCAACTTAAATTTCGAATATGACTGTTTATTGGGTAATTTAATTGTTGAATTTAATTATCGGAATTGGGTAAATTATCGAATCCGGAGTTTTGAGCTTGTTAAAAATAATTTAAAGGTTTGGAAAATTCATATTAATAATACTGAAGGTAATCTAAGTGTTAAAATTGAATTTGAAAGTATTTTGTTCAGCGTTAAAAATATATATCGATTGAATTGAATTTAAAAATAGCCTTCCGAGACACAGTCTCGGAATTCGACGAAACCAGTTCCATTAGATCCGTAATATTAAATTATTTATGGATTTCAAATTTTGTAATTTTTGGAGCTATCGTGTGATCGTACAAGGTTAAAGCGTTGAGAAAATAATTAATCGTTTTAAATCTAAATATCCTACATCAAATCACAGCCGTACTTTTCCTTTCAGCTTCTCTAAGACGCTTCTTTTACCTTCTTGAACATGATCTTATCTTGCTTCCTTTAAACACGAGAAGCCTCACCCTTTCGTTTTAAAACTGCATACCTTATCTTCCTTCAGGAAAATCAAAACAGTTCGTAACCTAAAAGAAAGGGACAGGCAATGTTTTTCTGTTCGAAAGCAACCCCTCCTCTCCTTGTTAAATTTAAACAAAACAAGTGAATATTTTAGGCGATTTCAAATCGCGATCGCCTCGATTTCGAGAGGGTTCCGGTAGCTTTCGAATTGGCATCGACTGAATTTTTGAGTTCGACTTGGAAGAGAGCCGCGTGAAGCTGGGTGGAGGCGGCAGGCACGATGAAATAGAGGTGGCCGAAGTCGATTCGTATCGACTTTTAGAGGGGAAGATCGCGATGTCTCTTATCGTCGTGGGTGCGGCGACTTCGATTTAGGGCAAACTGAAAGTCGAGACTGGGCACAGCACAAGGCGAGGGCTGGCGTTCAAATGGGCTATTGTAGTTTCGGCGAAGTCGAATGGATGAGGAGGCGACTCGGTGTTAGGGTCCACGTCGACTCTTGGGCACGAATTCTGGAAGCTCGAGATCGAAGGGTGAAGGGCGGTCTCGTTCTGGTTTTGATGGGTCGCGTTTGGATAGGGTTTCACTAGCTTTTGGTCGAGGCGGTGACGTTTCGAGCTGGGTAGTGGCTAGGGTTTCAGTAGCTTTGAGGTAATCGCTGTTTATTTCTTTTGATTTTAATCAAATTAAATTACTGCATATATGAAATTATGTAAGCCTTCGAAAATAAAATTTGTTAATGTTGAAATTATAATAGTTACTGTTATGCAGTTTCAGTTTAATATGTAAGCTGGAAAATTTAAATGCAGTATATATATATACTATAAAGGTAGTTTTATTTAATAGAACTAATTTAATTTATTTTGGTCACTAAAAGATTTTTTAAGGGAAAATTATGTAATTAAATTATTAGTTAATTAAATTTATAAATGGTAATTTATTTCTCGATAAGATCAAATGTTAATAAACTGTAAATGTTTATACAAGGTCCAAAACCGTGAAAGAAATAGCTGGTTTGGTCGGATTGCAAAATCAAAGGTGAGTTAATCTCACTCAGCTGAATTTTATCTTAAATTTAAATGGTTAAATTTAAATAATTGATTGAATGGTTGCATTGATTGAATATGCTATATTATATATAGTAGTATATAGCAATATATACATATTGGCATATGTATATATTGGAGTTGTTGATATTCCCGCATTTATATAGCGGATGAGACCCTATGCGCCGCATAATAGCGGATGATATTTTATAAAACCCATATACCGCGATATTCCACTTTGAAGTGGAATTGGTATTGTGCTAACATCTGTGGATGCAGGGAAACAGGTTGGAGGGATCCAACTGGATTCCTCAAAATATTTAATTTTGTTAAATATTCTGTGATATGATTTTTGATATCCTGTGATGAATTATATGGATAATTGGATGTTATGGTTTGGTTGGATCGATTTGGATGTGCTGAATTATCAAAATCTCTAGAATGGAATTTTTGAAAAGAAATAAAAGAGTAAATTTTAAGTATAATAATTATAAAGAGTTTGGAATAAATTTGAGAATAAATCTGATTAAGAATAAAAGTGATTTCCAAAATTCTAATAAATATGGAAAAGAGGAATTTTGAATAAACAGAGAAATATTGAATTTAAGGAAAACTTATGTGATATTATTTAAAGGAATAAATAATTTATTTTAATTCAATGTTTAAATGTAATTAAAAAGGAAGAAGGAATTTGGGAAATCTGAAACTTGTGTTCAGTTTAAAGATTTTAAATCATAATGAGAAATAAAATCTGGAAGTTAATGAATTTGGAAATAAATGGATTAAGTAAGGAAATTTATTTCAAAGTAAAATAAATTGGGAAATCAATTATAAATTTGATTTAAATACTTTGGGATTTGGAATTTAAAAGAGAAGTGAGATTTTGAAATTTATAAACTGGGTTTATAAAGTAAAATAAAATATCAGGGGATATTTGAGAATATAAATTCAAGGTGGGAATTTATAAAGGGATATGAATTGGTTTAAAAATAAATGTTGATTTATTTTTAAAAGATGGAAATGAGAAGTGAATTTCTCTGGATAGCCAAGTACGTTTCAAAGCAAATTTTAATATAAGTTAAAAGTTCTAATTTGTTTAAAAAAGGCATGTTTTAGGAAATTTATTATTTCTAAAGGTTAATTTCCAAAGTAAGTATTTTCAAAAATCTTTATTTGTAGTAATTATATAAAAGTGATTTGCTATTATGTTTTAAAAGGAGAAATTTAGTTTATATTATAAAGTGGTTTATTTTAAAGTATATATTTTTAATAAAGTATTAAAGTAGTTTGATTTCAATGTTATAAAATATATTTAAAATAAAGTGTTTTTAAATTATTTTAAAATTAAAAGTATTTTGTACTTGGGGATTCAGTGGAAATAATTATTTGGGAAATGTATTCCGTAAGCGAAAACTGTTTGAAATTTGTTTTCAAATGAGCTTTGAAAATTTGGAAATATATCTTAGAAAGATATTTGGGCAAATAAATAATGTGGGAAATTATTTATTTTGTGTTGGTTGCTTGTGGATGTTAATTGATAGTTAAATAACCGACTATCAATATTGGCCAAATGCGCTGATCGTTTCGAAGAGACCGGGATCGGGTTTCCGTATACCGGGATTCTAGGTCTGGAGACTCGAATACCACTTCGATCTGGTTCGTACGTTTCGTGTAACGTGTTCGGAGTCGAAGATGGAGCTATGAAGTACAAGGGCTAGTCGCTACTAATCCTGAGGATATTTCCAAAATGGATGTAGTAGGAATAGTGCCTTCGGTTCCGTTCGGACCCGGGACGGACTTGTATGGACGAATGCTTTCGTGACATCGTCAGGTGGACGATGGGCATTCTAAGGGATATGTTCTGAAAAGGTATCGTTTAGCCTCGAACCTCATCAACCGGGAATGACTGAAAATCAGGGGTTATGCAGCAAGGCTTCGTGGGTAGCCCCCACTTGAGAGTAAGGTCATCCCTGTCTAGATGTCCCTTTTATTTCGGCTTAGTGGTGCGGTTGCTGATCCCAACCGTGGGGTGATTTTATTTGGAATTATCCAGTAAGGGATGATTCCGGCCTTGTGTTGCAGGGGAGCGGGCGTACTCCTCGGTACTGTGATCTAGGCCACGTACTGTGACAGGTGGTACCCCAGTGCCTAGTCATTCGTTGGAAATCCATTCTCCCTACGTGCCTTGTACGAGTTTTGTTTGTATTACCCACTTTGTGGCTAGTATGCCGGAATTTAATAGATGTAACAATTTTGGCTATTTTAATAAGTACTTGTGAATAGACACTGTTATAATATCAGAGGATTTTAATAAAAAGTGTTTTAGCTATCGTAAGGTAAAAAACCCGACATGTTTATTTGTGGCGTGGTCTTACGAGATGCTTTTATTTTCAAAAGGATTTTTGAAACTTTAATAATCAATTGAGTGTGATTTTCTCACGCTGGTATTCCAGACTGACTCGGGTATTGTTTTATATGATGCTCGGGTCAGACCGAGATAAACAGGTTCAGGATATGATGCTGTGGAGCTCAGGAGACGAGATGGATGCCGATACGTACTCCCGTACTTGATATTATTTTTCCGCTGTGTATTCAGTTGTATGTTATGGATGTTGATGTACTCTGATGATGTATTCTGATGATGTATTGTATAAACAGATATAGTTTTTGATTTGTGTAAAGATCTGTTGATATATATTATATTTTATTCCGCTGCGATGATTAGATTCTGATGTTGTTTTTCTATTTTTCTTCTCCTACCTCTTCTTCTTAACTAAAATGGTTCGATTTTCCGGGTCTGGGAAGTCGGGTCGTTACAGTGGTATCAGAGCTTCGGCTAGCGATAACCTTGGCTCTGGTGGAAATTTTGAGAGTATTAATAGATATGAGTGCGTATTTGTTAGTGAATATAAAATGGTTTTATATTGTGTTGACTTATTGGTTGAGTGTTTATGGATTCTGGTCGATGTGTGGGACGGCACAATATCGATAGGGGTTTCTAAACTCTTAAACAAGGTAAACCGACACAATATGGTTTTAAAATGGGGTAAATGAAATAATTTTACCCAAATTATTTTTGTATAAGAAAGAAATAATTTTTATAAATTATTATAGTTATATTTGGATGTTTGGTTGTTAGATGATGATAATAAATTATTATCATTAGGAGGAAATTGAATAAGAAATTGAAAACTTATATCCAAAGTTAAGAAAAACAATTCAGTTAATAAAGTGAAAGATGTAACTGTGAATTATAAATATGATTTATAATTGGGAATAGGATTCCAGAGAAATATTTGGAAATAAATCGGAATGGGTTCCAATTTGGAATTTTGAGAAAGGTTTAGATCCCTTGGAAGTTGAAAGCAGTTTTCAAAAGTTTTGGAGAGATTTGGAAGTTAAAAATATTTGAAAATGTTTTTAAAGAGATAAAAGCATTTAATTCTCTTTCGGTCGCTGGAAAACAACTTCGGTGATGACTGCAGCATCATCGGTGTTCATTTTCGAGTTTCCAAAAGAGGAATTGCTACCTGGATGTTTTGGGCTGGTGTTTGTTTGCAAAACTGGGTTTGGTTTTGAAATTTAAAGGGATTTTGGATATAGTTAATTTCAAAGGTGATTTTGAAATTCTGGGAAATTGTTTAAGCTCTGGAATCTTATTTAGAACTGTTTATGGAATAATAAAAATATATTGGCTAAATAAAATGTGAAATTCCAAGTTAAAGGTAAAATGTAAATAAGTCTGTGGCTTATAAAATTTGAAGTAAAATAGATAAGCCAAATAAAATTGTTTGTAATGGTAATGAATATAAAAATCCAAAACTTGAATTATAAAATAGATTGAACTTCAGTAAAATAGTTAAGTGATTTTTGAAGTAAAAAAAAAATCAAATATTGAATTGTAAAAAAGAAGTGTGCTAATTTGGAATAAATTAGTAAAGTGAATATGTTAATGGAATTTGGATTTGGTAATAAAAGTGGAAGTATAAATGAATAATGGAATTGGAGTGTAATAGTGATAATTTGAATTGTAAATAAATTCAAGTAAGCAGAAATGATTGAAGTGGCATTGTTGTTAATATAATACAATTCAGGAATAAGTATTGAATGTGGATTAGAGATTATATTGGATTCAATGAATATACCACTTATATTAAAATGGGAGAGAGTTAAAAATAAATTGAATTGGAATCAATTTAAATTGGTTATGAAACTTAAGCAATTATTTATTCTTATGGATATTGTCAAAACTGCATAAAATAAACCGTCGTTTGACGTAAGTAAAGTAAATTAAAATTCTATAAGTTGATAGAAGTTAAATAAATTGATTTTGAGATCAATTGAATTAAATATAAGTTTGATTTGCTAAAATGAGCCGAATGTGAGAAATTGAGATGTGAACCATTTAAATTGAATGTAGTCATACATAAATGGGTTGTAACAATTTAAATTAATGTTGTTAAGTTGCATGATTTTGGTACTTATTTTTTTAAATTAAGTAAGTACAGGTTCAAGGAAGCCGTATAGCTGATTTTGGGTTGCACTAATTGCTAAATAAATCACTGCTTTGCTTAAAAATGCTAAAATAAGGTATGCTTACGCAAAAATTCAAAATAGGAGATATGAACTGCATATATTGATATATATTGTGATTTCCGGCCTGAGGCCGATGTATATATACATATATTTTTGTGCATCCTGCGATATCGTAGAAGTCCCTCCGTACAAGGGAGACTCTGCCAAAATTTTCCGTAAATTTTGGGAGTTAGAAATTTTTGAAAATTTTCGTTAACGATAAATGATTTAAATTTGTTAAGAAAATGAAATTGAAACCCGATATTGAAATCTAATTCAAATGTGAATGTAAGGTGAAGCGAAATTGAAGGAACTAAAGAAGTGAAGTTTATGAATAAACTGTTAATCGAGATTTAAATTAATTAGTAAGTGGAACTAATTCAATAGTCAAATGGAAGCCAATTTGAATTCAAATGAAGTTGCATGGGCAGAATGAATAGTAATGAAAATAAACTTTGATAGTAAAGTGAAAATTAATGTAAGAAGTGTATAAATATTTATATTAAACTTAAGGATTGGAAAAATGAAATTCTTTAAGTGAAGTGGGTATCGAGAAAATTATCTAAGTGGATAATTGCATAAAGGGTTAGATTGAAAGTGGTGAAATGGGATAATTGTGAATAAGTGGATAACAATCAAAATGAATGCGAAATAAAGATAATTGATATAATTGAAATCAATCGGAATTTATACGTAGGATGTACGTATATTATTTTATTCGTATAGCTATTTGATCCAGACGTCGAGCACAGAATTTCGAGATAGTTATATCGATCCGAGTTAGGATTTTTCACTCGATTTTCGACGGCGAACCTGGATATGGATTGTTGATTGATTCTGGATATTCTCTATCATAGTTGGTGGTTATGCAAGGAGAATGACGGTTTCTGATCAAGAAACCAGATCTGAGTCTGCACTAGGAAGTCGGGTGGACAATACTAGTTCGAAAGTGAAATTGTGTAATCGAATGAGCGATCAAATTTGATATGGCGTACGAATGATATATGTGCATCGTACGGGCTTAAGTAAAGCAAATATTGAAATTTGTAAAGGAAATGTCTAAAATGATTTTGAATCCTATGATTGGATATTATTGCTTAATAGGATATACAGGTGTATAAAAGCAATGGATAAATTGGGATTTTTGATTTTAGAAGATAAATTTAATGGCCCGACAAAAAGGTATGTATTTAAATTTCTTTATGAAATTTGATTGGGTTTTTGATCCAGCCACTTGGCCTTTGTTTTATTTTTGAGATTGGGAGGCCGTAGAGCCATTTTGTAGTAGTACCGAGCTAGCCGCGCAAAGGAGACGCTGGCGAAATTTTTCGGAAATTTAGGGAGTTAGAAAATTTTGATAATTCAAAATTTGAATTCAAATTTAAATTTGAATGGATAAGTAGGTGGTATGGGTTGAACTTATGAATAAGTTTGGGAAGTTAAAAGATGATTAGTGTATCATTAATAAAAGATTGTTTGGGTATTGTTAAAACGGTTTGAATTTGGAAAATAGTTAACGGGGATTGCATCATTCTTCCTAACTGGTAATTTCAGGGACGAAATTCTTTTAAGGGGGGAGGAATGTGACGACCCGGAATTTTTGTATATTTGAAATTGGAATATTTAATTAATTTAAAATATTCAGAGGTTAATTACCAACTTAAATTTCGAATATGACTGTTTATTGGGTAATTTAATTGTCGAATTTAATTATCGGAATTGGGTAAATTATCGAATCCGGAGTTTTGAGCTTGTTAAAAATAATTTAAAGGTTTGGAAAATTCATATTAATAATACTGAAGGTAATCTAAGTGTTAAAATTGAATTTGAAAGTATTTTGTTCAGCTTTAAAAATATATATCGGTTGAATTGAATTTAAAAATAGCCTTCCGAGACACAGTCTCGGAATTCGACGAAACCAGTTCCATTAGATCCGTAATATTAAATTATTTCTGGATTTCAAATTTTGTAATTTTTGGAGCTATCGTGTGATCGTACAAAGTTAAAGCGTTGAGAAAATAATTAATCGTTTTAAATCTAAATATCCTACATCAAATCACAGCCGTACTTTTCCTTTCAGCTTCTCTAAGACGCTTCTTTTACCTTCTTGAACATGATCTTATCTTGCTTCCTTTAAACACGAGAAGCCTCACCCTTTTGTTTTAAAACTGCATACCTTATCTTCCTTCAGGAAAATCAAAACAGTTTGTAACCTAAAAGAAAGGGACAGGCAATGTTTTTCTGTTCGAAAGCAAACCCTCCTCTCCCTGTTAAATTTAAACAAAACAAGTGAATATTTTAGGCGATTTCAAATCGCGATCACCTCGATTTCGAGAGGGTTCCGGTAGCTTTCGAATTGGCATCGACTGAATTTTTGAGTTCGACTTGGAAGAGAGCCGCGTGAAGCTGGGTGGAGGCGGCAGGCACGATGAAATAGAGGTGGCCGAAGTCGATTCGTATCGACTTTTAGAGGGGAAGATCGCGATGTCTCTTATCGTCGTGGGTGCGGCGACTTCGATTTAGGGCAAACTGAAAGTCGAGACTGGGCATAGCACAAGGCGAGGGCTGGCGTTCAAATGGGCTACTGTAGTTTCGGCGAAGTCGAATGGATGAGGAGGCGACTCGGTGTTAGGGTCCACGTCGACTCTTGGGCACGAATTCTGGAAGCTCGAGATCGAAGGGTGAAGGGCGGTCTCGTTCTGGTTTTGATGGGTCGCGTTTGGATAGGGTTTCGCTAGCTTTTGGTCGAGGCGGTGACGTTTCGAGCTGGGTAGTGGCTAGGGTTTCAGTAGCTTTGAGGTAATCGCTGTTTATTTCTTTTGATTTTAATCAAATTAAATTACTGCATATATGAAATTATGTAAGCCTTCGAAAATAAAATTTGTTAATGTTGAAATTATAATAGTTACTGTTATGCAGTTTCAGTTTAATATGTAAGCTGGAAAATTTAAATGCAGTATATATATATACTATAAAGGTAGTTTTATTTAATAGAACTAATTTAATTTATTTTGGTCACTAAAAGATTTTTTAAGGGAAAATTATGTAATTAAATTATTAGTTAATTAAATTTATAAATGGTAATTTATTTCTCGATAAGATCAAATGTTAATAAACTGTAAATGTTTATACAAGGTCCAAAACCGTGAAAGAAATAGCTGGTTTGGTCGGATTGCAAAATCAAAGGTGAGTTAATCTCACTCAGCTGAATTTTATCTTAAATTTAAATGGTTAAATTTAAATAATTGATTGAATGGTTGCATTGATTGAATATGCTATATTATATATAGTAGTATATAGCAATATATACATATTGGCATATGTATATATTGGAGTTGTTGATATTCCCGCATTTATATAGCGGATGAGACCCTATGCGCCGCATAATAGCGGATGATATTTTATAAAACCCATATACCGCGATATTCCACTTTGAAGTGGAATTGGTATTGTGCTAACATCTGTGGATGCAGGGAAACATGTTGGAGGGATCCAACTGGATTCCTCAAAATATTTAATTTTGTTAAATATTCTGTGATATGATTTTTGATATCCTGTGATGAATTATATGGATAATTGGATGTTATGGTTTGGTTGGATCGATTTGGATGTGCTGAATTATCAAAATCTCTAGAATGGAATTTTTGAAAAGAAATAAAAGAGTAAATTTTAAGTAAAATAATTATAAAGAGTTTGGAATAAATTTGAGAATAAATCTGATTAAGAATAAAAGTGATTTCCAAAATTCTAATAAATATGGAAAAGAGGAATTTTGAATAAACAGAGAAATATTGAATTTAAGGAAAACTTATGTGATATTATTTAAAGGAATAAATAATTTATTTTAATTCAATGTTTAAATGTAATTAAAAAGGAAGAAGGAATTTGGGAAATCTGAAACTTGTGTTCAGTTTAAAGATTTTAAATCATAATGAGAAATAAAATCTGGAAGTTAATGAATTTGGAAATAAATGGATTAAGTAAGGAAATTTATTTCAAAGTAAAATAAATTGGGAAATCAATTATAAATTTGATTTAAATACTTTGGGATTTGGAATTTAAAAGAGAAGTGAGATTTTGAAATTTATAAACTGGGTTTATAAAGTAAAATAAAATATCAGGGGATATTTGAGAATATAAATTCAAGGTGGGAATTTATAAAGGGATATGAATTGGTTTAAAAATAAATGTTGATTTATTTTTAAAAGATGGAAATGAGAAGTGAATTTCTTTGGATAGCCAAGTACGTTTCAAAGCAAATTTTAATATAAGTTAAAAGTTCTAATTTGTTTAAAAAAGGCATGTTTTAGGAAATTGATTATTTCTAAAGGTTAATTTCCAAAGTAAGTATTTTCAAAAATCTTTATTTGTAGTAATTATATAAAAGTGATTTGCTATTATGTTTTAAAAGGAGAAATTTAGTTTATATTATAAAGTGGTTTATTTTAAAGTATATATTTTTAATAAAGTATTAAAGTAGTTTGATTTCAATGTTATAAAATATATTTAAAATAAAGTGTTTTTAAATTATTTTAAAATTAAAAGTATTTTGTACTTGGGGATTCAGTGGAAATAATTATTTGGGAAATGTATTCCGTAAGCGGAAACTGTTTGAAATTTGTTTTCAAATGAGCTTTGAAAATTTGGAAATATATCTTAGAAAGATATTTGGGCAAATAAATAATGTGGGAAATTATTTATTTTGTGTTGGTTGCTTGTGGATGTTAATTGATAGTTAAATAACCGACTATCAATATTGGCCAAATGCGCTGATCGTTTCGAAGAGACCGGGATCGGGTTTCCGTATACCGGGATTCTAGGTCTGGAGACTCAAATACCACTTCGATCCGGTTCGTACGTTTCGTGTAACGTGTTCGGAGTCGAAGATGGAGCTATGAAGTACAAGGGCTAGTCGCTACTAATCCTGAGGATATTTCCAAAATGGATGTAGTAGGAATAGTGCCTTCGGTTCCGTTCGGACCCGGGACAGACTTGTATGGATGAATGCTTTCGTGACATCGTCAGGTGGACGATGGGCATTCTAAGGGATATGTTCTGAAAAGGTATCGTTTAGCCTCGAACCTCATCAACCGGGAATGACTGAAAATCAGGGGTTATGCAGCAAGGCTTCGTGGGTAGCCCCCACTTGAGAGTAAGGTCATCCCTGTCTAGATGTCCCTTTTATTTCGGCTTAGTGGTGCGGTTGCTGATCCCAATCGTGGGGTGATTTTATTTGGAATTATCCAGTAAGGGATGATTCCGGCCTTGTGTTGCAGGGGAGCGGGCGTACTCCTCGGTACTGTGATCTAGGCCACGTACTGTGACAGGTGGTACCCCAGTGCCTAGTCATTCGTTGGAAATCCATTCTCCCTACGTGCCTTGTACGAGTTTTGTTTGTATTACCCACTTTGTGGCTAGTATGCCGGAATTTAATAGATGTAACAATTTCGGCTATTTAATAAGTACTTGTGAATAGACACTATTATAATATCAGAGGATTTTGATAAAAAGTGTTTTAGCTATCGTAAGGTAAAAACCCGACATGTTTATTTGTGGCGTGGTCTTACGAGATGCTTTTATTTTCAAAAGGATTTTTGAAACTTTAATAATCAATTGAGTGTGATTTTCTCACGCTGGTATTCCAGACTGACTCGGGTATTGTTTTATATGATGCTCGGGTCAGACCGAGATAAACAGGTTCAGGATATGATGCTGTGGAGCTCAGGAGACGAGCTGGATGCCGATACGTACTCCCGTACTTGCTATTATTTTTCCGCTGTGTATTCAGTTGTATGTTATGGATGTTGATGTACTCTGATGATGTATTCTGATGATGTATTGTATAAACAGATATAGTTTTTGATTTGTGTAAAGATCTGTTGATATATATTATATTTTATTCCGCTGCGATGATTAGATTCTGATGTTGTTTTCCTATTTTTCTTCTCCTACCTCTTCTTCTTAACTAAAATGGTTCGATTTTCCGGGTCTGGGAAGTCGGGTCGTTACAATCGACATTGATTTTCAAGTTTCTGAGTGGGGGAGAGGCCACTTCGGTAGCTTTGCTATGCGATTGATTTGTGAAACCAATTTTGATTTCAAATTCCTAAGTGTGATGTGATATTCGAAAGATATATGTATATATATTTGAACAATTTGAAATGAGCCGGTGTTCAGTCCTTGAGTTTTGGATTTGATTTGATATAACCCTATTTTTGGAATTGATTTACTGATTTAATTGTGATTTCCAACCCTTGAATTGAAATATGATTTCTTCGACTATTTTGAGGTTCGAGCACTTCCAAATCAAGGTTAACTTTTCAAAAGCTAAGAATTTTGAAGTAAAGCATATAAGTTTGGTATGTATGTTTAAAGTATGTACTAATCTGATTTAGATAAGTTGAAACTGTTTTGTTAAGTAAACGAATAAAGCTATTTTGAATTTACTAATATGAAATTTAGATTTGAAATGTTTGAAAATTTGTCTTCAAATATTTTGAGAAAAATAAATAATTTAGTTTAAATGTTTAATTTAGTAACATCTTTATGAAACTATATATTTAACAAGACGGAATAGATAAATAAGTTGTACGTATGCTGTTTTATCCGCATAATTAAATTGATCCAAGTTTGAGTACACAAGTTCGAGGTGAGTTACACCATTTCGTGTTAGGATTTTTCATTTGATTCTTGATGGCGAATTTTTGATATGGATTTTGGACTTGATTCTAGAATTCTGTATCATAGTATATGGCTATGCAAGGAGACTGATGGTTTCTAGTCGAGAAACCATATCGAAATCCGCATTAGGGAAGTCGAATGAACAATACTAGTTCGAAAGTGAACTTGTGTGATCGAGCGAGCGATCGAATGTGATTTTGCGAAATGATGACATATGTACATCTTATATTCTTATGTCATTGATATACTTGCCGCTGAAATTGGAAGTTGTTGGGTTGGATATCTTTGTAATATAATTGGAATTCTTTCTTTTATGAAAAACTACTATCAATTTAAAACCATTTTTCAAAACTATTTTTCTTTTATTCTTCTCAAACAAACTGTTTTATTCTATTTTACATACAAACTATTTTACAAACCATTTTATTTACAAAACTATTCTACAAACTATTTTTCTTTTTATACAAAACTATTCTAAAATAAAAACCTTTTAGTAAGCAAAAATGTTCAATCCCATATGGCTTTCCATGCAACGAAATTTATTTTTGAAAATTTTGATCCTTATACAAGATAAACTTTATGTAAGTATAAGATGATTTTGAAAACCATTGATTTTGATAAATGAATAATTGAAGCTTATATTAGTATGAAAGGATATTTGGTTTACCTGTAATTTGAGTTTATTTAAAAATAATGGATTTATGAAATAAATATTTCAACACTAAGTAATAATGAAGTAAAATTTGAGATATATGAAATTAAAAAAAAATTAGTTTTGAAATATGGTATATTTAAGCCTTGAAACATATTTAAGACTTAATAGTTTATTTTGTAAATCAAATCTATATTTGAAATTTGATAATATTTGAAATGGTTTTGTTGGAAAACTAAATTGAATTGAAACTGATGGTTTGAATTGAATTAAAATTGGAAATTTTAGATTTTGGTTTAATTGAATAAATTTGTGAAATGTAAAGAATTAAGGGAATGTTTTATGATTTCAAATGTATGATTTCAAATTGTTATGATTTTCAAAGTGAAATGATTTCAAGTATTTGGTTTCGAAAGATTTATAACTTTGAAAGTATTATGATTTTTGAAGTAAATATATGTTTTAAATGGAAATGAATTTGTTTGACCTAAATTTTGTTGATATGAAAATTTAGATTATTTTCTAAATCTATTGTTTAAGAAACATTGAAACTAAATTTATGTAATTTGGAAGAAATGATTTGGTGAAATCATATATGATTTTGAAGCTAAATTGATATTGAAATGGTTTGAAATTGAGAACTTTGTTTATTTAAATACTTCGATTTGGGAGTTATCGAACTTATATTAAAATTTGGTTTGTATAAGTATGATGTTGATTCGAAAACTATGGATTTGAAAAGGTACTCAATTTGAAAAGTGAAATCTTATATAATTGAAGTCTATATAAGTGTGATTTGATATACTATTGATTTTGGAAAGTATTTGATCTGAAAATAAAATCTTATATATAATGAACTTTATATAAGTACGATATTTGAAAGTGATTTGAAAAGGTACTATATGATACATATTTTCGAAGTAAAGATATGGAAAGTGTCTTCTGCTTGATATCCGTTTTGTGGCCACATTGTGGATTCATTCTATCGATATTTCTCTGATTTTTGGTTTTTCGGATATGATACTCGAGTGTCCATCGAATTCCATGGCGTTACCCATGGTCTTACGAGCGCGACTACATAGCGCAACTGCCTGGCTGAGATGGCCTAGGGGTACGGATTGTTTCCTGGGGGATCCAGGCGTAACCATTGTGTATCCTACATCTATGTAGGTCGCATTAGTAGCGAAACCACCTGGCTGAGATGGCCTAGGGGTACGGATTGTTTCCTGGGGGATCCAGGTGTAACCATTGTGTATCCTGCATTCTACTAGTCATCATGGCGTAACTCGCAGGGCTGAGAAAGCTTACGGGTATGGATTGTTTCCTGGGGGATCCAGGCGTAACCATTGTTTCCTGCGAACCATGGATTTTTGAAGGATATTGAATTTTGAAATGATATTTGATTTCGAAGTATAAAATACCATTTTGAAATTTTAACCACGGGATGTATTTAATTTATAGTTTAACTGATCCTTAAAGGATGGGCGATCCCAAGCATCCTTTGGGTTATTGTGCATTTCTACTACAGTTCACCTGAGTTGGTTTACATTATATAAGTATATATTGTCCTGACTCGAGTGTTTTGTGTTTTACTTTACGCTCGGGTCAGCCTGAGTATTTACAGCTTAGCTTTGGATTTCTTTCTGGAGCTAGGAATCGCTGGAGATTCTGCTTGTCTAGTTATCTGTTCCTTTCAGTTCATTGTTCTATTTCAGTTCTGGTATTCATAAACTTCTATTTATTTGAGATTTCTATTGTATATGTTTTCAAGCAGATATTATGTATTATGTTTTGAGAGTTTGTTATAGTAGCTTCATGAACTACTATGGTTTTTATATTCCGCTGCGAGTTATTCTGATATGTTCTGTGCCTGTGATTCTGTGTATTTGATTTCATTTGCTCCAAATTTATTTACAATCTGTTATTTTGAATTATTCAAGCCAGACATGTGTGGATTACTGTCGATTTGAATGGTCCAAAATAGTGGGTCGTTACAATTCGCATAAACATCATGCTGAGCCTATTAGATCGTTCCCAATCATCATGGAGTTTATTTTCCTCAGGCGTACTTGTGTCAGTAAGTGGAGCTGGCTTTTCCTTAAGGAGAGCCATGTCCAGTTCAAGTACGCCCAAAGAAAACTCAACTTGCTCTCTCCATTCTGAGTAGTTGGTTCCATTGACTCTGATGATAGACGTAGCATGCGAATTATGGTTTGAGGGTATTGCTACTGCAGATATAAAAGAAATGTAGGCTTCTTTATTAGAATAAAACACATCTCATAATAAGAGGTTAGGTTTAGCGCCTCCAGTGGGTAGGCAGTAGAACCATACTCAAGGAAGAATGATAAACGTTAATGTTTCATGCGTTATTGTGCAAGCAGTAGCCATCTGTGGACGGGACTGCATGCATCAGACTAGAGGAAACAAGGAAATTAAGCGCGGAAGTTTTTTTTTCCGCATAAACATTTGTCATTCTTTCAAGTAATCCATAGCAAGGATAATAAATGTCTAGTAACTCCAAGTAAATTTCATACATGAATTTAACATATAATCAATTATTTTGCAAGTTCCAGATCATGAATTCAATGTCAAACTAGGAAACAATTGTTTTCAATATGTATACTTTCTGAAAAGTATTCGCATACAATAAGTTGTTCCATATTATACAATATGTCAAACATTAAGGTAGAAAAATTAACTTTTGCGGAAATATAAACTTTCCAGATCCAGATCTAAGCATACAGTAAATAGAATAATATTGATGATCATGATTACTATAGCAAGTTGAATAATATGAATATTAAACTTGAATCACATTAACACTAATAATCATCATCATTATTATAGTAAAATTACAAACATCATATCATAGATCTATGCTAGTTTCGTTTTATATATATTGATGGATAATCATGAATTCTAAAACCTTGCTCTGATACCACATGTAATCTTTATCTTGCAAATAACATAAACCCTAAGATGTAGAATTACATGATTATCACATATGTAATGAATCAATAAAACATACCTCCAGACATCTTGTATATGAATCAGCAATGGTTGTTGTCGAAAGTTATTTCAATGGAGAAAGGAAATGGTTTTTCTCTCTTTTCCTATATCTTTCTTTATGTGTTTTTCTATCTCCTTTGTGATGGGCAAATGTTAATATTTATAGATAGAGAGAGGACCAAATTTCCAGATTTGTAGACTTAGTCTTGATCGTCCATCAAGATCAAGATGAGGGAAATTAATGCTCTAGATTATAACCGTTTTATTGATTAGCATATTAATAGGAAAACCCTTTAGATTTTATTGACCACAAAATGAGGAAGGAAACGTTTGAGGAAGGAAACGGTCAAACCATTAATGTTTTCGTATTAATTTCCTTACAAAATAAGGAAGGAAAACCATTAATGTTTTCGTATTAATTTCCTTACAAAACGGTCAAATTTCCTTACATAGTCCAGATGCAATTCAACGAACCGAAATAAATATTTTGCAATAGAGAATGGAAAAGCCAAACCTTGTATCCAGAGGATAATAATATCAAGTAGCCATTTGTTTTTTTTCAGCTGGCAACGAATGGTCACAAGGAATCAAAAGGACAGACCGTTACGGTTAACCGTTTCGCATGTTTGCCACGTACCGGACACCGAAACACACCAACGAATATACCGTAATGATCAACACGACGAGATGGTCAAAGCGGTATACAAATATCAGTGGTACTATCATCCGATCAAAAGTTGACAATCGGTACCGGAAATGCTGCTAAAATGTCGAAAATAAGATAAACGGAGCAATAGCAGTCCAAATTTGATGAAACGGAAGATAACGTCTCACTCAGAAGAGGATTTACAAATTTATTATGTAAAAATATTCAGGTTTGGAAAACATTTTATTGTCATCAAATATTAACTGATTTAAATTGAAAAAAAATTACACAATAAAATAAACCTCCATATTATCAGATGAGAATTTACCATTTGCTATGTTTAAATAGACGTATTCCAAATATAATTTTTTATTTTCAAAATTTATTGTTTAAAATTTCACAAAAATTCAATTAAATAAATAAATCATTGAAATTTACGGGTCGTTACACTCTCCCCCACTCAAAACTTTTCGCCCCAAAAAGGAAGGAGGTAAGAGAATAGAAACAACCAGAAAGAAAAATAGATTGAAATACCAAATACAACAATTAATTTTAGACCATATAAACTCCATTTATGTTAAAATTGGTTTATATTCAATTAATTGATTCCAATTCATTTTATTTAATCAATCAATTTTATTATGCTCACATTTAATTGATTTCAATTCCATATATTTTCATTTAATTGATTTGTTTCAAATTTATTAACATTTATTCCAAAAATTTCACAACCAAAATTGTTTTATTTTACTCATCTATTAAATCTATTTGATCAACCATAGTTAATTCCACCTCAACATTAAATTTAAACTGTTCAAAACCATATAGATTTAATCCACTTTATTAAATCAATAACTATTTATTATATCCATATTTTATTGATTCAATTTAATGTATTTCAATCAATAGATTTGATTTCAATTTATTAGCATTTGTTACAAAATTTCCTTTTCAAAACAAAATTTATTTGATTTAACTCATTTATTTACTCTATTTACCTTCAGTTAAGTTAATTCCCGTAAAATTCAATTTCACTTTCAACTATTCTTAAGTCTATATTTGTTCTATTAATTAGCATTCTTCTTTATTTATTAAATTTATTTCACTTAACATATTTTTCCACATATATTAAGTGAAATAAACATCTCATAACCATATATTATTCAACAGTCCATTCTCTTTTTATTATTCAATTTATTATCAAAGTTATTATCCAAAGTATTATCGGTGAATTCCCTTAACAAAATATCATTTTGATATCCTATTACCTATCATAGTGTATACTATCCAATTACATTTCTGATTACATTTAAACTTTCTAGGTAAGTTATATAAATGTTTATGAGTGCAATTAACTGCTATACAAATTTTCCTTCTATCTACAACATTTATATTAAGCCAGATTTTTGTTTAAACAAATTATTACTTAAGTTTTCTTCTTGTATAACCCTTTATTATGTCCTAACATTTTAACTTTTTGAATATTTTAGGCAAGTTATATATATTAGAATGTAATTTAGTGTTATACAAATAAGTTTGTTCAAATTCATTATTTTAGGTTGGTTTAATTCCATTTATCATTTCAGATATTCTAATTATTCAAACATTTCACTTTATTGAAACCATTTCTTAATATAAAGCTTAAGATTCAAATTTCCGGTTTCACTTCTAACTATTTTGAAATAATTATATAATTATATATATTTTATAAATCAAATTACACTCAAGTTTTTATTTCAAATTTAAACCAAATTTTCAACATAAAGCATAGCAAAGCTACTAAGTGGTCTCTCCACTTTGAGACTCGAAAATGAATGTCGATGATGCTGCAGTCATCACCGAAATTATTTTCCAGCGACAAACGAAGAGAGTACAGACTTAATTCCCTTTAAAATTATCCTTTTGAAACAATTTCCATTTGAAAATACTTCCAAATAATATATATATATCAAAACTTTGAAAACCAAAATTTGAAAAGTACCAGAAATTAAATTCTCAAATCCATAATTAAAATTTTATTGCATTTTCAAATCAAATAAACCCTGTTTATAAAATTTGAACACCTTATAATAGATAACAATAGACAAATAATAATGAAAATCTAGTATTATCATTCCTAACAACCAATTCCTTTAACTATCAAATTTCGGAAAACTATACTTTTATAGAAAAAAAATACAATCATACAAAATTTTCAAATTCTGGAAACAATATTGTGTCAATTTGCGCTGTTCAAGTGTTTTGAAACTTCTATCAATAGCGTTAGCTAGACGAATCGATCGAAACCCAAAATTCAAACTTAACAGCTCAAACAACACACTATAAAACATTTTAATATTAATTAGAAATACACTCCCTCACACGATGATTCAAAAAATGGATTTCAAAACAAGGATAGAGATTCAAATTCAAGGGAACTCTAAATCAAAAGAATTCTAACTAGATGATAGGCTCGAAACGAAGATAAGATGATTAAATAACAAAAGAGAAAAGATAGATAGACTTATATAAATCGCGGGCGACCTAACCGGGTCAACCGTGACTTCAAGAATAAGGTCGATGCCAATTGAGGTGGAAATATATCCTCAGATTTATTATATAGATCAGCCAAAGTGGAGCTATGGGGCGGTCTAGAGTCAAAAAGAACACGAACATAAGAGGACAAGAATGGATTTCAGAACAAGGTAGGGGTCCAAGGTTCGAAATAATTCCAAATCAAAGGGGAAGGAATTCAAGCTCGAACGAAGGTGATTCTGTAATTAAAGTTACTCTATATGCCGAGTTTTGCTAAAAACCAGAGCTTTGATACCACATGTAACGACCCGATATTTTCAACCATTCACATCCATACATGTTGGATTTGAATTGCTCAAAATATCAGATTGTTAATTTAAAATTCGGCAAAACTCAACATATACAGTAAACAAAAATCACAGAATCACAGACACAGAGTAATATAACAATAATGCAGCGGAAACAAAAGGAATAGTAGTTCATGAAGCTACTATATATATAGCAGAGTTAAACAAGATACAATAGAAGTCTCGAATACATAGAAGTCTAAATACAATAGTCAAATACAAGATTAGAATACATCATTGGAGTCAACTGAATAACTGCAAGCTGAATAGATAGCTGGATCTCCAAGCGAAGCTCTAACTCCAAAGGTAAGTCTCGAACACTGAACCACTCAGTCTGACCCGAGTGCAAAGCAAAACACAAAACATTCGAGTCAGGATAAACATTCTTATATCAATAAATCCAACTCAAGTGAAATATCAACTGAAATACAGTAACTTAAAGGATGTTTGGGATTGCCATCCTCTAAGGATCCGTTAAACTATCTACTATGTAGTAATATACGCTATTATAATAATGTCTATAGTAAAGTAAACTATCAAAATAGCGTTAAGGCGTTACCCATATCCCCCTTAACACATTTTATATATTCCCATAGTCTATACAGTACCGTAATCTCCCCCATAACGGGCGTCGTTAGAGGGCACTCCTTAGGTATGGTACAAAACAAACTCGTAGAAGGCGCGCTAGGGTAGGTGACACGACACAACTAGGCAATGCAAGGGTAGATATACCAATTACACTTCCGGACTGGTGGTAATGCATAACAGCCACTACCGCCCACCTCGAGCCACACTCTCGAAAATCCGCAGGTGCGCATTGAATCAATCACAAAGTAATAGAATGGCATACGATGGAGTGTCTCCGATTAGAGGAGCTACCTCATTAGCCCGTCGATTGCTCCTAGTTTAGCCACCTTATGCCAACTCACGGTAGTCGGGTCCACGTATATACCTCATATAGGATCGTCGCCACCATCCTACTTCATTCTGGAATCTCCACCGCGTACACAGTTGTTAAAGTGGTTTTCGGTATCGATAGAGAGTATGCCCATATCCGATCCCGGTCTCTTTAACAACCAATCGTTATTATAACACCGTGGTCATTTAAAATAGTTTATACTTCAAAACCAAAATATCATTTCCATTTCGAACGATATCATTTTCACTTCAAATAAATCCGTTTCCAAAATCATATCACTTTCCAAAGTTATATCGCTTTCGAAATCATAAGTCTTTTAAAATCAAAACACTTTGGGAATCAAAACCTTGAAATTCATAACACTTTGAAATCATAGCTTTGAAATCATAACATTTTGGAATCCATAACACTTTCCTTTAAACAGTTTAGATATTAATAATAGGATATAAAATAAATAGTTCATAAAGTAAAGTAGTTTATAAAATAAAATAGTTTATAAAATAAAATAGTTTTTCAAAAATAGTTATAAGTTAAAATAGTTTAAAATAAAATAAATAGTATATTAAAAGTATATTAAAATAGTTTATATTAAAATGATTTATAAAGTAAAATATAAAATAGTTTTAAATATAATTTAAATTACTTTATAAAATAAAATAGGTTCCCTCATATTTTACAAATCGATTCCAAATCAACTCGAATTTCAAAATTCAAATTTAATCAACTCTCAAATCATCGATTTCAATTCGATTCAGTTTCTCAATAAACCATTTCAGATAATCGATTTCAAATACATATTTGAACCATAAAAAAAGCCATTTCAATTTCAATATATTTCAAAGCTTTAAATATTCAACATTTCAAAACTAAATTCGATAATTTCATATATATATATATATATATATCAAATTCACTTTACTGTTGTTTAGCTTTGAAATATTTACTTAATCATTTCAATAACATCTGAATACAACTTCAATTTACAAATTTAAATAAACAAAATATCCCATTTAAATTTATATAAGTTTGAAATATTCATTTAAATCACTTTTAATCAAATTCAAGTTATAACTTTTAAAATTTCAAATTTAATTAATTTCAAATCAAACTTATTTAAGTAAAATTCTTAAATAAATATAATTTCAAATCAATTTCAAATTTATCCTTCCAACCCGAATCATTAAAAAATCTATATTTGAAAATATATATATATTAAATAAATACTTAAACATATTATATATCAACATTATTACATCAACTTTAATAAATCTTTAAAATCAATATTTATCAAAACCATATATTTCTTTTCAAAACCATAGAAATCATTTTCAAAATATTTATATATAGACCAACTGTGTCTGTATATAATTTTCTATCCTATGGTCAAGTGATACAGATATTTATCATTTCAATCCGCAATTTAAATATATACGGGTATATATCTTTTCAACCTGCAATCCCAAATTCAATTTAAATGAAAATCGATTGGGTTTATCATTTCAACCCATAACGATTTTCTCCTATTCTACAGATCGTTCGGGTATGTATCATTTCAACACATAGTGAATTCTATACTAACAGGGAACTTGCAGAGTGATAACAGATATGATAATAATATAACAGGCATATATCATCAATGTAAATAACAGATAATGGTGTCAGATGTCATAGGTAAACAGATACTGATAATAGCATATATAACAATGTAAATAACTAACAGCAGCATATTTCAATTGTCTTTCCAATTGAAATCAAATTTAGTAAATATAAGAACGTTAATCGTGAGTGATTTCTCACCTTTCGAGGCTATAGAAAATAGACAATGAAATCGAGTTACGAAATGCAAGTACGACTTCCAAAGAAAAGCTAGATTGGCACGAATCGACGAACAAAGCTGATAAATGGGAATAGACGAAATCAAATTAGACTGGATCGATGAAGATAATTGATATAAGTGAACTTATATATGGCTATAAATAACTATATATATATAAAGCCATATACTAAATCCAAACATATATTAAATTTAATATATATGTATTTCGAAATCCATTATTTCAAATTAAAACACATAAAATAAAATAAATGTATTTACATAATATAATTTGAAATAAATACATATATATCCAAACTATTAAAAAATGTAAGTATTGCATATTATATAAATACACATATTTTCCAAATACTAATATAACCTATATATATATAAACAAACAAATTTATATATCTTTCATAAGTTTTATAATTATGAAAAATAAGTCATACACACTACATCTGTGAATAGCAGCTTAAAAAAATTATTTATAAAATCAACTAAGCACGCACACATACATTTCGGCTACCCAACAACATCATTGCAACTGTAAAATATAACTATGGTCATGAACCATATACAACATGTAAACAAATATATATATATATATATGCAAGGATAGATAAAGCTCAGTTATATGCCTAAATAGAGAATAGTAAATATACATACAGTACTAACATATAGTGTTGTGATCAAACACTGCTACTATACATATATATAGACTTATATATAGTGGGCCTAAATAAGACTGTAGTCTCTTATCTATAACATATATACACACACAGTAACTTATATAATATAATATAGCATAAATAACAACTTTTATATACAAAACATATATAAACCTATATAAACTAAATTGTTATTAATGTATATACTTACAAAAACTATTGTATATATATATAACATCTGATCTACAAAACTACTTATATAACTAATATACTTTAAAAAATATAAACTTCTTAAATTGTATAAAATGTATACTTTATAATACCAACAGATCACAGATAAGTTATATAACTAGTAACTAACAACTTGTCTATATGAAACTGGTATAAACAAATGTATATAATATAAACATATTACTTACTGTAAAATGTAATGCGTATAAACATATGTATATAACTAATATAACCGTATAATACTATTGCTTAAGTCATACAAACCGAGGAAACAAAACATATAACAAAGCTAATATACAGATTCTGTAAAACTATATATATAAATAACTAACGTATAATATACTACTAACATATATCATATATAAATGTAAACAGATGTAAACTTTTATATAACTAACATAGATACTACTGACCTATATACACACATACGAACATAAATTTATATATAAGATGAAATATTATAAAACTTAAATAAACTAAAATACATAAAATGATATATATTATACCTTAAAACAGAAACCAAAGTCTAGGTTTGGGTTGGAAGCTTCAGCAACGAGGCAGAGGGGGATGCGGAGACCGGTGGCGGGTTTGGCGTGCCGTCTTGCTAGGTGGAAGGCGGATGAGTTAACCTAGGGAGAAGAACAAGGGGAGGGTTGCAGCTGTCACTCGATGGGAACTGTTGCTCGGCTCTTGAGGAGGCGTGGAGCATGGGCAGAGGAGGGGAAGTGGCGCAGCTAATTGGAAGGAGCATGTGGATCGGCCATTGGCAGGTCAGCGGCAAAAGGGAAAGGCAGATCTCGGTGGTGGTAACTTGTGTTCACGTGGAGAGACGAACCAGCATGCTATGAGTTGAGGGAATGAGGCCATGTAAAAAAAATTGAACAAGAGCAGGCAAATTATTTGCTTTTATGTTGTATGAAATAGAAAAGAAATGGAAGATGTAAGGTGATGTAGAATTCAAGGGAATAGGAAGCAACAGGCGATGAGGAGTAACGGGTTTAAAATAAAATATGAATGCAACATAAAATCTTTCCGTTAAGTTTATTTTCCTCTTTCTATAAGGAATAAAAGGAAATGAATAATCCAGATGCAATTCAACGAACCGAAATAAATATTTTGCAATAGGTAATGGAAAAGCCAAACCTTGTATCCAGAGGTTATAATATCAAGTGGCCATTTTTTTTTCAGTTGGCAATGAATGGTCACAAGGAATCAAAAGGACAGACCATTATGGTTAACCGTTTCGCATGTTTGTCGTGTACCGAACACCGAAACACACCAACGAATATACCGTAATGATCAGCACGACGAGATGATCAAAGCGGTATACAGATATCAGTGGTACGATCATCCGATCAAAGGTCGACAATCGGTACCGGAAATGCTGCTAAAATGTCGAAAATAAGATAAACGGAGCAATAGCAGTCCAAATTTGACGAAACAGAAGATGACGTCTCACTCAGAAGAGGATTTACAAACTTATTATGTAAAAATATTCAGGTTTGGAAAACATTTTATTATCATCAAATATTAACTGATTTAAATTGAAATAAAACTACATAATGAAATAAACCTCCATATTATCAGATGAGAATTTACCAGTTGCTATGTTTAAATAGACGTATTCCAAATATAAATTTTTATTTTCAAAATTCATTGTTTAAAATTTCACAAAAATTCAATTAATTAAATAAATAAATCACTGAAATTTACGAGTCGTTACATAAGCATCAAAGCAAGGTCATGAACTAACCGAACTGCTTTCATCATCAACTAAGCAAGAAATACAATAGTGTACAGCAAGTACAAACAAGATCAACAAAGGTGCAGTCATGTACAAGGAAAGGATTTGCAATAATCAACCAAGCGCAAAGATACTCGAACCAGCAAAAAAATAAAGTGAACAAATTAAGTAAAGCATCAATATTAGAAAAACCAATCAGAAAACATAAACAAAGCTGAACAAGTCAGAATATATTCATGCAAGTTTCAGATAATTGTTCAATCTACATATGGGGATTCAACCCCTATAAAAACCTATTTCGTCATCGGCATTGAAATAATTCAAGAACCATACAAATCGAAAGGGGTAGAAATCATACCAATCAATTACCATCAGAATTTCTCGATAGCGGAAGATGGGTAGAAGAATTGGTATTGAACAAGTCAGATTAGGGTTCTGCCACTTTGATTATCTTTAAAATCGATAAAGGTACATTGGCGATTTCGTTATCAATCAGCGCTTTGATTAGGGTTCTGCCGATTTAAAATCCTAATTCCAAAAGATCGGTCGAAGACAAAAGGAAGACAAGTTTAGGGTTTTTTTGATTTGATTTTGAGAAGAGGGAAATAAATTTTGTGAAGAGAGAAAATTTTTAGTAGAGGGAAATATATTTTGTAAAGACGGAATGAAAAGAAAATAAAGAAGGAATAATTAAGGAACGCGGTCACGAAAATAATGAGAGGGAAAATATGGAGCCAAAACTAAATTTTTTGATAACTTCAATCAGACGGTAGATAAAATGTTGTTTGAATCACAAGCATGAACATAGAGATTTCAGGGGCTATTCAAACAACAGATAATTTTTTGCATATGTTGTGTGAAACAATGGTAAATTGTAGCAGAAAATCTTCCTTATGTTGTGTGATCACTGTTGTTTGATTCACTTTGTGGCATAGTGGCAGTATATATTACTACATTAACTATTATAGTATTTTGAGATTGTAGACCGCTCATACCAGATTGATGTCTAACTCGAGATTTTATGCTTCACTTCTTATTATATCAAGTACTTTTAAATGAGTAGACTGGATAGTAGGTATGATAACACTCAGCATTGTGCATAGGCTAAGCAGGAGGCTATGCTTTCATAAATCCACTTTTAGGCTTACTATTGCTTATATTCCATTGTGTTGCACCGTGGACCTTTATTAGTGCTTTAATTTCATTTAAAGATAGTACATATGGTGTATTATTTGATGTATAAACTTTGTGATCTGTATGCATAACTATGGTGGTTCTGTTGTAGGTTGATTATTTGGTTCCTTTTAGTTATTTGTATTGATTATTATATTTATCCTTATGCTATGAGATACACGACATGTTTATTTTGTAGTTTTGTTTACTTTCCACCCTTGACAATTGCTCTACATCGGTCAAGTATTATTGCAATGCACTCTATAGGTTATATTGGGTATTGAAGTGTAGAATTGTTATCAAACTTGGTATCAGAGCTTAAGATAAGAGATTTTGACTTAGGTTAACTCACTAAAGTCTAAGTTGATATAGGATCCATTAGAGATAAGAAGGAGCTATTTCCTTAGAACAGATCGAGCAATATATAAAAAATCATACTTTTTTTTATTCTAGTTTTTAAAATTATATAGTATTGTATATATGTAGTAAAATTCACATTGCATACACGAGTACCACTTATACAGATTTTCTTGTTGAGAGACTAATCATTCTTAATGTAGATCATAAGAATTAATCGACACATAAGGAAAATGGTAAGAAACACGTTCTCAGGAGTAGACAAAGAAGGAGTAGGCTCAGGGGTGGGTAACCCTGACTTATAGACTGTGTTCATTGAGGTGGTGAGGAACATACTACAGAATGCCCAAGGAGTTTCTCCTACCGTTACTATTGGTGGTGGTGCTCCGGTGCAGGCGCCCGGAGCTAACTATGCTAAACTGAACAAGGACTATTCTTGCCTTAGTGGTTAATCGTTTCATGGAATGGAATCAACATCGAAAGTGCAAAAATGGTTGGACACCTACGAGTGTATTTTTTAGGACTTAGAGTTGGATGATGATATGAAAAGGAAGTTGGCATTTAAGCAGCTTTAGGGTAGGGCAATGAACTGGTGAAATGATGTGAAGATAGGTACTCCCTGGGATAAGTTTACTTGGAAGTAGTTTAAAGCCCAGTTCGAACAAAAGTTTATATGAGCTGCTTAACAGTCAGCGTTGTTCCAAAAATTTATTGACTTAAAGGAAGGAGACATGACTTTTTCAAAGTATGTGATTAAGTTTGACTTGCTATCGAAGTATCTCTATCTTCTATTGATACTCCACTAAAAAAGAATAAGTGGTTCATTATGGGCTTGGATGATTATCTTAGGAAATGTCTAGTGGGCCATATAGATGAATGCATCGACAAGCTTGTAGAGAAAGCTCTCTAAAATGAGAATCTATATATGAAGTCTAAGCCTATTGTGTTATTTCCAAAGAAGAGCCTAAGCTGCAAGTTGGCGGTGTGGCAAAAGGAATTGGAGCAACAACAAAGGAAAGGAGCAGTTCCAAGGAAAGAAAGGTAAATGGGAGCCTGTTTGCTTTAACTGTAATGAGAGAGGGCATCTTAGTAAGAACTACGAGAATCAGAAGATTAGCAAAAGGAAATTCTTCAACTATGATAAGGCTAGACAATTGAAGAAGGACTGTCCTGAGCCATTGAAGAATAAGTAGTTGGTATCTACCTATGCGCTTAATGTCGATCTAACTTCATTAAGTGCTCCATCGACGAAAGAGAAGGGGAAAGGATTTACTATCCAAGGTATGCTTTTGGTTTATTATATACCTATTCATGTTTTATTCAATACTTGGGTTTTATATTCATTTATGTCTAATGACTTGGTAGATAGACTGGGATTGAGAACCGAATTAGTAGACAAGCCCTTGATTGTGTCAAACTCCGTGGGAGGTACGACTAGTTTATGCATTTTTGTCATGATGTAGTCTTATCGAGTCATGGATGTACTTTTTCTTATGATTATTTTGTATTGGATTTTGTAGAGTTCAGTTTTATTTTGGGGATGGATCAGCTAAAGAAGTATAGAGTAGTAGTGGAAAGTGAGAGACAATTGGTGATTATAGGGACTAATGATGAGTAGAGATCGGAGTTTGGCTGCCTACCTGATGATGAGGTAATGGTTAGCTTTCTATATTTGCTTGAGATCTCACATAATGGGTTATCATCGGTATCTATAGCTAGTGACTATCCATACATATTTGAAGAGGTTACCGAATGGCTGCCATATAGGAAGATAGAATTTCATATTGATTTGGAGAAGGATGCCAGACTAATAGTTATGCCTTTAAGGTGAATAAGACCCAAAAAGCAGAAGGAACTAGTGAGCAAGTGAATGATCCATTGAGTAAGGGGTTCATTCGCAGAAGTATATTTGAGTTAGGGGACATGTAGTATTCTCTACTAAGGAGGACAACTCTTTGAGGTTGAATGCAGATTATGGTGAGATGAATAAAGTGATGAAGAAGAACAAGTATCCACTCCTATATATTGATGATTTATTCGACCAGCACCATGGAGCGAAGGTTTTTTCTTTGTTGGACCTTGCAATGGGATTTCATCAACTAAGAGTAGTGAGAGAATGTGTGTCGATTGTAGGTTACGTACGACATTGGGATTTTATGAGTTGTTGTTTATGCCTTTTGGCTAATTAATTGATCGACATACTTTGCTCATGAATAAAGTCTTCAGAGATCAGCTAAACTTTGATGATATTCTCATCTAGTCATGGATAGGAGAAGAATACAGCGCATTTGTGGATTATGCTTGAGGTGTTGAGAAAGCACTGATTAAAGGCAAAAATATTTAAGTGCCACTTCAAGAGGAGGGAAGTACAATTTTTTGGGCCATGTTGTTTCTGAGAAAGACATTATTGTAAACCTTGCAGAAGTATCAGTATTCAAATTGGCATTGGCCCAAGAAGATGTGAGGAGTTTTCTTGGATTAGTGGGACACTACAGATGATTCATTAAGGATTTCTTCAAGATAGCAGCATCATTATCTAATTTAACCAAGAAGAATCATAATTTTGCTGGGGATGCAAGGTTTGAACACCTGTTTGAAAGAAAGGTTAATGAGTGCTCTAGTCATTTTGGGTGGGAATGAAGGGTTGACGGTATATGCAGATGCTTGTTGTACTGGATTGGGTGCGGTATTGATGCATAAGGGTATGGTTGTTGCTAATGCAAGTCGACAGCTAAAACTGCATGAGAGGAAACGCCCGACCCATGATTTAGAGTAGAGGCGATAACATTCGCTTTAAAGTTTTGGGGGCACTATCTATTATAAGTGAGGTTTGAGCTATTCACCATTCATAAATCGTTGTAATACCTCTTCTCATAGAAGGACCTTAACCTTTACTAATAGCGATGGTTGCAGTTCTTGGCCTGCTATGGCTTTGACATTTCCTATTTGCTTGGTAAGGGAAATGCAGTCATTAATGCTCTAAGTATAATACATGGTAGCTTGGGAGCGATGTTGCTAGAGTGGAAGCAGCTTGAGTATATTGCTATTTATAGCTTCAAACTGTGATCCGTACTAGAGCCAAGGGTGTTAACAAGCTTAAATATCATACCTAATTTAGTTTAGTAGACTGGTGCTTATCAGTGATATGATGCCAGAATAGCAATGAGCATTGATAAAAATTGAGAGTGGAGTAGAGTTTGAGAAGATGAAGCAGTATGGACTCGACTATGATGGTTGGCTCAGAAACGATAGGATATTGTTTGTTCTTCATGTCGTTGAGCTAAGGGATGAGGTGCTATGTGAGTGCCATGTTTGGGATTGACTACACATTTTAGAGACAAAAAATGTATCGTGATATGAAGTAGATGTTATACTAGGAAGGGATAAAGCAGGACATTGAGGTATTCATCTTGAAGTGTATGAATAGTCTGCTAGTGAAGGCTGAATAGAAGAAGCCAGGTGGTTTACTGCAACCGATTGAAGTTCCTGAGTGGAAACAGGAATAGATTCGACGGATTTCATTGATGGATTGCCGAGAAACATAGGAGGGTACAATAGTATGTAGGTCATAGTTGATAGATTGAAAAAGAATGCCTGATTTATACCCATAAAGTTTAACATAATGACATACAAATTAACCAAGTATTATATGAATTGGATAGTGCGATTCCACGGTATGCCGAAGAGCATTATAAGTGATAGAGAGCTATTAATCAGTAGAAAATTTTGGGGGAGCTTACAAAAAGTGTTGGGGACGATGCTGCAATTGAGTATAGATTATCACTCAAAAACTAAAGGGAAGACCAAGAGAGTGAATCATCCTATAAGATCTCATGATAGCTTGCATATTTGACTTTAGGGCTCCTCGAATGATTATTTACAACTTATTGAGTTCACATACAACAGTACTTATCAGTATAGCATTGGTATGGCACCATTTGAGGCATTGTATGGTTGACGATGTAATGCTTGTTCTTGTTGGTGGGAAGCGGACGAAAAAATGATACTTAGGAAAGATATTATCATAGACACTTAAGGTTAGCAATAGATTATATTTCTTGCTTAGCTGTGCATGCTTAATGATTTATATGCTTGCTTATAGTTGCTAGGTACGAGTGGTAATTTTATTATTTGACTTTGCTTTATTGATGGATTTTTGAGAGTGAAATTCTTAAGGGGGAAGAGTGCAACGACCCATATTTTATGTATGGAAGATCGTAAAATGTTATTTTTAAATTTAGTTATATGAGGCTATAACTTTGGAAAATGTTGAGTATTGACATTTTTTTGCACTTAGAAATTCTTTTTGGATGGTTTTGACCCTGAAAACTTGTATAACCTATAACTTTTGATAGTAGCCAAATTAGGGTCTAAATCCACTTCTAGATGAAAAATATTATATTTTCCCTTTTTGTAGAGTAGTCATAATAGCTTTTTGAACTAACCATTTAGGAGATATAGTCATTTGAAGTTAGATAGTTTTTGGATAGATTAGTTGGTAATTATTGAGGCCCGAATTAGGCCCAATAACCCATTACGGGATATGTGCCTAATGGACCTGATGGGAAGACCCCCATCTATTATTCAACTTCCAAAAAATAGTATAAAACCTTCATTATTTGATTTCTTAGCCAAAAGCAACCAAAATTCATACTTTAATCAACCATATCAATAGATCTAGAAGATTAGTGAAGTATTAATTATCCACTATTTAGGGTGCATCATGATTTATGAAGTTGTTGTACATCTTGGATTTTTCTTGATAATTATGCATTTTGGATCTAGGTTAGTGGTTTATCTTTCTCACTATACTATACTTGTTTGTATTAAAAATGATCTTCTTGAGATTTTTTGAAATGTTAAAACGAAATTATGATAGATCTAACCTTAAGATCGGTTTTTAAATGAATTTAAATGATTAAATGTTGCTTTTAATTCATTTTTGACCATTTGACCAAATCGATCATCGTCTTTCAATATGGCTAATTTAGGATGTTAGAAATGCTAGAATCTTGTCATATTTCTTAAATGTGATGCTTGTATGTTGTGTAATGGTTGTAAATGATTATTTTGTTGTGTCTTCTATTTGTTTTGATGTATTGAGTTATCGATATACTTTTGAGTGGATTGAGTAGTTAATGTGTTCAAAATATGATGCGACCAATTTTGGGTGTTTATGATGGCCTAGAGACACTCTACTTTTGGTCGCATGAAGTTTGGATTTGAAATGGTGAAGTTATGGCAAAAACAACTTGTGGTCGATGGTGGGTATAGAGTGGTCGTGGTGATGGAACTTCGAAGTATTTAGGCCTTGGCTTCAAAAAAGGCAAGGGGAATTTCAAGCAAAGAAAATGACGGATGGTTTTTAGGACTTAGCAAATTTAGCTAAGTGTTGGGTTAGAGAGGGTTCGACATCGAGTAACTTTTAAGGAGTTGGATTTGACTTGGGACTTTCATGTTTTGAATTCGGGCTTGGGAGGAAACATCTTCAGGCCTTAGGAAAGGGCCGAGCGATTTAACGCCTTATCCACTTAGCCGATTCTTAGCTTAGTGAAGATTACTTATAGTCAGTGCCGCCACTCTTGGGTGGTCGGTGTCAACCACTAATGGTGGTTGAAAATTTTTGAGGCTTGAAACTTGGCCCTAAGGGAGCATGCGTTACCGTTTCTATGCTCGGTTGATGTTTGATTTTGAAGTTATGACACTATGACGAGCGGTTTTCCTGGTGAGGTGATGGTGCGATGCTTTGACTTGGTGACTTCGAGACATAGTGGTGATGACTCTTTAACTTGTGATGGACGTCTAAAGATGTTCCGAACTTCGACGTATCGATGATGTGAATCATTTTGGCTGAGTACTTTGAGTGAGAAGTGTGTAGGACTTAGTATTGATCTAAAGCGGCACGTTCGATGATATGAATGATGAGGTGGAGCATAGTTTGTTTTACTATTGAGTCTTGTGTTGCAGGGATTGCTGGTAACTCTGAGGTGATATGTGTTTCATGGGCAAGGGTATGTGAGGATGCTTACATGTATACCTTGGACCTTGGTGATGGTTCGACTGCTTTAGTGATGGCAGTACCTATGAGGGAGGTATATGATCGTGCACCGAATCTAATTGAGAAGTAGGGTGTCATTGACCTGAGTGATGGTCATGCGTGTTATGTCTGAAGGCATCTTGGTGGCGATGCAAGACCTTGGTGATGGTTGTTGTGATTTCTTTGATTACTACATGCACTATAATTTTCAAATTTGTTGTTCTGTTGTGTGAATGTAATAAATGTCATGTGATGTAGGTATTACTGTGTTATATACCCTGACACCCATATTGTACTTAGTGTTGTACACAAATGTGATGATAGCATAGCATAGTGTGATGTGCTAACTCTTTGGTTGCAAGGAAATGTCAGATAGGACTCCTCATACCAAATGTCCTATATTTTACTATATTGACTTTTATAGTGTTTTGAGATTGTAAACCGCTCATACCAAAATGTTGTCTAACTCAAGTTTTTATTCTTTGCTACTCATTATCTCATGTGCTCTTATATAAGTAAATTTAATAGATGATATGGAATAGCACATGCGTTTTGCAAACGACGAGTGGGAGGCTACGCTTTTATATACTTACTTTTGGGCTTACTGTTGCTCATCTTTCGTTGTGTAGCACTATGGAGCTTTACAATGCTTTATTTTTATTTTTTGATAGTGCATTTGGGTTTATTATTTGGTGTATAAACTTTTTGATCTGTGTATATAACTATAGTGAGCTTATTGCGTTTTGATTATGTGGTTCATTTTAGCTATTATATTATTGCCTGTTTTATATTTGTATTGATTACCGTATTTTATGCTTGCATTATGAGATATATGACAGGTTTATTTTGGAGTTTGTTTGCTTTCGACCTTTGATGATTGCTCAACATCGGCTAGATACCATCACACCACACTCTATAGGTCATATTGGTTACTGGAGGTATAGGGAGATCATCACACAATTTGGCTGAATTCATCGCTTACAAATCTTTTTGATAAAATCCAATTCACATTTTATTAAGTGGTACATTTTAGTAACGATTATTTACACAAGTTCTCTTTATCAAAACTATATCAATTTAGGTTATATGTAATTTGGTATTGGTCAAAATTCCAGTATAATCCACATTTAACTTAGTTAGTCCAAAAACAAAGTCCTTGCTTCAATAATAATATCTATTATTAATCATACTACTGTGGCAAGAGATTTTGACTTTGAATTGACTTCGGTTGACTATGATACTAATGTCATACAATCGAGGAAATGAATTCTCTATTGTAGAGTGCTTTACTACAAATTCTGTAACTCTTACCCAACTATAGTTTCTCGATGGATTGCAATGTCATGATTTGACTATAATCAAAGTGGAGTGTTCACATTGAAGTTCCATAGTAGTCTTAAGTCAAGGGAACTGTATAACATCATTACATTGGGATTTCCTGTTTCAATAAGTTGTTATCAACCAATAGGAAACTCTTGGAGGAGTCATTCTACAGTTATCTAACAACTATAAGTACGTAACCCCTTAGTGCCTCCAGTAGCTATGAGTAATAAAGTGCCTAACATTTGGAGAGCTTTATTCACTTTGGTCTCACTGGATGAATGGATACCCTTTTCTTGAAACATCTTTCCTAGGAATATTTAAAATAAAATGTCATCTTATTTCGTGATTAATTACTTATGATTGTAATCATTTGCAACTAAAATGATATAACATTTTATTTTAGTACTTTCTTATTATATACTTTAAATTAATTATTTAATTTATTATATCACAATATAACAAGCATATAAAGGAAAATAAACGCCGTTACTACAAATAAGATTGACGACATAATTAGATTATGTAATAAATTACATAATTTCCCCTAGGGCATACCACTAAACCTTTTAAAAAATAGCTTAGGTAAGTAAACATGTAAATTAAAAAAATGCTATCTATTTATGCATACAGGAACAAGTTCTTGGGTAACAAGTTCCTAGACAACTTAGAGGCATATACATAAGCAGGTTCCATGCTTATTTATATCCAACTTGTTAAAGATGGAGATGGACTACCAAGCTAAGTTCAAAGCTCTATCCTTATAATTTTTTTTACAAAACTAGCACTAACATCCCATACAAGTGTTTACCTCAACCCTTGTTGCATATGGTTTCAAATTTCTTATTAAGTTCATTCTCGGTAAATGATGTCAAATGTTAGGCTCTTTTGACGTTGCCTACAAAAAAGAGAACTATTCAACAAAGAGAATTCAAACATATGCACATGTAGATATATAAACAAGCGACCTCCTTCTATTAGCTCGGCCTCCTTCATGAACACGAAGGTGTAGGGCTGCTCCTCACTTGAATCTGTTTGGTCATCATTCCATCCTATGCTGTTTGAGAGCACAGATGTTAGGGAGCCTCATAGCATATGCAAGAGGTAGGACGATTGCAAGATGGTCGCGGTCCTCAAAAGGGAGAAAAGGAGGAGGAATGATGGTCATGTTGGAGGAATGGCCATGGTGGCTTCCTCTAATTAGGGGATCGGCTCAACACTTTGTTGTTGTGAGCATAGGTCGATGACAACATTGCCCTAGGGAGTCTTATTCAATGCGGAGAAGTCTAGCTAAACCATTGTAAAACAAAGCAAAGAAGAGCAAGCTAGCATCTATTGAACTCTAAAAAGTGCATGATCACAAAAAAGTGAAATGTAAAGAATTTACATACAAGCTGAATAACTATAAATAATAAAATATGAGTAAATTCTAACTACCCTTAGGAGGTTAAGCCTGGTCCCACTTCCAAAATAGGGGCAGGAAATAAGACTCGGTGTCACTACATTGGATGGTGCCCATGCAAACGAACATGTGTTAGGCGACAGAACTACGGGTCGGATGACAAACTCTATTGAGGGAGGGATTTCCTTGAAGGATTCAGCGCTCTTCGGGATTTTTAGGGCCTTTGCCTATTCCATGGTCCTCTTCTCCTCCAAGGCCACGAGTATGGTACTGTAATTAGAAGACCACGAGGCATTGCACTCAATGGCTCGAACACTTGTCCATAGTCCCTCTTGCTCGATAGTTGTCCCTCTGATCCCAATTTCCATTATGTCGTATAAGCGGGGTTTGTTTGATTTCGATTCACCCTCATTGCTATAGCTACCTTCCATCGAGCTTGTCCCAATGCCCTACTCTAGTTGGCCTTAGCTACTTCCATGCTTCCCTTCAACAACCCTTGACCACTACTCCCCTCCTCTTGGATAACTACAACCACCAATTCCCTCACCTTATTGGAGTTGGGCACCTCATCCGTACCCTTAGCAAGCTTAGACTGGGTTTATCAGTCCTACTCGACATAAGTTAGCATCCATTAAAATGAGTGCCACATTCCTCTAATTAAAGGGCTATTTGGAGATTGCGTTGACCTAGCAAACTAATTGGGATTCTCCCATACGAGTCCCCTTGAAAAATTGCAAAAAAAGAGAGCATGTTAAAAAAGGTGGAAATTAAATTTATGTTAAGGACTTGGATTTATGAAAAAGTTATTTTGGGTTTATCAACTCCAGAGTATGAAGGTTAGGGTTGATGAAAGCATGAATAAGGAAGAAACATTTGGTAGTTAGCCAGCTTGTTCGATAAGCCAAACACAAAGGTCAAAGTGATGCAGCTCTATAGATAATAGTACCATGCCTCCAAAGAGCTTGCAATCTTCAAGAGCTTATACATCTCCCAAATGAAGAAGGGGGAGGCTCCAAAAGGACCAAGTCATGGCGTATGTTCTAGAGGGTGGCTAACATGCTATAGCCATTTGGAGCGAGTTAGGTGGGAGCCAACTAATTTGTGTTCAGAAACTGGATGAAGTAGTAGTGAAGAGGGATTGATAGGCTACATTTCATATATAGAAGCGCCCATGCGAAGATCCCAAGAGGAGGCATGTTCGCCCTATCCCCATGTATCGGCTATAATAGGATGATGCAAGAAACACTATGCCTGGACAAAGCTTCTACCAGTACATCTTTTTCCTCCTTTATTTTGGAGTGGACACCTTTAAGTGAGCGACCAAAGCTTGACACGACCTCTACAAAAGTCTTTTTCCTTCTATCATTTATAGAATACTATGTCTACCTAATTACTGAACCCTCCCATTGAAAACTAAAGGGAACACACAAGACCGCCCCCCTCTCACAACATAAAGATGATCAGTCACAAATTTGACACACCACATAGAGGCACCTCACAACCACAAGATCGACCATCTTATGTCTATCTAAGGCATCATTACAAACTTAAATTGTGGATCTATGACCCATTTACTTGCAAATATCATTTTCTTACATGGTTTAACAGATTTAGGCCCACTACCATATCTACTATCTTCTTCCTAAGGGTGGTTCAATATTCTAACTGGCTTTTTAAGTTCATAGGGCAAAGCTCAGTTTAATGTCAGTCTACCAACGTCGATCTACCAATGTCAAACTTCCAACTAACTATAGTCTGAACCTAGCATATTAGAGACAAACATAAACAAAAGGGGGAACTATGCAAAAATCTCAGCACAAAAGTATATAAAAAGGATCAGTAAACTCATATGAGGGAAATAAGAAATAAGTGAAATGAAAAGGGAGAAGAAATACTGAAAAAAATTTAGTTATTGAAAGCTCAAGAATCGTTAACGGCAGATTTTTATGCAAAGATCAGCAAAGGGATGGAAAAAGATCTTCCCTTTCTTTTATAGATTTTGGTCTCCAATATGAACCGTTGGATGGTTTGACTAGGAAACGATTTCAGTCATTGGATTCTAATAGAAAGTGTAGCTACATCAAACGTCACATCTCTAAAACAGTCTTGTGAAACAAATTTCTATTGCCAATAGGAGCATGACATGAGTCATTCGCATTAATTATGAATAAGACATGTCCGTCCCTGCTCGCAAAGGCGAACTTAAGGCCAAAATATTTCTTGTTTTCTCACAAAAGTGTAGACTAGCCCATCAGATCCAAAAGCCTAATATATGCCGACCAAGACCTCTACCGGCCCAATGATCAACCCACCTCATAGATACTCATTCGAAAAGCTAGTTCACGTTTTCATCCTTACTTGGAACCTTGTCCGCCATCTTTCATAAGGACAATGAAGAGCCTCTAGCCTCTGGGAAACATCTTTCGACCACCGTACGTACATCTATCCACCCTGCTTTATAAGGACTAAGTCATACTAAGATAATTCCAATTTCTGAAACCGCCCACGGGTCATGTCCGTACTTCTCCCTGCCCCTCAAGACTCTTCGCCGACCAGCTTCTCTACCCACTTTGCTTTATCGTAAATGGACAAACTTCTAATAAAAGCTCTCGGTTGCCCCTGTAAAAGGAGACGACCGTGTATTGTACCTCCGAAAAAGGCGCCATACTATCATTGTTCATTCGACAAATATGTCACTATGCCACAACCATTCCTTTTGTACTTCACCGCTTGCTTAGCTAAAGCGTCATTGTACAACAACCACTTTTTATACCATGCTGCTCTTCTAACACAAGCACGTCGAAATACAGCTTGCTAATTGGCATGCATCAAGACCACTCTATCACTAGAATCAAAGTTGTCCACATTTGGAACACTAATCATAATCTATGGTTCTCACGAAACTTCACGTCCAAGGCATTGATATCATCCCATCAAAACATGATCTCTACAACTAGAAGTTTCCATATACTTGTACAAGGGTTGACTTTTCTACTCACAAGATATATATGTTTGCTAGTTTTAAGGACTTGTAATAGCCATTAAAATGGGGCTTTGCACGAAAGGTCCATATTTCTGATGTTGTTACAAGAAAAGTCCCTGTAGAAATAAGTATGTACATTAGGTCCCTGATTTTTCTAAATTAGAAAGTGCAAATTAGCTTGCGTTTATTAAAAATTTCAAAAAATTCAAAAATTTTAGAACAATTTCAAAATCAGAAAGCGCAAGTTACCTTGCACTTTTCAAAAATTTCAAAATCAGAAAGCGGAAACTAGCTTGCGCTTTCCTGATAGAAAGTGCAAGATAATTTGCGCTTTACAAAATTTTGAAAATTTTGAAAAGATTTTAGAAATAGAAAAGTGCAAGTTACTTTGCATTTTCTGTCAGATAAGTGCAAGGCATCTTGCGTTTTTTATTTTTGAACTAAATTTACGTATTCATTTTTGCATGGACTTTTCCTATAACAACATAAAAAACAGAAACATATGGCTCTTTTCTTGCATTAAAATTCATATTGTGACTGAATGCTCAAAGTAATAGAAAGTCAACCATAACTGACGTAGATCTTTTATAGATCGAACGACTCTGCATCTTACGTTATTTACTTGCATTATATAGTACTCTTTTAGTCATTTAACATTTTACATTTTTACTACGTTTTAAGTGAGTCACTTTCATTGGAATCCCACCTTCCTTTTCATTTCGAGGTTGACTAGAAATTTAGTTAATGTCAAGCTTTTTAAAATTTAAAATTTATAGTTCAAAGTTTTTATATTAATAACTATCTTGTGATACGTCGATTATCATAGAGGGTAATATCATTTGAATAATAATGTCTATTAGTTCCAAAAAGAAGTTTTAAGAAATATAAATAAGCAACTTTTCATAGTTTAGTCTTCAGTAATCAACAATAAGAATGTATTCAACGATCGGTATTCAGTTTTTAGGGTTTTAAACGAATTAAACCTAAAATTTGTGCTTATAGTTACAATAAATGGAAAACTAGTATTATTTAGAGTACTAAAAAGCAAACATTACAGGTATTTAGTTATCGCCAATTTTGAAGTTTAAAATAAAAATTAAACTTGCTCCGTCCGAACATACAAATTTTTTTTTTTTTTTTTGAAACAAGATAAATAAATAAGGGCCCAGCCCAATATTAAAAAACCGGGTAAAATGAAGCAAACCCGAACCAACCCAAAACAAACAAAACACAACAAAACCCTAACCCTAACATACTCCGCCCCCATTCTCTACCTCACTCTCGCCACAAACAGAAATGGCGAAAAAAATCTCAAAACCAGAACACAAGGAAAAAGGAGAAGACACAGATCATGGGGGTTTAAGATCTCTTTTGTCTATACGACGCTTTCCCATAAGCTTGAGCTCCTTCCCTCCGTATCTCAATGGAGCCGAATCCTTCCTTCTGTAGCTCAGCGGAGCTGTATAATTGACAGCTTCTTCAAGAATGGCTCCATCGTTCTTCAGATTGATATTGGCATCCTCCTGAAAGCTGCTAATTGTTGAATTAGCTTTCGCCCTAGCTTTCGCCCCTTTTCTCGCCCCATTACTATTCTCCAGATCCTCTGGAGAATAGTAGTTGGCAACAGATTTGCCCCCTGAATGCGAGCTGATATTAGCTAATTTGCTGCTCTCTACAGATTTGCTGCTCTCTCCTTTGCTCCAGGAAGATAAGTGATAAACTTTATTATTCAGTAAACTCTTGTAGAAGTAGCCCTCTTTTTTGCCAATATTAACTTTCGAATGATTGTAATCTTCGATAGAAATCATCACCAAATCCTTGGAAACACTGCTGGAAGAGCGGTAGTTCTTCAGCGCTGCACAAGGTAAATAACATCTATTACTGTAAGTAATATTAGCTTTATTAATGTTATGATAATCATTTTCCTGTCTACTTCCCTTGCAGGTGATATCCTTGTCATCTGAAGTATGGCTGCCTCCAGGAAGATGGTCCAGATGGATGGTGGCTTGCCCCTTCGAAATATTACCCATGCCAGTATCGTGGAGATGATTATGGCAGGCTTGGTGGCTTCTACAAGGAATGTGCGAAGCATATTTACCCCTGAGTAAAAAGTCTTCAACTCTATTCCCATAGTCTTTATCAATATTAATAGAAAGTAAATCTTTATCTCTGTGATCATTCTGAATTTTGGCTTTTTTACTAAGAATCTGAAAGTCATAAGAGATATTGTTCCATATTTGAATGCTGCCTGACTCCTGTTTGAGATGCAGTCTTTGATTTCTTTGTTTCCAAATATGGTATATTGCAGTAGTTAGCATGATTGAAGCTCTTTTGAATTCAGTAGACTTGGGCTTGAAGCATTGTAGTATGTAATTTATGCTTTCCCTTATGCTTTGAATAGATTGCTGGTTACTAAACCCCAGAGCATTTTTAGCAATAAACCATATATGTTTAGAAAATACACAGTCAAAGAATAGATGGTCTGCATTTTCCACATTATTTTTGCATAACAGACAATTTTTTCCTGTATTCTTGTTCCACTTAGCACATCTTTCAAGAGTTGGTAGTCTATTGAGAATTGCAAAATATGAGCAATGAGCCATTTTTGGACAGTTTGCTTTGCACCAAATCACTTTATTCCAATAAACTTCAGTCTCTTCTCCTTTCACAAAATTCCAAACTTTTTTAAATGAGAAAGAAGCATTTTTAGAACTCAACTTCCAAATCCAAGTGTCTCTTTGAATATTACTGTCAATAGCCATTTTTCCAATGGCAGTTCTGAATATAGTAGTAGCTTGATGAGTGTTAGCATTCCAGTTCTGATTATTAATAATTCTTTGAACTTTATCATTAGCACCCCCAATAATAAGCAAGTTATTCCAGCCAAGTAGCTCAATAAGTGATTTTCCATAAATCCAAGGATCAAACCATAAGCTTGTAGAGCAACCATCTTTAAATTTCCTTTCAATAAGCATTTTGCCCTTCTCCCTGCAATTTAAAATATTTTTCCAAGTATAAGAATGGTGGTTTTTAGCTTTAGTGGTCCAGAAGTTATTGCTTTTGAGGTATTTATCTCTCATCCATTTAGCCCAGAGAGATTTACCATCCAAAAACTTCCAAAATAATTTATATTTAGCTGCATCCCTTAAATCTCTAATATTTCTAATACCTAATCCCCCAGCTTTTTTAGTCATGCAAACTTTATCCCAAGCAATTTTGTGATGTTTACCTTGCCAAATAAAGTTTGCACACATTTTTTCAATTTTGCAAATAGTCTGAACTGGAATATTGTGAGCTTGGATCCAGTAAAGAATAATTGCAGTGATGACAGTATGGGTGAGTTCTAGTCTACCAGCTAGTGATAGCAATTTACTATACCACCCTTCAAGTTTATTTTGGATAATCTCATAAAGTCTAGAGCAATCCCTATCATTCAGTTGGTTAATACTTAAAGGCAGGCCTAAGTATTTGACTGGCAACTTACCTTCTTTAAAATTGAGAATATTTAGAATTTCCATTTTGCAATTGCATCCTTTACTAAAATAGATTTTACTTTTGCAATCATTAACTTTAAGCCCAGCAAATAATTCAAGATTTTTAAAGATATTAGCAATGGAGTTAGCATTTCTCTCATCAGCTTTGACAAATAAAAGTAAGTCATCAGCATATAAAAGATGAGTAATAGAAGGATTAACTTTATTTATTGCTTTGATATTCCCCTTATTTTGCTCAGTATCAATTAAAATTGTGAAATATTCCATCACAATAGTAAATAGATAGGGGGAAAGGGGGTCCCCTTGTCTAATCCCTCTATTACTCTGAATATAACCAGTAGGTGAGCCATTAATCATCACAGAGTAAGAGACATTGCTAATACATTCTTTGATAAGATCACAAATTTTTTTATTAAAACCCATAATATTCATTATATGGATTATGAAATTTCTATTTATCTTATCAAATGCTTTGTGTAAATCAATTTTGATGCACATAACACTTTTGCTTTTCAAATTAAAGTTTCTAATTAGCTCATGAGCAAGCAAAGTGTTGTCAGAAATAAGCCTCCCAGGGATAAAAGCACATTGATTTTCAGAAATTAGAAATTTTAAAAACACTTTCAATCTATTACAAAGAATGGAGGAAATAATTTTATAGATAAAATTGCAGCAAGAGATAGGTCTATAATCCTCCATCCCTTTAGGGTTATTAATTTTAGGGACTAAAGTTAAGAAAGTATGATTAAAGGATTTTAAAAGCTTGCCAGTCTTGAAAAATTCAGAAATAACTTCAAAAATCTTAGAATTTAGCTCAGGCCAATGAGTTTTATAAAATTTAGCACCAAAACCATCAGGGCCAGGACTTTTATCATTGTTAGCATTAAAAATAATATTTTTTATATCCAATAAGTTAATAGGGGCTAACAAAATTTCCTGACTGACATCTTTTAAAGAAAATTTAACATTAAAGAAAGGGAAGGAGGCAGTATGGTTATTAGTATTAAATAACTCAGTAAAGTAATTAATAGCTTCCCTTTCAATATCAGTAATATTCCTTAAAGCAAAACCATTGGAATCAAAAATATTTCCAATATTATTCCTGTTTTTCCTATTATTCATTCTAGCATAAAAGAATTTGCTAGCTTCATCACCATTAGTAAGCCAGTCAACTTTAGCCTTTTGCCTTATATTAACAGAGTGAATATGAAGGGAGTTTATGAGATTATTTTGAGCCTGAAAAAAATTATTGATAACATTACTGTCTGAGCAATTTTTATCAATTGCATTTTGCAAGCTTTCACATTCATCCCTAGCCAGCTTAATCTCATTTTTATTTCTATTCTTGTTCCAGTTTTTAATATGCCCCTTGGCAACTTGCAGAAATTTAAAGAATTTAAATTGGGCAGTGCCTTGAGTATTAAAAGATAAACAATCCAGAAAAACTTTCTTATAATTATCATCATAGACCCACCCATTCATAAATCTGAAAGGAAAATTTTTCCTGCAATTATTATTATCAGTAAGAAGAATTTGAATAGGGGTATGGTCACTAGTAGCTTGAGGAAGAGTACAGCATTTATAATTAGGAAAAAAATTAGCAAACTTTTGGTTAATTAAAACCCTATCCAGTTTGCAATGAATGTTTCTAAATTTACCAGATTTCCAAGTAAATTTATTTCCTAATATATTAGCTTCAATGATACCAGTCCTTAGGAAGAATTTATTAATAAATTCTAATTTGCTGAAAGGAACTGGTATACCACCTCTTTTATCATATGAATGCATTATTGTGTTGAAATCACCCATAATGATCCAAGGATGAGACATATTTTTATTCAAATTCTCAATATGATGCCATAAGTCAATTCTATCCTTTTCAAAATTTGATGCATATATGAAAGTAACTTCTAAAACAAGACCACCTTTATTAGAAAATAAGCAATGAATAAATTGGGAGTTTAAAATATGACTATCCAAGCTCCAAAGAATATGATCCCATAAGACTAAAATTCTACCATTACCCTCATTTTGGTTATTATTAACACTGCTCCAATTGGAGAAATGTCTGATATGATAATCAAAAATTTTATTATTATCCAATTTGTGTTCCAACAGACCAATAATACTTGGTTTTTCAGTCATAACTAAATTAGAAACATCCAATTTTCTAATTGCAGAGTTAAGACCTCTCACATTCCATGAAATTATAGACATTAAAACTAAATAAGAAAAATAAAATAAAATAGGATACTCAAAGGATATATGCTAGTTACAGTGAATCACTGTAACTATCTTCATCCTCTTGCACTGCTAGCTTCTTTCCCTTTTTTTTGCATGTTGAGTTATTTTTAACCTTTAGAAGCTTGTCCCATTTATCATTTTTGAAGATGTATTTTTCTCTAAATTCCTTGTCATTCTCATCTTCTACTTGCTCTGTAGATGGAATATCATTTAGGCTTTTAATTCTGGTTCTAGCTTTCTGCCTCTTTTTCCTTTTGTTTGCAGGTGATAAGGAAGTAACTGCATTAACAACAGTCTGGATAGATTTCCCAGATATTGGCTTTTTCTTTACAGGAGTGAATGAATCTGAAAGGAAGGATAGTGCACTGTTTTTTGGAGGTTCAGACAAGTCTGGGGATTTTGAAGAGATGAGCTCTTGCTCCACAGTCATTATATCCTCTTCCTCATTTGCCTGAACAGGGGTTTTCAAACTTTCAGTTATCTCCACTAAGACAGTAGTAAAATCTACCTTATCTACTATGGCATTCTGAGGGGGGTAACTCTTTTTGCATTGCATAATTTCATTGTTGTCTGCATATATATTATTACAAGTATCCATTGCCACATCCTGTTGTGACACTTCCTTTATAATTCCATCACTCTTATTCTGCAAATTTGCATTCATTTCCATATTGCTGATTTCCCCTGCATTAGTCTCAGTTGTAGTATCATTCTCTCGGCATTTTTCTTTCCAAACTTTTTTAACTGTGCAATTTTCATCAGTATGCCCAAAGCATTTACAAGTTTTACATCTTGATGGGATCCACTCATATTCAATTTTTTGCACTATATTATCACCATCATGCATTGTGATGTTTGCTTCGTATGGTAACTCAGAATCTTCTTTTATCTCAACAAGTATTCTTGCATAGCTCAGTCTTGTCTCCTTAGCTGTTGGTTCATCTAATTTTAATGGAATACCCACCACACTAGCAATAGCACTAAAAGCATCTTTATCCCATAATCTTAGGCTCAGTTCAGGTAGCCTAATCCAAACTGGCATAGTAGATAAAAGATCCCTGTCAAAATTAAATTTCTTGCTCCATTTTTTCAGAATAATCAACTTGCCATTTATAAAATATGGCCCCCCATTTAGGATCTTTTCACAATCTTCTACTTTGGTAAATCTAACAATGAAGAAACCATTGTCCCTAGTGTAGATTTCAAAGCTTCCTGTGGGATTCCAATTTCGAGTAATATAAGTCTTGAAATGATGATAAGGAGGGCGAGGACCATATACATAAACAATAACAGAAGATCTCCACTTACTCTCCGTGCGCTTATCTATATCTTCTTTCACAGTAACAAATTTCTTGTTGTTTATATTAATAGGAGCAATATAATTCAAGTCGAATTCAGAATCTAACCCCCCTTTCTTGAGAATATCAGCCCAAGAAGAGGCTTTCTGTGTCGTCAGGGCAATATCTACATTGACTGAAGCCTTTGGGATTGCATTTCTTGGATACATATAATTCCTGCTCACATTTCTTGGTTGCGAATTATGCTTTCTTGGATCTGTCTTTCCTGAATTGCGCATATTCTGAACATTATCTGGTTTTTTTTGAATTCTTCTCTGAAAATCAGGTACAGGATGATTGCGATTCGCCTTTCTATTGTAAATAACTTTCTGAAATCCCTCATCATCCAATGTAGCATTGCTCACAGTAGTATTACTCTGAATTGGGGGGTTATCTATGGATTTGGGTTGATGTGAAAGAGGAAGATTGATAGGCAATGAAGGAGGAGAGGGTGGAGATGAAGAAGAGGCTCCATTCTGATCAAGACTAACAAAAATAGGATTATTTTGAATATTTGTGTATTCCGCCATTACATTGTTTTTTGGTAATATGACTTATTGTTTGAGTTAACATACAAAAATTTTAAATGATAGGCAATTCGGTTCTGTAACCCAAAATTGCATGAAGACGTTGGTCCATGCAGTTAGACATTCATGGTTAGATTTACTTTTACTAATTTATCATTGACGAATTTAGAAAAAAAATCTTGCAAAATCTTGTTATTCTAATTCATTTTGGTTTGATAAAGACCAAACAGTGCTTCAACATCATTTAGGCCCAGGAATTTAATCGATATCGATGATTCTCAGTTTGAAATAAAATTGTAAAAAATGAAAGAGACAAATATGTCAGTTCATTCAGAATCAAAACAAAAATATACTGTCAATTATTAGTAGATAATAATAATTCTGTCAATGAAAAGAGTAGTTAATAAAGAAAGCTTGGCACTGTGCTACATTAAATAAAAGTTAACAAAAAACATACTGCAAAGACAAAGAAAAGAGTAGCAAAACAGCAGAAAAGAAGCCATTTATTTTTGAAATAAATGATATATCTGTGCCTAAATTTATCCTCTTCTCCATTCATGATTTTGGAATATAGTCACAAATGGTAAGAAAATTTGCAGGTTGCATTATTTTAGAAGAAAATTGAATATGAGACAGAGAGAGGAGTCTGTATATTTCAGAATAACACAGAAAACTATGGCACAGTCATATATTCATCAAGCATATATCACATGATCTTCTGAAGTGAGTTCTGTTAACAAACATGTCAAATTTACTACTGTGTTTTACTGATATGAACAACGGACAAGTTTTTAAAGATACTCCAAGAAAATTACTTCAAAGTTTGATCAGAACCATTTAATGCAAAAGGATGTAGTTTATCTGTTTCTTCGATTTCACTACAATTTAAAAGATATGTGGCAAAGAAATACAAGTTTGTAGCTTATTTACTTCCAACGACAGTATTCGTATGTAAGATCCAATCATTAATTTAAATCTACAGAATATAAGAATATGTAATGACGCAGAAAGTTATTCCTATCCTGGGACATAAATAACAGGGAATAGTTTTAACACCCGGTCACATCTTAGTACAATTAACTGAACTGTAATCCACATACAAATAAAGAAAAAGAAAATTAACTAATATTTAAACTATTCTTTTCTGAACTTGTCTATTATATAATCCAGAATATTTAACTCCGCACTGAAATATATAAGATCAACATCACATTACAAGATACCAGAACCAGAATTACAAAAGTTGCTTGAAATTAAATGTTAAGTAGTAAAATAAAAGAAGTACAAGTTAAATTTTTTTTAGCTACTTTGATTTTAAACACAGACAAGATAAAGATATGTATCTACCATCTACCAAATACCAATAAACGAAATATAGCAAAACTGATCATGTTCGATTTTAATCAACAGTCGGCCACAACCTAAGCTTGCATGATTGGCAAGTGATTTGCAGAAGAACAGAATTAATAGATTTCTCAGCATGTTCTCTAAACATCAATGCCTTCTGAAGCTCGGTCTGTGCTTGCTGCCTTATTTTCTTTGCGTTCACAAACTCTTCTTCTGCCACATCCAATTCTCGCTTCAAATGCAAAGTCGATGACGATTGATTATCAATACATAAACTTAGTCCAAGTGACAAATTCAAATGCGCATTGTTTTTGTCATTTGATGTATTATAATGTTCAGATGTTGTTGTTGTAGTAGCAACATTTGGAGTTGATGGTGATAGTGGAAGTAGCTGGAGTTCTAGGTTCGGTCGAAGGAAGGAAGACCAAGCTGCTGTTTTTCGTGTTGAGTTGAGGTTGGTTTCAGTCGTGGATTGGCTAGGACTCGAAGATGATGGCGATAGCGTCAGAATTTGAGGGGGTTGAGGGAAATTTTGCAATGGTGATCTTGATTTGTTTGTATTGCATGTGTCTTGATGCTCAATGAAGCTTTCTACTCTGTAGATTTTTAAGTGAAAATAAGGAGTCTAAATAAGTTTTTTTGTACAACGTTTCAGTACTTTTAAAGGTTAAAAAAATAGTAGTGAAAAGTGGGTTGGGCATGAATAAAGAGATAAATTAAAGCTTGACTTTCATATTAAAGCTCATTGCTGGAAAGGAATCAATTAAAGCTTTATTCTATATTAGTGAGAAATAAATTACATTTAGGAAAAAATTCATTACTTTAGCCCACATAGATTTTACATAGATCTCCCTAATTTCTATTTTCATACAAGTAAATGGTCATCATCATTAAACACAAAGAAATATGCATCACCCACAATTAATTGTTCTTGGAATTTGGACAGATAACTAACCCTGGTTGATTACATCGTCCAAATCTTGAATATATGTAAACTACAAGACCAATATCGTTAGTAATGCTGAAATTCTCACAAAATTCTACCTTCTACAAAATTAACAAGGACAACATTCTTGAGAAATGGGTATTGATGAATTCACAAATTTAAGTAGTTAGTTTCAAGGTAAACTTTGATTAAAACATGAGAATCATATTGACCGATTTGAAAATTAAAGTAGTTGACACTGATCTTAATCAAAACATGACACTTTTTTCTTGAACATTTCCATTTATAAACCCAAGATCATAAATTAAGGTGAAATAGAAAGTGAATACAAATCACAATAAAATAAAATAAAATAAAACAAACCTTGAAAAAACCTTGCCACAATCACAAGTATGACCTCTAGTGCCACAAGTCTTGACATGAGCCTTATAATCAGATTGAACAGCATAACCCTTCTCACACTTGACACAAACCCATTGCTTCCTATCACTATGCTTCCTTCTATAATGCTTCTTGATCCCTACCAAATCACCCAAAGCATGCCTAGGATCATTATGCAAGCAGCTCTTTTCAGGGCAAACAAACACTTTCTTCCTAACCTCAACCTCATCGTTTGAGCCTCTCTCCCTTTTAAGCAACTTCCATGGCACCTTATGCCTCCTTCTATGCATTTGCAAGTTCTGATCTCTTTGAAAGCCCTGGTTGCATATTTCACAGACGTATCGATCTGATTCAAGCAATGTTTGTGGTGATAAGGAGATTACTTCAGCGTTAGGGTCAGGTGTGCCTGCTGGTTTTCTCTTTCTCTTGTGAGCATTCTGAAGAGTAGCCATCTCTTTTTTTATGTGTTGTTAATCGCTGAAGTTTGGTTTAGGATGAATTGGTTTAAGTAGTAGTGGAAGTTTAAATAGAGAGAGGAAAGGAAGAAGATAGATGAAATGAATTTGGAGTATGTGTTAGGTTTGTTTGTATGTCATATTTAGATGTACATTGGGAGGCAGCTTTTGTAGTTTACAGTTTTAACAACTTTCTTTTTGGGTCTTTCTTTTTTGGAGCTTTTGTGGATTGGGTCATGCAAGTAGGTTCAGTCAGTACTCTTTATATACATGAGTATTAATGTAGGCTAATTTGTACCAGGCATATGAATGTGTTTTTTAATATTAATATGGATATGTACAGGTATTTAAATTCGCAGTTATACATTGTTTTAGATGTGTGTATAAATGCTTTTTAATATGAATATGGATACGTGCAGGTATTTAAATTAGCAGTTATAAATTGTTTAATTTAGTTCTCCAATATGCAGTAAATAAAATTGAGGAAACCGAAGATTTTTGCCAGCAATATTACACATGAAATACAAAACGTTCAGAATATAAGAAAGTTAACGTGGGCTCATTTATATCAGGCAAATAAATGTGTGTTAACATGAATAATTATACGTACAAGTATTTAAATTAGCCGTTATACTTGGTTCAATTTGGTTGAAGAAATGAGTTGTTTGTATTTACATAAAACAAAAATAAAATATAATATCAAATTAAAAAACCATTCAAGTGCTGAGCCAATAAAAGTGAGTTGAATCTTGAAGCTACTAGTTCAATGGGTTGGAGACAGAGAATGATGAAAATGTGTAATTAGTAAACACAACAATACAAAACTTTCATGAAAAAGTTATAAAAAATAAAGAGTCATACAATTAGGTGCTTGTATTTTGCAAGCAGTTATGCAGGCCTGAGACTGCCCACAGTTCATCCAAGCTTGAATCATACTATAATAATACATTTTTAATCAAGTAATTAGTCACTTAAATACATCATTAAGAATAAAATATTCCATTAAGTAGCTTTTCACAGGAAAGCTAGCTATTAGCTTATCGTAAACTGTCATTGTTGTCTTAAATTGATGTCCTTTTTGTTCTCTCAAAACCAACTGCCTACAAAATTAATCTTTGTTAAACTAATTGGCATTATTTATTGACTCTCTTAGCCAATAACCAAAAATTAAGAATATACTCATATATTACAAAATACACGTATCTATCTTCGTTGATTTTATAAACTAAGAGAAATGGTCAAATAATAAGAAATGATTTTTTTGTCACAACCCAGCATTTGGATTTGCGTTAATTATGAACCTTGATATATAAATATAATCATGCTTCATGATGAGTTGTTCTCCAACATTTTCACACTCCTGCCTGTTGCGTTTGATTGGAATTTTTTTTCCTTTTCATTTAGTTCCCTTAACAAACAAAAATTTATTCCATTTTATTCTCATTATCGTAAACTTATCTAAGTTTAGATCACGTTTCATTCAAATTCTTTTAAAGATTAGAGAACAAAACATGAACATATTCGTAGTATGTATGTTTTAGCATATGTTTCCATGGAATAAAAAAACAGAGGAATAAAACAAAAAAGTAAAGAGATCAAGGTATTATTCTACCACATCATGCCAAAGTTCGTAGAAATTAATCAAAATTCCAAAAGGGGTTAACTTTTCACGACAAAACTCTTTGCTTTTAAGATACTAATTATCACAACACTTTGTATTGAACACAAGCAACTCTTGCTTTTGTAAAAGCCTGCATATGCATTCATTCCGTCCTGTGAGTCTTCTTTGTTAATTGTTAATTAGTAGCTGTAATTTTACTTTGGTTAATGATACTTAAATCTTTTATTCATTCTTATTTCTTTGGAACCAGTTCAAAATAAGATAGCATGCTTTTGTTTTATAATTTACAGGTCAATCACCAAGAACATAATAAATAATAACATGTCAGAGGCCCTCCAGGTACAAGTGTAAAATGTATTTCTACACGTTTATTGTTAGGCTATATATAAGGTATACATATACGTTGGGGAAAATTCCAACAATCAAGTCAACCCTAACACAGAACAAGTAACAATAAGACATGTTGATGGTGGGATATAACAAATAAAAGAGCAGTATTCCAAAACAGCAAACACAGATCACGGATACAACAAAAAACAATAAATAAAACACGAAATTTACAGTAGTTCCACTATTGCGAGATAGTGTGTGTCCACTTTGAGAAAAGATATTTAATGCTTTATCAGAGAAAAGAAATTACAAGACTCGTTTCAGTTTGAAGGCTAAACCTAAAGCAGAACAAATAGAACTCTTTTTTTTTTTCCTCTTTAGGAATTTACCTATACAAAAAAAATCCTAGGTCTATTTATACTGCTCCATGGATGGTCTCTGTCATTGGATAGAGGATATGTAGAAGATATGTTAAATCTACAATGGAAACTCTCCATCACCGTCGAAAAAGACAAAAACACCACTGGAAACTTGGGCATCAAAATTTTCAAATTTTCCGCCATCAATCGACTGGAACTTTTGACCAATCAATTGGTCCAATATAATCGACTGGAATAGCGTTTATGTTGACTCCGAGCACAGTAGTCTACTCAAGTCCAATCTGGGCAAAAGCCCAGTTGATTAGTGAGTTTACCGGTCGACTTGAATGATCTCCAGTCAAATGGTAGCCTATAGAAAATGCTACAGGCTTCCATCCCACTCATTTTTTTCGACTATTCTTCATCACTTCTTTGCACCTCAACACAACTTCTTCTTTTTCGATGCTAGAAATATAGTGTCACATCTAACAATCTCTCCCTTGATACTGTATTTCCATACAAGTCATCCAACTCTACATGCGCTTTCATACTTCAAGCAATCTCAGACATGGCATCATAGATACTTCCCCCAATGGGTTTCAGCATGGTCATCATCCATTGCTTTTTGTCAATGAACTCTGACAAGCCCACCGCCCATCTAAAAAGTGATGAAAATACCATCTCCATGTAGGACCTATCAATCTTTATAATAAAAAAATGTCTCCATCTTCCAACTCACTCTCCCATATGTCACTGTGTGGCACTTAACACCTCAACAAGCGAATCAAGTTCATGCAATCCTCGAATTTTGCAACATGTAAGGACTCGGTGAACATATTTGCTGCATTACTCCTTTGTGTGAAACTTTTGAAGACAAACTAGCTTCTCTTAATTCATCAAGATAACTCTCATCTCTTTATGCTTCGTCTTTGAGCTGAAAGCCAAATTTTCGGCTAAGTGAACTGCACACTTTAGCTATCACAATTTACTGCTACTCTATCATATACGAAGTCCAAATCACACATCAACCGCTTCTAGTAGATTGCCTTCTTAGCTGCTTCAACAACAACTATCAACTCTGAATCTATAGCAGATTAAGCAACTATAGTTTTCAACTTCACTCTTTAATTAATAGTTGTCCCTCTATGAGTGAACACATAACATGAGATTGACTTCCTTCGATCTCTATCTCCAGCGTAGTTAAAATCTATGCAGTTAAAGCACTTAGCGGTGGAGGTACAAAAAGTTATAGTAGAGATAAAGCGGGGATATAGCGGAAAATAGTGGAGGTGTAAAAAGCTTCATAGGTATAAAATAATATATTTAAAGTTAATTTATTCTCATTCTCAAATGATTTGTGTAAGAAAAAGAAACATTATTTAATCTTATATAACAAAACCGAAGAATACCATGACTTATAATGACTAGATTTGGTGACTACAATAGATTTCTAACTTATATTGAGCGCATATTTTTTTAAAGTAGGTCTTTACCCTAACTTTGTTGATTTGATTTAAAAGAGAACTAGTTAAATCAATCTTTGTAAATTAATGTTGCTAAAGCGAGTGCTAAAAATCCTTGATTTAGCGGGTGTAGCTGAAAATAGTGGGGCTTAAAGCGGATCTACTGTTCAATAATGCTAAATTGAAATAGCGTAGCGGTCGAAGAGCTCTATGCGCTATAGTAGAGAACTTTCAGGGCTTTGGCGGGGCTTTAACTGCATAGATTAGAATAACAAAATCCTAGCAAGCCGAAATCTCAATCTTTACCGTAAAAAACAAGCTCATGGTTTGAAGTTCCTCTAAGATATCAAAAAATATACTTCACTACCACATAATGCATCTTTCCCAAATTTTCCGTATATTGACTAACCAATCCAACATCCAGTGCAATGTCAAGCTTAATGCAAACCATAGCATACATCAAGCTACCAACTACACTTGCATAAGTGATGCAGGCCAAGTACTAAGTCGTGACTGACTTAAGGAAATGGAAGGTCTAAGTCGTGACCGACTTAACAAAAATGGCATGAGTCGTCCACGACTTAACCAAGGCAATAGCATGAGTCGCCCACGACTTATCGGAGTTGAAGACATAAGTCGTCCACGACTTACAGGAGGAGCAACACAAGTTGAAAATGCGCAACGCTTAAGTCGGCAACGGCTTAAGGGAAGTGTTTTGGGTAGTGTACGACTTAACGGGACAGGTGATAAGTCGTTACCGAGTTACGACTTAGTTAAGTTGTCTGGATTCCTTAAGTCGGATACTGGGTTAAGTCGAGAAGTCACTATTCACTAAGTTGTTCAAGCTTAAGCCGTGTGAAGATGCTACTGTGATATGTGTTTTAAGTCGCTGGTAGTTTTAGTTGAGTCGCTGCTGAGGATAAGTCGTCGCCGAGCTATGATGAGTCGTTAAGTCGTCTACGACTTAAGTGTTGAGTCGTTGTATGGTATTGTATTGTGTTTTCTTAAGTCGCTTGTACATAAGTCGTATGTCGAGGACTATGTGTTGTAATCTCTTAAGTCGTGCACGACTTATGGTAAGTCGCATCTGTTGAGTCGTCTATGTTAAGTCGTAGGTTATAAGTCGGCAACGACTTAAGACTTGTGTAATTTTCTGGGCATGTTTTGTAACTTCTATAAATAGGCCGGTGGTGCCATTTGTAATAGTTTAGTTGATTTGAAATAAAACTCTTGTTTTGTTAGCTTTGTGCTTTCACCCAATTGGTAGTTGAGTGTAATCTCCTATCTCCTCTTTCGGTTAATCGAGTGCGCTCGATTCAACGACTGCAGAAGCCGATTCACGGAATCTAGTGCGCTAGATCAACGTGCAAAGAATCGCAGATCTTTGAACCCGGTATCGTGCGCGATCAACGAGTTCGGGATAGCTAGAATTCGGTATCTTCGGATCAACGAATTTGGGCATTTCAGTATTCATCAATCCACCGATTGCAACTTTCATCGATCTACTTTGTTTTTGATTAATCCGCTGCGTCAATAAGGCATCTTCTCCATGTAGGTATTGTCCTTATTTGAGACCACAGAGCCTTTACTAGAAAGCGATATGTGCATAGATATGGGTGCACTAATTCCATTGCTCCCTCCATGCTAAACCAAGCAAAATACATTTGAATATATTCCTTTTGAGTGTGCCTTGAAAGTTCAAGCTTTCTCTCACTTTGGAAGATATTCAAATCTTTCTTGCTTCTCTAAGGTATTTCATCTCAAAATCTGTCTTTAACTTAAACTGTAATCTATCAATTTCAATTTTATCCTTGGAAGCAAGCGATATATCATCCAAACACTAGATCAAATACACTCAACCACTGCTCTTTAAATGCTTGAAATACACAAAAGCATCTTTGATACAATAATCAAAACAAAGTGAAAGCATAAAAGAGACAAATCTCTTGTACCATTATCTAGACAACTTCTTAAGTCTATAAAGTAACTTCTTCAACTTGCAAGCCCAATCTTTTTTCACACTTAGAACAAATCTTCTGGCTACTGCTTGTAAATGGACTCGTATAAGTAACCATGCAAGAAATGGACTTCATATCAAGTTGCTCTAGTTCAAAGTCATGAGTAGCAACTATAGCAAGCAAAATCTACCTCGTATCTCCTATCCCCTTCATCTTGAACACCTATTTTCACATTAAATTCAATATAGATTTGATACGCGCATGTGTATATATGGGAACTTTCAAATGATATTATAAGAAAAAGATTCATTGTATTTAAATAAGATATAATACATACGTATGGAATTTTTAAGCAATTATGAAACTTTAACATATAACTTTTATACGAAAGATCTTATACGTAACATGCTTGTATAAGAAGTGTTCAATGCCAAGTTAATTAAGTATGGTTTTAAAATATTTGTTGAAACTTTAAATCATAGGTAACATATGGAAAACTTAAAGTTTAACGATTATAATTAGAAACTTATAAAGCCAAAATTTCAATACTTAATCAATAATTTCAATTATTGTATATTATATTTATATTAAATAATTTAACAAGACTATATGTGTGTGCATGCGCGGGGCAAATATATGCATAGCAGATATTCCCAATATCTACCCTTGTACATATTACACCATATTATATTTAGTTGAATCATTATGCTATGGTTACCTGTCTTCTCTAATCATGTCATTCATTTATAGTTTACATCATATATGTTCTTGTGATCTTTATCATATCCAAAAGTGATAAATGTAACTCCTAATTAATTTCACAATTGTTACATATTTATGATCTATTAAGTTGTTTCCTTAATTAACACTTTGATCCTTCATATATATAATGACCCACTTTTCCATACAGTTTAAGCAGACAATCAACCACACATGACCATTCAAATTTATCAGAAAGGCAGATAGTTAGGGAAAAGAAGAAGGAAGAAGGCAAGAAGAAATCTGGCAACATAGAATCTCACAGCGGAACGAATAATCTATAATATACAACAAATCTTTACACGAAAATAAACTGTAACATACGTATATGCAGACATCAATCTGACCATACTAACCTATTTCAGTCCGGATAGTTATAACAATATGTCATCGCAATTGCTAATAAATACAACAATGAATGCAGCGGAAAAATAATCATATATGCGAATACGTCTATGGGCCTCCAGCTCATCCCTTGAAGCTCCAAAGGTTCCAAACTAAATCTGTAATATGCTCGGTCTAACCCAACCATTATAATAAAATAACATCCGATTCAGTCTGCAAAACCAGTGTGAGAAAACACACCTATCTGAATTTTAATGTTATAAAAACCTTTGAAATCAAAAGTATCTCATAAGACCACGCCGCACATAAACACGGACGAGTTTTACCTTACGGTAACCAAACCATTTAAAATGAAATTCTCTAATATTGTGATAGTGTCTAAGATAAAAATATTTATTAGTCATATCCGAAATTGTTACATTAATTAAATTCCAACATAATATGTATACAACTAAAACCGTAAATTCTCGTATTGGAGAATGGATTCCATACCATGACAAGGTAAGGAATTACCTTTTGATGGTACATCTCTAGATAAAATGCACCGGGGTCTGGTAAGAACATCTTATACCCTTTCATATAGGACTGGCCTACCACTTGACTAGTAGTACCGGATATGATCACCCATTGTTTAATGGGTCCTGACGCATACATGAGCAGATAGTAATCGATCGAGATTTGGAGTGACCATACCCTGATGGGAGCAACCCACTTAGCTCTGCTGCATGCCTTATTTTTGCCAATTCTCTATTGATGAGGCTTGAGGCTACGTTTTACCTTTATATAACACTTTCCACTTGGAATGCTAACATTGCCCTCCAAACAACGATACAATGCCAGCATTCATCCATACAAGTTCGTTTTGGGACTGAACGAAACCGAAGGCACTACTTCTACTACATCCATTTTGGAATCACCCTCAGGATTAATAATAAGCAACCCTTGCACTTCAATGGCCCCGTCTTCGATTCCATATGCTTCAAGATGACTTCACTTTGCAATGCTTGAGTTGGATCAGAGTGGTTTTTAGATAACATATCCGATCCCGGTCTCTTCGAAACAACTTTCGATAATTTTTGGTAAACTCAACCCCGGTTGTTTAGGAAATAAGCAGACAAAATATAAGAGCGGAGTTCACCTCCTAACCATCAGTGGATGGATTTCCTTATCATTTGTCTTAGGAGAACAAAACGAGATCTATACGCATAGTACAACATCATCGGAGATGATCATGTCATAGAACTCACATGTTTCTCCTAGATATTTCCAAAGTTATGTCTTGGTCCATATTTGATAGTCAGTTATTTATCTATCAAATAAACAAACATTCCAAACAAAGATTACATTTCTCGGTGAAATCACTAAGCTTCATTTAATTAAATTTCCATTAATTTGAATCTCTTAAATAAAAAAATTATATACTTATCTCACCGGAATAAATATATTCGCAAACCATTTCACTTTCAAAACTTGGAGACTTTTCCATATAATTAAACAATAATATAAGTATATTCAAAAACATTTGGAAAGATTTATATTCAAGTCATATTAAAATGATCAAAACTCATATGTCATTAAAGGGAGATATTAATACTCCTAAACACTAATTCTTTCCACAAATCTATTTTTATTTCATTAATGCCCCCATTATACATTTCCAAATCCATTTATAAAACTTCCTCCTAAATCTCCTATTTTACTTATAATGTATTCTCTTAAAAATCTCAAAACCATTTATAAACCTCTTTTCTAAAATCATTCAACCCCGACTTCTTTCCAAATTCCAAACCTCTTTCAAACTTATAAGCTCCTTTAACAAATATTTTTAATAACAATTTACTATATAATTATAAAATATAAACATCATAAATATTTTTAAAACATTTTTAATAATAAAAAAACTTTAAAATATTATTTATAGCCATAAACCACATTTTAGTCTCTTTATAAATTTCCAAATCTAATTTAACAACTTCTTAAACATGCCCTTTATTTCATTTCTAGAATATTTTATAAGCTACTTTTATTACAAAACCCTTCGTCAACTCATTCTATAAATTCCCGTCTTATTTGCAGCTCTCTTATTAACTCCTAAATTCTCTTGTAAAGCCTCTTTATAAAATTTCCAAATAGAATTTACAAAACTCCTTCTTAAATCAAAGTTTCGCAATATAATAATAAAACTCGTTAGTTTTCATAACATGACCATTTCCTCAATTTTCAGTAAATTCCTAAATGGAATTTATCTTCTCCATTTATCAAATAACATTGATTTCCTTTTTAAAGGATATTACTTAAGGAAACATTTCCTTTATTTATATAAACACTTTAATAAATCTAATTCTTTGCCTTTTAAACAAGATTTAGACATTGAAAACATTTTATATAGATGGTTCACAAATATTATTTCAATTTTTCAATCTTCTTCGAACCCTTAGAATTCCCTTTTAAATATAGATAGTCCCTTTATATTTCCTTTTTAAAAATAAATATTTATTCTAATAATAATTTCTATAAAAATAATACTTCTTAAAATAATTATTTAAAACATTATTTAAATATATAATTGGAAAGATTTGATAAAGAAATTTTTGAAAATATAAAAGGAAACTTTTAAAACTCCTTTATATTAAAATATTAAATTAATTTCACAACAGTCAAATTAAAATCAATTTTCAAACGTAAATCATTACCAAATCAAATCAACCATTTATAATGTTTCAAAATACTATATCGAGGCACATAGTCATTATAGCACTTAACAAATGCTATTATTTCTATTTAACTCTAAATAGTTAAATTTTCACAATGTTAGTGTCACATCTAAAATACCAAATAGTCAAATTCAGCAATTAACAATCTATTCATCAGTAATATAACTGTAAATAACACATCAGAAATGTACTGGCAATCTTAAATTACTACCGTGGGAAATCTGAATTTCTCAACACATCTTACTGTTATTTCAATTTTTAACCGTCAATTCTTTTAAATAGATATTCTAACCAAACAGCCAATAATTTCAACCAAATACAAATAGTAAAATTTTATCTATTATATAGCACATTGATAAATCAGAAAGGTGAGTTATACACACAAAAATTTCAGTTGTCGTCGAAGCGTCCCGGTTTGGAACTAAAATCGAACGACGTCCAATTTTAGCCCAAATTTCAATGGTCTTCAAATTCGCCCAAACTAGTTCTGTCTCGAAGCATACGTCATTACGAGTGCAATGCAAAAATCAGCGCCTTGATTGGACCTTGTATGGACAAGATATTAGATTTTTAAGTTATCGACTTTAAATATTATAATTTAATTATCTAATTACCTTTTTAAAAATAACTAATTACCATATTTATAAAAACTAATCCATCTTCTTTTAATCACTAATCTTATCACATAGATACAGTGATACTCTGTATCCTAACCCAACACTAACACCCCTTCTCTCCTCCTAGTACCCTCGTCGGTGAATGAAATCGTGAACAGACTTCGTCCTTCAACTCCCCACGTCAAAGCCTCATCACAGACACAAAATCTTGGACCTCGGCCCCTCTTTCGAAATCGCAACATATAGCACGACGAGCTACGGTGATGAACGATGCATTCATTAAGGAGCTGCCGCACTCTTCCATACGATCACCCCAATACATTTTTCCACCACGAACTCAATGCAATCGACGCCACCGCCTCCCGTCGTCTATAACTCTCAGAAAGCTTAACCCTAGTACCTACTGCAATTTCAACCATCGTCCAAATAAATGTCGAACTCAGTAATCCATGATTTGAAGCATACTCCGATACGAGTTTAATGAGTCTAATATCATGATTTTATGGTGAGTATATTTATGGAATGTGAATTATTGGATCGGCCATTTTTATTTATTATATTTGGTTTACTGGATTGATTTAAAGAGGAACAAGAGGATGAAAAAATTGGGTAAAGTGTTGTTGACTTTGGTTTTAAAAAGAAACACTTTTTTTCCTTAGCCACTAGAATGTCCAAACGAGGACAGACAATGGAAGAAATTTGTAGGCGTGTATGTACTGATATGTTTGTTTTTAAATAAAACATCTTTTTGGGGTACGACGCTACACAATATAATGTTCACGTATGTATAGCCAATGGCAGTAATAAAAATACTCGCGCACGATAATATGACAAGATCACAAAAAACAATAAAATAGACTGATTATTAGATTTTGTAAAATCATAAAACCATCATCGTTTGCCGATAAATCGCATATATATATATACATGCATACACACGCACACGGATATATATATATGAGTGTGTGTATGTATATGTGCATATATATATATATATACATACACATACACACACATATATAAGTATCACACTTATAATATATTTGATAGAGTTAGGGGTAGGCCCTAGGGGCTATTATGTAAATTTTTACGTATATCTAACTCAATAACCAATCTTATTCGAAATCAAAGGTATTTTCTTTCTATTATATAATTGACATAATGTGGTTATATTAATTAATTAATTTAATTAAAAGTACATTGAATAGAAAATCTAGAAATAGTATGTTTTGTGATGATAGTTACGAAGTGTTGTAACCGTGAGTAATTTATCAAAAATAAATATACCATTTTAAATGTTTCTTGTCGAGATACATTGAGACTGGATATCGATGTATCCGTTGAGACTAGAGTACGTAACACTCTCCAAATGTTGGGTAGTGTATTACTCATGGAAGCTAGGGCACTAAGAGGTTATGTACTGATGGTCATTGGATAACTATGGAACAACTCATCCGATATATTTCTGTCGATTAATATAATTAAGGTCAAAATGAAAATATCGATGTAACTGATTTACACAATTCTCATGACTTGAGAATACTATGGATCTTCAATATGAAAGCTACGCTTTGATTATGGTCAATCATGGCATGATGTTCCATCGAGTGGCTATAGTTGGGTTGAGTGGATGTATTGGAAGTGAAGCACCATTCAAGAGAGGATTTGTCACCTCAGTTATATGGGGTTAGTATCACAACCAACTCAAGTCAACTCAAAGTCAACGTCTCTGGTCAGAGAAATTTGGTTAATAAATTGTTATTATTAAACCAAGAACTTTGCGTTTGGACTATAGAGTTGAATATGGATGATATCGTAATTTTGACCATATTCAAATTTCATGTCCAAAGTGATATAGTTTTGAATAAAAGAATTCGTGTAAATAAATGTCACAATCGATTAACGCTTATTAAACTTAAATTGCATTTTACTCAAATTAAGTAAGCGATAAATTTAGCCAAAATGCCACACCACCTGCTAAGTGACGTGTGAACATTAGCATTCGAATAATTTGATGTTATTTGCTGACCGAATTTACACCCGAGTCACACAACCAAAATGATGAATTCTTTTTAGACCAAACGATTTAATTAGTTTATAATTGTTATAAACTAATTAAATAAATTAATATTTATGAAATATTAATTATACAATTTGAATATGATTTTATGAATAAATATTGTTGTATATATTTATAATAGTTATAAATATATCGATCGATATAAGATAACAATAAAGAAATTAAATTGGATATAATTAAATATATCTGTTTTGGTTTAAATAGACTATTGGGCCATGATGTTAGAGGCAAAATTCAATAGAAACTATGTGATATAGAGGGAAGCCAAAATAGAGTATTCGAGTATGTGATGGATGGCTAAGGTCTGGTGAGAAAAGGTAAGAGATGTGATCCACTTTTCTCTCTGATTCAACCACTATAAGAGGAATCATAACCCTAACTTTCTATAGACTTTTCTAGCTGCCTCCTCTATCCATATCATGGCTGAACCATACCTCTTTACACCCCATCAAATCTCAAATCAGTCAAATCAATAGGTATTCGAGTAAAGGGTCTGTGATTCGAAGGCTAGCAATTTGACGAATCAAGAAGTTTTCAAGAGGAGGGGAACCCATCATTACAAGATGTACTTAAGGGCATTGCCACAGTAGTTTATGTGAGTACTTAGTTTTACATATGATGCATGTTCTTTGTATAACTCTGTATTATTCAAATATAAATATATTTTTATTATTAAATTGTTAGTTAGATGAGATTCTTATAGGTATTGTTGTTGTTACATATATTGATTGGTTATGTGCATATGCTTATCAAATAAAAAACAATATTTTTCAAGGATCTGATATACAAAGGCAATATCATTATATTTTAATTATTTATGTTTTATTAATTAATATATACATAGATTAATATATTAACTAATTTATTTATATGACATGTATCAAACCATATAACTGAATTGCATAAATAATTGATCTAATAATTTTCAAATGTATATTTATATTAATTACAATTTTTAATAACCAATAATAATTTTTTGAAAATTACTTAATATATTTTAATATTATTTAATCTTTGCATGAATTAATAATGCGTATAAATGAATTATGTTTTGAAAATTCAATTTTAAATGTTCTAAAATTAATTTGCTATCAAATATGATTTTGGTTAGAAAATCATAATTCTTAAATCATTTTTTATATTTTTAAAAAATCATTTAAAATTCAACCAAAAATCTTTTAGTTAATAAAAAATATTATTTTGTCTCCGACAATTCTGAAAAAATTTCACAACCTATATGATACTATTGTTGATTTTCTGAAAGTTTAAAATTCAAAATATCTATTATATAAATATTTTTTGTTATTTACTTATTTTTAATTAACTAATTAATTCATAATGTATATATATTAATATAATAAAATTATATTTATATTTGGATTTTCTGTATGTATGATTTGGAATGTTTTATAAAATAATAATAATAATATTATAATATTTATGTTAATTTTATAACTCATATTTACATTTTATTTATTATATTTATTTATATGTACGTATGTAAGTACGTACATACATACATACATATATATAATTATGTTACTTTAATACATATATATATGTAAATATAATTTTTTTTAAAGTAAAATCATATCCTATATATACATATTATATATATACATGTTTATTTAATATTTAATACTATAATATTTTATGTACATAATATATATGATATTTACATAATATAAACATATATAATTTTCACTTGGACACACACACACATACACATATATATAAATATATATAATAACTATAATTGTGTACACATATTTAGACAATATACAATACATATAGAATGAGCTAACATGTCCGTTGCGATGTAAATCACACCATCTATATACGGGCGTCTTATGCACTTTACGGAATATCATGTTACAAATGGACACACATAGATACATATATATATATATATAAGTTGAAAATAAATTAAATAAATTTCTATCAACAATTTATAAATTGAAATGAAATATATGATTTTATTTAATTAAATTTAGAAATGTTCGAAATAGATTAGACTTCATAGGCTCAATAAAGATCCAATTGGGTAAATTTTTCTGAAATTCTTCCATAACTTCCACTACAAGCTAGCCTAGTTCCATCAATAATATCAGAGCCTAATAGCCTATGTAGTGAATATTAGCCATATTAGGATTAACTATTAAGCTCATAACCCAAAAGGTTATCCCTAATAGAAAAGGCCCAATTTGAATTGGGCCTTGGACTAATTTCAAATTTGTTTTGAAACTACAAATAAAAGTTTTAAATTTAAAAAGTTAAATTTAAAATAAGAAATATTATAAATGTTATAATATAAATTTTCAAAATTGTTTTAAAATTAAAATATAAGATTTTAAATTTAAAAGTTAAATTTAAAATAAGTTATAAATATATTATAATAGTTATAATATAATAAAAATTTCAAAATGTTTGAAAATATACATATTAATTTCGAAAATTTTAAAATTCATTAATTGGATTAATAAAGTAAATTAATCAAATAAGTTAATTAACAAAAATATATCTATGCGTGTATTATATATTATGATATATATTATGATATTTTAAAATGTTTAAAATAACATAAATATAAATGTATGTATATGAATTGAATTGTAAAATTAATATAATCAATTTAAATTGTTGAATTAAATAAATTAATTAAATAAATAAAATTAATTAAAGGTTAATTAATTAAATAAACATGCATATGTATAAGATATATGTGTAATACTATAAAGGTTATAGTAATTAATATTTAATATAAATGTTATGTTAAAATAACATAAAATTAATTAAAATGTTAGTTAATTAAAAAAATTAATTAAATAAAATTTAATTAATATAATATTATATATAAGACTATTATATAAGTAGTATGAAATATATAAGTTATATAATAATATAACTTTTATAATATGATTGTATAAACTAAATGTGGAACATTAAGAAACCCTAAATAGACTTAAGGGATAAATACATACGTATTGTACGTATACCATGATTTCAGATGTGTTCAACACTTGAATCACGAGTGTATTTCTTAAGAAATACATTATTCCATAAGTCGATACCATTTGATATAACATATTGAAGATTATGAATCTTTAATATAATGTTTTCCTCTATCATTTATAAATTAATAGATTACTTGCATACTCTTTAGTTTTTAGGCTTTCCTTAAGGTAGAGATGTTATGTGTAGTACTATTAATACATTGAATAGACGATGTAAGATAACTTCACATATTTGTTGAGCTTTTCTCAAGGTATGTACATTATACTTAGGCCGTGCGAAATCATAGGTCCGAGTGAATAGTCTCACTCTACTTGTTAAACTTCCCTTAAGGTAAAGGCGGGACTAGGAGAAGAAACCACGGGTTAAGAGTTGTATGTGATACAACCGATAAGGAATTATTCATCGTATATGCGAGTATGATTGGTTGAGCTTTCCTCAAGGTTAGAATCCCAAGAGATACGAGTCCTAACATCCATAATGAAGTCGAAAGATTTCTGTGTTTTGCTTAGAGTTTGGTGAAACATAAAAGACCGGTGGGGCCTTATTAGAAAAATGAAACGATAACATTTAACTTTTCTAATATTGTAAGAACATATTTCAGTGCTTGCGGGGATTAAGGGTGGTGAGGAGATAACATATATCTCTCAATGTGATATTACTGATAACTCTAACTGTGCTGAGTTGAAGGGTGACAATACGTTAGTGGATTTTTCAAAATGTTCACAGAGCATTGATTCAGCAAAAGGTGGTGAGCGCATAAATGACAAAAAAGCCTCTCTTTTTTCTTCACCATCAAGGAGAGGTAAGCGTAGGAAATCTGTTACTGTAAGTGGGTCTGTTCGCCATAGTGCCAGGATCCGTAGTAGTCATTCTCCGTTTTTGAGTGAGTTACCTGATTCGAGTTCCATGAGTGGCGCTACGAATTTAGGCTCAGGTATGACTTCTGATTTAGGCAGTACTTATTCTTCTTATGCTCTAGGTAGTTTGTCTTCCACTGAGTTATGTCAGTTAACTAGGGATACCGCTTTTGTTTTTTCTGATGTTGAATTAGATACTGCCTATATTAGGAGTAGTGAAATAGAGATTATTAGCTGGAATATTAGGGGTTTGCGTGATTTAAATAAATGTGATAAAATTAGAGCATTTTTTAAGGTTATTTTATTGATATTGCACTCTTACAAGAAACTAAAATAAAGTGTCATGATATTCATTTTTATAAAAGATTAGGTGCACTACACCACAAAGGCTAATTAGGCAGTGCTTAGGGCCGTATCAAAAGTCATTAGGCAGGGCCATAAGCCGTATCAAAAATAAGCATGTTTAACCATTAGATACGGCCCATGGCCGTATCTAACTATCCAATTAGATACGGCCATGGACCGTATCTACTTGTCGAAATAGATACGGCCATGGACCGTATCTAACTGGAGAAATAGATACGGCCCATGGCCGTATCTAAATCTCCAATTAGATACGGCCCATGGCCGTATCTATTTCGACAAGTAGATACGGTCCATGGCCGTATCTAATTGGATAGTTAGATACGGCCACGGACCGTATCTATTTCTCCAGGTAAAATAAAAACTCCATTTCAAAATTACTGATTCCGTTTGTACACTTAAAATAAAACTCAAAGCATTATGTTAACTTCATTCTCAATCCATTACAGTTCAAACTCGGCAAATAAATATTATACTTCATTCTCAACCCAACACATTTCATTCTCCGCCAAAGTATAATACTTCAATACATTACAACACATAATGGTTTAATACATTAAACTTCATTGTCAAGTCATCTCCGATCACAGCTCAAACACAGTAAATAAATGTACAGCAACACATACAGCAAAGTTACATACAATACAAACTAGAAGATATACATCGAGTACAAACTACAACATTCAGGAAGGCAGGCATTTCAACTGAGCTTTGGCCCCAACCTATATCCATCCCAACCTATCTTTGTTCCAACCTGGATGTGTAGCTGAGAAAACTGAGCATCTGAGGTAAATCTGTAGGTAGGAGCATTTACAATTTAGGGTGGTTAGTTTCCATATTAATGTAAAGTTGAAAAAAGGGTCACAGACTTAAAAGAGCAAATTCTGGGTATGTATGTGATCATGTATAAAAATTACTTTTGTTTGTAGTCACGCTCAAACTAAAGGTTGTATGAAAATGAGGTGCGTAACAAAATGGGTATCGAAAGTGCACACAGAGGATCAGAATGGACAGTATACTGCTATTGCTCCTGCGTCTTAAATACATGTCATGATCAATTAGTTGTTAGTGAAGCCCAGTGCAGTCTGCTGCTGCACATCTATACTAAATCAACAACTTTCAAATGGGGAAAAAGATCATAAACTGGTTTCAATGATGTTTCAGCATAATATCAGTGTAAAAATAGTCGAAATGACTCTAATGTAAACAATGTACACATATTACATAACATTTGAAAGTTAAGATAATAATTCGCAATATTATATCTACTGGCTATTTGCACATGCTATAACATACCACTAACAACATTTACTTAAATAAATGTGTGAAATGAATGTGATCAAAGGCTACAACCAATTAGAAAACAAAAGATATCGTTTTTTTTAAGTCGCACTTCAACTAAAATGTAATTACTGACTAGTACATGCAGTTACATATAACTACTTAGTATTTAACAAAGACAACAAAGGTATTAGTATATGCATTATCAAAAGACTCCCAATTTGGTTAAAGAGGTTTTTGATTTGGGTGACCGTTGAATTTTGAGTAGATTTTCAACAAGGAATTGCGAAACATGGTGTAGAAAAATTACATTCTATGGACGGTTGCTGAAAATTTTCTTGTCCCTTAACAGAATTTAGAATCAAAATAAAAATAAATTACTAACTGAAAATGTCTTAAATGCGTATCTCAGCTCTTTGCAAGTTCCTATAGACGCTGATGTATTTCATGTAATTATTTCTGTTTGTGAAAGTACCTCCTAATTCTCAAGTAGTCAAAGAAACGAAAGAAGCAAACATGCCGTCTGGGAGGATTTCGAACCAACACAAGTGCTTCTGACATATTTTGTAAACAATGTTAATCCTATTTTGCATTATCTTACCTTGATGTTAATATATGAAATAACATTTGAAAAATGTTCTTAAGTTGAGATTTATGTATCCTTGCACCATACTTGTAAGAAAGATATATTGGATATGGACATACACTTTGCTACTAAGGAATGACATGTTAAAGATAAATAATTTTTGGATGAGCTCACATACCTGCTAAAGATATCGAATCATAATCTTCGGATGGCACACATACCCACCCACTCCAACATCAACAAAGGTCTCTGCAAATTGATGATTTATTTTGTTGGTTCTCTCATCTGGTAGCAGTATATTGTCCAAAACCAATTTTTCATGTGTGGATGGTACAGATTTCCCATGGATTTTGGACGATGTAGAATCTCGACATACAATACCTATTGCAATAAAATTTATTGTCTAGATCTATCCAACAAAATAACTGCATCGAAAACAAGTAAGAATAAAAAGCAACTAATAAATACCTGTTGCTATTATGTCTAGATCAGAGTTGAGGATTTCACATTTTTGATTGTTCACCACATTGGTCGTATCCTGGGATTGAGAAACAACGAATTTAGAAGCATTGGGTTGTGTGTTGCGTTCTCCTTATTCTATGTTTCCCACCATGTTGATCAGAAGCTCCATTTTCCCAGACAAATTTCCTACTGTACTCTCCAAATTTCCCACCGTACACTCCAAACTTCCCATCCTCATTTTCAACTCAACATTGTCTCCACAAACATGTTTCAATCGTTTATGTGCAATAGCAGAAGCCTTAATATTAGTCTTTGGTATGACGGTCCCAACACCGCGGCTCCTACCCCTTGTATCCTTTCCCATCACTTGCGATACGATATCTTCATCCACTGTCAATTTTTCTTCATCACTATCGGTGATCTTTTCCTTCAATTTCGCAATTTGATCCTGAGATTGCATAATACTTATATGGACACATAGTGCATAAAAGAAAGAAAATTGCTCATGTTTAACTTTAGGAGCAAAAATAACTTACGAAGTACGAAGAATTGGCATCTGATATGCTACCATCTTTTTTCGTGTGCGTCTTCTCCCATACATGACGACGGTTGATATTTGCAGATGGATTTGCAACGATCTGCAATATATAAAATATGTTAGTTGTGATTTTTATCATTTTGAAAAAAAATGAATATAACTTACCATTTCGTGTTTTATTCTAGCGTGACTTTTACGGCCTGCATGGTGAGCATAACTGAGCAATGATCTATTTTTTTTGGCTAACTCCCTTCTTCCGCTCGCTTCAGGCGTTGCTTCATTTTTTATGAACTCGTTCCAATCTTCTTGAGCAATTGTAGGTGGACAATTTTTCATTCGTTCTTCGTCATTGTCGAAAGTGCCAAGAGTCGTCATAATCAAGCTAACGACGCAGAGAAAGGAGAGAGGAACAAGAAAATTAGGGAGGAAAACCTGGGCAAAAATCATCCCCATGCGATTTCCTCCCAAAACGCCAACAAAATTGTATTTTTATTAACTATACGACCTGCCAAGTGACATTTATTGTATCTTCAAAGTCTTCATAACACTCAGCTAAGCATTGGAATTGATTGCTAACTGAAGTGATTTTTTCTTGTTAAAGCTTGTCTTTGGGTCTGGAAATGCATTTGAGGGATTTTTGCTGCTCACTTCACATTCAGCTGAACCAATGTTACACTTTTAAATATTCGATGGGGGATCATTCAATTAAATAACTACTTCCTTAGCATGAAAATCGGTAGCAGTGTGTCAATTAAACCCAACCCATTATTCCTAGCATCACAGGTTTAGCTCTTACAGTAATTCTAAAGATGCCACTACATGATCTAAAAACATCATTACGGCACATCAATGTACTTATTACCTATAATTGTGAATCGTTAAAAATAGAACTATCAACCACATCAACCAAAAAAGAAAATGTTAATAGTAAAGGTAAATGAAATATGACAGAATGTGTAATGACTAATGAAAATGTTTTTATATTAAATATAGAGCTTTGTTTTTATTATTGTTTTCGGCATACACACTAGTTTCATCAACATTTTATTCTCCTCCCATTTACCAGTTATAGTTGCAGTTGAATAATTAGCTGTTCTGAGCTTGATTTTTCCCCAATCTCAAGGAAAACCTTGAAAGTCAAGTGTAATTAGATTATACTTTACTCCTACTTGGAACGGTTATAAATTTTGAGTCCAGTATTTCATTTATTTAGCTCTATGTTGTATGTTCCATTTTCTAAATATGTTAAGCTGGTCTGTGTTTGTTTTGCAGGACTTAACGACATCATACCTATTTATCCTCGACTAAACAACATATTTGATGAAAGACGTTCAACTAATTCATCAACGTAACAGGTTTGCTGGTAGAGTGTAACCATTAAAAAATTACTTGTACCTAAGTTCTAATGTTGTTCGGTTTTTGAAAGAATGTTACTCTAATGTGCATGATGTTTGCTGGTAGAGTGTATATCATGTAATCCTTTCATATCAATTTGACATTAAGTCGATTGCAAGATGATATTTTTGGAGTTCCAATAACAGTGCCCTATTATATAAAACATTTGAAATGTACATAATAATTTAGTAAAGCCATCATGAGGTCATTTGGAGCTGGACAACGTAAGGACTTTGAAGTAGAAATCAATTCAAACAAAAATTAATTCATCGGTTTATCAGTTTGTGAACACAGTCAGTTGCATTATGCTAGTAGTAATGCATTATAATAGTAATAAGTGTTTATTACTGCCTCTTAAGGCTACAAGTGGCTGGTTTGGCATCACGGTAACCAATCACATGTTTAAATCTTAGACACACACCCCTTTAATATAGTTATTGCAATATAAATTTTGTTCAAAGTACTGTACTGGCCTCTTCTAGACATGTGATGATGTGAGAGATATTAGTTTCACACCTCGCCATATTAAATGAACATACTTAGCAGAAAATTTTGTTTCCTAACAGCAGAAATTTTTTCCTTTGCTCCTTGTATTTTCTTTTTCGTTTTGCTTCACTAAATCCTCATTGTCTTTATTATTTTCATCATTTTTTAGCATTTTCATACTTGCAAGCAGATGTCTTGTGCCTAATATTTTTACAATATATACACATATCAGATTCCGTTGTAATTGAAGTTGATGTGCAGTGTGATGGTGACTGAGTTGTATTGGGAGGAGGAGCAAGTTGAAGAAGTGAGGTTGGTGATTAGTATGGAGTGTGAAACCATGATCATTTGAGATGACATGATTCTTTTGTTGCATTATAAGGTACAAAAAATAAAATGTATTATAATTTGATTGAATATCACAATGACTACAACTGCTTTGATTTGGTTATTTGGTTTGTTTGATATATTGGTTCGTTAGACAATAATAATGTAATGTTTGAATTGCTTATAGTGTATTGTAATTTATATTCTATTATTTATATATATCTGTTTCTTGCTATACTTACAAAATTTATGTACAAATTAATTTTTTTTGCTACACCAAACTATTTTCAAAAAATTTGTCATTACAACGGCACTATTTTATAGCACCGGAGTAATGTCTATGCATTACCCCTCTCCTGATACTTGGCTTGCGCCATTAACACTAATTTTATCCACTTATACAACAATATAAAAACCATATACAATGTCAGAACCATATACAATATTAGCACCAAGCTATAAATTATGCAAGGATAAAAAAATCCAATCATATTGAACCTCTACCAAGTTACATGGTTAATCTATGACTTTATTGAAGAAGCCACTTGGTTTTGTTATAATGAATACACCAACGAATTTTTACTTCAAGGACGACTGGGACAGTTCATTTGATTGTAAATTCATCTTTTCAAGATATTAAACACTTAAAGAAAGATCAATCATTGCAATAAGAACTAATTTTTACTGCACAAATATTATTAGGAGTCGCACATCTATTCCCATTAAGTTCGTACTTTAACATCCATGTTCATCTAAAATAAAATAATTGAACTCTCATATGAAAACATTTCTGTCTACAAATAATATCTCCGTCATTCAATAAGATAAAATTAGTCTACAATATATCTCCGACGTTCAATAAGATAGAATTAGACTATGATATAATGCTGAAATTTGCTATTTTTATACATGTGCAGTAATATGTGGAATAGTTTTTATTCATTTAGTTTACTCTCGAAACTTTAATTTTAATCAAAGCTCCTGGTTTCAGTAAGGCTACAAGCCCCAAGTTGAATTTGATTATTCCCCAAAACACAAACATAACACATGAATCACATCATTCAGCCCCAAGTTTATGCCTCTTAGGCAGCAACATAAAGCTAACAAATGAAGCAGACCCACTATTTGGAGCAGGACTTACTCAAGTATATCAGCAATAACATTATAAATTATAGTTTCTCAACATTACAATGGAGTAAAAAAAACTTTAAAACCAAGGCATTAATGTTTTGTAACCGAACCTGAACTAGGGTAAGAAAAAACTTACCGAGTTTACCCACTATGTAGAAGCTCTCCTCAACTGGGCTAGCGAATTGAAGAAAGGAAACACTTAATTGTATTCGGCTGAACTTGCAATCAGAATATTCGACTCAGCTTAATCAAACCTGCAATTCATTCACTAGGTTAAAATATGAACTAAGAACCTAGAAAAAAATTATTAGCTCGTAATCCAAATCCACAAACTGATGTGAAAATTGATATTTATTGTATGTTCGTTTATTGAATGTAGTTGGTTGTTGACAAATTAGCGATGGCAACAAGGTGATTTATGAAACAAAAATGGGAGAGGTTGAAACTGGAAGGGAGTTGGAGAATCAATTTGGGGAGACGTGGATTTGAAGGAGAGATGGAGGATTTGTTTGGGGATACGTCGATGGAGGACACGAACTGGAAGAGTCTCGTCAGATCTGAAGTTGAAGCAAAAATGCGAAGTTGAAGCAAGAGAATTGAGTGAGGAAAGATGGAAGCGAGAAAACGATGAAGTCGACTGAAATAAAAAAAAGGGAGGGAGAGTGTGCATTTTGGGGAAAATTTTCCCACGAAAAGAGGCACGGAATTTAATACGGCTACAAGCCGTATCAAATATTAATACGGCTTAAAGCCGTATTAAACAAGTTAGATACAGCTATAAGCCGTATTAATATTTGATACGGCTTGTAGCCGTATAAAATGCGCCGCCTACGGCAGCGCCAAAATCCTCTCTATGGTGTAGTGGTGGTTATCACTTTAGGGATTGGGCATGTTTACCTTCTGTTGGAGCTTATGGGGGTTTACTTATAGGGTGGCGGGATAATTCTTTTAAACTTCTTCAATGTATTTCTAAGCAACACTCTTTACATATTATTATTATTAAACTTAGTGATAACTCTTTATTAAATATATCTAATGTTTATGGGCCAAACTCAAAAATTGGTCATCAAGTTCTATGGAACGAATGTCTAGAATTTAGATCATTTGCTCCTAGTTCTTGGATTATGGGGGGCGACTTCAATGTTACACGTTTTCTAGGAGAGCGTTCACCACGAGAAGGTGATTTCTCTTCTACGGAAGAATTTGACCAATTTATTATTAATTCTAATTTGATTGAAATACCTCTTGCTAATAGAGAATTCACATGGAGTAATACTAGAGAGTCCCCTTCAATGGCCCTTCAAGATAGATTTTTCATCACTGACGAAATTGAGGATAAATTTCCAATTTGTAGAGTTTCTAGTTTGCCTTATACTTATTCTAATCATTGCCCTATCATTCTTACGTGTGATCATCATAAAATTGTTAATAGAACTTTAAAATTTGAAAAAATGTGGTTATTTGAATCCAATTTCTCTAATCTAATTAAAAATAAATGGATTTCAATGAATTTTTATAATATTAGAAATACGGATAACTCTGCTAAAAATTTTGTTTTAAAACTTAGGGGTCTTAGGAATTTTCTTAAAATTTGGAGTAAGAATGTTTTTGGCAGTATTAAAATTTAAAAAGAAAATTTACTTTCTGAAATGCTTAATATTAACAAGATAGAAGAAACTAGACAACTAAATCTTGGTGAGCGTAATGTTCTCGCTAATTTAAAAGAAGAGCTTGATTCAATTTTAGAAAAACAAGAGGTTATGTGGAAACAGAGATCTAGAATTCAATGTATTATTGAAGGTGATAATAATACAATTTTTTTTCATAATATGGCTAATGGTAGAAAAAGTAGCAACATGATAAATTCTCTTTTTGTGAATAATGTAGAATTGGTTGATCAAAGAGATCTTGATAAGGCATTTACTGATTGTTATAGAGATATTTTTGGTAATAAGAATAAGCATAGAATTAACATTAGATGAAATGATCTATATCCTATTGAATATAGAATTGACCTTTCTAATTTTGATAATCCTTTTTCTGAAGAGGAAATTTTGAAGGCTATTAATGACATGCCCAGTGATAAAGCCTTGGGTCCTGATGGGTTTCCTATTTTATTTTACAAATTATTTTGGGATGTTTTAAAGTTTGATTTAATTAGTATGTTTAATGAATTTTATAATAGGAAACTGCAATTAGGAAGATTTAATTTTGCTAACGTCGTCATTCTAATACATAAAAAAATCGGTGCTAATACTTTAAAAGAATTTAGACCAATTTCTCTAATTAATTGTTCTGTTAAAATTATCTCAAAAGTCTTAGCTAATAAACTTAGCACAAAAATGAATGATCTAATTGATTATTCACAAACTGCTTTCATTAAGGGTAGAAATATCACAGATGGAGTGGCTGCTGTTCAAGAATACATTAATCATTATCGTAAAAATAACATTACATGTGCTCTTCTAAAACTGGACTTTGTGAAAGCTTTTGACTAGGTTTATTGGAATTTGTAATTGATATGTTACTGGCTAGTGGTTTTAGACGCAAATGGATTGGTTGGATTATGACTTTGCTTAAAACTGGTAATTCTAGTATAATGGTTAACGATATTTTAGGGAATAAAATTCAATCTAAACGAGGCTTAAGGTAGGGTGATCCTTTATCGCCTCTTTTGTTTAACTTATCTGCAGATGTTTTCGCTATGATTATTAAAAAAGGTTGGTAATGGTTCTTTAGGGTGTGTTGGTAGTGAAATCTCGCGCAATGGTCTCTCTGTTCTTCAATTTGCAGATGATACCTTATTATTTACCTCTCATTTGCCTAATCATATCATTACCCTTAAATTTATTTTATACACCTTTGAACTTCTTTCAGGGTTAAGAATTAATTTCGATAAAAGTTCGGTTTTAGTATTAAATGATGTTGATAAGGTTGAAGGTTTAGTTGCTAATATGCTTAATTGTAAAACTATGAATTCCCTTTTGATTATCTTTGTTTTTTGATTAGACCAACTAAACTTAAGCATAATGACTAGCTGATCATTATTGATTAAATTAAAAATAGGATTTCTAATTGGAATGGGAGGTTTTTATCTAAAGCGGGTAGATTAGTTCTCATCAATTCTATTTTATCTTCTCTTCCAATCTATTGGATGTCCTTGCATCTTTTCCCAGATTGGGTAACTAATAGAATTGATAAAACAAGAAGAGATTTATTATGGAGTTGTGATAATTCTAACAATAGTCTTAAATGTTTAGTTTATTGGGAAATAATTTGTAAATCTAAAAAGGAAGGTGGTTTAGGAGTCATTAATTCACATAACTTGAATTTGTCCTTATTAGGGAAGTGGTTATGGAAATTTAAGGATATTAATTATCATTCTATTTGGAAAGAAATTATTTCTAAACATTATTATAATGGTAGTAATAATTTATACCAAATTACACCTTCTGTTACCAATAAATTGTCTAATTTTTGGAAATCTATTTTAAAATGTCATGAGATTTTTAACCTTGGTACTAATACGATTGTTCATTTAGGAAATAATACATCTTTTTGGCATGATCGTTGGATATCTGTCATTCCTCTTAGGGTAGAATTTAACGAGCTTTATAAAATCTATAACTTTAAAAATCCTTTAATTTTAGATATTTTTTCTCCGGATAATGATCCCCCTTGGAACTTTAGTTTTAATAGATTCTTAGAAGGTACAACTCTCAGACAATTTTTTTGTTATGTGCTAGATTGAATTTATATAATATTGATAAAGAAAATGATGTTATTAACTGGGAATGGGATAAAAGTAAGAAATTCACTTCAAATTATTTTTATAAATTTCTAAATTTCTCGGGCATTACTAATAACTCTTTTAAACTTATTTGGAAAGCAAATGCTCCTCCTAAAGCTAAGATTCATATGTGGTTAATCATGCATGAGAAACTAAATACTATTGAATTTTTAAAAAGAAAGAATATGCAAATTGATAATAAATGTACTTTTCGTAAATTGTATTTTGAAGATATTAACCATGTGTATTATGATTGTATGGATACTTGTTACATTCTTAATAATACTTTCAAAATCTTTAATTTTATTCTTACAACTAATGTTACTAATTATGATTATTACTGGAATAATTTAATATTTAAGTTTAAAAAGGAAAATAGATTTTTACTAGATACTTTATTCATTATAATATGTTGGTATATTTGGTTTGAGAGAAACCATAGAATTTTTAATAATAATAATAATCATATTAGTAGATTGATATTTATAATATCATCATTTTGTTTTAATTAGATCTCAAATCCTAAATATAGATTAGCTAAAAATAATCATTTCAAAGAATATCTTAATAAGGATAGAAATAGTATTAAGCTATTTAAACAAAAAAAAATATTTTAACATTAATAATTATAGCATTAACATTTTCTCGAATTTAAATGATGATTTTACTAATTATCATAATGTTCTTTTGATTAAAGGACCATAAGGATAAATTTTTTAGATTTTATAGTTTATAGGTTTTTAACTTCGTATTTTGTTAATTTTCTCCTTTTTGATTTCAAAATCACTATTTCACATCTTTAGAGTTGGTTAAGATGTTGCATAATAAGCTTGGATCCTTTTTTAGTCTGTCTCTTATTTTTGTTTTTTTTTCTGTCTTATAATTTTAGCTTTAGTTTTATTACTTTTACTTCATTAATACATATATATGTATATAAATTTCATCTATATACATATATGTGTATTATTCTTATATATTTTTTTATTACCATCTTCAGATACAGGTTTAGGCCGGATATGGTGCTAGATTGCTATTTACAGGTTTTCAGGATTGCTGTTGATAGGTTTGCAATGAGGCATTCATTCTGGATCTTCCACGTGGTAGTGAGGCATTATTTTTGGATCAACCACGTTTGCAGTGAGGCATTCTTTCTATGGTGGAGCTACTTGTAGATCTCATTTGTGCACTTGGTCTCACCATGGATCATCCGAGTTGTAGAGAGACGTTCAATCTGGATCATCCGCATATGCAGTGAAGCCTTCTTTCTGATTCATCCGCGTCTGCAGTGATGCATCCTTTCATTGGTGGAGATATTTGTAGATATCTTTTGTTGATCTTGTTTGGGTTCTTCTAACACCTCATTATCGGGCGGTGGCCTTGTCGGAGTTCAATACTAAGGTGTAATGGGCGTTGGCCTTGCCGAAGCTCATTTAGGAAGTTCCCTGAATTTGTATTTCTTTGTTTTTTGTATTATGATTTGTCAGCTGCCATGCATGTTGGCAGCTCCTTTGTTATTAGTGTTATATATATGTACATGTGTGAACTCTCCCCTAATTTAGAGGATCACACATTTCTCTCAAAAAAATAATATTGTAAAAACATATGTTATATAATGTTATAATAATCTAGAATGATAAATTCGTGCATTTAATACGATTGATAAAACGTTTATCAATTAAGATATACAAATGATTTGAATCAAAGATTGATAAATAGAAATATAACATATACTTACTAATAAATGCTTCTTGCATGTTAATGTTTCAATACCCGTTCAAGCACCTAATTTTACAACTACTAAATATGTTCATAACTTGGTCACTTACGTGTTTATTTGGTCATGACTGTGTCTTGCGTTCTATGACTTTCGAACTCTAAAAGCAATATAAGACTATGGATATTTGATCCATATCGCATATAAATATTATATGGGGAATGGTCACAGTTTGTAATGTATGATACTTCGATGAAGTTAGTTCATTTGAAATAAGCTAATAAATAGTACTATAAGATCGAGTATTCAATTTGATTGATTACAAAAGGATCATACTATGTTAAATGTAACATTGGACTAAAAGTATAAGAAAAATCTAAGAATTCGATCACTGAAATGTCAATTGATCAGTTTACATGAGGTGCATCATATTTGACATTCTTAAAGATTAAGGATGATTAATTACATCTTTGTAAAGAGTTCGCTATGATCTTGTAGTGAGAGTTTTCTTTTAAATGGTTCGACCATTTAGAAAGAAACGAATGAATACGAGTAGATATAATTTAAAGTACAGTTGGGATAAAGAGACCGAATAGTCACTTCTACTTCATAAAGAAACATCAGAAATGAGAATTGTAATAATAATAATTGATACTTAACGTTGGAATAAGAAATATGATTTCTATTCCAAAATGTATTTTCATATAGAAAACTATTTTCTATGAGATTTATTCCTTTGAGTTCAAAACATTTGATCAAAGAACTCTCTGTTGTAATATAGTTATAGTATATGAAATAAATAAACTATATTAAGTGAATGATGGAACTCCAAATTTAGTATGCTATTATACTAATAACGGAAATAGTGGGAGCATGCCATACAAACTTATTGATTACATCAAATTATGAAAATTGTTTTCGTAAAACATACTAAACATTATTTGTAAAATAATGACTATTTTTGGGTATCGACTGAAAGATAGACATAGCTATATTTCAATATGAATATTATGAATATTTGTTATGAAATAAAACTATAATGTGGTATTTGTTTTCGTAACAAAAAGATGTATTGGAAATACAGAATTATCTAATAGTATTTATAGTTATTTTGGAATTATAGACTAAGCCATAGTTTTGAGAAATAATTTTATTATATGATTATGATTTATATGATACTAGTTAATTATATGTCAAACAGTTAAAGGCAATGCACCCAGTTAGTGGGAGCATCATAAGAGTTGATGAACTCTTTGTATTGATACATATAGATATAAGCAATCGTGAGTTTATTAATACCAAAATGATTCCATGTACTTCATCATATTCACCGGTAAATTATCACCGACATGGATGTGCATATTTGATACACATGTAGTATGTCTAAGATAAACTCATAGAGTATAAAACGAATGTAAATAATATAACATGAAATAAAAATGATTCGATTTGATCGAATGTGTGAGTATATGGAAAAGGGTTTCGAATGTACCTAAAAATGAATAAAGATTCAATCTCAAAAGTCACTCCTCTATGTGGTACATAATGATGTGTGGATAAGGAGTAATCGAACTTTGTTGGACAAAGTACGATTAATTATGAGTGAAGTTGATTTAGTTTCTTTCTATAAGGTCACGTACTCAAGAGTAGTACACAAGGTTAATATTATGTCATGTAAATAATAGTTTATAGAATCATAGAAGATAAAGGTTTATAAGAAACCATAAAATATCCTAGGCTAAAGAATTAGTAGGTTGTGTGAGTCAAAAGATTGCCCATAATAACTATTCATGGGGGATCTTGTATGAATCTACTATTTATCGACGAATTTTCTATTGGTTTAGAAAATCGCCGATAAATTTTGAATTAAAATTACCACAAGCGCACGGCATATAATTTTTATACGTGGTGAGTACGGGTCGATCCATAGGGAATTTTTAAGATTTTAAAATTTTCTGATCAATCAAATTAAACCAAAAGTGGAGATTGTTTTGAAAACTAGAAAACTAAGCAAAAGTTGAGATTAAAAACTATGTGATTAAAATTCAATTTAGAGGCAAATCCACTTTCTTATTTTTTTAACATACATCAACATGAAATCAAATGATGATCTCTTTTTAACCTAAGTAGGATTAGTGATGTATTTATCATAAGAATGGCCTATTTGTATTATTAATTAACACAAATCAAACCATCAAACTATAATACAAATCCAATCCTACTTTTTCAAATCTCATGAAACATGTCATAGAAAATGAAACCAAAATCTAGTTTAAGCATGATCTATTTACTATTAATTAGTAACATAGATCATCAAATTTTGATTAAAATTTCACTTCATTGCCATGATCATATTTAGATGAAGAGGCAATTTGTGATTAATGAGATAAACATAGCCTATTTGTTATGAACAAACTAGGCTATCAAATTCAACATAAAACACAAATAAACATAAACATCCATTTTCTCATGAAGCACAAAAGAGATCATACATAGAAAATTATGTTGAATCTACATGATTAAAAGAAAGCTTCATTACCCCTAAATTGTAGGGATTTAGCCTCTCATTTGTGTTATCATTTCAACACAGAGATTTCAACATTAAAAGCATAAGAAATAGAAACTAAACAAAGGAAGAAAATGAAATCACTATTAAACTACTTGCATAAAATAAAATAAAACTACACTACTTGCATGAATGTAAATCTAAGCTATAAACATGAAATGAAAGAGAGCATAGAAATAAGTATTAACATAAAAGAAAATGAAAGCATGTAGAAAAGAAAGGAGAAAGAGGCTAGGAAGCCATTTTTATTTCATGAAACATAGAGCTTACAACTTGTATTTTCATTTTCTAACTAATTTGAAAGAGTAAGAAGATATTTACATGTTCATAAGAGGGCTATTTATACATGCATAAAACCCTAATTCAATTTTTAGGGTGCTTCCCAAAATGCCCTTTAGGAAGTATGGCCACCAAATAACCATTAGCCTCTAATTAATCCATCATTAAATATGCATGAAGCTTTAACCTCCACCTTGTTTTCCATTAGCTTCTAATTGTAGATTTAGGTAAGTGGGTGGGGTCCTCCATGATCATGTATTTGAATTATTTCCATCTTCCTTTCTTTGTATTCTCTTGTGCATGCATATATCTTCATGAAACCCTCTTCCATATGCATCCAAATTCCTATAAAAATTATGAAAAATGTCCAAGTAAAAAGTCCCAAATTATCACATTCACAAAAATGTCTATTTTGCCCCTGTATGTAGATGAATATATGATGCTTTTGAAAATAATTGAATTTTGGTTTTAAACATGTTAAAATACCCATATATGACATTTATTTAAATAAAAATAGATAAAATATGGATGTAAATATATGCACATTTACATTCACATCAAATACCCCCACACTTATCTTTTTATTCGTCCTCAAATAAAGGAAAACTAAGATAAATCCATTTTCGTTGGTAGCATGACTGCATTGAGCGTATGCAACAAGCCGTTAAACCTCTGGGTGTCCCCAGTAGGACGAGTGTTGTCTCGTGAGGGTTTTCAATGGATACTACCCACAAAATCCAAATGCAAAGTGAAAACATTTACAAAATGCAAGATTTATTTACAATGGGATGAATGCAAATTTTTTGAAAGTATTTACAAATGAAGGATTTACTTTAAAATCGACACTAATAAGTTAAATATAAGTTCTGGTCATTATCAAGAAATATAAGTCATTTTACTTTTCAAAATTTCCAATAAAAATTAAGTTGTCATAACAGATAGACTATAGTTTGGCTAGTTGTTTCGGTTGATAATACAATGTAATTATGAAATGGATCCTTAGTTGATTATCAAAGTTTGTCAAAGTGGTATTTTTATTTCTTTTCAATAACAAGTTAAATCAAACAAGTCAAAATAGTGTTTGGATTTCAATTGCTTACTCTCTCTTATTTGAAAATTTTATTGATATTAACAATATTTACATATGCCTAACTCAGATAAACTGAGGCCAGATATACCACTCATGCACTGCCTTTCGGGCTTACGTGAAAGCAATACAGAGCGTGGTGAGTGAACATGCAAGTGTGAACACTTATTGACTGTAGGCGTTATTAGCAAAAGAATTTTTATATACTTACACCTAACTCAGATAAACTGAGGCCAGATATACGAATCGTGAACTGCCTTTCGGGCTTATGTGAGAAGGGTATAGAGCATGGCGAGTGAACACACGAGTGTGAACACATGACTCTAGGTGTTAATATATATATACACATAAATACAAATATTTTTTTACTTATATATATATATATTGTTTTTTTTAAGAAGAGAGAGTTTTGCAAAATCATCCTAGCACCATTTAACTTAGATGATAAAAATGTTATGTCCTTTACTTTAAATCTACCACTTTTAAACAAAGATTTTCAATTAGAATTTACTTCATAATTAACACATATGAACCTTCTTATATACTAGTTAAAGCATTGTTATTTGTTATCAAACTTCATTTTTATTTTTGTTAAGACAAATAAATTTTCAAAAATTTCAATTTATTAACCAAAACTTATACTTATCCCATAGCGTTTCTTAAAAAAATCAAAATGCTAAAAAGAAAATGTTTTTGAGATTTAGAAATTTTGAGAATTTTTTTTAAGTTAAAACAAAATGAAAATTCAAAAATGCCATGAAACTTTAAAAAAATGAAAATGAGACCCCCCCACACTTAGTTTTACTGTGTCCCCACAGTAAGTGCATGATATAATGAGTGTAACGGGGAAAAATATGTACATATTTACAAAAGAGGGTTAACATTCTTACTAGACGTAGCTTGGCTCATGAAGAATCATGGGCTCCTCCTCTTGGTTACTTGGCAATTCCAAGAAAGGTTTCAAACGATGACCATTGAATTTGAAAATCGATCCATCCCTGGGGTTTTCTATTTCTACGGCACCATGTGGAAAAATAGTTCATACCACAAATGGTCCGGTCCATCTCGATTTTAGTTTTCCAGGGAATAAATGAAGTCTAGAGTTGTATAAAAGAACTTTTTGGTTTTATGAAAATGTTTTTCTTAGGATTGATTTGTCGTGAAAAACTTTTGTTCTTTCTTTGTAAATTTTTTCGTTTTCATACGCATCATTCCTAAGTTCTTCTAGTTCGTTGAGTTGCAATTTTCTATTTTCACTAGCTTTCTCGAGATCAAAGTTTAAGTTCTTTATTGCCCACAACGCTTTGTGTTCGATTTCAATAGGTAAATGGCAAACTTTCCCATAAACTAAGCGAAATGGGGACATCCCAAGGTTGGTTTTAAAAGTGGTACGGTAAGCCCAAAGCGCGTCGGTCAATTTTTGAGACCAATTTTCGATTATTGTTAACAGTTTTCTCCAAGATTTGTTTTATTTAACGATTTGAAACTTCAACTTGGCAACAAGTTTGAGGATGATATGGAGTGGTTAACTTGGGGTTATCAAGTATTTCTTCATTAAAGTTTCAAAAGAACGATTTCAAAAATGGATGCCGTTATCATTGATTATTGTGTGAGGTGTGCCGAACCTCGAAAAGATGTTTTCATTGAGAAATTTCACAACAATTCTATGGTCATTGGTTTTACAAGGAACGGCTTCGGCCCATTTGGAGACATAATCGACCGCAAGAAGTATGTGCAAATTTCCTATGGAATTGGGAAAAGGTCCCATAAAGTCGATGCCCTAAACATCAAAGATTTCGATAATAAGAATGAGGTTTAGAGGCATCATATCTCGTTGAGAAATTCTTCCAAGCATTTGGCAATTATCACAAGTTTTGCAAAATTTGAACGAGTCTTTGAAAAAGGAAGGCCAGTAGAAACCACACTGAAGCACCTTTTTCGCAGTTTTTCACGGACCGAAATGTCCACCGCACGCTTGATGGTGACAAAACGATAGAACACTCTTGATTTCGCAATCTGGGATGCAACGTCAAATGATTTGGTCGGGACAATACTTGAACAAGTATGGTTCGTCCCAATAGAAATATTTCACTTGGGAGATGAATTCGCATTTATCTTGTTTCGACCAAAATGAAGGAGTTTCTTTAGTGACTAAATAGTTCACTATGTCGGCATACCATGGATCGACGGAGACAAAAAGAAGTTGTTCGTCAGGAAAGTTTTCATTGATTGGTAAATGCGATGGTGCATTGGGAAGACAAGACAAGTGATTGGCTATGACATTATCGAATCCTATTTTGTCTTTGATTGTAAGGTCAAATTCTTGAAGTAAAAGGATCCAACGAATCAAACGAGATTTAGCATCCTTTTTGGAAAAAAGGTATCGAAGAGCAGTATGGTCAGTGTAGACCGTGATGTGTGAACCTATCAAGTAAGGTCAAAACTTTTCGAGTGCGAAAACGACAGCTAGAAGCTCTTTTTCGGTTGTTGTGTAGTTGAATTGAGCATCATTCAAAGTCATACTCGCGTAGTAAATGACATGAAGGATTTCGTTGATGTGTTGTCCTAAGACAGCACCAACCACAAAGTTAGAAGCGTCACACATTATTTCAAATGGGAGATCCCAATTGGGTGCGAAAATGATTGGAGCAGAAATGAGTTCATTTTTGAGACGTTCGAAAGAAGAGATACAATCAGAGTTAAAATCGAAAGGAATGTCTTTTCCAAGAAGAGTCGTCAAAGGACGAGCGATTTTGCTAAAGTCTTTCACAAAGCGTCGGTAAAAGCCAACGTGTCCTAGAAATGATCGAATGTCCTTAACAGATTTGGGAATGGGTAGATTTGCAATTACGTCAACTTTTGCTTTATCTACCTCAATGCCTTTATTTGAGATGATATGTCCAAGGACTATGCCTTATTTGACCAGAAAGTGGCATTTTTTCCAGTTCAAAGTCAAATGTTTTTATTTACATCGATTTAGAACCAACTCGAGATGATGTAAACATTCGAAAAAAGAATCACCAAAGATAGAGAAATCGTCCATAAAAACTTCTAGAAAGCGTTCAATCATGTCAGAAAAGATGCCCACCATGCAGCGTTGGAAATAACAGGAGCATTACAAAGTCCGAATGGTATACGTCAATAAGAAAATGTACTGAATGGACACATGAAAGTCGTTTTCTCTTGATCCTCGGGAGCGATTGGAATTTGGTTATATCCGAAATAACCGTCAAGGAAGCAGTAGAATTCGTGGCCGGCTAAACGTTCGAGCATTTTGTCAATGAAAGGAAGAGGGAAGTGAAATTTTCATGTTGCAGCATTTAATTTTTGATAATCAATGCAAACACACCAACCAATTTGAGTCCGAGTAGGAATGAGTTCGTTAGCGTCGTTTGTTATAATGATAAGTCCTGACTTTTTAGGCACGACATGAATTGGGCTAACCCACGGGTTATCGGAAATGGGGTATATGATACCGTTACCGAGGAGCTTAAGAATTTCGTCATGAACCGCATCTTTCATTTTTGGGTTAAGCCTCCATTGTGCATCACGAGTGGGTTTGGCTTCGTCAATTAAGTGAATGCAATGTTGGACAATAGCAGGGCTAATTCCCTTACTATCGATAATGGACCATCCAATTGCTTCTTTGTTTTTCGAAAGAATAGAAGGTAAGGAGGTTTCTTGATCAAGAGAGAGAGTTGGGGAAATTATGACAGGAAACGTTTCGCTATGACCTAAGTATGCGTACTTAAGGTGATCGGGAAGTGGTTTTTGGTCCAACTTCGGGAGTTTCTCGATCAAAGAAGTGGGTTGAGATTCAGACTCAACTGGAAGCGATTCAAAGGGAGGAGTGTATTCAATCTCATTGGGAATTTTGTAAAACAATTTTTTGTACTCGGCCTCGCGTTCGTCGTTAAGGTCAAGTGTCTCGTTTTTGAAGTTTTCGTGAATGGCACTAACTTCCAACATTTGGTTACGGGTTCATTCGATTGGTTTTCAAGATTGAAAATATTAAGATCCAAAGTCATGTTTCCAAAAGTAATTTTCATCGAACCGTTACGACAATTGATTACGACATTTGAGGTGGCTAAGAATGGTCGGCTTAAAATTAATGGAATTTGACTTGCAGGGTTTGTCACGGGTTGTGTTTCGAGAACGATAAAGTCAACGGGGAATATGAATTGCCTACTCTAATAAGCACGTCCTCGATTTCTCCACGGGCTTCTTAATGGAGCGATCAACGAATTAAAGCGTGACTTTTGTGGGTTTGATCTCACCTAAGCCTAATTGTTTATACACAGAGTATGGAATTAAATTGACACTCGCGCCTAAGTCTATCAAACATTTGTTAATCGTCTTGTCTCCAATTGTACATGAAATCATAGGGCAACCAGGATCTTTGTATTTAACGAGCATGGATTGGGACAGGACTTCACTCAAACTGGCGGCTAAGAAGACTTTTTTGGGCCCTTGAGTGTGTCGCTTTTGGGTGCACAAGTCTTTAAGAAATTTCGCATACGTAGGGACTTGTTGAACGATGTCAAGAAGCGGGATGTTAACTTTCACTTGTTTAAAAGTTTCCAACATCTTTTCCATTTGGTCCGAGTGTTTCTTGGGTTAGAGATGATGTGGAAATGGAACATGATACTCGGTAGGCGGGTCTACTCGAGTAGAAGAAGAATTTTGATCGGCATTTGATTCAACGTTTGGCTCCATGTTCTGTTTCGATTCGTTAGAAGTGTCGAGTGAGGTTTCGGGTAAATCATTTGGGTTAACGACTTGATTATCGATTTGTTTACCAGAATGTAAAGTTGTGATAGCATTCAATTGGTTGACGTTGCTATCTTGAACAACATGAGCTTGATTTGAATTTGCGTTTTGATTTCTGGGATTTGGAATGGGCTGGCTTGGAAATGTGCCTCATTCGCGTTAACTTACAGACGTGGCTAATTGACTCATTTGCATTTCAAGTTTTGCAATCGATTGGTTTGTGTTTTGCATATATGAGGTTAATAAATTTTGCAAATTTCTGTTTGATTGAAGGCTTTGAGTAGTTGCTTTAGCCAATGTTTCAAGAGTTTTCTCAAGTGAACTTAAACGTTTATCGTCTTGGGGAGGATGAGCAGAATTTGGTTGAAAATTTGATTATTGCGGTTGATTATGAGATGCACCTGTAAAGTTTGGTTGAAAATGGTTAGGCTGAAAGGGTGGATTCGAAGCATTATTCGGAAATGGTTGAAAATTGGGACAAATCGTATTCATGTTGGGATTGTTTTGGTTCCAAGCAAAATTCAGACGATTTCTCCAACCAGGATTGTACGTTGGAGAAAACGGGTCGTTTTTGGCTTTATTGAAAGCATTGATTTGTTTGACAGAATTAGGGAACTGATCGGCTATATGATTATGATCGTTGCATTTATAACACATGGGTTGGGAAGCTTGATTCATTTGGTTTAATGAGAAAACGTTGTCGAATTTGTTAATCATTGTGTCGATTTCAGCTTCCAAGGCCAAAGATGATCCTATCAAGTGTGCGCTCGATCGTGAGTAAATTGATTTTTCGTTTGAACGTTCCCATTGGGACGACTTTTCAGCAAGGTTTTCAAGAAATTGCCATGCATCATCGTGATGTTGGGTAAGAAAGTTGCCTTGGCACATTGATTCGAGCATCGTTCGTGAGCTATTTTCGATTCCATCGTATAAGATTTGGCAAATCGTCCATTTTTTGAAGTTATGGCGTGGACATTTTATCAAAAGCTCTTTGAATCTTTCAAATTAATTTCCAAATGGTTCTCCCCTAAATGATGAAAATTGACGATTTCGTTTCGGATTTTACTTGTTTTTTCCAAGGGGTAGAACTTTTTCAAGAAAGATTTTACGAATTCTTCCCATGTTTTAATTGAGTTTGATGGTAAGCTGTACAACCATTTTTCAGTGTAATCCGTAAGAGCGAATGGAATTAAGCGAAGTTTGATTCCGTCATCGGAAAGTTATTGGAATTTCATTGTTGCGCAAACTTGTTTGAATTTCGTCAAAAAGAAGTATGGGTCATCATGTTCAAAATTGCCAAATTTTGGAAGCGTGGCAATATGGTTTGAGTGAATTTCGATATGGTTACCCATAGGGGCTGGTACCGTGATGCAAGATGGAATAGAAACTCTATCATGAAAGATTCTATCCATAAGAGTTCAAGGGGCGTTCTCGTTCGCCATTTCAGGAGGATCGTCTGTTCGAGTTAAACGATTAGTTATTGAGTCGCGAGTCCAACGATTTATTGTTGTGTCACGAGTCCAAGTACTCATGCACAAGTGAAAGTAGAGAAGATAAAGAAGTTTGAATCGAGTTTAGAGAATGAAACGAGATTTGGAAAATGAAGTGAAAATTTGTATTTTTTTTGTTTTTTATTTTTTTAAGGAAGAAATGTTTTACCAAGTGAAATTTATTTTCAAAAAAGAAGTTTGATTTTTGTTTTGTTTTTTATTAGCTTTTCAAATTTTTATATGTTTTTGTTTTGTATTTTTTTTATTTTCAAATTTTTAAATAATTACCAAAAGAAAAAAAATGTTTTGTTTTTCTTTAGAAAATGGGAAATTGATTTTTTTTATTTTGAATTTTCAAATTTTTTTTCTTTTTGAAAAGATTATATATATTTTTTTTGGATTTTTGTTTTTGATTGAAAATTTTCAAAGGAAAGGAAAAAGGATTTTTTTTCTTTTTGGATTAAAAACTAAGTTAAGTAAAATTTACAATTTTTTGGATTTTAGATTTTTTTTTTGGTTTTTTTTAAAAAATGCATTAACTAATGCAATTAAATGAATGCAAAGGACTTAATTACAATTTTCTGTCCTTAATAGCTCCTAACCCAAAAATTGTATAGTCACACTTTGTCTTAAATCAACAAAAATATTTCTTAGCTAGGTAACGGGCAAGGGTTATCGGTGCACCATGAATCACCGCAGCAATGCAACCGAAGGTTTAAGTACCTTCAGAGGAACAACCACTAAATATTTATGAATCACCGTAAGATTTATAAATGGTTACTACTCTGCCGTAGCCTACCAAGAAATAAAATTGTTCAAATAAAACAATTGTGAAGATACAATCAAGCCCTAGATGACCCTTAAGTCGAATGTCTAACCTTTATTATTAGTCAAATTCTACGATGAAATGCGATTTATGGGCAAAGGAAAGGGTGATGAAATCCCCCACCTTATGTGAATTAGGGTATTGCCCTTAGAAAATAAAACAAGATGAGATGAATGCAAAACAAAAATTAAATGTGAATTTACCATGCAACTAAAATGAAGTTTGTTTCTGTTTTTGGATTTTGAATTTTTTTTTATATATAAATGCAAATGCAAGCAACCAATAATGCAATTCAAATAAAAACAAAAGAAAAGGGCACGATACCAGAGCGTGTAGACTATTAGCAAACTTTTTTTTGGCGGCGATTTTTTTAGCAAAGCAAGCAATTTTTCTTGATTTTATCTGCTTTGACAACTTGAAAAGAAATTAAACACAAAATATAAACTATTTTTTGTATTTTTTATAACAAGTAAAACTAAACAAACAACCAAAAGAAAGAAAAAACTTAACAAATTGGAAAAACAAAAGAAAACCCAAAATTAAAATTTTATTTTTTTAAGAAGGAAGAATAAAACAAATGGAAAATCAAAATAATTAAAATCAAATGAAACAAGCAACACAAATGAAACCTTGTTTTGTTTGTTTTTTTATTGAAGAGAAGTTGGAAAAAAACAAAAAGGAAAATGGCCTTAAAAAAAGAATAATAATAATAAAATGCAAACTAAACAAAACCAAATTATTTCTCTCTAAACCACTTCACAATACAAAATCAAACAAAAAAAAATTAAAATTAAAAATGCTTTCACAGCTTCACCAAACCAAACTAAATTTAAAAAAGGAAAAAGAAAATGCAAACCAAACTTTAAAAAAAAATTAATAGAACCCAACCCGGCCCAATAAGATACCCGACCATACAAAACTTCTTTTGCGTTCTATGTAAAAAAAATCGAAGTCAAAGAAAACAGTAGAAGCGAAATTTAGAAAAGAAAGGGGAAAAACAGAAAAAAGAAAATTAAAATAAAAAATTAAACTTGAGTTTGCGTTTGGATTCGTGAAGTAAAGGGGAAATCGAGTTGAGGAGGCAATTTTGAGGCATTTGCGGAGTAGGCGATTGGTGATTTGAGGGTTGCAAAATTTGATTTTTGGGTTCGCCGATGAGTTGAGGATTCGGTGATGGTGGTTTGCAATATACTGTTGCAGTAGTGAGGTTGATTCGAGATTGATGGAGGCTTCTGTTTAAAATTGAGGAAGGTGGTTGCGGGTCGATTGTAGAGTTCGAAGTCGTGATGTTGCAAGCGATTGCGGATGTGCGGCTTTGGCGTGGTGGAGGCGATTTGGTTGATGCGCAGTGAAGTTTGTTAGAGAGGCGACATTTGTGATGGTATGCAGTTGTTGTTTTTTTTCTTTGGTTCTTTAGCAAATGGTTTATGATTGGTGAAGGGTCTGTTGTCGTGGAGATTGGATAGTGGCAGTATTGGCAGGGGAGATGTTGTTCAGGCAGTAAGGCGGGAAGATGTTGTTCAGGAAGTCCAAAAACCTATTCGTGGTTGTGAAGTATGTTGTTGTAGTGGATGTTTGGTGGAAGTAATGTATGTATGGTAGTGGTCTGGGTGATGGATGAAGTGGAGAGTGGTATGTGGGTTGAAGCAGATATTGGGATTGATGCAAGAGGGGGTTTGGGGATATGGCAGTAGTAGGTGAGTAGGCAGTTGTGTGCACTATTTTTTGTGGTGATAGGTGATCGGTGAACAGCAAGCTACTGTCTAGTGTGAGGAGAAGGTAGTTGAGGCAAAGGTCAGTGCTTGATTGTTTGTGCAACAGTGATTGTGGTCGAAATGCTTGCTGTCAGTGGTGTTTCTGAAGTGGTGGTGACAGAGGAGTTGTTAATGGTAAGATGCTCTGTCAGTGGCAAGAGGAGTTTGGTTGTTTCGAAGGGAATTGTTGATGAGCAATTGTAGTTTGGATTTGGTATGGTCGAGAGGAGTTGATGCTTGGCAGTTTGGGTTGTAGGGGAGCAGAAGTTGTTACAATGGATGATAGGTGGAGGAAGAAGCAGTTTGAAGTGTGGTGGTTGCAGTTTGCTGTAATGATGAGGGGGTGTCGGAATGTTGGCAGACATTTTGAAGTATTGTTGTTTTGTGAAATGATGTTGTGAAGGTTTTGAGGAAAGAAAGTTGAAATGAAGTGATGTAGGGGGGGTGCAACTGTTGTGATGGACAATGCTACAATGATATGCACTGATGGTTTTGCTGTAGTTGAGCGGGTCTGATAGATGATAGGGATGGTTTATGTTGAGAAGTAGCAGAGCAATAGGCTGTTTGGAGGCAATGGGGTTGTTGTGGGAGCTGTCAGTGACGATTGAAGTGGATTCGATTGCGGTGGAAGTAGGTGGATGTGGGTTTGTGGAGGTGGGTTTGACTGTTGAACAATGAGTGGATGCTTTGGAGTATGGGATGAAGTTTGTTGCTGGCTGTGTTGAAAATATGAAATTGAAAAACAATGCAAATGATACATGTAATGAAAATGTGAAACTAATGCAGTGAGTGGAAGAAAATGTAAACGATAAACTATCAAACCAGTAGACAATAAACTGTTGTAACTAGTACAAACAAAAATTGCAAACAACAAACTATCAAAATGCAAAGTAACAACTGTTTGTTTTTTTAAACCAGCAAACAAGAAGAAAACACTAAAACAATGCTAGTAAGAAAATAGTGTATTTTATTTTTAAATATGCAAATGCAAAAGAAAACATAAACAAACAAACAAAATGGAAACCAAAATCACTTAAACACATAACACAAACACTTTTTTTTCTAAAATAATTGCACTCAACACACAAAATTAATACACAATAAAATCAAATGAAAATAATTTAAAGAATAGAAAATTAAAATCAAGACTATTCCCCGACAACGGTGCCAAAAACTTATTTATCGATGAATTTTCTATCGGGTTAGAAAATCGCAGATAAATTTTGAATTAAAATTACAACAAGCGCACATCGTACAATTTTAGTACTTGGCGAGTACGGGTCGATCCGTAGGGAATTTTTAAGATTTTAAAATTTTCTAATCAATCAAATTAAACCAAAAGTGGAGATTGTTTTGAAAACTAGAAAACTAAGCAAAAGTTGAGATTAAAAACTATGTGATTAAAATTCAATTTAGAGGCAAATCCACTTTCTTATTTTTTTCACATACATCAACATGAAATCAAATAATGATCTCTTTTTAACTTAAGTAGGATTAGTGATGTATTTATCATAAGAATGGCTTATTTGTATTATTAATTAACACAAATCAAACCATCAAACTATAATACAAATCTAATCCTACTTTTTCAAATCTCATGAAACATGGCATAGAAAATGAAACCAAAATCTAGTTTAAGCATGATCTATTTACTATTAATTAGTAACATAGATCATCAAATTTTGATTAAAACTTCACTTCATTGCCATGATCATATTTAGATGAAGAGGCAATTTGTGATTAATGAGATAAACATAGCCTATTTTTTATGAACAAACTAGGCTATCAAATTCAAAATAAAACACAAATAAACATAAACATCCATTTTCTCATGAAGCACAAAAGAGATCATATATAGAAAATTATGTTGAATCTACATGATTAAAAGAAAGCTTCATTACCCCTAAATTGTAGGGATTTAGCCTCTTATTTGTGTTATCATTTCAACACATAGAGATTTCAACATTAAAAGCATAAGAAATAGAAACTAAACAAAGGAAGAAAATGAAATTACTACTAAACTACTTGCATAAAAAAATAAAGATACACTACTTGCATGAATGTAAATCTAAGCAATAAACATGAAATGAAAGATAGCATAAAAATAAGCATTAACATAAAAGGAAATGAAAGCATGTAGGAAAGAAAAGAGAAAGAGACTAGGAAGTCATTTTTATTTCATGAAACATAGAGCTTACAACTTGTATTTTCATTTCCTAACTAATTTGAAAGAGTAAGAAGATATTTACATGTTCATAAGAGGGCTATTTATACATGCATAAAACCCTAATTCAATTTTTAGGATGCTTCCCAAAATGCCCTTTAGGAAGTGTGGCCATCGAGTAACCATTTGACTCTAATTAATCAATCATTAAATATGCATGAAGATTTAACTTTCACTTAGTTGTCCATTAACTTCTAATTTTAGATTTAGGTAAGTGGGTGGGGTCCTTCAGGATCATGTATTTCAATTATTTCCATCTTCCTTTCTTTGTATTCTCTTGTGCATGCATATATCCTCCTGAAACCCTCTTCCACATGCATCCAAATTCCTATAAAAATTATGAAAAATGTCCAAGTAAAAAGTCCTAAATTATCACATGCACAAAAATGACTATTTTGCCCCTGTATGTAGATGAATATATGATGATTTTGAAAATAATTGAATTTTGGTTTTAAACATGTTAAAATACCTATATATGACATTTTTTAAATAAAAATAGATAAAATATGGATGTAAATATATGCACATTTACGTGCACATCATCTGCCCAAAAGATGTTTGGGAAGGACTGTCATTAGATGACATATTTATGTTTTGAACATAAGTTTTGTAAACTAAAATTGATCTAGTTTTATATAAGGTAATTCATAAAATACTAATGAATTCTCATTCCATTGCACCGAGAAACAATTGTTATTTCAAGAAATACCAACTTTATTATAAAGGAATTTCTTTGAGAAATTATTGGCAGTAAAATGGAATTGTATACGATCTAAAGATAAAACTGATTATGTGGGAAAATTGAAATTAACCTAACCTAAATGAACACATCACATTAGAGTGTCTAATAAGTATTCTCGCACATTGAAGAGAAACTATGAGTTTCTTATCAATGTTAAGAATAGATAATCCTCAATTGTCAATTAAGCCATTAAGAGTATTGACTCTATAATATGATCTAATACATAAATCCAAAGGGATTCCAAGTACGTTATCAAAATATGATTTTGGTACTTGTATCCGAAAGGATGTGATCCATAGGCCATGATTTTGTCTTTAAGAGACTAATGCAGTTGTAATCTAATGAGAAAATTTGATAAGAATAACCTTGTAAATTCTAGTTGTTGAAATTAGCCTAATAAATTCATTATTTAATGTACTCAAGTTACTTTAGATTTACCCATAAAATTATCGCTTACTATGATTTTATTTTTTTGGTATATATGTGTTGAAATAGAAATTCTAAATATAGATTTAGACAAGACTGTTAGCACATAACAACCAAAGTGTCTCGAAGTCAGTGGAAGCGATGTATCATTTTATAAGCTTCAAAATTGAACAAACGTTTTGATGGAAATATCAAATAGTTTGATTGTTAATCAAAATGCAAAGGAAACGTGTGCTCATAAGAAAGAACATTAAAAGATACATAGATATTTCTAAACCATAAGTATACAACACAATGCTGATTTTTAATGATGTTCATCTGTTAAACTCGGTTTTAGTTATTTTAATATTCAATGTTGGATTTGTAACTAATGTCTTTTATCGTAAGTATAAAAGGTATTGGGAATGTCCCAAAACGATATGCAAGGACACTTTATTAAAATGTTTGATAGGGAACATGTAAGATGTATTCCTCATGCATTGGTAATAGGATTTACCATACATGTTATGTAGTCTACGATATCTTGTTTTGTTTATGTATTTGATATATTAAGAAAATATCAAACTCACTAAATGATTATTTGAGGCTTTATTGTGTGTTTATGAAATACTAGAGAAAGGTTTACAAAAACAACAAACTCCTTATGAAGGAGTGTTCGGACTGGAATTTAAAAAGTAATATTGAGTATAACATGTCAATAATATATTACGAATCATTTAAGTTTGAAATGTTCCAAATATAATAGATTGTGGACGATTCATTAACTTGAATAGTGCCATAATAAAAGATATGTATATAAATATAAGTGCACAAATTTATAAATTAAGTAGAGGGTGATTTCAAATGTTGAGAATCCTATAACATAGTTATATGATAACAACCTCATGATATAGTTCGTAATAGAACTTAGAGCTCACTAAAAGTCAAGAGAAGTACTCTGAATTGTTCCACATGATAAAGGTAGTTCACCGGTGTCGGAGAGAGTTAATCGACAGAGTAGATGATTAAAAAAATAGCATACCCGTTCATTAAGGGACCGACTTAATTGGTTTTAAGAAAATCGATCGAAGAAGTTGGAATAAGATTCCATAATTAACCTCAAGTGCAAGTTGGAGATTGATAGAGTTAGGGGTATGCTCTAGGGGCAATTATGTAATTTGTTACATATATTACTCTATAACCAATCTTGTTCGAAATCAAAAGTATTTACTTTCTATTATATACATGATATAATGTGGTTATATAAATTAATTAATTTAATTAAAAGTATACTTAATAGAAAATACATAAATGGTACGTTTTGTGATAGTATTTATAAAGTGTTGTAACCGTGAGTAATTTATCACAAACAAATATACCATTTTAAATATTCCTAGTCAAGATGCATTAAGATTAGATATCGATGTCTCCATTGAGACTAGAGTACGTAACACCCTCCAAATGTTGGACAGTGTATTAATTATGGCTGCTAGGGCACGTAGAGGTTACGTACTAATAGTTTTGTATAACTATGGAAGGACTCACTTGATAGTTTTCCATTGGTTAATATAACTAAGGTCAAACAGAAAATATTTATGTAACTAATTTACACAATTCTCTCTACTTAAGAATACTATGGATCTGTAATATGAAAGCTACACTTTGATTATAGTCAAATCATGGCATGTTGTTCCATCGAGTGACTATAGTTGGGTCGAGTGGAAGCATTGGAAATAAAGCACTATTCAAGAGAGGATTCGTCACCACAGTTATATGAGGTTAGTATCACATTCAACTCAAGTCAACTCAAAGTCAAAGTCTCTGGCCAAACCATTTTAGTTGATAATAATTGTTATTATTGAACCAAGAACTTTGTGTTTGGACTATAGAGTTGAATATGGACGATATTGGAATTTTGACCATTATCAAATTCCATAAGTCCAAAGCGATATAGTTTTGATGAAGAGAATTAGTGCAAATAAATGTCACAATCGGGTAACGCTTATTAAACATAAATTGGATTTTACTAAAACTAAGTAAGTGATAAATTTAGTTAAATGTCACACCACTTGCTACGTGATCTGTGAACGTTAACATTCGAATAGTTCAATGTTAATCGCTGACTGAATTTACACCCACGAGTCACACAACCAAAATGATGAATTTTTTTTAGACCAAAACAATTTAATTAGTTTATAATTGTATCAATTAATTAAATTAATTAATATTTATGAAATATTAATTATAAAATTTGAATATGATATGAGGAATAAATATTGTTGTGTATATTTATAATAGTTACAAATATATCGATCTATATAAGATATCGATAAAGAAATTAAATTGGATTTAGTTAAATATATTTATTTGGGCTTAAATGGGCTATTTGCCTATGATGTTAGCGGAAAAATTCAGCAGCAACTATGTGACAAGGGGAGGACAAAATAGAGTATTAGAGTACGTGATTGATGGCTAAGATCTGGTGAGAAAAGTTAAGTGATGTGTTCCACTTTTCTCTCTGATCCAACCACTACAAAAGGAACCATAACCCTAACTTTCTATAGACTTTTTTTGGCTGCGTCCTCTATTCATATCATGGCCAAACCATACCTCTTTACACCCCATCAAATCTCAAATCAAATTAGTTCAAATCAATATCTATTCGATAGAAAAGGGCCTGCGATTCAAAGACTAGCAATCTGACGAATCTAATAGTTTTCAAGAGGAAGGCAACTCATCGTTACAAGATGTACTTAAGGCATTAGTTTAGGTAAGCATTTAGTTTTATATATGATGCATATTCTCTATATAACTCTATAGTATTCAAATATATATAAACACACACACACTATTATTATTGAATTGTTAGTTAGATGAGATTCTTATAGGTATTGTTTTTGTCACATATATTGATTGGTTATGTATATGTTTATCAAATTAAAAAACAATATTTTTCAAGGATCTGATATACATTGCCAATATCATTATGTTTTAATTATTTATAATCAATTAATATATATATATATATATATTAATATACACTACAAGGCACACAGTGATTTTCGACGGCTCCAGGCCGTCGGCGGCCGTCGCAAGCCGTCGAAAATTCCGTCGGAATACAAAACACGGATTTCGTCCATTTTCGATGGAATCAACGACGACTTTGTGACGGCATCCGACGGCTTTTTCGATGGCAGTTTCGAGGTTTTTTTCCGATGGTGCAGATGTCCATATGACTTAAAAACATGCTAGAGAACCGTCGGAATATTCGACCGGTAAACCGTCAGGAGCCGTCGGTATTCGTCTGAGTTTTTCGAACTATAGGCCGTCGGGAGCCGTCAGAAATCTGGGTAAAATTTTTTTTCAACAGTCAAACAACACATCAATATCAGTATATATCACAACACTTCAAAATCAATATATATATATATATCAGATATATAAGATAAAATCAAGATCAATATCAATAATAATATAAAAAACAAACATTACCATCTCAAACTCAAGCATTTCCAATCAATACAAAACAAACTGTCCATCATCAGTCTCACACACCCAACTGCAATATCTACATCCAACATCAAATCCCACAAATCAACATTGAACACCACATGTCCACAAATTAACCTCACCATCTCTCATTGTATATATACACAAGTTTCAAAAACAAAAACTGCAAAACGTACCTCATGACTCGTCATCGGCTCCGGAACCACCAAACGAAGGGAATGCTCCATGACGCTCCATATACTCGAACAAACGCTGGTTTAGTTGCTCCATTTGTGCTGCTCAGAGGCGGTCCTGCTCCTACAGCTGAGCAATCTGCTGTCAAAGCTCATTAATCTCAGCATTGTCCTAAGCCATTTGATAAGCCTTTTGTGAGGCCCGAGCCGACAAAACAAGTTGAAATATGTTTAAGTTATTACGTAACTTTTATAAAAATTAAGGAATTTTTACAACTTAGTTAATTTTTATAAATTACTGATTGACTTCTGTAGCCATAGCGCCTATTTCTCTTTGTGGGGTCCATAACGGAGTCGCAGATAGCGTCCTCCTCATCAGTGGTCAATTGCTCCCGTCCCGAATGCTCAAGCATCTGCACACATGCTTGGATACTGTGATTCGTAAATACTGCATATATAGATAATATATTGGATTATAATTAATACACAAATGTATTATTTAAGTAAATAATTTTAGATGTGTTATTTAATAATACCTAACAAATGACACAACTTCTGCACAGTTAAGAAGAACAAATATATGGACTACATGGTAATCTCTGTCGTCTAACCATACTTCCACACATTTTCCAGCAGGGCGTCCCTGCTGTCTAAAAATAGATAGCACTGATTCAGATGAATCTTGTTCAATGCCCTCATCATTTCACATAGCACTTTCAAAAGATAAGTTCACATGGTCACTGAAATAATGGGAGAAAAAGAACGAAGGTTTCGATATATGATTGGCATATCGAATCTTCAACTCGTGTTTTTTGTCTCACTTTTTTCTTTAGATGATTTAAGTACCTATTAAGAATAATTATAATTAAATTTTATTACATGTAGTTAAACTAAAATTTAACATACTCAATATTAATACCTTTTAAATGGATACATCCATCCATATTGTACATTAAATTAAAGGAAGGAACGGAGAGCGATGCCTTGAAAGATTTCAGCCTTGACCAAAGTGGATGGCAAAGAAAGAAGGGTAGATTATGTGTCCCAAACGTGGAAGACATAAGGAAGAACGGCTAGGAGGAATGCCATCGTTCGAAGTTCACTATTCATCCAGGAGGGATGAAGATGTATCAGGATATGAAGATAAGTTTCTTCTGGGAAGGAATGAAGAGAGACTTTGGCTTATGGATGAAACATTGTTTGAACTGTCAGTAGATAAAAGCCGAGCATTGGAAGCTAAGTTGATTGCTTCAGCCATTAAATATTCCGGTATGGAAGTGGGATTATATTTCTATGGATTTCATAGATGGGTTGTCAAGATCTAATAGAGGAAATGAAAGTATATGGGTCATAGTGGACAGATTGACCAAGAGTGCCCATTTCATTCCAGTTAAGTCAGATAGGATCAAACCTGTATTGGCTATGTTATTTATGAAGAATGTGGTTAGACTGCATGGAATACCCAGTAGTATTTATAGTGATAGAGATTCCTTATTCACTAGCAAGTCCTGGAAGAGTCTACAGGGAAAGTTTAGGAACCAAGCTCAAGATGAGTACCGTTTACCATCTGCAGACCGATAGGCAAACAGAAAGGGTTAAAAAGATTTTGGAGAACTTGTTGCAAGCTTGTGTATTGGACTTTAGGTGATCATGGGAATACCAACTACACCTAGTCAAGTTTTCGTATAACAATAGTTATCAGACAAGTATAGGGATGGCACCGTTTGAGGCTTTGTATGGAAGACCATGCAAATCCCCTACATGTTGGTTAGAGACCACATATAGATCAGTCATTGGTCCTGATTTGGTAAGAGAAGCAGAGGAAAAGATTAAGCTGATAAGGGAGAGAATAAAGGAAGCTCAGTCTAGGCAGAAAAGCTATGTAGATAGAAGACAAAAAGATTTAGAGTTCTCTATTGGAGATCATGTTTTCATCAAAGTATCGCCGATGAAAGGTGTTATGAGGTTCGGGAAGACGGGAAGTTAGCACCGAGGTTCGTAGGACCATTTCCTATTTTAGAAAGGGTTAGGAAACTCGCATATAGAGTAGAGTTACAGAGTAGTTTGACAGGAGTCCATGATGTTTTCCATGTATCTCATCTGAGGAAGTGTGTTAGAGATCCAGACATTACTATAGCACCAACTGTGTTAGAAGATTTAGTAGTGGAACCAGACATGACTATAGTTAGGAAGCCCATCCGAATAGTCGCAAGAGATGAGAAGAAGTTGAGGAACAAGACAGTCAAATTAGTGAAGGTCCATTGGAGTGACGATGCTAAAGGCTATATTTGGGAGGCTAAAAGCAAGATTAGAGATACTTATCATGATCTGTTTGATGGTATGTTTTACCTTTGATTGTTTTGATGAGTACCTTATCATAATTTCAAGGATGAAATTCTTTAAGGAGGGTAGATTATAACATCCCATATTTTAGTAATATTATTCAGGATATTTAATTAGCTAAATTAAATAAAATATTGTACGATGATTAATGGATTGAGACTGATTATAATTAAGGGGTAGCCGTGCATGTTAAAGAGTAAATAATGGATTAAAGCATTAAGGTGTCAGGAAATAAGGGAGGGCAAAATAGGAAAATGATTAAACTTATACCCTAAACCCTTAGGAAACCTAACACACGTTCATTCCATTTTTATAAGCAAAATATTTTAGGTGTATGGCCGACAACCATTACCAATCTCAAGAGAAGGTAAAGCTAGGAATTCAAGGGAAGAATCAAATCAATTAATCAAGATCAAATCTCACATCCTTAATCACAAAGCTAAGATGAATAATTGCTACATCTCATTTTTATGGTTTTTGGTTTTAAGGTAAAATCCAAATTGATTGCGTAATTATGCCATGTTATTAAATGATTAAATGATATATATATATATATATGTATGTATGTATGCTTGTTGATGATTTATGCTTATTCATATTGATTTTTATGATATGTTTTGATATGAAAACCCTATTTAATGACATCCAAATGCCTTGCGAATTTAGATTTAGATTAGATATGGGTTTCAATTTTCATAATTTTCATAGTTAATGTGGAGTTTGTATTAATTTTCAAGTAAAAAAATGATTTATTGGGTTATAAATTATTTACGGCTAAATAATTAATTATTTGGGTCTGAAATTTATATATGTATGAAAATATATTGAAAAGGATTTTCTGGAATTTTTATTGAATTTTCCTAAGTGTTTTGATGAATATATAAAATTATTTAAGGTATGAGACTTAAATGTTTTATATATTTAATTAAGGAGAAGGAGTATTTTGTAAAATAAAATTATTGTTTATTTTTGAAAATATTGGCAGCACTTTTGAAAAAGGTATTTAGCAACTAATGGTAATTTGAAAAATAATAGCAGGTTAGTTAAAAAGTATTTCTCTTTTAAGTTAAAAACAAAAATAACATGTTTTAGTATGTTCTGCCACTTTCGGCATCAAAGGTTCCGACTAGGACGTCTCGCCACCATGATTTCGAAACCACTGCGCATGGTATCAAGTTACTTGGTGCGTGGCGTATAGGATAAAGGCGGAAGGTACATAGTCGAAACGTTGGCTTCGGAGGGGGTTAGAGTATTCCTTTTTTTAAATTGAAAGAACATAGTCTTAAAGAAAAGGTTTCGAAAGGGTTGCGCTCTTCTGTTTTAAGTAATGCCTTCGACGGGGTCGAAACCCCTAACTACCGCCTTTTTACCTTTCGAAGTCAATGGTTTCAAAAGGTATACTTAGTTTTTAAAATTAGCCACTTCTCCAATGCTTTCGAAAGGATGGTTTCAACACCATCTCTTCTTTACTTAGGGATAGCTTTCAAAAGTAGGATTTCGACTTAAATGATTTTATTGACCCTTTTGTTCTGATTGAAGTATAACCCAATAATTTCAAAAGATATGATTTAAGGGGTTTCAAAAGGTGTTTTTCCACATGTTTTAAATTGAACCCAAGTGCTTTCGAAAGGTTTGAGTTTCTAAAGATTTAAAGCTTTCGAAAGGTTTTAAAAATGGTTTCGAAGAGGTGGTTCCCAAGGGTTTCGAAGGAGTCAAAAGGTAATGTTTTCTGATTGTTTCGAAAGAGTTGAAATTGAAGGATTTTCCAAGGGTTTCTAAAGGCAACGTTTAGAAGTGTTTTATGATATGATGTCTAAGGTTTTAAAGCTTTCGAAAGGAAGGTTTTGGCCTTTCGGCATAGATAAATGAAAGGTTTTACTTGGTTTCGAAAGAGATGCTTTCAATGGGTTTTGAAAGGGGTACTTTCAAGAGAATCGGAAGGGGTACTTTCAAGTGTTTAAATGTTTTCATCAACTAAAGTTTGAGTAAAGTACATATATAACATGGCAAGGTGATTTTGAGTAAAGCATAGAGTATAAATGTTTTCCTTGTTTAAGTTTGGTTTAAAAGGGTTTAAATCAATATCAGATGAAAATGGTTTTCAAGGAAAATTATGGGAATGTATCCCTAAGTAAAAATGACTTAAATATTAGAATACCAGATATGACTAGTATAGGGTCGTGCCCTATACATTAGCTATTGGCCCTATCTAGTTTAGTCCAAACTTCCAATATATAGGGCTTTGTCATAGGTAAGACTAAAGTTATGATTACACACAGAAGGGAATATATGTTCGTATACATATAGGTTATTAGTGAGCCCGCAAAACCAATAGGATCAGGTGACCTTGGGAGATTTTAAGTTAAGAACAGACCGTTCATAAGAGAAGTATTTAACAGATAGTTAAGGGCAGGCCGTCCCGAAGAGGTGTCTAACAGATGTTGGATTATTTTGTTATTTTGTTTGGTAGGCCCGAGTCAGCTAATGGTTAATAGTAAGCCAAACAAAACTATAGAGTTCGGACAGATAGTCCATTTGTTACCTGGTATGTATGTTTACACAATAATGCTTTATAGTTTTAACCAGTTTTGGTTGCAGGATGATGGTTTCAAAAGATATGTTTTTAAAAGGCCGTTAGTGAGGGGAAACCCGTTCCGCTAAGTGGTGTGGTATCACTTAACATTAAATAACCGAGATGTATGATATTATTCACACCAGGCTTTATGTCTGACACGAAGTTTATGTTTTTCCTTTTAAACTCTCGGGTGCTCAAAATTGATTTGAGTAGGCTGAGGGTTGAGGCTTTTTCAGGTTTTGGTAGGATGACGAATAAAGCTACTGGGGGCGAGTAGGAGGCCAACGGATAGCAATTTAGGAGTGGCAGTTTTTTGTTTTGTGCTTATTTCCGCTGTGTATTAAGTTTTTCCATAAGAAAAATGCTTAGAAAGGAGGAGTAGCGAAGAAAGGAAAGTCTAAGGTGGTCTGCTATAAGTGCGAAAAGAAAGCACATTATGCTGATGAGTGTCGTAATGGAAAAGGAAAAGGAAAGGATGTGATTGGAATGAAGAACATTAGTTGTTTCAACTGTGATCAAGTTAGGCACTACAAGAACCAGTGCATAGAGCCCGCTAAAGGAGAAAAAGGCCAAGTGTTTGCATTAGACCCTGTTACTTCCAAGCCGACAGTGTAGGAGAAAGGAAAAGTAGTATTGGGAGGTACGCTTCAGATCCATAATATATCTATTAGCATTTTATTTGATGTTGGTGCATCACATTCTTTTATATCTCGATGTTTGGTAGATAAGCTTAACCTAGAACCCACATATTTAGTTACTTCCTTAAGAGTTGCAAATCTGATAGGTGGGAACGCGACACTTGGGATGAAGTGTGACCACTTAGAGTTTGACTTGCTAGGTTACATGTTTGTTTGCAGTTTGCATGTATTTGATTTTGTAGGGTTTGGAATTATATTGGGCATGGATTGGTTAAGTAAATACGATGCTAGGATATTTTGCCAGGTCAGGAAAATAATACTTAGACACCGAGATTGTAGTGATTGGATAGTTTATACCATAGAAAACCCTAGTTGTGAGGCGAATGCTTTGTTGGGAGTTATGGAGTTAGAGGATGAGTTAAATCGCGTTTTCATGGTTAGAGAATTCGCAGATGCCTTCAAGCCGGTAGTAGGATTGGCACCGAAACGAGCCATCGAGTTTGGGATATATCTGGTGCCTGAAGCAGAATCGGTAAGTAGGCCGCCAAGCAGGATGACACCTACAGAGATGAAGGAGTTGAAATCTCAGTTGGTAGATTTGGAAGGCAAGAGTTTTATTAGACCAAGTAGCTCATCTTGGGGAGTAGCAGCAGTGTTTGCTAAAAAGCTGAACGGATCGTTAAGGCTATGTATCGATTATCGCAAGTTGAATGAAAAGACGATAAATAATCGATATCCACTGCCTAGGATTGATGATTTGTTCGGTCAACTAAGTGGAGCCAAGATATTCTCACTGTTGGATTTTGTTATAGGTTTTCATCCGCTTATAGTAGTAGAAGATAGTACACCTTTGGTGTTTAGAACAAGATATGGGTCATACGAATGGTTAGTTATGCCGTTCGGACTCACTAATGTGTCGGCATTATTTATAGATTTAATGAACCAGATTTTCCGAGAGTAATTGGATAGGTTCGTGTTGGTTTTTATAGATGATATTTTGATATAATCTAAGGATGAGAAGGAGCATGAAGTTCATCTTAGAGTTGTGCTTGAAACGTTGAGGCCGCATCAGCTAAAGGCAAAGTTTTCGAAGTGCCATTTTTGGAAGAAAGAAGTGAAGTTTCTTGGTCACATGGTTTCGGAGAAAGGTCGATCCAAAAAAGATCGAAGCTGTTAATAATTGGAAGAGACCAGAAACGATAACTGAGATAAGAAGTTTTCTTGGATTGGCCGGGTATTATCGGAGGTTCATAAAGGATTTTTCATGGATAGCTGCACTGATGACCAAGCTAACACAAAAGGATGTGAAGTTTGTGTGGACCGATAAGTGTGAGGAAGCGTTCCAGAGCTTGAAACACTTGTTGACCCATGCACCTGTGTTAGTGGTTTAAGAGGGAATCAGGAGTTGGTTGTTTATACAGATGCGTGTGGTACTGGGTTAGGAGCTGTACTAATGCAGAGGGGTAAAGTGATTGCCTACGCTTCTAGACAACTTAGACCCCATGAGGTTAGATATCCAACGCATGACTTGGAGTTAGCTGCGGTTATATTTGCATCGAATGTGTGGAGGAATTACCTGTTGGGAGAGAGGTTCGAGCTTTATACATATCATAAGTCGTTGAATTACTTTTTATCTCATAAGGAGCTGAACATGTGATAGCAGAGGTGGTTGGAGTTTTTAGCTTCTTATGACTTTGGAATAGAGTTCACACCAGGAAAAGGCAACAATGTTGCAGATGCGCTTAGTAGGAAGCATCAGAATGCAGTGTTGGCTATGATAGCAGAATGGAAAGATTTGGAAGCATTTACAGCTTGCAGTGGAGATCCGAGGCTGGGTCTAGTGGAGGATCTGCTATATTGTCTTGTTTGGAAGTCCGACCGGTATTGATTGAGAAGATTACTTCTAAATAGGAAGAGGATCCAGTGTTAGCTGAAAGGATCATTAAATTAAAGAAAGTAACAGAGAGCGATGCCTTGAAAGATTTCAGTCTTGACCAAAGTGGATGGTTAAGAAAGAAGGGTAGATTATGTGTTCCAAATGTGGGAGACATAAGGAAGAAAGTCTTGGAGGAATGCCATCGTTCGAAGTTCACTATTCATCCAGGAGGGATGAAGATGTATCAGGATATGAAGAGAAGTTTCTTCTGGGAAGGAATGAAGAGATACGTTGGCTTATGGGTGAAACATTGTTTGAACTGTCAGCAGATAAAAGCCGAGCATTAGAAGCCAAGTGGATTGCTTTAGCCATTGTATATTCCGGTATGGAAGTGGGATTCTATTTCTTTGGATTCCATAAACGGTTTGTCAAGATCTAATAGAGGAAATGAAAGTATATGGGTCATAGTGGACAGATTGACCAAGAGTGCCCATTTCATTCCAGTTAAGTCAGATAGGACCAAACCTGTATTGGCTATATATCATTTCAAGGGAAGAATCAAATCAATTAATCAAGATCAAATCTCACATCCTTAATCATAAAGCTAAGGTGAATAATTGCTACATCTCATTTTTTATGGTTTTCCGTTTTAAGGTAAAATCCGAATTGATTGCATAATTTTGCCATGTTTTTGAATGATTAAATGATTTATATGCTTGTTGATGATTTATGCTTATTCATATTGATTTTTATGATATGTTTTGATTTGAAAACCCTATTTAATGACATCCAAATGCCTTGTGAATTTAGATTTAGATCAAAAATGATATTTTAGAGATGAGTTTCAATTTTCATAATTTTCTGAGTTAATATGGATTTTATATTAATTTTCTAGTAAAAAAATGATTTATTGGATTAGAAATTATTTACGCCTAAATAATTAATTATTTGGGTCTAAAATTTATATATGTTAGAAAACGTTTTGAAAAGGATTTTCTGGAATTTTATAGAATTTTCCTAAGTTTGGTTTAAAAGGGTTTAAATCAATTTCAGATGAAAAAGGTTTTCAAGGAACATTATGAGAAGGTATCCCTAAGTAAAAATGACTCAGATATTAGGGACTGGTATAGGGTCGCACCCTATACATTAGCTATTGGTCCCAGCTAATTTAGTCCAAAATTCCAGTGTGTAGGGCTTTGTCACAGGTAAGACTAAAATTATGATTACACATAGAAAGGGATATATGTTCATATACATATAGGTTATTGGTGAGCTCGCAAAACCATTGGGGTCAGGTGACCTTGGGAAATGTTAAGTTAAGGACAGACCGTCCAGAAAAGAAGTATTTAACAGATAGTTAATGCCAGACCGTCCCAAAGAGATGTCTAACAGATGTTGGATTATTTTGTTATTTTGTCTGGTAAGCCCAACCAGCCAAAGTTTAATAGTAAGCCAAACAAAACTATAGAGTTCGGACAGATAGTCCGTTTGTTACCTAATATGTATGTTTACATAATAATGCTTTACAGTTTTAACCAGTTTTGGTTGCAGGATGATGATTTTGCAGTAGATATTTTTTTAAAAGGCTATTAGTGAGGGGAAACCCGTTCCACTAAGCGGCGTGGTCTCACTTAACATTAAATAACCGAGATGTATAGTATTATTCACACCAGGCTTTATGTCTGACTCGAAGTTATGTTTTTCCCATTAAACTCTCGGGTGCTCAAAATTGATTTGAGTATGCTGAGGGTTGAGTCTTTTTAGGTTTTAGTAGGATGACAAATAAAGCTACCGGAGGCAGGCAGGAGGCAAACAGATAGCTATTTTGGAATTGTGATTCTTTGTTTTGTGTTTATTTCCACTGTGTATTAAGTTAGTTATGACTCTGATTAACCAAGGTGGCATCTTCATATGTCGCTCTTGGCGTACTTTGTAATAATTATATCTGACTTTGCCTGGGAAAAGTTATGGGATTGTGTAATTTGAATATGGAACATATGTTTTGAAATGTAATGGAATATTCTATTTTGAAATCTGTGATTTGTTTCATATTAAAGTGCTTCTGATATTATAGATACCATTGACTTAGCCGTATTTAGTCGTCGAAAGTTAATACTATAGATGACTGCAACACCTGTAGCACTTAGCTTTGGGCCTCTAGATAGGGGATGTTACAGAGACCTATAAACTCCGATGGCAAGTCATAAACTTGTCGATAAGTTTTTATATGCCTTCGAATAGTAATCGAATAAATAACAACCGTGTCTCCCATATCACACGGGTTTATTTAAACATTTACTATAAGTTAGTAAACTCCACTCATCTGTACAAATGGCTCAATCGAACTAGTTCGGGAATTAGTCAGAAAAATAAACACGAGCATTTCGTACCACTTATTCTATTAATCCATTTAAATCGATTTCTCTTTCGATCGATTTCATGTAATTTTATAAAATAATCTACTTTGAATTCCCTTTTGAAAATATTTTTTCTGACTAGAATACATATACATATACATATACATATATTTGATGGAAAGCCCTTGCTAAAATATTTGTATGTAAGTACAATTTTAAACCATTGTTCCAAATCAGCTTTAAAACCATTATTATTATAAATAAATATATTATATATATTTATATTCAAATTATCTTTAATAGAAAATATATATATTCGTACATAAAATGATTTGAGAAAACGGTTGGGATTGGAAATCATTCTTTTGACAACTCTAGTTGAAAACATGCGAAGAAAATTGTGTGAGGACCCAAAGAGCAATTATATGGTATAATAAACACCAAGTTGAATTCACTGATTCATAAATTAAAATCCAAAAATAGCATTGAAATCGGCATAGAAAGCAACACCAAAATGAAGTAAATAGGTTTAAGCGATCGAACAGATGAACGGAGGAGCAAATGGGTGCAAATGGAGCCCGAAACGACGTGACCTAGGTCTCAGCCTGGGCTGATCCCCAATCGGCACTGGCGATGACCGATGCAATGGTTTGCACACCTGGGTTGAGCCCTAAGCAGCACTGGTAGTGTTTCGGTTGCCTGTTTGTGGTGTTTTCTTCTCTAACTTGATGCTAAACATCTACAAGATTGAATAAGCTTTCATGCAAGCAACCAAACATGTACTATTTGATGCAAATCATGATAATAGGATGTGTCTTTCAGCAAAACAGTGAATGAGATAACAAAAAATGTGAATTTCACAACCAATTTGAAAGCTATTTCAACATAGATTCAATCAAACTGTGAAACAACAACTTGCTATCATTCATAGTCTAGAAGTGATGAGATAAACGTGCCTAATTTGAACTTGGATTAGTAGCACAAGACTCGGATTCTCTTAGGCTAGCTTCTCTTGACAACTACCTAGGCAAATTTCGGGATTTGCAAAAGAAAAGAATTATAACCCTAAGCAAAACTGAGATTATTCAATGAATTAAACACGCTAAAGGATGGAGGAGATTACCTAATTTTGATTTCTGTAATTATTGATCAAAACCCCTTTGATTTGCACTTGAATTTAGGAGAAATTGGTTCTAAGGTTTAGCAATAAGTAGAGTTTTTATTTTTAGATTTTTGATCTAGGCTGAAATGAGAAAGTGATGAAGTAAAACAAGGGTATGTGGATTGTGGATTATTATTCACCCTCTACATGGGCCTAATGGGAATCCTATAACCCAATAAAAAAATGTTTACTAATTTCTATTTTTTTCTCTCATAAAACGCTAATTAATACTCAACTATGTTTATGGAAGCATAGATTAGTTTTCCTTGAATTTTACTAAAGCTCCAACATATCAAAAATTCCCATTTTTATTAATATTGAGATATTTGTAAAATTAAATATAACTTTTGAAATTAAAACTTATTTTCATTGTAATAAAATAAAATATTAATTACAAAAGTCTCATTTTAAAAAATAAATCTCAATATTAACATTTTATTAAATTTACAACATTTGTTGTAATAATTTAAAACGGAAAATATTTATCATAAACCTCCATTTAAAATAAATAAGTGAATAAACCTTGGAAAAATTCATATTTTAAATTACAAAAGAAAATCCATAAATTTTTTTAGTTCTCATTTTCCTCAAAGTTATTCTTATATTATCAAATACACGAAGTTAAATTACACAATTTTTAAAATCTAATAGATTTTCCCAAATTTATTTCTTTCCATCTAGAAAGCCATTTTTATTTGGAAATTATAACTAATAAAATTTTCCAAATTCATCATAAAATTAATTAAGCTAATTTTTAAATATATTTTAAATTTAATTCCTGGTAATTTCAACCAGGGTTGTTATAGACTTTCCCCTAATAAAAATTGCGTCCCCACAATTTCCTTAAGGTAAAGTCTATAGCAAATTAAAGCGAACATATGTTCTTAAAGGAAATTGGGCTCTGAATGAGAGATGCTTCACAAATGAACCCAGGAAATTACATAGGATACTTTCGCTCGATGAATTCTCTAGTTCCTCAAGAATATTCCTTAGGATCATCGGGCCATAGGACTTAGATGAGCGAAAAAACTATATCTCATAGGTATTCTACCTCTGAGGCAACAACATGAATAGAGCCCTGCTCAAAAGTTAGGTTTTGAGGGATCCCAAGTTCAACAAGGAGGCTATGCCCAAGAACAGATCAAAATTCCTAAAGTGTTTCCAAGGCTGAAGAGGACGCCACGAATGCCAAAAAACTAGACAGGTAAGGAACTCGGTAAGTAATAGGGCCACTACACTTAATGGTTGGGTAGGGTCCCATATACCATAGAGTTATTATCCCAAATTGACTAAATGCCAGTCACCTAATAAGGAAGAAACAAGAATAAAGATTCGGTTTCCACTTAAAAGAAATTTCAAGATCTTACCGAAAGATTCACAAATAGAGTCGGGACTTAAGATCAATTTCTTTCCCTAACTAAAGCCAACAAGTGAGTGGTCGATATGATTTCCCAAACAAAGTTTCGAAAGGAGTCATGCTGATATCAGATTAGAAACTATCAACAATGAAAAAACACAATTAAGGTAGATATGATCCTCTTGGCTCCCACCCGAGTCAAAGTACAACATTAGGTAGATTTATATGATTTTATCTACATTCAAATCTTTATGAGTTCTCTATTTAATTTTTTCCATGGGATAAAGTTTTGCTTATTATTTATTTGAGATAAACTCAAATAATTATTTGAATTTCCAAAATTTCCAAAATATTTAATTTGTTTAAAGAATTTAAAATTTAGAAATTTCAACCTCAACTAATCAAATAAAGGTTATAACCCAAAAGAAGTTCTTGGTTGTAAATTTTCAAATAAGTTTTAAACTTAGTTTTCCCATCTCATTTTACTATAAGTATTTTCTCTATTCAAAATACTTATCATTTCTAAAAAAATTGCTTGATTAATCCTATTCAAAATTTGTGGATTAACTTTAGGATTTTTCCTTGATATAACTTCTTAATACATAATTTAATTTTAACTTATCACAAAACCCATTTACATATTATATTCTTTCAAAGTCCAGGAAAAATCAAGTCATACCCGATCATAAGGATCGTGTATAAAAATCTAGGAGTATACTTCTTAAGAATCTATTGGCCCTAGCCAAACATCAAAAGACAGTAAACTTTAAAGTACGAAATACTATCACTCTTAGTAAGCACAAGAAGTTAAACAAAACGCCCTACACCGTCCGATGAAATTCAAGTATTTACTAGAAGCTAGTAAATCTTACTTATTTCAGATACCATAAGAAAACTTGAATTATATTCTCTTAAGGATCCATCAGCCCCATGCCGAATACTAAAAGAGAATACAAGACTAAAGTGTTAAATTCCATCCTAAAAGCAATCACAAGAATGTAACCCAAAATCTCATACTACCTGGTGAAATTATATACTCGCAAATGGGTTAGCAAATTCCACTCAAACATTCTATTCGATGTGTTATACCATATTCAACAAAGCATTACTTGAAGGTATTTAAAACAATCAATAACACTAAGTAGATTATTAATATTCTTCATATTATAGAATTAAGGTTTTCAAAATATTTATTTAAAAAATTTCTCCAAATCTAAAAGTCATACAGATTTGTTAAAATAGTATTTAAATAGCCAAAGGCTAAGTTTAATAAAATCCAATAAGAATTTATAGTTTGAAAACTTTATTTTTATATATAAGAAATGGTTTCTCAAATATTTCATATTTACTTTCAAACTCCTCATAGAACAAAACTTCTTATTTTGTTTTAATTAGAAACGTTTAAATTGTCTAACTCATTCTGAAGCATATATGTAATTTAATTACATTTCCAAAAGAGGTTTTCACGATTAATTCCCTTATAGGTCTATTACTATTACTCATTATGTAGTAAATAAACCAAACGAATTCATTGATAAGATTTATCCTTTCAGACGGTTGATTTGATCTTTTTCCATAATTTTAGATGGGTTTTATATTATTTCAACAATGTATATACTAGGTAAAACCCAATATATAATTATAGTCTTATTCTTACCCTTAGATTTTTCATGTAGAATTTCTCATCTTTTGAAATTCCAAAACATTTTACAATTTTGATTACTCTAATTTGAAACCTTATGCATTACTTAATTTAATATAGAATCAATATACACACACACACTCAATGTGTGTGTGTGTGTGTGTGTGTATCGTAGATTATTAATATGTCTTTCGCCCCTTTTTAGGAAAATATCAAATTCCTTTAGTATTTCAATATTAGTTAGAAATGGTATCTTAAAATTTTATATTATTCAACAAAATTTATATCTAAGCTTACAGAATTTGTTTCCAATTGTTTCAAGTAAAAGAACCATGCTTCCATTTAACTTTTGATGATCTGGCTATACAAAGATTATCACATGTGTGCTTTTACTTAGATTGTAATATTTCCTTCGTAGCTTAGCAGAAGCTTTATATCAAATTCAGTTTTCTAGAAAAAATCTGAAAACAATATCCAAATGTTCTAAAAATCACATAATGTTACCTCTCTAATTATTCGGAACAAATAGCCTTAACCACTGGATGCGGTGTTGATAAAAATCGACATCACCTCGCCATTGTTCTCAGTGAACTCTATGATTAAGCATTTAGGCCCATTATTAAATTATTACTCGTATAATTTATATTGATTGATATTTCTATTATTTTTATAGTATAGAAATGTGATTATATTTTCCAAGACTTTTATATATAGTTATATGCATACCTCCGTATGCATCTTCCAAATATCATTTTATTTTAAAGAACATTAGTTTTAAGAATATTTTAATTCTTTCTTGAGTTAACATATTTCCAAAAATATGATTTTCCAAAACACTTATCTAATAAAAGGGGTATGTCCAATTGTCTTGTTTAAATGTTTAGAGATCCCTATCGAGTACATTGGCCAAACATCCACGACCAGAATCTTTAAAGCATCCAATGGGTAATTTAACACTAAAAAATATATATATCACAAATCCTCTTTTAAAAATGGAGAATACTTATATCTTTGTATACCCTAGTTTAGACATATAATAACAAGCTTAATCATCACCCTTAGTCACCTTATAATTACAAGTTTCTGATCGTTGTTTATTTTATACCCAAGAAATTCAATTCCTCTTGCGGTGATTTTTAATACAAAGATTATGCATGATTCAATCATTAATCTCCAAATAGAATTCAAAATTATAAAAGAATGACTCTTAGTTTAATTTAGATTATCAATAAGAATCCTATATATACAAACATCTAATCAACCAATCCAATTAATCCCAAATTCATTAGATAATGTGCTAAGTGAAAACAATCCACTTGATTCCGCTATGCGACACTGATCTCAAAAGGATTGATAACAAGCTTCATGATTTGCTAGCAGACAAAGTACTACTTCTTAACCAGGCTTACTATACTACTCAATACTAGAACGAGTAACTCACCTACAAGCCAATTGCACTTCTGAAATAGATAAGATAGGATCAAGGATTACTTAAGATGCACATGATTCAATAATAGGAACATCAAAGAGTGGGAATGAAGGAAAATGTTCCTAGAATCCCAAAAGACTCTTTCATTTTTTAAAAGGAATGAATCCTACAATCTACTACAAGAACTCCTAATGGACTGTGTCTAAGACTTACCTAGGACAAGATTTGTGTCTGTAATATCATAGTTTGTTCTAAACTCAACTCTGATACCAAGCTGTGACGCCTCACCCCAAGACCTACACTAACAAAGGGTATTACTGAGTAATACTGTCTATTAGTGCAGAGAATAGGGCTAGTTAGGAGCGACCATCCATGAATTTTTCTTTAAGTGAACATTGATATGTCGATTAATATGTTATGCATTTCTTTACTCAAGTGGAATCGACATATGCAATTCAGGCTCAAAACAAAACTACGGTGGCTGAAATAATAATCTAGAGCAATATATGATACATACAAATCACAAATCATAGAATATACACAGCAGAATACAAATAGATACAGGCTGATCAAATCAAGTAGATACATAATATCAAATACACGACTGTGGCCAAATGATCCATATTGTAACGACCCGAAAATTTTAACGATTTAAATAACGTAATTAACTAAATTTTTCATGAAAATAAACTATAAAATTTTGCAATAAAAAATTTGATATTTGGAATACGTCTATTTAAACTTAGCAAGTGGCAAATTTTCATTGGAAAATATGAAAGTTTGTTTGGTTGTGAAATTTCAATTTAAAATTTAAAATTTGTTAAAATAAAATATTTTTGAAACCTGAATATTATTATATAAGAAAAATGTATACCATTTTCTGAGTGAGACATCATATTTCGTTTCGCCAAATTTGGACTGCTCTAGCTCCATTTATATTATTTTTGGCGTTTTAGCAGCATTTTTGGCAACGGAAATCGAGTTTTGATAGGTTGGTCATATCGTTGATATCTATGTACCATTCTGTTCGTCTCGTCATTTTGATCTCTGGAGTATATTCATTTGCGTGTTTTGGCGTCCGGTACTGGGCAAAATTTGCAAAACGATTAGTTGTATCGGTTCCGCATTTGGCTCCTTTAGGTTTTTTATGTCCATTCATTTGTCCATTAGTTGAAGCTAATGGACATTAACTTTTAATATTCCAGAATTTAATATTTGACTGTCACTATTCCCCATGGTTTCAATATATTTTCTGGTTCGTTTCCCCCGCTCATTCTCTCCTTTCTCTTCCTGTTCATGCTTTAGAGAAAATTTATAATATATATAAAGTTATATATATTTGCTTTGAAACCCACCTGCTCATTCCATTTCCTTCGCCGATCACCTTCCTCCACCCTCACACCGGCCTCTCCTCCCCCCGCCATCAACCATCAGCCACCTTTCCATTTGCCGACCGCATCACCTACCTCTCACCGCCACCAGAATCCGACCTCCTCCGTGCCCACCTCCCTCTCACAAAACCCGATCGCCATCCTCACCTAATAGCCACTGAAACCCCTAGCCTTGCCCGCCTTTCGCCGCACCACAACCCTCGTCCTCCTTTATTTCGAACCCCGCCACAGCCTCAGCAAACCCGAACCTAAACACCGGCCGCCTTCCCCCACGGCCTCCTCCCTCCAGCCATTCCTTTCCTACAGCAACTGGCCACCTTCCCAGCCCATCTTTCCTCCTCCACCACCTTAGCCAATAGACGCACGTCAGCCACACCCTTTCATCTCACACAGACCCTGGCCGCATCAAACCTTCCGCCTCCACCGCAACTCCCTTCTTCCCACCACCCTCCAACACCGCACAACCCTAATAGCCACCCAGCCTTCCACCTGAGTACGCCACACAAGCGTCTTCACATCCCTCTCACCACTTCCGAGCACTGACCCAGCCAACTCCGACCCCAAAAAACCATCTACAGCCACCAACCTCCTCCGCCATGTCAACCACTACTCAACGCGAGCATCCACTTCCTCACCGACTCTCGAACTCGACCAGCCACCCTTGCTCCAGCCGCCAACCAAACCTTCTCTTCCTCTTTATTTATTTAAAAAAAAGAGAGATCTATATATATATATATATATATATATATATATTCTGAATTCTCGAATTCAAGCTCATCGTGCTTTGCTTTGGATTTTGCTATGGAGTTTGCTTTCAAAAGCTTGGTTGTTGATTCATTTTGTTGGAATTGGTTTTTCTTCGATCCTAGATTTAATTTGTTGTAGATCTCCGCTTTACTCCATTGTTTTATCATCACCTTCGTAGCTACGAAAGGTGAGCGATCACTCGCGATTAACATATATGTTTGGTAAATTGATTTCACATGAATTGATGATTTAAATATGTTGTTAAACTTGGATTGGTTAGTAATTTAATTGTTGAATATGATATGTTATTATCCTAAATTGTTTACCGATGTTAATTGACATATGACACTATAACATGTTATATATATTATATTTAAATTGTTAGTTATGATCCATGCTTGCAATTAATATGTTATGCAATTTTATATTATTATTTTATTGTTCTCACTCTGCATGTTCCCTGTTAGTTTAGGAAATCCCTATGGGTTGAAATGATACATACTCATATTAATTGCAAAATGAGAACAATAAAATAATTTCCAGAATTTTGAAAAAGGAAAATATATGTGTTTTAATAAATATTGATTTTTAAAATGTAATATATAGATTTTAGTTTTAATATATGTGTAAAAATTTAGATTTTTAAAATTATATGTTTTGGAAATTTTAAATTTATAAGTTAAGTTTTGAAAAGGTAAATTTTAAGATTTTACTTATATCTTTATTATTTTTAAAATATATAAATGTTATCCCGCCTTTTGGCAAGGCCGTGACACCGAGAACTTAACTAGAAACCAGTGACAGTTCGTCTTGGAGATCGGGCACACGCCGGCTCGCTATGGATATCGATGGATTTTACCCGAGTCCGGATCAGGCTGCAATTGATAAGACACGCCAAGCAAGGTCAGGAAAGACAACGTTCCAAGTTTTAAGTCGATCCGAGTACGTATGCTCAAATTATGATCCACGCAAGTTAGGAGAGAAACGATGGTTCGAATCCATTCACTTCGTATCCACCAGGATCGAATCGATCAAAAGGCTGGGCTAGGTCACATGCTTCATATCCGCGTCCATCATTAAGACGTGGTTCGACTCGATTTAATCTCTAACCATCACTCATCTCGTATCCATCAGAAAAAGGCATGGTCGAATCCACCAGAACACTTCACTTCAGATCCAGGAATAACAACCTGTTCGAATCCATAAGCAAAACACTTGTTCGAATCCATCAGATTGGATAACTTCGGACCCATAAGCCGAGCCTCTGAGTCGAATCCACTAAGACCGAATCCACATGGTTCGAATTCATTCTCTTCGTATCCATCTGGCCTCGGAGCTTCGTAACCACCGGAGAACACTCATGTTCGATTCCATCAGGTCTCACCTACTTCGAATCCACAAGGAATGTCTTAACTTCGACTCCATCCCATAAGCTACTTCGAATTCACACTGTTGAAGTAGCTTCGGATTGATTAACCAAGGAATACCTTGATGGATTCGAACGAGCATGTCTTCGAATCCATTACCTCGAACCCACCAAGTCATAGCAGCTAAAAACAGGGGTTCGACCCAGACAACTCGGAGCACAAGTTGGATCGATACGAAGAAGGCGTGCCACGTCATCGCGAAGACATGCTGAATCGAGTCGAAACAATCGATTCGAAGGAACCGAGTCGAAGGAGATCGATTCGAAAAGACATTTCAGCCAAGTATCCAACCTTGAATCGATCATAACTCGAGATCCACAAGTCCAAATACTATGAAATTTTCACAGAAGCTTGAGCACATGTTGAAGAATGTTCACACCAAATTTCAGCTCGATTGGACAATTTCTTGATCGATTCGAACGTAGCTTCGAATCGATCCCAAAGTGGGCCCGGACTTCCAGAAAGCGGGCATGTGGGCCCCCTGACGTACCAGAACTGGTCTCCCTTCAGTTTAGGCGAAATATCAGCCTCCTACACCTATAAATAGAGCCCCTGGTCATTCAGAAAAGGGGTCAGACAATTCTAAGAGCTAAAGAGCGCCCAGACTCTGCCAGATTCACTCAGAATCACCACGGTTGTCTTAGATTCAGACTTAGCTCACAAAACCAGTTGTACTGCATTATAAAGAATTGTAATCTTCGAGTGTCAAGTAATAAAATCATCAAACTTCATAGTGGACGTAGGCTAAAACGCCGAACCACTCTAAATCGCTTGTCTTTGCACTTTACTGTCATTTTGGAGTTTTTGTTAGATAATCCATAGCGTTAATTTTCATTCTCCGCGTTTATCTCTTCAAAGACTTCCGAAGAGTGTTGTGCCCATATTTGGTACAAACACTTTGGTGCTTTCACTGAGAAAACCAGTTTTTCTCCTGCTCTTCGGATCTACCATCGATACCAAATTGTGTAAAATCCAAGAGGAAGATCCATATCTCTACTCCAGAATCCTTCCACTCTATTCAGATTTGCATAAAATCTAGGAAAGGAATTCACTACTCAAAATGGTTAACACAAGAACCACTTCTACAGCTGCTGACCAAGAAGGTCGAGATCAACAGAATCCTGCGCAGTTGCCTTCATCCAACCAAGGCAACACTGCTCATTCAGATCCGTCTGGGCCAGTAACCAGACAAGAGTTCCAGGCATTACTCCAGGAACTGACCCAAAGCCGGCAACAGTTGGCTGAACAGTTGCGTGTCAACATTGAACTAACCAACCAACTAAACCGCCGAAGCCATAGAAAGTCCAGGAGGGATGATATTTCCCGTGCATCTACCGGAAGTTCCGCTTCGTCTGATTACCACCACAGGTCTACCCGTCCCCGGTTAGAAGGAAGTCACGCACAGACTACTGGATATCAACCCGCTTTGACCGTTGGACAATTAAGGACGGGACCGTCAACACAAGGAGGCACTGCTCCACAATATACCATGGACAACCGTGCTACAATCGCCGCGGCAGAAGTAAGGGCTGATACCCGGAATCTATCAGAGCCGAACAATCAACAGTGCGGGCATACTCCTGAACCATATGTCCCAGAAAACATCGAGCCAAGGAGGCGAAATACGGACCATCGACAGCGCCCGGTCCAAGCTCGCACTGTGGGACCCGACCACGCCTCAGCTCAGCACGCCCAGAGTGTGCCAGCATCAGATATCTCGACCATAATACGCCAAATGATACGCGAGAGTCAAGGGCTCACTACTGATGATTGGGGAATCTCCCGTGGTCATACCCCCTTTACAGATGAAATATTACGCGCAGAACCCCCTCGACGATTCAGGATGCCAACTCTCCCAATGTACGAAGGGAATAGTGACCCGAATCAGCATATTTTGAAATATGAATGGTCGATGAGTGCTGCAAGAGCCGACGATGCAGTGAAATGTCGGAGTTTCCCCATCTCTCTGGGGGGAATTGCAACAATGTGGTTCACGAGGTTGCCACCAAGATCCATCTCATCGTTCGATCAACTAGCTAAGAAATTTGTCGAAAAATTTCGCATGCACGTCGCCAGACCGAAAGACGTTAACACCCTGTCCAGTGTTACCCAAGCACGTGGAGAAACGCTCAGGCGTTATTTGGAAAGGTTCCACGCATCATGTGTTGAGATTAGTAATCCCAACGATAACTCAATCCTGATGGCATTAACCAAAGGGATTGATCCTGATTCTGATTTTGGAAACTGGTTAGCTGGGAAACCACCCGCGTCATTGGACCGCTTTTACTCCAAAGCCGCTCAATTCCTACGGTAAGAGGACGCAAAACAGTCCAGGAAACAAGACGATGCAATACCCAGAACTGGGGGAATAGAAAGTAATGTGGCGGTTAAGCAGTCCGGTGAAAGTTCCGGAAAAGTTCAGTTGAACATACAGAACAAGCAAACTCAGCCAGGGGGCAACCATGTTCAGGACAGGAGAAAAGATCAGAATCGAGGCCCACAGCGTAGGATCCCAATGTTTGATAATTATACGCCACTGAATACATCACTGGAAAATGTGTATCTGCGAACTTGCAACACTGTGCGATATGATAAACCTGCTCCGAAGCAATCGTCAGAGAGACAGATTCAAACAGGAAAATTTTGTAGATTTCATGAGAGTTATGGCCACAACACCAATGAGTGTCGACATCTGCAGGACCTCGTTGAAAAACTGATCAGGGAGAGAAAGTTAGACCAATATGTACGAGCGCCGCAGTCTGGTGGAGCGGGCCCTTCAAATCAGAATCATGCACAAAATCAAGAAAGACAGGGGGAACCCGCTCATGCGGGCGGAAGGCTAGTTGTCAACACGATAAGTGGTGGTCCCCACCCAACAGACAGAAGCTGGGGGGAAATGGAGTCGTATGCTAGTTCGATCAGGCATGCGAACTTCGAATGTTGCAGTAATTGTGAGGATGGAACTCCGGCTAAACAGTAAAAGATAATGTCCGATGATATCGTATTCAGAAGCCGAGACGCTAAAGTCGAAGCCCCTACAATCGACCCGCTAGTCATATCTGCCCAGGTAGGTCCTACTTGGATGAAGAGGATCCTGGTTGACAGTGGGAGTTCCGTGAATATCTTGCTTAAACGGGCTTACGATCTAATGAAGATGGAAACAAAGGATTTAAAACCCTGCTAATACCGAATCCACGGTTTCAACGGGAGTGCTACGATACCCATTGGAGTAACAGAACTACCGGTGGAATTGGGAGTGGGAGAACGCCGGAGAGTCCGGATGCTACAGTTTGTCGTTTTAGATATTGATTCACCTTATAATGCATTTCTGGGCCGTCCGACCCTTGCTGAATTTAGGGCAGCCATTGCCTCATGGTGTCTAACTCTGAAATTCCCTACTGATCATGGAATCGGAGTCGTTCAAGGAGACCAGGAAGCAGGAAGAGCTTGTTATGTTGCTGTACTGCGCGGGGCGTAAAGGAAAGAGAAAGGAAAGGGCGTAGAGGAATCGCTCTGCGTCCGTTTTGTGGATAATTGACAATTATTGCCTGGGCCTCGGCCCGGGCACCCCGACCAATTCCTTAAAGATCTTGACCCCAGAGACAACGAAGATAAAAGCGAATCTAAAGAGAGTCAAGCTTCTCTAGCCGAACTGACTATTGACGTTCCCGTCAGTGAAGATGACAATTCAAAAGTACTAAAAGTTGGATCTCAACTGGGAAAACGGACACAACAGGAATTGGTAGAGTTTCTCCAAGCGAATCTCGACGTATTCACTTGGGCACACTCTGACATGTGCGGAATCTCACCAGACATCGCGAGTCACTCCTTGAATATTGATCCGCGACACGTTCCAGTCAAGCAGAAAAGGCGTGGTATGGATCCGGAGAGATCCGCTGCCCTTAAAGAAGAAGTTGATCAGTTGCAATCGAATGGATTCATCCGAGATGCCTTGTATCCGGAATGGGTGTCCAACCCCGTACTAGTTCGAAAGCCAAACGGAAAATGGAGAACTTGCGTCGATTACTCCGACTTAAACAAGGCCTGTCCAAAAGATAGCTTCCCACTTCCTCGAATTGACCAGCTCGTGGATTCGACAGCCGGACATGAATTACTATCTTTTATGGATGCTTATTCTGGCTACAACCAAATACCTATGCATTTGCCAGATCCAGAACATACCAGCTTCGTAACTGATCTGGGGCTCTACTGTTACAAAGTCATGCCATTTGGTCTAAAGAACGCCGGAGCAACATACCAATGCTTGGTCAACCGGATGATCGTCGACCAAATCGGAAAGACCATGGAGGTTTACGTAGATGACATGCTAGTGAAGTCTCGATTCTCCACAGATCCTGTCAGAGATCTAAATTCAATGTTCAGTATTCTTCGAAAATACGGGATGAAGCTTAATCCATTAAAGTGTCACTTTGGTGTCGCCTCTGGAAAATTCCTCGGGTTCATTGTCAACGCTCGGGGGATAGAAGCGAATCCCGAAAAGATCTGGGCAATAAGGGACTTACAAACTCCAAGAACCATAAAACAAGTCCATAGCCTCAATGGAAAGGTAGCAGCACTAAGCAGGTTCATTTCGAAGTCAACTGATAAATGCATCCCTTTCTTTGATCTAATCCGGAAGGGAAAGCGAAACTTTGAATGGACCACGGAATGTGAAGGCGCATTCCGATCACTGGTTCAACATCTTTCCACACCACCGATCTTGTCAAAACCTGTTGACCACGAGCAATTGTACCTCTACCTGGCAGTATCAGAGCATGCGATCAGTGCTGCTTTAGTTCGGGATGAAGACAAAGTGCAGAAACCGGTCTACTATGTTAGTAAACGGCTAACAGGGGCTGAAAGAAATTACCCCCGATTAGAGAAGCTAGCCTACTGTTTGGTCATTTCCTCAAGAAAGCTTCGACCTTATTTCCAAGCTCACCCTCTTACTGTGTATACCGATCAGCCGTTACGACAGGTCCTCACGCGGCCTGAGACGTCTGGTAGGTTATTCAAATGGAACATTGAATTAAGCCAATTCGATATCACTTATACTCCGCGAAGAGCCATTCAAGGACAAGTCCTGGCGAATTTCATATCTGAATTTACCATTTCAGAGGACTTACCCGAAACCAGTAAATCCCCCGAATACATCTGGAAGCTACATACTGACGGTGCATCGAACGACCGATGTTCGGGTGCTGGTGTTGTACTTGAGATGCTCGAAGGCCGATCTATATGTTACGCTTTGAAGTTCAATTTTCATGCAACTAATAACGAAGCTGAATATGAAGCCCTCTTAACCGGCCTAAAGCTTGCCAGAGATATAAGGGTTATCGTTGTGGAAATTTATTGTGATTCACAGTTAGTGGTATGTCAAGTACGGGGAGAATATCAAGCGAGAGATCGAAGACTGGCTGCTTACTTGGCTCAAGTTCAGAAAGTACTAGAACAGTTTGATTATTACGCCATTCATTATATACCCCGAGAACGCAATCAAAAAGCCGATTCATTGGCAAAGTTAGCTAGCACAGGTGAAACACAGCAAGAGGGATTTGTCCCCGTCGAAACTTTATCCTTCCCAAGTATCGACCAAATGGAGACGAGTTTTGTATTTGAAACCGCTCCCGAAAGGGAATCGTGGATGACTCCATATCGAAACTACATCGAGAATGGGGCACTGCCTGAGCATAGAAATGAGAAGAGACAAATTCTACGAAAAGCTTCACGATTCATCATACAAAACGGAGTAATGTATAGAAGGGGTTATTCTGTTCCTCTCCTCCGGTGTATCGCGCACGATGAAATTAAACGAGTGTTACATGACGTACATGAAGGAGAGTGTGGCGATCACACCGGTGGGCAAGCTCTCGCCAAGAAAATACTCCGGTATGGATATTACTGGCCGACAGTAAACCGAGATGCATCAAACTATGCAAGAAAGTGCAATAGGTGCTAGAAACACGCCCGAATTCCGAGAGCCCCACCTACCGAGATAACCCAAATGGTCAGTCCCTGGCCATTCGCGATGTGGGGCATCGATATCATCGGCGCTTTACCTCTGGCGAGAGGTGGCGCGAAGTACGCCATCATCGCCGTCGACTACTTTACAGAATGGGCTGAAGCCGAAGCCCTCGCAACGATTACGACAAAGAAAGTAATAAATTTCGTAGTTCGCAATATCATCTGTCGATTTGGGCTCCCGCATACCATCATCACCGATAATGGAACCCAATTCGAAAGTGCAGAGTTCAAAAGTTTCTGTCAACGGTTTCATATTCATAAAAAGTTCTCGGCAGTTGCACATCCTTAGGCAAACGGACAGGTTGAAGCTGTCAATAAAGTTATAAAATCCATTCTGAAGAAGCGATTGGAAAAGGCCGGGGGCAAATGGGTTGATGAACTCCCTATGGCCTTATGGGCTTATCGAACGACTCACAAGACCGCAACCGGACACACCCCGTTTTCCTTATCTTATGGCTCAGAAGCCGTTATTCCAGTCAAGACAGAAGTTCTTTCCCATCGCATGACTTATTATGATCCGAAAACAAACGCTATATTGCTTGCTGAATCTTTGGATCTACTAGATGAGAAGCGGGAAGCGGCCGATTTGAGAGCGGCCGCACATCGGCGATCTCGTTCTCAAGAGAATCTATCCGGTTACTTCACACATGAAACCAATTTGGGAAGGACCATACGCGATTACCCGAAGACTCGGAGATGGCACATTCAAACTATCGACCATTGACGGTCTTGAGTTTCCAAGAGCCTGGAACAACGAGAGTCTCCGTCGCTATTACACATAACAGGCTCTATTTATTTCATTATATTTTTTCCGTTTAGCAGTTTGCTTTTGCATTTCGAAATTAGAATTTATAATAAGACAACTGACTTTGCCGTATTTTCTTATTCCAGCAATAAATGCCATCTCTTCGAGCTAGAGCGGTGATTCATTAAAAACAATGTACAACATCACGGTAAGCGAAGAGCTAAATTTCATCACGCAATGGGATTTATTCAAGAAAGAAGTGGCTGTTATACGACCGGCCACTCGCTAAGTGAAGCCCGAGCTCGGGGGCAAGCCATCACATCAAAAGCTAAAATTGGGTTGATGCTCAACGATCATTCCTTAACTCCATACTCCCAGAGTGCGAGGCGGAGTATAAACATTCCTTAACTCCGTACTCCGAAGAGCGCGAGACGGAGTATAAACATTCCCTTAACTCCGTACTCCCAGAGTGCGAGGCGGAGTATAAACATTCCCTTAACTCCGTACTCCCAGAGTGCGAGGCGGAGTATAAACATTCCTTAACTCCGTACTCCCAGAGTGCAAGGCGGAGTATAAACATTCCTTAACTCCATACTCCGAAGAGCGCGAGACGGAGTATAAACATTCCCTTAACTCCGTACTCCCAGAGTGCGAGGCGGAGTATAAACATTCCCTTAACTCCGTACTCCCAGAGTGCGAGGCGGAGTATAAACATTCCTTAACTCCGTACTCCCAGAGTGTGAGACGGAGTATAAACATTCCTTAACTCCGTACTCCGAAGAGCGCGAGACGGAGTATAAACATTCCCTCACTCCGTACTCCGAAGAGCGCGATACGGAGTATAAACATTCCTTAACTCCGTACTCCCAGAGTGCGAGGCGGAGTATAAACATTCCATAACTCCGTACTCCCAAAGTGCGAGATGGAGTATAAACATACATCAACTCCGCATTTGTCCCCAAGACTGGGGGCAGGATCAAAGTAAAGCACGCCGGTTAGAAGTTTATCTTAGAGAAGATGGCAAAAAAGGTGACTTTCAAGCGATCAACTGAACGGATATACCAAGCACGAAAGACTACAGTTTTTCAAAGCACGTCATGTTTACACAAGACGTACTTTCGGGAGCAAATGTTATCCCGCCTTTTGGCAAGGCCGTGACACCGAGAACTTGACTAGAAACCAGTGATAGTTCGTCTTGGAGATCGGGCACACGCCGGCTCGCTATGGATATCGATGGATTTTACCCGAGTCCGGATCAGGCTGCAATTGATAAGACACGCCAAGCAAGGTCAGGAAAGACAACGTTCCAAGTTTCAAGCCGATCCGAGTACGTATGCTCAAATTATGATCCACGCAAGTTAGGAGAGAAACGATGGTTCGATCCATTCACTTCGTATCCACCAGGATCGAATCGATCAAAAGGCTGGGCTAGGTCACATGCTTCATATTCGCGTCCATCATTAAGACATGGTTCGACTCGATTTAATCTCTAACCATCACTCATCTCGTATCCATCAGAAGAAGGCACGGTCGAATCCACCAGAAAACTTCACTTTAGATCCAGGAATAACAACCTGTTCGAATCCATAAGCAAAACACTTGTTCGAATCCATCAGATTGGAGAACTTCGGACCCATAAGCCGAGCCTCTGAGTCGAATCCACTAAGACCGAATCCACATGGTTCGAATTCATTCTCTTCGTATCCATCTGGCCTCGGAGCTTCGTAACCACCGGAGAACACTCATGTTCGATTCCATCAGGTCTCACCTACTTCGAATCCGCAAGGAATGTCTTAACTTCGACTCCATCCCATAAGCTACTTCGAATTCACACTGTTGAAGTAGCTTCGGATCGATTAACCAAGGAATACCTTGATGGATTCGAACGAGCATGTCTTCGAATCCATTACCTCGAACCCACCAAGTCATAGCAGCTAAAAATAGGGGTTCGACCCAGACAACTCGGAGCACAAGTCGGATCGATACGAAGAAGGCGCGCCACGTCATCGCGAAGACATGCTGAATCGAGTCGAAACAATCGATTCGAAGGAACCGAGTCGAAGGAGATCGATTCGAAAAGACATTTCAGCCAAGTATCCAACCTTGACTCGATCATAACTCGAGATCCACAAGTCCAAATACTATGAAATTTTCACAGAAGCTTGAGCACATGTTGAAGAATGTTCACACCAAATTTCAGCTCGATTGGACAATTTCTTGATTGATTCGAATGTAGCTTCGAATCGATCCCAAAGTGGGCCCGGACTTCCAGAAAGCGGGAATGTGGGCCCCCTGACGTACCAGAACTGGTCTCCCTTTAGTTTAGGCGAAATATCAGCCTCCTACACCTATAAATAGAGCCCCTGGTCATTCAGAAAAGGGGTCAGACAATTCTAAGAGCTAAAGAGCGCCCAGACTCTGCCAGATTTACTCAGAATCACCACGGTTGTCTTAGATTCAGACTTAGCTCACAAAACCAGTTGTACTGCATTATAAAGAATTGTAATCTTCGAGTGTCAAGTAGTAAAATCATCAAACTTCATAGTGGACGTAGGCTAAAACGCCGAACCACTCTAAATCGCTTGTCTTTGCACTTTACTTTCTGTCATTTTGGAGTTTTAGTTAGATAATCCACAGCGTTAATTTTCATTCTCCGCGTTTATCTCTTCAAAGACTTCCGAAGAGTGTTGTGCCCATTTTTGGTACAAACAATAAATTAAGATTTAAAATAGATTTAATAATAAGGTTTAATTTAATTTAATATAATGTAATTTCATAAAAAAATTAATTTAACTAATATATATATTTAATATGTTTAAAATATTTATTTAAAATTTATATTAATAGTTTGAAATAGATTTTGTAATAACTTTAATAAATAAAGGTTGGTGTTGGGCGTGTTCTCACCCAGAAGAGCTCAACAGCAAGAAGCTGATTCATTCACTCTCGCCTAAGTTCCATCCGGTATTCCAGACTGCCGAACCAACTCTCTCTCGAGACTGCCGAACCAACTCTCTCTCGAGACTGCCGAACCAACCCTATTCCAGACTGCCGAACCAACCCTCTTTCGAGACTGCCGAACCAACCTCCTACCACCGGACCAAACGCTACCGGACCAAGACGTGCCAGGCCAGATCACGTCAGCCCAGGCCCACCAGCAGCTATATACATCCAAGACCCCTGCTCCCAACCTCACTCTATAAATAGAGGGGCAGGGGTACAACAATGGGGACAAGTTTGAGAGCTCAAGCACGGAAGGAACTCTTCAAACAACTTTCTTTTACTTGTATCAAAGCTTTGTACTTGTAATCATAAAAAAAAGAAGAGAAATAACATATAAAGTGGACGTAGGCACATTCTGGCTGAACCACTATAAATCTGCGTGTCTTTTTACAGTTTAGTCCCTGTTTTTTACGTATTTGCATAAGTCGCTCAAATTACTAAGAATAACATAAGATCTACTAAATCACACAACTTTGAGGTGTTTGTCCATTTTTTGTGCAAACATTTTTGGTGCTTTCATTGAGAGCTAGAAGCTCGAAGCTTCAGCTTCACCCGCTTAACAAGTTTTCCTAACAGCCTCGTCCGCCACTTGGAAAACATGCCTCCCAAACAGAGAAAAGATGTTAACAAAGGAAAAAACATCGCATCCAGCAGTCTTCCAGATCCAGCTGTCACGAATCAAGTAAATCGTCCTCCTCCAGCAACGGTAACAAATGAAGGACAGGCTAACCCAACCACTCCTGCCACAGAACAGCCTGCAGCAATTACTAGGGCAGATTTGGACAGAGTTGTTGTTGAAGTAACTAACCGCTTCACGTCCCAGCAGGAAGCCTTGGTGGACCATCTCATGTCACGCTTGAGGGACGCTGAAGAATCCAACCGCAACACTGAATCATGGGGCGAGTCCCAGTCTGGAGGATCTCAGAGACAGCAAAGGTCTTCCTTCTTCGAAGGAGCTAACGGCAGAAGTAGCCGTGGTAGGAGCCGAGACCGAGCACAGCCCGAAGTTAGGCCCGAGGAAACGTTTGGTACCGAACCCAATGGGGAAGGTACCGGGCGAAGGTCAACTGTAGCTGAGCCTGTCATGCTGCCTAACCACAGAAACACCAGTGAACGGGGCCGAGCTAGAGTTCAGCCCGAAGTTGGACCCGAGGAAGTGCTTAGATCAGAACCCAACAGGGGAAGATCAAGGCAAGGGCCAGCTGTAGCTGACCCAAGCATGCTCCCAGAAGATCAAAGGCAGCCGCTGGAAAATATGAGGAATGATAGACGATACCATCCCTACAGGTTGTCTAGACGGAATCAATCCCACAGAACAGAACCAAACTCATTTCTATCTGCTCCAAGTTCTGATGAAAGGATGGCACGCTTATTCAGAGAGTGTGTCCAACGGGAGCAAAGAGATCGAGGGATAGGCGCTAGGGTAACCAGCCCTTTCGCCCGCAATATCGAAATTGCTATCACCCCCCGAGAATGGAAGATGCCAACAATGGAACCCTACAAAGGAACCTCCGATCCCGTTGTACACTTACAGAGGTACACGCAGCATATGCTCATGAGTGGAGCAACAGAGGGAGTACTATTTAAATGCTTTCCGCTCTTCTTAGCAGATCTTGCTACCTCCTGGTTCTGTCATCTACCCCAAGGATCCATCAGCTCATGGGAAATGTTGAAAGAAAAATTTATCAGTCAGTTCCGCATTCATGTGGAGCAACCTAAGGACGCTTATTCCTTATCCAGCGTCAAACAGAAACCTGGAGAAAAGCTGCAGCAATACCTAACCAGATTCAACGCCGCAGCAGCCGCAGTTCAAGATGCCGATGAGAAGCTTATCCTAATGGCCCTCTGCAGTGGGGTGCATTCGGACACTAAATTTGCTAGAAGATTGGCAAAAGAAAAACCAGCTACTTTACCCGATTTCTTCCATGAAGCCGGGAAATACATGAGGCTTGAGGATGCTGCCATTGAGGGGCAGTCAGGACAGCAAAGTAAGACGACCCATGGCAACGCCCCTGCTGTGGCGAGGGACGTTCGAAGAAATGTTTCCAGAGACAATGCTGGGGGCAAGAAGGTAGAAAAGCGCCTATATCGGCCAGGACCAAGATTCGACACTTACACCCCTTTGAACGAGACCGTCGAAAATATCTTCCTTGCCACCCAAGGCGAAGTTAGATACAAACGCCCACCATACAAGAAGGAATCAGATAACGCACAGAAGTCTGGAAAATTCTGCCGCTTCCACGAATCTCACGGACATGATACCAACGAATGCCATCATCTCCGAGATCTGATTGAGGAACACATCAGAAGGAAGAAACTGGAGCGTTATGTAAAAAGTCAAGACAGGACTCCAGCTCCTGCCAATGAAAACCCAAGGCTACCCTCACCAGGGACCGACAGAGGAAACCGCAACGCTAGCAGCTCTAGTCAAGAGAAGATAGTGGTCCATACCATCTCAGGAGGTCCGCACATCGCAGACAGAAGTTGGAGAGAGATGGAAAGATATGGGAAGTCGCTTAGAGACAATAAAGACTGTGTCAATACGGTTATAGAAGAGCGCCACCCAAAGCGGAAAGAAAGTGATGACATCACATTCAGTAAACGCGACCTAGAAGGAAGACAGTACCCTCACATGGATCCCATGGTTATCTCTGCCCGACTCGGTCCCGCCGAAGTTTACCGAATCCTGGTAGACACTGGAAGCTCTGTAAATATCCTGTTCAAACACGCATTCGACAAAATGAAGCTATCAATGAAGGATGTATCTCCCTGCGATAAACCACTACACGGTTTCACTGGAGATGCGAAGATGCCCCTCGGGCAGCTGGAACTCTTTGTTGAGATTGGAAGCCATCCCCGCTCCGTTGTAAGGAAACAAACGTTTGTGCTGGTAGAAAACCATTCGGCCTACAACGCCTTCTTAGGAAGACCAGCCTTGTCTGACTTCCAGATTGTCCTAGCCCCATGGTGCCTGAAAATGAAATTTCCAACAGACAATGGGGTAGGGGAAGTGGAAGGAGACCAGGATATTGCACGAGACTGCTATGTAACCGAACTTCGCAACAACCACAAGAAAGATAAAGGGAAAGGTGTAGAGATTGCCCTCTGCACAAAAAGCCTTGAAGCATAGCAACTAAAGAAAGCCCCTCCTCTTCGATACACCAGCGACCCTTTCAATGAATTAGACCCTAGGGACAAAGAGGAGGAGGCCACCGCCGAGCCTGCAGAGGCTATGGAGTTTATATCTGTAGACAAGCACGACTCAAGTAGGCTACTGAAAATTGGGTCCCAGCTGAAAGCTGAATTGAAGGAACAACTCATTGATTTTCTCCGCCACAACTTGGATGTATTCGCTTGGTCACACGCTGACATGACCGGAATCTCCCCCGACATAGCATGCCACGTATTAAACATTGATCCTACCAAGGCGCCTGTAAAACAAAAAAAGAGAAGTATGGGGGCAGAGCGATCAGCAGCCCTCGATGAAGAAGTAAAGAATCTACTCGCCAATGACTTCATACGAGAAGATATTTACCCAGAATGGATCGCCAACCCGGTACTAGTAAAGAAGGCTAATGGGAAGTGGCGGACCTGCATTGACTTCTCCAACCTAAACGACGCCTGCCCAAAGGATTGCTTCCCGCTTCCCAGAATCGACCAACTTGTAGACAGCACAGCCGGGCACGAACTCCTATCTTTTATGGATGCATACTCAGGATATAACCAAATTCCTATGCATGCTCCCGACCAAGACCACACTAGTTTCATCACCGACCGGGGTTTATACTGCTACAAAGTGATGCCCTTCGGACTTAAAAATGCAGGAGCCACCTACCAGCGCCTCGTCAACAAGATGTTTGCAGGGCTAATAGGACGAACTATGGAAGTATATGTAGACGACATGCTGGTGAAATCACGGAAAGCCAAAGATCACGTAAGCCACCTAGGCGAAATGTTCCAGGTACTTCGACAGTATGGAATGAAGTTGAATCCACTAAAGTGCTCCTTCGGAGTGTCATCGGGAAAATTCTTAGGGTTCATCGTCCATGCCCGAGGGATTGAAGCAAACCCTGAACAAGTCCGAGCATTAAGGGACATCAAGATACCTTCCACCCGAAAGGAAATGCAAAGCCTAAATGGAAAAGTGGCCGCCCTAAGCCGATTCATCTCCAAAGCAACGGACAAGTGCGTCCCCTTTTTCAAAGCTCTAAAGAAAGATAAAGGAAAGTTCGAATGGACGGACGAATGCTTAACCGCTTTCCTTAACCTAATCGAACACCTCCAGAAACCACCGGTACTCTCGACCCCAAGCGAAGGCGAAGAATTATACCTATACCTTGCTGTGTCATCTCACGCTTTAAGCGCTGCCTTGGTAAGGGAAGACAACCGCACGCAACGACCAGTTTACTTCGTCAGTAAAAGGTTTACTGGGGCAGAAGTCAGATATCCTAAACTTGAAAAGTTAGCATACTGTTTACTAGTCACTTCACGAAAACTACGTCACTACTTCCAATCCCATTCCATCAAAGTTCTGACCGATCAACCACTGAGGCAGGTACTCCATCGTCCCGACACTTCCGGGCGACTACTTAAATGGTGTATTGAGCTGAGTCAATATGATATCACCTATCACCCTCGCACCGCCATCAAGGGACAAGCCATGGCTGATTTCATTGCAGAGTTCACTACCAACGAGGATAAGGAGCAACTGGAAATAACGGAAGATATCAAGTGGAATCTCTTTGTGGACGGTGCATCTAACGAACAAGGCTCGGGGGCAGGTGTGGTAATAATCACTCCCAGGGGAAGTAAACTGCACTATGCTATAAGGTTGGAGTTCGCTGCCACCAACAACGATGCAGAATATGAAGCAGTGATAGCTGGACTAGAAATTGCCATAGAAATCGGAGCCAATTCTTTGTGTCTTCACAGCGATTCTCAACTTATTGTTAATCAATTACTAGGAGAATTCCAAGCTCGAGAGGAAAGACTCATAGCATATCTAAAGAAGACCAAGTTGCTTCTCAGCCGATTGGATCAGTACCTAGTCAAACACATCCCTCGGGAAGAGAACCAAGAGGCCGACGAATTGGCAAAGCAAGCGAGTATGAGAGACATCGCCATCTTCGGGGCAGTAACCATCTCAAAGCAAACGGTCCCAAGTTTTGAGCAAGTGAATCTGATAGCCGCAGCCGAAGAAGCAACTTGGATGACTCCCATCCGAGACTACCTACAAAGTGGCACACTACCCAACGGGCGTAATGAAGTCAAGAAAATCTTGAGGAAAGCGTCCCGTTATACAATACAAGAAGACATCCTCTATCGGCGCGGTTTCTCTAACCCATTATTAAGGTGTGTCGCCGGAAGGGAAGCCAAGGAAATCTTATCCAACATCCATCAGGGGAGCTGTGGAGATCACACCGGGGGGCAAACATTAGCAAAAAAGATACTCCGATACGGATATTTCTGGCCCACCTTAAGCAAGGACGCCTTAGATTTCGTCAAGAAGTGTGACAGATGCCAAAAATTTGCTAAGATCCCTCGGCTACCAACAACCGAGATTACTCAGATGACCAGCCCTTGGCCCTTCGTGATATGGGGAATTGACTTAATCGGCGAGCTACCAATGGGCCGAGGCGGGGCCAAATATGCTATAGTGGCAGTTGATTATTTCACCAAATGGGTGGAAGCGGAACCTCTAAATAAAGTATCTTCAGCAAAAGTTATTAACTTCTTGATCAAAAATGTTCTATGCAGGTACGGAGTCCCACTCAAAATCATATCAGACAATGGACTTCAATTTGACAGCGAGGAATTCGCCAACTGGTGCCAAGAACACAGAATTCATAAAAGCTTCTCATCCGTAGCCTATCCCCAGGCAAACGGACAAGTCGAAGCAGTCAACAAAATTCTGAAAACTCTAATAAAAAAGAAGCTCGAAAAGTCAAAGGGCGCTTGGGTGGATGAACTTCCTACGGCACTATGGGCCTATCGCACATCTTTCAGAACATCGACAGGGCACACTCCTTTCTCTTTGGCATACGGATCGAAGGCTATGCTCCCAGTTGAAACTATTGTGCCTTCCCACCGTCGGATCCACTATAACCCAGAAGAGAACGAAGAACTCCTTCACATGTCTTTGGATCTAATCGAGGAGAGAAGAAACGATGCAATCCTCAAAACAGCAGCCCACAAGCAAAAAGTGGCAGCACAATACAACTCCAAAGTCAAGCATCGTACCTTGCAGGAAGGGGATCTTGTCCTCAAGCGAATCTTCCCTCGCCCCGGAGCACTAGACCCAATCTGGGATGGACCATATGTAATTCATAAAGATCTCCACAACGGAGCCTATATTTTGTCAACAGTGGACGGAGAGGTGTTCCAGAGGGCATGGAACATCCAACACCTCCGTCGATACTTTTCTTAACTTGTATTGCCCATATGAAGTGAATTAACAAAGAGAATCAGTGGACGTAGGCATTTTCGTGCTGAACCACTTTAAAAAACCTTGTCTCTTTTTTAACTTGTTCCTTTGTATCTTGGCTGCTTGTTAACTTTATCCTTTTCTGTTGAACAAAATCCCGAGTATATAGCATTTCTATTCAAAGCACTCCACAATGCAACTTCACGTGGACAAAACCCAACAGGTACTATGCGAATCTATGCCCTCGCCAATGAGACACTTTCGCTCCAGCATCCCTCTGCTGCGGGTTAACTCATTGCTCGCGACGGCCCTTAAAGCCAACTGTAATGAGCCGATTATAAGCCACCGAGAAGGCCGACTATAGCCGAGGCAGCTCATTACGGCGTTAGGCTCGCCGGCAACTGTGAACCGACTATAAGCCCCAACATAAGGTGTGGCCAGCCAGGGGCAGTTCACAGTTGACGATTGGCACCCACGCTAGCCGGCCACAGTAAATCGAATAATACCCACGATTACGGGCCATAATGGCCCGGGTAGTTACTGTGCGCGATCTCGGCTCCGATGTTTCTTAAGTGCGGCTGTGGTAAAAAAGAATTAACTCCCCGCGGAGGCGTAAGATGGGTGACGAATGTCTCCAAGACCCACAGCTAGGGAAAGTGACTACAAAACCCGTTTGCCACGAACTTAAGCACATCGAAGGCCTTCCGTGATTGGAAGTTTTACTATTTCACGTATTTCAATTTTACTTAAAAAGTTTTTTTTTCCTATCCCCTATAACAATCCCTAAAGTACATGATACAGAGTAGGAGATACTCGCCAATGGGTGTAGGGACTCACAGTGGCAGGACATTCGACTACATTCCATGCTCGGTCCTACAAGATATTCAAGACTGCCATCTACGATTAAAACATGAAAGGCGGTATTTTCTTCTTTTATGTACAAATACATGACTATAATTTGTTCACACCACACGCTAATATTGCAAGTCATAAAAATATGGTTTAGAACCAGAGTCTAACATCAAACACAATTTAATTACAAGAATATACATAGCTACATTTCTCATACGATATGTCGAAATAGCAACAAATATTCAAGAAACGACAAAATCAGCTTAAGTTAAAAAAAATTACACGTCAAGAATAATGTTGATTATTACAAGTAGCAAGAATTACAACTTAGAAGTTACTCTACTGTCTTAAGACTAACATATACAACCATGCCAAGCCTACAAAAAGAATCTTCCAGGTCTAATCAAGGAGCCGGTTGCGTCGGAGTCTTGTCCTTGCTCTGTTGCCCGCATGTCCGGTCATAAAAAGGATTCATTAGTAATAAGCAACCAAGTTAATCAGGAAGCTGAAAAGGAAAACTTACCAGCATAAGCTTACTGGCCACTCTGGTCGTCATCATCCACTTGCACCCCTGCCTCCTCAACATCGAGCAACCGCATACCCTCCTTCACTGCCGCCTTCTCCCCCTTGGCAAACTGGGCAGTGACCGCATCCATGCTGAAGGCCACGCCACCATCTTTATCCGCGTCGGCCTTGGCCTCTTCCAAAGCCCGAAGATAGATCTTAGCCATGACCCTGGGATAATCATCCATCCAAGAGAGATTGCCCTGCTTCCAAGTTCGGAAATACATGTCCTGGAGCATGTCATCCATCATTCCCTCATTCTCCTCAAACTCCCTCATCCGGGCCTCGGAAGCCGACAACCTTTCGACGGCAGCATCTCTCTCCAATCCGTATCTCGAGCAATCAGCCTGAAGGGACCTCCGCATCACCTCCATCTCTTCCCTCAACTTAGCTTGAGCAAGCTCTGCAGCCTCAAGTTTCTCGGACAATTCCTCCACCTGCTCGAGATCCGCTTTCCGAACCTCATCCACCGTGGCAATAGCCATGTTAATCCGCTCTTTGCAAGTAGCTTCCATTTTCCGCAATTCGGCCCGACTGGCCTCTTCCATGGTTTTCCTTAGTCGCCCAGTAGCAGCCTCATGCTGAGAAATCTGAATAGCCTGATCCGCAAGCTGTTTGGCCTGATCCGAAACCACCAATCGAAGTCGGATATTGGCGCTCCCAATCTCCTCTCCGGCCTTAACCAGCCGAGCATGATGCCCCATCAGCCTCTTGGTCTCCTCTGCCACCCGATCAATATTAGCCTTGGCCTCATCTCCCATAGTGACTATACGAGTAGTGAGTAAATCGAGATCTAAGGACTTGGCTTCATCAAGTACTCGTACCATGGGGTTACGGGGGAGAAGGTGTTCACCAGTGACTTCGTCAAAAGTAATATCATGAGAGCTTGGATCCAGATCAGGATGACCCGCAAATGGATTACGAGCCAAGTCGGGACGGTCGATATGAATAACAGAAGGGTTTCCGGACGCGTGCGGAGAAGGTGCAAACTCGCTACCCTCCTCAGTAATATCATGAAGAGGCTGAGCCGGAGGTTGAGGACCGGGCGAAGTTTCGAATAAAGGATGACTCCTCTTCCTCTGCTGAATTCCCTCTTCGATGACCCTAAGAAGAGGACGGTAGCCGACTACATCCCCGGAGCGTTGGGTTGAGGGCTTCGGCTTAGCAGAAATTTTGGAAAGTTTATATTGCTTAAGCCTGTGTCGAAGGTCTGAAGCTTTGGACGTCTTGCCTGCTCCTGATATAAAGAACAAGTGTCACAAACTTACATTACTATACGATTCGAGAAACGCGGTAAATTACAAGTTAAAAAAGGAAAAGAAACACAGCTGTGGTTGTACAAACCCTGGGGAGGAGTGGGATACTGCAATAAGTCCTGGATTTCATTCCAGGACGGGAGCGGGTCATAAAATATTCCTAAGTCCCTATCATTAATGAAGCATGCAGGAGTCAAGAGTTCACCTTGAGTCGTCGGAGCCACCTTGGCTGGAATGGTCGGAGAAGACTCACTTGCACCAGTCCCGGCTTTGTCCGCCTTCCCGGTCTTCTCTGCCAAAGCCGGATCCTCATCCAACCCCTCAAAAGCCTGGTGGAACGCATCATCCGTCCACTCCTGAATCTCGCCCGCTTGCCCAGGAAGTAGGGCCCCGATGCCATCGCCACCTTTGTCACCATCCCGACCATCTCCACCCTCGCCTCTTTCCTCCTCTATGTCTTCCTCCTCCCGGGTAAGTGGACAATTGCTGGGAGAGGGACCGTCCGATTTCTTGAGTTTCTTACCTCCGACAGCTGGAGGTTTTGTGAAAGGTTTCCTCTTGCTACTCTCTGCCGTAACACCTTCCTTGGTCTGAGCAGCCGCCCTCTCCTCCGCCGTTTCCCTCAGCTTAACTACAGACTGCTGCGGAAGGATTAAGTTATATTCCAGAAGAATCGCATTTCTAATCAAGAAGGCAGACGATCTATATTTCCCAAGAATGGCTTCTATCTCAGCCGCCGTCTGAACCAGGCGGTCAGTCTCCACAACCGGAAAACCACCTGTCGCTAGCAAAAATGAGAAAGTATGAGAAGAAGCATCACAATCGGAATAGAAATTATAAGTAAAAGCATCAACTTACATCCAGAGGTAAAGCGCCGGATTGAAACGGAGTCGTCCCTAACAAAGAACCACTCTTTCTTGAACATGCTGAATTTAGAGTACAGGTCCAAGACCGGTTTGAAGGTCACGGCTGACTCCAAGCTAATGTATGGGGACCCCTTCTTATAGCCCCTCAAATTATACAAGTACCGGATCTCCCGGTTGGAAGGAGCACGACCATACTTCCTTTGGAAAATGACGAAGAGGCTCACCAGGATAGCATAGGAGTTGGGCTGAAGCTGGAATGGGGCCACCTTTAGATACGTGAGGAAGCTGACTACCCAAGCATTGAGAGGCGGGATAGCACCACACATACAATGGTACCTACTATAAGCAAAGTACCCTTCGGGAGGATTGTATGGCATGACTCCTGGGCCCGGCAACAGCATGAGGGCTCTATCGATCCCAAAGGAACGAGATATAACATCGAGCTGCTCCTCTTTGAGAGAGCTAGGAAAGCAGTCAGGCGGGGAATCCAGCAGCTCCTGGGGACCATGTCCATCCACTAATGACCTTGGGGCGGGCCCATGACGCTCTGATCCTGATTGAGCTGGGGGCACGGCCGAGGACTCTCCTTCGCCCCCGGACTTCCTTTTACCTGATCGGGTCTCCACTCTTTGAGACATTATCTGCAAACACAGGGAAAGTATATCATTAGAGCATACAAACAATGTAGTCTGGAATTTCACTTAAAGTCCAAAGCATACAAATCAATGGTTCATTCGGTAGTACAAATCAATAGTTCATTCGGTAGTACAAATCAATAATTCATTCGGTAGTACAACTCAATAGGTCATTCGGTGGCACAGCTCAATAGGTCATTCGGTGGCACAACTCGATGGTTCATTCGGTAGTACAACTCAATAGGTCATTCGGTGGCACAGCTCAATAGGTCATTCGGTGGCACAACTCAATGGTTCATTCGGTAGTACAACTCAATAGTTCATTCGGCAGAAATAATCGTACCTGGTTCGGCTAAATTACTTGGTCCGGCTAGAATGCTTGATTTATTTGATAACTTGATTCGGCTAATAACTTGGTCCGGCTAACACTATAATTCGACAGATAGGAAAAGTGATGGCCTAAGCCCCCTATTTATAAGGGAAGAATGAATGACCGGACCATCCGGTTCGGCACAGGTACCGAATACGGTCACTCGAGACAAAACAAAGCACGGCACATGCCGGCATATGCCCCACTTTGGGGGGCAAATGTTGGGCGTGTTCTCACCCAGAAGAGCTCAACAGCAAGAAGCTGATTCATTCACTCTCGCCTAAGTTCCATCCGGTATTCCAGACTGCCGAACCAACTCTCTCTCGAGACTGCCGAACCAACTCTCTCTCGAGACTGCCGAACCAACCCTATTCCAGACTGCCGAACCAACCCTCTTTCGAGACTGCCGAACCAACCTCCTACCACCGGACCAAACGCTACCGGACCAAGACGTGCCAGGCCAGATCACGTCAGCCCAGGCCCACCAGCAGCTATATACATCCAAGACCCCTGCTCCCAACCTCACTCTATAAATAGAGGGGCAGGGGTACAACAATGGGGACAAGTTTGAGAGCTCAAGCACGGAATGAACTCTTCAAACAACTTTCTTTTACTTGTATCAAAGCTTTGTACTTGTAATCATAAAAAAAAGAAGAGAAATAACATATAAAGTGGACGTAGGCACATTCTAGCTGAACCACTATAAATCTGCGTGTCTTTTTACAGTTTAGTCCCTGTTTTTTTACGTATTTGCATAAGTCGCTCAAATTACTAAGAATAACATAAGATCTACTAAATCACACAACTTTGAGGTGTTTGTCCATTTTTTGTGCAAACAGTTGGGAAGATGAATTAAAGTTGATTTGTAATATAAATTGGTTAATAATTTAATTTAGATAAGAATTAAATTTGAAACTTATTGATTTTTGAGATTTTAAAAGACATGATTTTATAAATTGATTTGATTGAAGGTGATTAAGTGGATATTTTCAAAATTAAATATAATTGAAGTTGAATATTTAATTTTGATTTAAAATTTGTAATTTGAGACTTTATTTAAATATTTATAAAAGTGAATATTTCCATAATTAAATATAATTAAAGTTATATATTTGATATTTAAATTTGATTTAAATTTTTGTGATTTCAGATTTTATTTAAATATTTATAAATTGATTTTATAAAATGACCATGGTGTGAAATAAGCGTTTGGTATATCAAATATATGGGAGTGTATTACTTTGGGATTGGTTTGGTGACCACCTTCGATTTGATTATGGGAGTGTGTTCCGAGGTGGGCAGTAGTAGCTACTATGCGTAACCACCAGTCCGGTTCTGCAAAACTGTAGTATCCTACCCTGGGCATTGCCTCGTGTGCCTTGTCACATGCCTTATCTAGCCCACTACGAGTTTGGTTTATGTCGTACACTATAGGGTGCCCTTTGATAGCCCTCCATTTTATGGAGGAATTACAGTACTGTATAGACTGCGACATTTATATAAAAATGTGTTAAAGGGGATATGGGTAACGCCTTAACACTATTTTAATATTTTACTTTACTGTAGACATTATCTATGTAGCGTATTGTACTGTGTATGTAGACAGTTTAACGGATCCTTAAAGCGTGGAATCCTAAACATCCTTTAAGTTATATTGCATTTCACTTGACATTTCACTTGAGTTGATTTACTTGCATAAGAATGTTAATCCTGACTCGAGTGTTTTGTGTTTTGCTTTATGCTCGGGTCAGCTTGAGTATCATAGCATTTGAGACTCACCTTTAGAGCTTGGAGCTTTTCTTGGAGATCTATCTTTTATCTATTCAGCTTTCAGTTATTCCAGTTATTTCCAGTTGTTTATGTTCAGACTTGTCATTTGCTTTGTATTGAGACTCCTATGTATTGGATTTCTATTGTATTTTGTTTTAGACTCTGATGTTCTGCAGTAGCTTCATGAACTACTATTTATCTATTTCGCTATGTATTGTTGTATTACTCTGTGTCTATGATTTTGTGATTGATTTATTTACTGTATATGCTAAGTTTTGCCAAATATAAATTAACAATCTATTGTTTTGATCAATTCAAGTCTGACATGTGTGGATTATTGTCGATTTGAATGGTTCGAAATCATGGGTCGTTACACATATAATACATATATACTTCATGTCCAGAAATAAATATGTACACAAAAGAATCTAGGCTCAATAATAGATATACCACCATATGAATTTGTACACATATACGAGATGAAGATATGATGAATGATAAGTAGACAACTAGAATGAGGTCCTTTCTCGAACTATCAAACTAGAGCACCTAGAATATCTCAGTCTGACCCGAGTATTATCTCAAATATGAACACAAAGTCAGGAATTGGCTAACGACAAGAATGCTTCAATAAACTCCAAGTGTGTGATCACCAATTATCAAAACCTATAATAGCTTCTAAAAGCAAAATCCCCAAAATCATTCGGTGATAACCAAGGTTTTAAATCTCGCTCATCTCGGGCGAGATCTCGGGCGAGATCTCGTTTTCAAGGCTGGGCAATTCGAAACAACTAATTTCGTTTGAATCTCGTCTGACCCAAATCTCGGACGAGATTTCAGTATCTCGGACGGTATCTCGGATGAGATTTAACAGCGAGATATCGGCCGAATTTTTGAATTTTGGAAAAAATCAACTCTTTTTCCGTATCGGGCTTGCTCATCCTTTACCTTAATTTAAGCCTTCTTAATTATACTTTTTTTAACCCTTATTTCTTATATAAATCTCATTTAATCTTCGTCTCTTATTTTACGGCAGTGACAAGTGTAAGAAGATGATAAAATCTACATCGATTATGGTAAGTATTTCACTTTATGGTTTTCATTTAGGTTTCTGATCCAAATTAATTTACATCCGATTTCATTTTTCTTTTTTCGACACTTTCTTGAGTTTTTTTCCTAACCCTATTTTTTGCGGCTATAAATTTTGGGCTTCACTTATTTAACTTTATGTTCTAAATGGATTCCCAATTTGATTTCATTTAGTCTTTGCTGCTATAATTTTTTTCCTCAAGGCTTATTTTTAAGCAATAAAGGAATTCTCTTTCATCTATTAATTTCATTTGATGATTACATGTTCATTCGTACATTATTTTTTTGCTTTTCTTATAATATTACTAAATGTTTGAAATTGTTTGTACTATGTATGCTATTTTCTACATTTATTTGAAATATCTATGCTATTAGTTGCTTAATGAGATTTTGTTTGCTAATAATTAAATACTATAATCAGACATAGAATATCTTAATTCTACTTGTAGACTTTTGTATTTGAAGTTATAAAATTAAGATTCCCTTGCAGCACTATAAATCATAAAAGGTAGAAATGAGACATTATATTGTGTAGGAAAGTTAAGTGAATGATCAAACAAAGTAAAGGTGCATATGCTATGGTTTGTTTCTTGTCTACTTTATCTCATATGATATTATATTGAACATTATTCATGAAATCTAGTTATTTGTTTATTTTTCATGATACAAGTGATATTTTTCCATACTAAATTACTAATGATAAGCGTGTGATATATTCAAGGTAAGTGCATAGTGTTTTCCTTAAGGTAGTGACTAGTATTATAAATTTAGGTGTATGAAAACTAATTTTCGACATGACATATACTCCGAGATAACTCCGAAATGAATTTTAGAAACCGAGATGTAAATCCGAGATGGACGACCGAGATGCACTCATCTAATTCGAGATCTCACCCGATACGAGATAAGCTATCTAAATTCTTCGAGACGAGACGTGGCCGAAATCCGAGATTTAAAACCTTGGTGATAACACAAATAGCATTGAATCTAGAAATCATAACGGAAATCCAAAAAATCACATAAAAGGGAAGGCGCCAAAACTCTAAGATTGGTAAATAAATTCACCTACATGCATGTAACTCCTAGATAGACATATAAGTTTATAAACACCAAGATAGGTACGAGACCTATAAACATCAAGATAGGTACGAGTCCTATAAACATCAAGATAGGAATGTGTACTATAAACATCAAGATAGGAACATGTCCTATAATCATCAAAATAGGTACTAGACCAATAAACAACGAAGGCGAGTCATAAACTCATCAATAGATGTTTATACCTCCGAACTATAATCGAATAAATAACAACCAAATGTCCCATACCACATGGGTTTATTTAAACATTTACTTTAATTTAGTAAACTCCACTCATGTGTATAAATGGTGTTTGTACCAAAATTTGGCACAACACTCTTCGGATGTGTTTAAAGAAATAAAATGAAGAAATTAAATGTAAAACGAGGAAGATCTAACAAACACACCAATAGATAAACAAAAAATAACGCACAGAAACACACAGATTTAGAGTGGTTCGGCGTATGGCCTACGTCCACTATGAAATGGCTAACTTTTATTGATTTTTGCTTGCTGGTTACAATGAGTTACAACAGTACAATCCAAGTACAATAGTGATTTCGGCAGAGTCTGGACGAAAAAGAGCCAAAAGTCCCTTTTTAGTACGCCTAGGCTGCTATCTAAAGGCGTAGGCAGCAAATATCTCGCCCAGATCTCGGAAGACCTCTTCTCTCACGTGGGAGGGCCCATGCAATCGATCCCCGGTTGTTTGGACTCGATCCGTGATAGATACGAATGATATTCTTATCGATCAAGATTTAGCCCAATCGAGTCAGGATCGATCATGAACACTCCTGAGGTTGCACGCAAGCTCCTGTGAAAATTTGGTAGCATTTGGACTTGTAGATTTTGAGTTATGATCGATGCAAGTTCGAGTTTGTTGAAGGCTGCCAAGTTCGTATCGCTTCCGTTCGCATCGGTATGTTCGCATCACTTCCAGGCACGTGCTTGCTAGGTGACGTGGTGCTAACTTTTAGGATCGATCCACTTTTCATGCCGAGTGACCGAGTCATCCACTTGACTATGCCTTCTTCGTATCGATTATGTGAAGCTCTATTCGTATCGATCATTTCACTCATCCTTCGTATCGATGACTTAGGGGCCTTTTTGTATCGCTCATTGTATGCATTCTTCGTATCGACTATCTGGCGATATGTTTTGTGTCGATGGAAGGGAATCGATACTAGATGACTGGGTGGCAACCGATACAAAATGAATGGAGGGCGATTGATACGAAATGGACGTTTGTCAATGAATGATGGATACGAGGGGAGTGATATTTGATGGATACGAATAGGGTCATTGCAAGGTGATGGATACGAATTGAGGCTTGTGGACCGATTGATACGAAACGGTTCGATGCGAAATAGATGGGTACGAAATATATCGATGCGAAATAGATGGATACGAACAGAATGTTCTTTCCATAGAATTTGATCGATCCATAACTTGAGCATACGAACTCCGATCGACTTGAAATTTGAAATGTTGGATTTCATAGCTTTGATTGTCGTGTCATATCAATTGTAGCCTGATTCAGACTCGGGAAATTTTTATCAGTATCCATAGTAGACCTATGTACAATCGATCTCCAGAATGGACCGTCTTCAGTTTCTGGCCAATTCCTTGGTATCACGGCCTTGCCAAAAGGCGGGATAACATTTGCCCCCCAAAGTACGTCTTGTGAGGACATGACGTGCTTTGAAAAGCTGCAATCTTCATTCTGAAAGGTTCTATCTGACTTGTTGACCGGTTGTTGTCTTTTCGTCGAAAGATGTAACCTTCGATTGATCTTAAGTAATAAAAATAACGAATAGTTGACTGCCAATTGTTATACTGTGCACTGTTGTAATTGAGTGTTGAATGTTAGTAATCTATTGTTCGATGTAATCGCCACCAAGTGAGCATTCAACTCCTGTGAATTTTGTAAATCGAATATTAGTTCGACAGACATGTATGTATGTTAACCTGACTCCCGTTAACGTTTGCACGTTTACGAGTCGCTGTCAAGTTTTTATTGAGTTTCGTGTTGATCCTCTCCTGAATCAATGTGAAATTCGAATTGTAACAACGCTTGATGGTTGTTTTAGTGTATCCTTTCGTATCAATCCTCTCCTGGATAGATTCGAGGAATTGAAAAATTATCTTCGTATCGATGGCGATCGATACGAATTCATTGGCCTTTTTAAAAATATTATCTGTGGGCCTCAAAGCAATGGATACGAAGTTATCATCTCGTATCGATTGGTCATTGATGGACACGAACATTTCAAATGAGCCCTTGCCACATCTTTCGTATCGATGGCTCGATGGGTATGAAGAGCTTTGTCCTAAATCGGTTGTGGATGGATACAGTGAAGTCTCTCCATATCAATAACACGAGAAACCATTTCCACCGGTCACTATGCATTGTAAGATGAAGCGTTTCCTTATGAGATTCAAGTCCATATAAATACGCCCTGTACTTAGAAAAAAATTTCATTTGCCTTTACTCCATCCTTGCCTTCGTACCGATAGAAAAATCGAGAAATTGCCTTCGTCCCCAAATCAACACAGTTTCATAATCCCTCGGCCCAAATCTCTTAATTAGGTAATTAATTAATGGATTCACATAAAAAACGATGAGACTTGAGTTTGACTGCCAACCCATTCACGTTCATGCTCGGTTCTGATAATGTCGAGGCCGGAAATGGATCGGAGCGTGGTTGAAGAAGGTTGTAATGGAAGTTATGTCGTTTGGAGAAAAAGTGTGAAGGGATATGTAGAAAGGACCTGTATCGATGATGAATGATGAGCAAGTTCGTATTGATCTGGATATAACGAAACTTCGTATCAAATGAATGAATCGCTTCGTATCGATAGCTGGTGGATATTCGTGCCAACTAACTATTGGCGGTTATTCGTATCGATGCCTAGTGATCGATACGAATCCTGGATTTGGCGATCAATACGAAGTTGTTATAGTTGATCGTTACGAAGCAGAGCATCGATACGAGATACTCTTTGGATGACCGATACGCAGCGCTATTCTACGATCGATACGAACCACCACTTTCCATGATCGATACAAGCTGTTGTTCTTTGATTGATACGAAACGTGCCCCCGGTGATCGATCCAAGTCCAAACTGTAATGGATACGAAGTCTTTGCATAATCGAACATTTGACTCCGGCGAGCTTCAACTTCGCATAATTGGACATTACTATGTAACTGCATATTTGACTGCCCCTCGAAGCTTGTCGATGGAACTGTTACTTAAAAAAATTTAACAAACTTTAACTTGGATCAGTCTCCTAAGTCTGAATGGTACGGTTGTGACGGTCAGCGATGATAGTCGCTCCGGTCGAATCTTGAAACCTCATCATTTGAACATTTTCTCAAATTATGTAGATTTTCTTTAAGTATTATCTAGCGTTGCACTGCACAACACATTCGTGCACTTCACACTGGGGAACACACGGGCCTATTATCATCTAATGATGGTTTTTACTAGGTTGATTAGCTATGGAACCCGGGAGTTTGCAGCAGCAGGGGGCTCAAAGTTCACCTCCTCTAGAAATAGAGATGCCGGCCATCGCGGCTGAAGTCATTATTCCAGCTGCAAATGAGCTGCTAGAAGCAATCTTTGTTGGGAATCCACAAGATTCTATACCACCTAACGTCTCCGAAGATATGTTGGGGAGGATTTGTTTGAGGCATGGGCTATAGCTGGATGATGTCCTGTTACCGAGGCCAAACGACAGGCCACATACTCCTCCAGAAGGATACACAGCCTTTAATTGACATTCGTGCACAGCTGGAACACTTCCTCCATTTAACCAATATATTTGAGAAGTGTTGGCTTTCTTTGGGATCACTCCATCACAGTTGCATCCAAATGGATATGCATTGTTGAACAGTTTATTCATTGTCTTTATGGAGCATCTCTTGCGCCCCCCGACTCCGGAGGAAGTCATATTCTTGTTCAATGTCAAGAGTCGGGAATATAACCCCTTATTCACATTCCTTGAGGCAGTCAGGAATTGCCAAGTGGTGACTGGATCCTGGACCAGGCTTAGCTACATCAAGACGGAGTGATTCTACGTTCGATGCCCGCTAGGATTTGCTAGAAGGTGGTTAGTTAGACGTAAGTGTAGCAATTTCTCCAGTGGCTTACGAGATTGTTATAATTGACATTGAATCTAATATTTCCTTTCCTCTACAGCCGCAATTCCATGACCCAAAGGTGCCCATTTTAAAGAAATAGTGCAGATCCTTCAAGAGGTGCTCGGTGAGATGAGAGAGATTGACTCGGTGCTGACAGATGAAAATTTGAGGGTCGTTGAGCTAATTGATCAAGGCCATAGCATAAGACTTTAGGGACCGCTTAGGACAGCCCCAACGAGATGGGTGAAGCGTAGGGCGCCCGAGATTGTAATTGCTGAGGAGGGCGATGAAGAAGATACGCCCACCGAAGATGAACTCGTAGCCGAGCCACTAGATAGTTCTCGGCATTTAGAGGGAAGGAGGAAAGGCAAGGTAGTTGCTCATAAGCTTCATAAGTCTACAAGATGGAAATCCGTCGTGATGTCCATGCCAACCGCCATTGTTAGAATTGTGGAAACTCCTTCCGCACAAATGGAGAATCCTTTCGAAGGACTCGCCGACATTCCAATTCCTGCTTATGTGTCGCTTCAACACGACACCGGGTTGGAAGGGCTTCAAAGCGCTTTAGATTTAGGCGAGTCACTTCCTACGAGTATGGCCGACACAACCGGTTGGTCGGGGGGTTTTTGCACATGCATACATACACTTTCACGACACTGCACAATTTCCAATCATAAGCTATTCATTTCCGGAGATTACTAACTCTGCTTCTCTTTCTATTTTACAAATACAATGTCCAGACGGGAATCCATGCTCGGTAGCCTTCGCTCGGCACGCTAGTTATCTAGTTCATACTATGAGTCCCGCAGAAGGGAGGCTGATAGAGACCGCGATCATGGTTATTCTAGCCAGGAGGGTTATGAAAGGGAGAGGGACAGAGTGAGAGAATATAGGCTTCGCTCCCGGTTACATTCTCCACCACCTCGAGTCCCAACACAACCTTTCGGTCATGGTAAATAACCCTTGGAACCTTCATGCCAAAGACCACCTACTCAAGTATCAAGGTCCGATTCACAGCGCCGAGGGACGGAAACCGAAACTCCCACTATCACTGATCAAAATGTTATAGAGCCCACTGGGGAGGGAGCGATTAGGATCGCCCAACTGAAGAAAGACTTTCCAAACATCTACTTTGATGGCTTTATCTTCCCTCCACATTTAAAGAGAATTCCAGTCGAGGCAGAACAAATCAATGCACGATTATATCCATGACGTTTACAATCAATACCGGGAATGGATGAAGACCGTGGACAAAGCAACGGCGGTGGCCTCTGAGTGGGCGAAAACATTTGAGAAATTAGAAACTGATCTCGCTCAAAAGGACCGCATAATTCAGGTGCTACATGACGAGAGCGAGTCCGCGAGAAACTCAGAGATAGAGACCAACACAAGGGCCGATGAGGCTACTCGGTAGATGGATGAGATGAGGCGGATGCACTTAGCTCTGTTTGAGGAGATGGGGCACCATACCACCACAGTCGTGGCCGAACGTGATAAGGCGCTTAAAGAGCTTGAAGGGCTTAAGGCTAAATTTGCAGAAATCGTCAAAGAGAAAGACGATGCGAACAAAGCTGCCCAGGAGGCATGTGAGCAGGCTGTGGTGTTTAGGAATGAGAGGGATGCGGCATCGCTCAAAGTTCAGGAAACTGAAACCAGGGTTGAGAATGAGGTGAGAGCTACGGAGACCGGGTTGGAGGCTGACAACGAAGATCTTCTTATCACATACAATGCCAATGTCTTGAAGCACCGAAACTAACCTGGCTCGATAACTATCCATCACACTTGTATAATGCTTGGGGCCACTTGGTGGAAGATGAAAAGGCAGAACACCAAGTTGTATCAGTCAATGAATTTGAACTAGAGAACCGAGTGCTGAGTGAAGATGAGAGAAAAGTTCTCCATGACATCACGATCACATATAAAAAGGATAAACTTGCTACTCAGCATTTGAAAGCCGGAGAAGGTTCTGATGTTAGGCATCATGATGCGGGTTCTGAAACTTTTGTGCCAACCCTATCCGAACCTACATATGCAGTTGATCCTCAGTCTATCCATGCATACAATCCCGATCAACCACAATTACCTCCAGCTCGTGAGCAGGTTTCTAAAGCTGATCCGCCACCAACGAGCTAATCTGAGGAAGGTATTCTGAACATTTCTTGTGCTCATTCAAAGCCGGCAACATTGATTGAAGTAATCACTAACTCTTTTTCTTTGTCTCTATTCAGCGATAGGACCTACACATGCCGTGCCTCCTGCAACCCAAGAGTCGCATCACGAGCAGGAGGCCATCATAACGGAAGTGACCACGACAAAGGCCACTACACCGACCGATGGAGCACGGGGGAGCACTCTTACCTTTGACGAGCAGATGATGGAGGAACTTCTCGGTCATCAAAGTGACCCTTTTGCCGATCTGCCATTCGTCATGGGTGGAGGTGCACCTGTGATCAGCTCCTCGGGCCTAACTTCTAGCATCCCTAGCGATGGCCAAACAATCCATGAAGAGGAGATGATGGCTGAAATTAATGCCAAGATGGAAGCAGCTGCGTGGGGCAGTGGCTTTAGAGGTGGAATGGCGGGACCTGGTCCAGCCCCTTTGCGAATGATTTCTCCTAGAGGCACGGTCGTTGACACAAGTGTGCCCCCTCCATCTTCTAACATTGATCCTGTCCCTCCAACTCCGCCTTCAGGAAGCATTCCAATCCATGTGATGTCGGAGGAGGAAGTTACCATAATGCCCCCGACTAGAGATCAAGCGCCAAAAGGCAAGGGCTCAAAGGGGCATCCAAGTGGTAGTTGTTAATCGACAGAATTTCTATCGGATTAGAAAACCGTCGATAAATTTCAAATTAAAATTTACCGCAAGCGCACGGCGTACACTTTGTAGTACGTGGTGAATACGGGTCGATCCGCAGGGAATTGTTAGATTTTAAAAATCTATTCAATCAAATTAGACCAAATGTAGGAGAAATTGTTAACTAGAAATAAAATGAAGCTAAACTAGAATAAAAATTTGATTAAAAAACTATTTAACTAGAGAACAATTTAGAGGCAAATCTACTCTTATATTTTTGTAAATCAACAAACAAACAATTTGTGATCTCTAGTTTTGATATTAAGTGAAATATTGTTGTATTTATCATAAGTATGGTTTGTTTATGTTATTAATTAACATAACTCAAACCATCAAACTATAATACAACAAATTAACCACTTATAATTCTCATGAAAATGAAGCCAAAGCAAAAGCTATTTTAAGTATGATCTATTTACTATTATAACTAGTAATATAGATCATCAAATTTAATTTTTACTTTAATTTCACAATCAAAAATGGATTAGCAAATGATGATGCAAATTGTGTTTATGTTGAATAAGAATAGCTCATTTGCATAACCAATATAAGCTATCAAACTCACTTGTATAAACTTGCATCAAAATAGACTTTCATGAAGCACAAACAAAGAGATCATAAATCATAGATAATGTTGAAATTACATAATATTTGAGAGCTTCATTACCCCTAAATTGAAGGGGTTTATCTACTCATTTGTGTTATCAAATCAACACATGTAAGTTTCAACATTGAAAATGAAGCAAAGTAGAGGATAAACAAAAAAAGATTAACTACTAGAAGAAAATTGATTAGACTAGTGCATAAATGTAAATCTAAGCTATGAACATTAATAGAAAGAGAGCATAGAAATAAGCATTAACATAAAAACAAAGAAAAGCATGTAGACAAGAGAGGAAAAAGAGGCTTGGAAGCCATTTTTATTTCATATAACATTGAGCTTACAATTTGATCTCTTAATTTCCTAAGTAAAATGAAAGAGTAGATGATAGATTCATGTAAATAAGAGGGTTATTTATACATGCATAAAACTCTAATTCCATTTTTAAGGGGCTTCCCAAAATACCCCATAGGAAGTGTGGAGGCCAAGTAATCATTAGCTTCTACTAATCATCATTTAAGTGTACATGAAGCCATTAATTCCATAAGCATGTTCATTAGCCTCTAGTTTGTACATTAAGGTAGGTGGTAGGTGGGGTCCTCCATGATCTTCACTTTGAATTATTTCCCTCTTCTTTCCTTTGTATTCATTTGTGCATGCATGTATCTTCATATAAGCCTCTTCCATATGCATCCAAATTCCTATAAAAATCATCAAAAATGTCCAAGTAAAAATTCTCAAATTTACACATGCATAAAAATGACCATTTTTCCCCTGAATGAAGATGAAAATATGATGGTTTGAAAATAATTGAATTTTGGTTTTAACATGTACAAATGCCCAAATATGATGTTTATTTAAATAAAAAGAGATAAAATATGGATGTAAATATATGCACATCTACGTGCACATCAGTAGCTCCAATGGGTCAACGCCGAGGGGGAAGAAGAAAGTGAAAGAATAGGCATGTCTTTTAATCTCATTTTGGTAGACAGATAGGAATTCCTTTTTGCTTTTTATAGGCCGTGTATAGATGTGGGTTCGGCCCTTTCTAGTAGGATTTTTGGAATAATTCTGTACTTATCCTTCCCTTCCAAAGAATAGTTGAAATAGAATTCCATTTTGTCTTTAGCACATTTTGTGTTTGTTTCGCTTAAGTATTTCAGCGTTCGAACTCCCATTCAATGTATTTGTGAAGTATCAATCTTTGAATCAGACCCGGGTTCAGTTGCTAAGTTCTGGAGTCACAGCTTCGTGTCACGATCGAATCGTTAAGTCAAATTCCAATACGGCACTGTCTCAATCAGTGGCTGATACTTAAGTTCTGCCCACAGGCTCGGGGACAAATTGAAAAGATCGGTAGGCCATTATTTTTCGCCTTTAATATAACAAGCCCAATTCTGTTGAATCGAGGCTGAAACAAGACGAGTTCGGGTGGTCGAATCACACCTGCTCATCCATTGGTGACTGCATCCACGCTCTGGGGATTGTACTCGCACACTGACGGTCGGTCACGCCCGTTTGATATTTAGGACTTCGTTCGCACTCTAGGGACTTAGATTAACTTGTGGGTGGTCAGTCACACCCACTTTGTGTTTATACTCCGGCCCGCACTACGAGGGCTCGGAGTTGTCCTACGGGTGGTCGATTCACACCCGGTTTGTGTTTAAACTCCAATCTGCACTCTGGGGATTTAGAGTTAGTCGATGTTTATACTCCAGTCCATGCTCTGGGGACATAGAGTTAGTTGATGTTTATACTCCAGTTCACACTCTGAGAATCTGGAGTTAATTAACAAACGGTCAATCACATCTGTTATGGGTTTCAGAACTTCGTTCGCACTCCGGGAACGACAAGTGTATCAAGATCGCGGATGGTCGGATCACATCCACCCTGAGTGAACAAGTGAGTTCGTTAGATGGACGGGTCCATCCTCCTCGAACTTGGTTTAAACACGAGCGAAGTCGTTAGGTGGACGGATCCACTCTCTTCGAGCCTGGATTTGCAATTTTATACTCCAGTTCGCACTCTGGGAATCTGGAGTTAGTTAGAGGATTGTCGTGTATCAATCGTTTTTTGGCTTCAGTGTGATGTCTTCCCCCCAAGCTCGGGTTTCACTTAGCGAGTGACCGGTTGTTTCGCAATCACTCCCTATTTGAATAAGTTCCACCATAGGATGGAACTTAGCTCTCCGTGCATTGTAATGGTTGTATGACGCATTTAGAAATCACTGCTCTGGCTCGAAGAGATTGAATTTAATTGCTGAAATAAGAAAATACGGCAGAGTCAGTTGTCTTATTACAACTTCAGATTTTGAAATGCATAAACAAATTGCAAATTAAAAGTAGACTGAATAAATAAATAGAGCCTGTTATGTGCAGTAGCGGCGAAGACTCTCGCTGTTCCAGGCTCTTGGTAGAGTAAGACCATCAACGGTCGATAATTTGAATGTGTCGTCTTCGAGCTTTCGCTCAATGACATACGGCCCTTCCCACGTTGGCTTCATATGTGAAAGAACTGGGTAAATTCTCTAAAGGACGAGATCGCCATGTTCGAAGGTTCGGGGTCAGACCTTGACATTGTATAATCGGGCGACTCGACTTCGGTATGTGGCTGCCCTCAAATCAACCTCTTCACGCTTCTCATCCAATAAGTCAAGGGATTCGGCAAGTAATATAGCATTCGTCTTCGGATCATAATATGTCACATGATGAGAAGGTACTTCCATCTCGCCTGGAATAACGACTTCTGAGCCATAGGAAAGAGAGAATGGAGTGTGGCCGGTCGCGGATTTGTGGGTTGTACAATAAGCCCAAAAAGCCATAGAAAGTTCATCGATCCATTTGCCTCTGGCCTTTTCCGGTCGTTTCTTCAAAATGGACTTTATAACTTTATTAACAGCTTCAACCTGTCCATTTGCTTAAGGGTGTGCAACTGCAGAGAACTTCTTCTGAATGTGGAATCGTTGACAGAAATCCTTAAATTCAACACTGTTGAATTGTGCTCCGTTGTCAGTGATGATGGTATGTGGGAGGCCAAATCGACAAATAATGTTGCGTACAACAAAGTTGATCACTTTCTTCGTTGTGATAGTAGCAAGGGGCTCAACTTCTGCCCATTTGACGAAGTAATCAACCGCAACGATGGCGTACTTCGCACCACCTTTAGCTAGAGGTAGAGAACCGATAATGTCGGTGCCATATACTGCGAACGGCCATGGACTGACCATCTGGGTTATTTCGGTAGGCACAGCTCTTGGAATCCGTACATATTTTTGACATCTGTCACATTTTCTAGCGTAATCGGATGCATTGCGATTTACAGTTGGCCAATAATATCCATATCGGAGCACTTTCTTGGCAAGAGCTTGCCCCCATAAGTGATTGCCACATTCTCCTTTGTGTACATCATGCAATACTCGTTTGATTTCATCATGGGCGATACACCGGAGTAAAGGAACAGAGTACCCTCTTCTATACATGATTCCATTTTGAATAGTGAACTGCGAAGCCTTTCGAAGAACTTGTCTTTTTTCACTCCTACACTCCGGCAGGGTCCCATGCTCGAGATAGTTTCTGAACGGAGTCATCCATGACTCCTTATCGGGAATGACATCAAATACCCAGTCTGTTTCCATCTGATCGATGCTAGGGGAAGATAATATCTCTACGGGAACGATTCCCATTTGTTGTGCCTCACCTGTACTGGCTAACTTTGCTAAGGAATCGGCCTTATGATTGTGTTCTCGGGGTATGCAATAAATGGCATAATAATCGAACTGATCCAATATTTCCTGAACCCGAGCAAGATAACCAGCCAACCTTCGGTCCTTTGCCTGATACTCCCCCCGAACTTGACACACGACCAATTGTGAATCATAGTAAATCTCCACAGCAATAATTCTTAAATCTCTGGCAAGTCTCAATCCGGCGAGCAGGGCTTCATATTCAACCTCGTTATTAGTTGCACGAAAATCGAACTTTAAGGCACGACATATAGATTGGCCTTCAGGAGTTTCAAGTACAACTTCAGCGCCTGAGCAGCGGTCATTTGATGCACCATTAGTATGTAGCTTCCAGACATATTTTGGAGATTTACTAGTTTCGAGCAAGTCCTCCGAGATAGTGAATTCAGCTATGAAATCTGCTAGGATTTGTCCTTGAATGGCTCGCCTTGGTGTGTAAGTGATGTCGAACCGACTAAGTTCGATATTCCACTTGAGTAACCTACCAGACGTCTCAGGCCACGTAAGGACCTGTCGTAATGGCTGGTCGGTGGAGACGGTGATAGGATGAGCCTGGAAATACGGACGGAGCTTCCTCGAGGCAATGACAAGACAATAAGTCAACTTTTACAGCTTCGGATAGTTTCTCTCAGCTCCGGTCAGTCGTTGGCTAATGTAATACAATGGTCGTTGTATCCGGTCTTCCTCTCGAATTAGGGCGGCACTGATTGCATTTTCTGACACCGCCAAGTAGATGTACAATCTCTCATGATCAATAGGCTTTGACAGAATGGGTGGCGTGGATAGATGTTGATCCAATACTCGGAATGCGCCCTTGGATTCTGTAGTGCATCCAAAATTTCGTTTCCCTTTCCTCATTAGATCAAAGAAGGGAATGCATTTGTTGGTGGATTTTGAGATAAACCTGCTCAGTGCTGCCACTTTTCCGTTGAGGCTCTGAACCTGCTTTGTAGTCCTTGGAGTCTCAAGATTTTTGATTTCCTAGATCTTCTCGGGACTGGCTTCAATTCCTCAGGCATTGACAATAAATCCAAGGAATTTTCCAAACGTGACCCCAAAGTGACATTTCAACGGGTTGAGTTTCATTTTGTACTCTCGGAGGATGTTGAACATCGATTCCAGGTCTTTGATATGATCAGTGGATAATCGTGACTTCACAAGCATGTTTTCCACATATACTTCCATGGTTTCTCTGATCTGGTTAGCGAACATTTGATTAACTAGCCGTTGGTAGGTTGCTCCGGCATTCTTGAGTCCAAATGGCATGACTTTGTAGTAGTAAAGTCCCTGATCGGTGACGAAGCTGGTATGCTCCTGATCGGGCAAGTGCATGAGTATCTGGTTGTAGCCAGAATACGCATCCATGAAGGATAAGAGTTCATTTCCAACCGTTAAGTCCACGAGCTGATTGATTCGAGGAAGTGGAAAACTGCCTTTGGGCCAAGCTATATTCAAGTCTAAGTAGTCAACGCATGTTCTCCATTTCTCGTTAGGCTTTCTGACAAGTACAGGATTGGACACCCATTTCGGATCTAATGCATCTCAGATAAACCCGTTCGACTTGAGTTTATCTACCTCTTCCTTAAGGGCGGCAGATCTCTTTGGATCCATACCACGCCTTTTTTGCTTGACAGGGACATGCCGCGGATCAATATTCAATGTGTGGCTCGCGATGTCCGGAGAGATTCCACACATGTCGGAATGCGTCCAGGCAAACACGTTGAGGTTTGCCTGGATAAATTCAACCAATTCCTTCTGCATCTGTTGGCTAATCCGAGATCCAATCTTTATCATTTTAGAATCGTCGTTATCGTCGATCGAAACATCGATCGTCAGCTCGGCCGGGGAAGCTTGACTGTCTTTACTTTCGTCTTCACTTTTGGTATCTCTCGGGTCAAGATCCCTTGGGAATTGGTTGGGATGCCTGGGCCTAGGCCTAGGCGTTAGCTGTCAATTTTCCGCAAAACAGACGCAGAGAGATTCCTCTACGCCCTTCCCTTTTTCTTTTCGCTGCGCCTCCCGCAGCTCGGCAACCTAACAGGCTTGTCCAGCAGCGTGGTCTCCTTGAACGACTCCAACTCCATTGTCAGTACGGAATTTTAAAGTCAGACACCAAGGGACAATGGCTGCCCTGAACTCGGCTAGGGTCGGTCGGCCCAAAAAAGCATTGTATGGCGAGACTATGTCCAATACAACAAACTGTAGTATTCGGACTCTCCGGCGTTCTCCAATTCCCAATTCCACCGATAGCTCCACCATCCCAGTGGGTATAGTCGCACTTCCATTGAAGCCATGAATGTGAGACTGACAAGGCTTCAAATCCTTTGCTTCCATCTTCATATGGTCATATAAGCCCGCTTAAACAATATGTTCACCGAACTTCCACTATCTACCAAGATCCTCTTCATCCAAGCAGGACCTATTTGAGTCGAAATGACAAGTGGATCTATCGTCGGGTCTTCGACTCTATCGGCATCCCTGCTCCGAAATATAATGTCGCCCGTCATCGTTTTCTGTTGCTTGGCCGGAGCCCCGTCTTCCAAATTACTACAAAATTCGAAGCTCACATGCCTAGTAGAACTGGCATATGACTCCATTTCCTTCCAGCTTCGATCTACTGGATGAGGACCACCATTGACAGTATTAATCACCAACCTCCTACCGGTACGACCGATTTCCACCGGTCTCGCTTGATTTGGTATTAGGTTCTGATTCGATGGGCCTGCTCCTCCAAACTTCGGCGCTCGCACAAACTGCTCCAACTTTCTCTCTCGTATCAACTTCTCAATAATATCCTGTAAATGACAACACTTGTTTGTGTTGTGGCCATAACTATCATGAAATCTGCAAAACTTTCCCATTTGAACCTGTTTTTCTAACGATTGCTTCGGAGCAGGTTTCTTATATTGTATAGTATTGCAGGTCTACAAGTACACATTTTCCAGCGACGTATTCAAAGGAGTATAATTGTAAAACATAGGAGCCCTGCGTTGTGGCCCACGATTCTGATCCCGTTTCCTGTTTTGGTTTCCATTGCCTTTCTATTGATCTTGTTTGTTATGTATGTTCAATTGCACCTTTTCGGAACTCTTCCCGGTTTGTTTAACAGCGACAGTGCTTTGGATTTCTTCCACACTGGGTCCTGCGTCATCCTTTTTCCTAAACTGTTTCGCATCCTCCCTCCTCAGAAACTGGGCTGCCTTGGAATAGAAACGGTCCAATGACGTAGGAGGTTTTCCGGCCAACCAGTTGACAAATTTAGAATCAGGATCGATCCCCTTAGTTAGTTCCATCAGAATTGAGTTATCATTAGGATTACTAATCTCAGCGCATGCAGCGTGAAACCTCTCCAAATAATGTCTAAGTGTCGCTCCGAGAGCTTGAGTGACGCGAGACAAGGTATTAACATCTTTCGGCCTTGTGACATGCATGCGAAACTGTTCAACAAATTTTGTTGCCAACTGGTCAAAACATGAAATAGATCGAGGTGGCAGACGAGTAAACCACATAGTTGCTATGCCCCCTAGGGAGATCGGGAAACTTCAGCATTTGACCGCATCATTAGCTCGTGCGGCATTCATTAACCATTCGTACTTTAGAATGTGCCGGTTAGGATCAGAACTCCCTTCATTAGTAGGTAGTGTTGGCATTCTGAATCGTCGTGGCGGTTCAGCGTAGAGTATATCATCAGTGAAAGGGGTATGACTCCGGGAGATTCCCTAGTCGTCATTGGTGAGGCCCTGACTTTCGTGGATCATCTGACGGATCAGTGTACGGATATCCGGCATTTGGATGTTTTGGGCATGCTGGGCCAAGGTATGGTCGGGTTCCACAATGCGAGGATGAGTCGGTCGCGGTCAACGGTCCATGTCTCTGCTCCTTGGTTCTAGGTCTTCTGGGACATAAGGCTCAGGGTATTGTTGCGTGGATGGTGGGTCGGATCCATTCGGTTCTGAGCATCAACTTCCAACTCTGTAGCAGTGGTGGTAGCGTGGTTGTTGGTAGTATGATAAGGAACATTACCTCGTTGGGAGGAGGGTCCGGTTTGATGGGTGGTTGATGGGCCAACTCTCGGTTGCCCCCGATTCAATGTGCGTTGATGTCCAGTAGCCTGTGTATAGCTTCCATCCAGCCGTGGGCACGTGGATCTGTGATTAAAGTCTGAAGAGGCTGAACTTTCAGTGGATGAATAGGAAAAATGATCCCTTTTAGATCTCCTTCGTCTCTGACGATTCAGTTGATTGGTCAATTCCGCGTTGGCACGGAGTTGCTGAGTAAGCTATTGGTGGCTTTGAGTGAGCTCTTGCATTAACAATTGGAACTCTTCCCTGGTGACAGGGTCTTGTGGATTTGAAGGTCCGGCACCATTCTGGTCGGTAGGAGAAAGTTGTGCGGGGTTCTGTCTATCCCGTCCTTCTGGATTTGTAGCTGTAGAAGTAGTCCTAGTGTTGACCATGGTGGATAGCGAAGCTCTCTCCTAGATTTGGTACAAATCTTAATAGGATGGAAGGACTTCTAAATTTGAAATCTGGACCTTCTCCTTAGATTCTTGTAAACCGATATCTGTAGTAGATCTAATGAGCAGGAGAAAAAATGGGTTTTCTCAATGAAAGCACCAATGTGTTTGTATCAAAATTGAGCACAACACTCTTTGGATGTGTTTGAAGAGATAAATTGAAGAAACTAAATGTAAAACGAGGAAGATCTAACAAACACACCAATCGATAAACAGAAAAAACGCACAGAAACACACAGATTTAGAGTGCTTCGGCGTATGGCCTATGTCCACTATGAAATGGCTAACTTTTATTATTTTTGGCTTGCTGGTTACAATGAGTTACAACAGTACAATCCAAGTACAATAGTGATTTTGGTAGAGTCTGGACATAGAAGAGCCAAAAGTCCCTTTTAAGTAGGTCCTGAGCTGCTATTCATAGGTGTAGGCAGCAAATATCTCGCCTAGATCTCAGAAGACCTCTTCTCTCATGTGGGTGGGCCCACGCGATCGATCCCCGGTTGTTTGGACTCGATCCATGATCGATATTAATGATATTCGTATTGATCAAGATTTAGCGTAATCAAGTCAGGATCGATATGGATGATAGTCATCCACTTGACTATGCCTTCTTTGTATCGATTATGTGAAGCTCTGTTCGTATCGATCATTTCACACATCCTTCGTATCGGTGACTTAGGGGCCGTTTTGTATCTCTCATTGTATGCGTTCTTCATATCGACTATCTGGCGATATGTTTTGTGTCGATGGAAGGGAATCAATACGAGATGACTGGGTGGCAACCGATACGAAACGAATGGAGGGCGGTCGATACGAAATGGACGTTTGTCAAGGAATGATGGATACGAAGGGGAGTGATATTTGATGGATACGAATAGGGTCATTACAAGGTGATGGATACGAATTGAGGCTTATGGATCGAAGGATACGAAATGGATCGATGCAAAATGGATGGGTACGAAATGGATCGATGCGAAATAGATGGATATGAACAGAACGTTCTTTCCATAGAATTTGATTGATCCATAACTTGAGCATACAAACTCCGATCGACTTGAAATTTGAAATGTTGCCTTTCATAGCTTTGCTTGTCGTGTCATATTAATTGTAGCATGATCCGGACTCAAGCAAATTTTATTAGTATCCATAGTAGACCTATGTACAATCGATCTCCAGAATGGACCGTCTTCAGTTTCTGGCCAATTCCTTGGTATCATGGCCTTGCCAAAAGGCGTGATTACAAATGGCTCAATCGAACAAGTTCGGGAATTGATCGGAAAAATTAACGCAAGCGTTTCATACCACTCGTTTTATTAATCCATTTAAGTCGATTTCTCATTCGATCGATGTCATGTAATTTTTCAAAATAATTTAATTTAAAATCCCTCTTGAAAATTTTATTTTACAAACTAGAATATATGCATGTGTATATATGTTGTAAACCACTTGCTAAAATATATGTATATAAGTACAATTTTAAACCATTGTTCCAAATCAACTTTAAAACCATTATTATTATAAATAAATTTATTGCATATATATATTCCAAATATCTTTTATAGAAAATATATATTTGTACTTAAAATGATTTGAGAAAACGGTTTGGATTGGAAATCATTCTTCTGAAAACTCTAATTGAAAATGTGCGATGTAAATTATGTGTTGTGTTATAGACCCATAAAGCAATTCTATGGTATAATAAATTCCAAGATGAATTCACCAATTTATAAATTAAAATCCGGAAATAGCATTGAAATCGGTATAGTGAAAAGCATCAAAATCAAGTAATAGGTTCAAGCAATCGAACGGACGAATGGAGGATCAAATGGGTGCAAATGGAACCCGAAACGATGTGACCTTGGTCTCGGTCCACAAGTCATCGTGACCGGTGAATCGGTTGGCACACCTGGGATGAGTCCCAAACGACACCGGCGGTGCTCCGGTTACCCTTTTTGGTTTTTCTTCTTTTACTTGATCCAAGACATTTACTAGATTGAACAAGCTATCATGAAAGCCACCAAACATGTAATATTTGATGCAAATCATGATCGATAGATGTGGGATTCAGCAAAATAATGGATGATATAACAAAAAATGTGAATATCACAACCAATTTGAGAGCTATTTCAACATAGATTCAATCAAACAATGTAACAACAACCTGCCTTCATTCATAGTCTAGAAGTGTGAGATAAACTCACCTAATTTGAACTTGAATTGGTAGCAAAAGACCCTGATTCCCTTAGGCTAGCTTCCCTTGACAACTACCTAGGCTAATTTCGAAATTTGAAAAAGAAAAGAATTATAACCTAAGCAAAACTGAGATTATTTAATGAATTAAACACACTAAAGGATGGAGGAGATTACCTTCTTTTGATTTATATAATTATTGATCAAAACCCCTTTGATTTGCATTTAAATTTGGTAGAAATTGGTCTAAGGTTTAGGCATAAAGAGGATTTTTATTTTCAGATTTTTGATCTTGGCTGAAATGAGAAAGTGATGAAGTAAAACAAGGGTATATGGATTATTATTCACCCTCTACATGGCCCTAATAGGTATCTTATAACCGAATAAGAAAATGTTTACTAATTTCTATTGTTTTCTCTTATAAAACACTAATTAATACTCAACTATGTTTATGGAAGCATATATCAATTTTCCTCCAATTTTACTAAAGCTCCAACATATCAAAAATTCCCATTTTTATTAATATTGAGATATTTGTAAAATTAAATATAACTTTTGAAATTAGAAGTTGTTCTCATTATTTTTAATAAAATAAACTATTAACTATAAAAGTCTCATTTTACACAATAAATCTCAATATTAACATTTTATTAAATTTACAGCATTTGCTGTAATAATTTGAAACGGAAAATATTTATCCTAAATCTCCATTTAAAATAAATAAGTGAATAAACCTTGGAAGAATTCATATTTTAAATTACAAAAGAAAATCTGTAAATTTTATAAATTCTCATTTTCCTCATGGTTATTCTTATATTAGCAAATATAAGAATTTAAATTACATAATTTCTAAAATTTAATAGATTTCCCCAAATTAATTTATTTACATCTAGAAAGCCATTTTACTTTTGGAAATTATAACTAATAAAAATTTTCAAATTCATCTTAAAATTAATTAAGATAATTTTTGTATATTTTTTAAATTTAAATCTAGATAATTTCGACCAGGGTTGTTACAAAAAGGCTTAGTGGTTGCTTTGTGCTTAACCAGGCTTGCCTAAATCTCTGATTGAACTGTTTGATATTTGATAGTTAAATAACCGACTATTAAATCTTAGCCAATTTTAAAACTATCGAATGTTAGTTCGAAGTGACCGGGATCGGATAAGTATGAAATATCTGAGAAGCACTTCAAAATAGGTAAAGCGTTCGAATTGAAGACATCTTGAAGATGATGGAATCAAAGATGTAGCTCTTTGAAATGCAAGGTCTACTTGCTACTAATCTTAAGGCTGATTCCAAGATGGATATAGTAGAAGTAGTGCCTTTAATTTGTTCTTACCCAGAACAACATATATGGATGAATGTTGGAATTGCATTGTTGCTTGGAGGGTAGTGTTAACATTCCAGGAGGGATTTACCAGAAAAGGTAAAACGTAGCTTCAAGCCTTACAACCGAGAATGACTAAAAGAAGGGATATGCAAGGCTATGTGGGTCGCACCTATTAGGGTATGGGCATCAACCTTATAGATATACATTTGTTGATTTGGATAGGCACCAGAGCTCTCGGGAAAAGGTTGCAAAGCAACCAGGGTGACGACAGATTTGGTACTATCCAGTAAGGGGTAGGTCGGTCATGTGTTGGCAGGGGGTCCATGTCAGGCCCTCGGTGCATTTTCTAAAGGTGTACTTTGGCAGGCGGTACCCCGGTGCCTTGTCATTGCATGGAATCCATTCTCCATTAAGTAAATTTGTGACTTAGTTGTATAGCTATTATGCTGGAATTTAATCAATGTGAAAATTTCGGCTATGATTCAATATTTATTTTAAACCCTAGACATTATTATAATATCATAGGATTTCTAATAAAATGGTTTGGTTATCTTAAGATAAAAACCCCTTAGTGTTTATTGCGACATTGTCTTATGAGATACCTTACATTGAAAGATTTTATAACATTAAAATCCATTTGATATGTGTTTCTCACGCTGGTTTATCAAACTTATCCGGGCATTATTTTCTTATAATGCTCGACGCAGCCAGAGCATGTTTTTTAGATTTAGTTTGGATGGTTTGCATCTTCCAGACTCGAGCTGGATGCCTTTAAGACATATTCATATATATTTTATTTTAGCTGCATTGGTTGTTTATATTTATCAGCATTTGTGAGGACAGGTTGTTATAACTATCTAGGCTGATGATAGATTAGTGTACTCTAATTGATGCATGTATATTATAGTTCTTTTGCAAAGATCGGTTGTATATTATATGTTGCTCGTCACGATGTGAGATTCTATTTTGTCTTTTCTTTCTTTCCCCTCTAATAGTCTGTCTTTCCGGCGCTTAGATGCTCGATACTTAAATACCGAAAATGTATCAGTGTCGACTTTTGTGGGTCAAAAAGGCAGGTCTTTACAAGTGGTATTAGAGCTTAGGTTGAGCGAACACCTAGGCTTTTGTGGCATAGACTCATTAGAGATAGGGTAAGTGACACCCTAGAACGAGGTGAGTGTATATTTGTATATATGAGCGCATATTTGTTAATGCTATAAAAATATTTTATATTGTGTTGATTTATCTGAGTGGTTTATGATTCTGTAGAAGGTATAACTGTAACGCCAGGGGTTTCTAAAAACTTGAATGAGACAAACCGACGCAGTATTGTTTTGAAATGTGTAAATGAAATAAATTTTACCTAGAATTATATTTTATATAAAGGAATGATTTTCAGAAATTGATGTAGTAATTTATGATGTGCTTGTTTGTTAGGCAGTGATAATATTGACTTATTATCATTTATTGGTTGATTGTTTTACTCAGATAGTTTATGAGCATTTATTGTTTTTGTTGAATTAAATACAAACACAATATGAATTAAGTTTAACAGTTTGAGGTGTTCGATGATAATGTTGGGTAAAAAATTAATTTTAATAAAAGTTGTTATTATAATTCAAACAAAGATATACATTGTGAAATGATTATATATAAGAAAGTATGGTTTATAAATGTGGTTTACAAATAAAAGGATTTAAACTAAGAATTTGAGAACTTAAATGCCGATGTTTTGAAATTTGTTTTTCAAAATTTTGGAGAAAATAACGATAGCATTATTTGAAAATATTTGTGTATAGAAATATTTTTTTAGAAGGATTTTTAAAGGAGATAGAAGCACTGATCTCACTTCTATCGCTAGAAAATAATTCTGGTTATGTTGGTAGCATCATCGGTATTCATTTTCGAGTTTCTAAGTAAGGGATTTCTACCACAGTAATTCACTATTAAGTTATTTGGTAAATGGATTTTCATTTTAAAAAAATCCCAAGAGTATGATTTATTATCAAAAGGAGATACTTATATAATAATAATAATTATTATTATTATTTCAACTAATTTGAAACTAAACCGGGTGTTTAATTCTGAAGTTTCGGGTAAGTTATTATATGGGCTCATGTATCCTATGCATTAGGAAATTTTGATTTGTGCATCTCATTTTGATATGTTGGTTGGTATTTCCATTTGTGGAAATGAAATGAAAAATTTCAGCGATTTTGGATAGTCGAAAACTTCCGACTTAATTGAGAAATTGAAGCTAAGTTTTGTGAAAATATAAGACAATAAGTTTTTGTAACTTATTAATTTGTGAAGATAGTAAGTTAAACAAGTTTAAAATTTGTTGAACATCCTGGTTAAGCAAAGAAAATCTGATATTGTATAAATACTCTTAGGATGTAGAAGTGTGTTATAGGAATGTGAACTTAAGTTTTGAAGTGTTGATAAACATAAGTTGCATTTTATAAGATGTTTATAAACTTAATTAATGGTTTTATGAAATGGTTTATAGGTAAATTTAGTATTAAATGAGAGATACTATTATATAAGTGAATGTGAATTAAAAGTAATTGGTATAGTTAAGAAACCAATAGAAAATTTACGTAAGTTGTATGTAGATCATTTTATTCACATGACTGTTCTTAATCCGGATTCGAGTACACAGTTTTGAGGTGATTCGAACAAGGATTTTTCACTCGATTCTTGACGGAAAACGCTTGATATGGATTTTCGATATGTTTCGGATTTTTTACCATAGTTCATAGTTATGCAAGGAGATCAGAGGTTTCTAATTAAGGAAACTGATCGAAGTCCACGGTAGAGAAGTCAAGTAAGCAATACTACTTCAAAAGTGAAATTTGTGTGATCGAGTGAATGATCGGATTTGATATTGTGTATGAATGGAATATGTACATCGTACGGCCTCTAATATAATTATATGCTTTGATATCTTAAATTTCATGTTAGATGGTTTGATGGCATTTGCAAGTGAGATACAGGTTCATGGCAGCAAAGGCTAGCTTGCTGCTTTTGGTTTCATGAGTAAAGTTTGACGGATCGACTAATAGGTATACATTTATATTGTTGTTAGTGATTTTACGCCCCGGATATGGGAGGCCACTTTTGGCTTTTCTTTTCTTTGGTTGACTTGGGACCATTGTGACGAATTGTAGTTTTTCTAGATCGAGACGTGCAAAGGAGATGCTGCCGAATTTTTCCATAGCATTTAAGACTTTAAGAATTTAATAACGCATTTCAACTAATTGATTGTGAAAGCTAAGGGTTCGAAGACACTTTTCTTCCTTTGGGAATTTCGATGATGAAATTCTTTTAAGGAGGGAAGAATGTAACGATCCGAAATTTTTAACATTTTGAATGGGAATATTAAATTTATTTAAATATTCAGATCCGGTTCGAATTTAATAAATAGTAAGAAAACCAATTTTTAATAAAATGACTCGATTTTTTTAACGTATTTTTAATTTATTTGATTTTTCAATAATTTTTTAATGTGGAAAACCCTGAAATTGTCATATGGCGTATTTTACAACAAATGATGGTATTTTTGTAATTTTATAGTTTAAAATAACTAGTGTATATTTTTTAGGATCGTATTACCATTTTGTGCGCGATCGTATTTTTGTTTTGTCGTTCACGGATCATACATTAATGAAATGTTATGTACGAGATGCCAAAAATTGCAATATAAACATATCACTACCCTAAGATAAATCAACACGCTGACTTTCTTTGTTCCTTCTATTTTCAGTTTCGAACTCCCTGTAACAAAAGAATAGAAAGAAACTTAAACTTCAAAAATTCGTATCTAAGGAAATACTCAACGAAAAAATTCAAAACAAGGATCTTTTAGTTCGCTGAGACTAGATCTACATTTCTATGGGTGTTTGGTTGAGTGCGGCATCGTTTTGACTCGATCAACAGTGAAGACATAAAGAATAGGCACCTAGGGTTTTCGTATGGGAAGGATATAGTTGTCGGGAGGACATGTGTTGATTATTTATGTGTTCGTCGTATTGAGGGGAAGCTATGGCCATGAAATAGGGGAGCATGATGCACGTTTGGGCAGTGCGACCAACACATGGCCAAAGTTTTGGGAGAAAGTCACAATTCTGTTCAAGGGTGCGAGCGTAGAGGTTTTGGCATGAGCGAGTCCGCCTCATATTGACGTGAACGTTGGTGGCGATGGCAAGAGTTCTGGTGGTCCGAGGCGGCATTGAAGGATCGATGGCCGAAGCCTGGATGGATTTTGTAAGTGGGAGTTTTTTGATCTAGGGAAGAAGTTGTTATTTAGTGTAATTAAGTTAATTAATGTGATTAGTTAATCAATTAATGTACTTAAATTTCGATAACTTAAAAAAAATCTCTCATATAAGGTCCAATCAAGGCGCGGTCTTTTGTGTTGCACTCATAAGAATGTTAACTAAGTGTCGGAACTAGCTTCATCGAATTTGAAGCTAGTGGAATTTTAGGTTAGGATCGAAATTTTAGTTCAAACCCGAAATGCTTTGGCGTGCACTGGAATTTTGGTGAGTTATCTCACCTCTAAACGATTACTATAATGATATATAGTAGATAAACATTATTGTTTTGCATTAAAATGATTTATTGCCTTGGTTTGGTTAAATATCCGCTTTTAAAAAGCGATTGACATTTAAAATAAAATGCAGGAAATTTTGTAGAGAAATCTGGATTTCTCGCTGTTGTGATTTTAACTTTCAGTTATATACCTGTTGAGTTTAATTCCATATATATATATATCTGTTATATAGATTATTAAACGTCAAAATTTGATTGTTTGACCGTATTGGATGCGACATTTGATATACGTTGAGATTTGAACCTTTTTAGTGATAAAGATAGAATAGCATTTGTTAAGTACTATGGTAGCAATTGGCCTCGTTATAGTATATTGAAATGATGTTAAGTGTTGTATTGAATTAAAATTGATTTTAACTTGGAGAATGATTTTAAAACTTGACTTTTGGAATTTCTATAATACTTTATTTGAAAAAGGGTTTTTAACTTGTTTATTTTATTTCAAACTTTTGGTATTCTTTTCAAATTTATATGGGAACATTTCAAAATTATTTTGAGAAGTATTTATTTTCATAGAAGAGTTATTACAAAAATGAATGTTTATTTTAAATGAAAATAGATGGAATTTATCTGTTTTATGAAAAGTGATCCCGCTTTAAAAGGTGAAGGAAATATTTTGGAATAAATATTTGTCAAACGTTTTATATTAAATATTGTATAAAAGAAAAGTTTATAAATTTTTTTTTATAATAAAAGAGTAGTTTTATAAATAATGTTTTCTATAAGGGAACTGATATCTTTTTAATAATTTGGTATAATAAATCACATTTGCAGATTCATAGTCATATGTGGAATGATCGTTTTATGGAAAGTATTTGGTTCTAATTTGAAAATTGAAAGTTTGTGATAAATTTGGAGATTTATTAACGGTGTTATATAAATAGGAATGAATTTATAATAGGATTTTATAACTAGGGAAGAAGTGTTTAAAAAGTATTTTTATAATTATGAAACGAGATTTATAAAAGAGAAATTAGTTTTATAAGGGAAATTTTATAAATGAATTTAGAGTTTTATGATTATATTTGGAGATTTACAAAAGGAGTTTTATAATTATGCTTTGAGATTTATAAAAGAAGATTTATAAATGATATTTTATAAAGGATATTTATAAATGAAGTTTATAAAGAGATTTACAAATGGAGTTTGGAAATATTAAGAGGTTTATAAAAAGGAATGGGTTTTGATTTCCAAAAATAATTGTTTTAAATACGGTGGTATGGAAAGTATTCTTTTCATACTTAATACCAGGTATGGAAACTCATCTCTATATTGAGATTTAAGAATGTGTGTCGAGGCAAGGTAGCTTTCTAACTTATCTAATTCCATTGTTAATCAAGTGATAGTACTATTTGAAATCGAAATGTGGTGGTAAGTATATTTGGTCTAATTTCTTTATGATCTATTTGCTTACACCTAAAGGAAAGTGTTTTAGTGTTATTCTCAATGTTTAAGTTTCATCTATTTTTAACCCAATAAAAAATGGTTTCGAGACTAAAATCTTTGTTAAGATTTGTGAATATATTTATACCTTCGAGATAAGTATATGAATATTTTCAAGTATTGAAAACAGTAGAGAGGTTTTGTTAATATACGAAATATTTGTAATTTAGGCCAATTTTGCAAAGTAATTGCAAATTTAGGCCAATTTATAAACTAATTACAAAATTAGGCCAATTTTGGTCACATCAACCGACACGTGTACTGGCGGCATTTGAAATGCCGCCTGTACACTTTTTTTTAACTTAGATAGCCGCATTTGAGATGCCACATGTATGCGGCATTTCAAATGCTGCCCATTTATGTAGTTGCTTTTTTAGCCAGCCCCCTTCTTTTATTTCTTAATTTATCTTCTTACCAAAACCGAACCCAACTGTGCCTCTCTATTGCAGATCGTGCAGCGTGCCCGCGCTATTATTTTGCACATCATCACTCAACGTCTTTTTTGCGATCGATTAAAGATTCGAGTGGCCCTTCAATGGCTCCCGTTGTTAGAAGACTTTGATTCTTGTCGACAGTATTCATGGGGCAGTGCGGTGCTAGCTTTCACTTATGCAGAGCTTACTAGAGTGGCATTGGTACAACAACGGCCTGCCGGTGGTTGTATGACTCTAGTTCAGGTACAGACATAGTTATTCATTAATTTATATTTTTCCATGTTGTAAACATTAATGAAGTACAACTTATACTCTTGCAGTTATGGTCTTGGATGTACCTTCTAGTCGGTCGTATACTATGAAGAGACCTATAATCGACAATTCAAAACCATATGGATCGAGGTAAAGTATTGCTGGTTGTACAGATTTATCAACTTATACACTTTGAACAATTTATATAATTTTTTTCTATTTTAGTTGGATTGGACCAGAGAATATCAAATTGGCTCCTAAACGGAATTTGGCTTTATACTGGAATGATTTTGATATCCTGGACTATAACGTAGTTACATGGAGTCCATACGCTGGGGCAGAGCTTGATGCGCTTCCGGCTTTGTGCACTGAGGCGAGGCAGTTATGGCGGGCTAGACTGATGATATTTTGCTTTGGCGACTATGCATACCATCTTCCAGATAGAGTGATGAGGTAATTTGGTCTTCGCCAACACTTACCGTATCCCGCTCCATATTATACTCTTCTATATGGTGAAGATGATTTTGAAACGATGATAGAATTATGGAATAACCTGCTTCTTAGCAATGAAAGATGAGCATGTGATCAGGCTGACTGGTGAGGAGTACAATAGTTGGTATTGGAATATCACTCGACGTTATGTGTTAAGAAGACGAGAGGAAGTGCCTGAACAAGATGTTGCTCCTTACACTCCAAAAGCTTCGCTTAAACGGAATGTGGTATGTATTTAAATTTACAATTTTAAAGTTGTTGTAAAATAAATAATGGTATATGTTATATGCAGGTGGATGGTATGTATCGTATGTTGGACATAGTTGACGAGCTTGTGGAGGAGGTTCCCGAAAAAAGTAAAGCGAAATGCTTCTCGCCCAAAAACAATTTGCGATCATGTTTGTCGAAGAACAAGATGTTAAGACTAATCCCGCCTCCACCACCTCCTCCTACAGTGCCACCCCTTATCAAGGACATTGCATCTACCACACCGGTTGAGGACATTACATCCGCCCCATCGGCCCCCGAGCCTAAGAGAAAGTATCAAAGACAAAAGAAAGTTATGGGTGAAAGCTCCGGGGCAATAACTTCCTAACATATGCATCCGGTTGGCCGTCTCGACCACCTATGGAAGGAATGCAAGATGAGGGCAATGAAGAAGTTTCATCGGTAGAGAAGGAATTCATGTTAAAGCAAAAAAATTGAAAAAGAAAACTCCTTGAGAACTTAAAATTTTGAGACGGTAGTGTAGTTTGGAATTCTTTAGTTCTGATTATAGTTTTTTATGCTTATAATGAATATTGGGTTGAATACTACTTTCGACTGTAGTATTGTTTTGGTTGTAATGTAGTTCGAAGTGAATATAGTTGTGATTCTTATGTCATTGTGTACTGTGTAATTGTGTAGCATGTATAATGGGGCTACTTCTGTTGCCTAGTGTGTAACTAGTAGAGCAACATTTGAAATGCCACCTTTGTGTGGAATTTCAAATGCCATCGAGTGTGTAATTACCATAGCGGCATTTGAAATGCCGCTCTTGTGCTGCATTTCAATTGCCCCGATTGTGTAATTACCATAGCGGCATTTGAAATGCCGTCCATATGCGGCATTTCAAATGCCTCCACGACATTTTCTCTCTATTAATAGAGCTGCCAACTTCTACCTACCCTACCTTTACTTTACCAAAACTCCTTCATCAAAAACCAAACTTTCTGATTTCTCTCAATTTCCAATTTCTCTCAAATTGTAATTTCTTTCAAGTAGATCAACAAGGCGTCTATAAGGTAAGTATGACATTATCACTCTATTAATTTCTTTCAAATTCTAATTTCTCTCAATTTGTAATCCCAAAACTCCTTCATCAAAAACCAAACATTCTAGTTTTTGTGTTGTAAAATTTGCTTCTGTTCTTAGTTGATAATGGACAGTTGGGAAATTGATGATGAAACAATGATGAAGATTTATGCTGAATTTGAATAAAAGAAAGGTAATGGGATGGATAGTGGCACCAACCCTGAAGTGGATTTTGTGCCAGAGACACAAGTTGAAGAATTACCACCGTATGTGGATAATGGAACATCAACGGTAGATGTCGCGAATGAAAGACCGGAGAAACAATCACTACATGCACGTCTCTTAGGTGCCCTTGGTCGTCAAAATCCCAATCGTGCTAGTTCAAGTGCGCAACCTCCGTGTGTAATTTTTTACTATGGTTATGAATGTGACGTAATTGTTTGTAGAAATGAGAGGAATGTGGGATGACGTTTCTATCGATGTAGTGGGTACAACGATCATAAGATACGACCTCATGATGTTGACTGCTGCAATTTTTTTAAGTGGCTGGATCCTGAAATGTGCCCTAGGGGGGTTGAGTACGCTTTAGAGATGCAAGCAAAAAATAGTCGTTTGGAGAAGTTGAATCTTGAATATGCAAACGAATTGTTGGTTTACGGATACAAGTATTCGGTGTTATGGCCACGTAGATCATTTAGGGAAAATTGAACTTTATCTATGTAGTACGAACGATGTCCATGTGTTATCTATGTAGTACGAACGATATCCAATGTAATGTAATGTTATTCGAATCTTGTGATATTTGTTATTCAAATTTATGCTATTGTAATGTATTGTTATTCGAATTAATTTTGGTACATTTGAACTATGCACATTCGAATTTATGCTACTGTAATGTAATGTAATGTAATGTATCGGTATTTGCTACTCGAATTTGGCTGCTGCTGGATATGCAGCAATGTAAAGCAGAGCGGCATTTTGCCCCGTATGCGGCATTTCAAATGCCGCCAACTAAAAAAGTTGGTTGTATTTGAAATGTAGCCCCTTATGCGGCATTTCACATGCCTTAAAAAACATTTTGTTGCATTTGAAATGTCGCACATATGGAGGCATTTCAAAGGCCCTCTGCTTTTACATTGCTACATATACATCAGCTTTATTTCATATAATACAGCTTTCCAAGTACAACAAAACTCAAATGTCAAATTTTGATAACATAAACAATTGGCATCGAATATATTCGATTACAGTCGATCTAAAAATACAACCAAACTCAAATAAAAATGTTACATTGCCAAAGTGCAATGATTTTTCTTATGACCCACAACACCACATTTGTTGCACCTGTTTCCTTTAGGAGTTTACATCTCGTCCATCGTTCCTTTAATTCTAGTAGAATGTGGATGACCTGATTTCCTTTTAGCTACAGGAGGTAGGACCAACTTATTATCGCTTAAACTCCAATTGCGTTTATCGTGGACATGACGAAACTCGGGGGCATAAGCAGCCAAGTATTTCTCAACTAAATAAAATGTTGAAGCGAAGTCATGATGGGCTCTATTAGCTCAATTTAAAACTGTTGAGCAAGCGGCCATAACATGCATACAAGGTAAGTGCTTTATTAGTGGTATTTTACATATACATGAGCAAGTGTTACCGTTGATCATTACTTTGACTTCATCACCGAAATAGTGCACAACTTGCGATTCAACTTGATTAAAGCGAATTATTCTTATAGCCTTGCTTTATTAACTCTATCAGTAATTTTTGCTTCCCACTTCAGAGTAAGATGGGTTGTAAGTTTTCCTGCTGCTTCTCTTCTTTGACAAAAATAATCAACCGACCAAAAAAAGTGTGTGCAACCAAAGCTTTAACAGGTAATGACCGAGCTCCTTTTAGTACACCATTGAAACTTTCTAAGGCATTAGTGGTCATGACATGAAATCGACCACCATCATCTTTACATAATGCACAATTTTCCTCTTTCCATCCCAAACTCTTTTCTATCCAATAGTGTGCCTTGGTGCTTGTACTTTTAATTTCTTCTCAGATCTTGTTGTACCTGGGTTCCTTTATAGCACATGTTGTAGCATAAAAGAGGCCTGCCGGTCATTTTTCTCTAAAACCTGCAGCTTGAAAATTGGCCTTCAGAGGTCTAGTATAGAAGCGGTGTTTATAAGGCAAGCCCCACTGCGTTTGCAATGCTGTCGGTATTCCTTTTATTCGATGAGAAATCAAGGTAATTCATCGATTATTAATACTATGAATGAACCGCTGCATGCAAGCAAAAAACCACCCCCAACTATCACCACATTCAGACTATACAATTGCATAGGCTAAAGGGTATAGATGGTCATCCGCATCAATAGCAGTGGCTAAATGTAATGTCCCTTTGTATTTCCCATACAAATGCATGCCGTCAATACATAACAACGGATGACAATGAACAAAACCTTCAATACAAAGGCCAAAGGCCCAAAAAGCTTGATCAAACACCCCATATGCATCTGTAGTAACATGTCCAACGCTTCCTGGGTTCGTTTTAGCAGTTTCAACAAAATATTGTCTTAGAGTGTTATATGATTCTGCCCAATCACCGTAAATCCTTTCTGCCGCCTTACTCAAAACTCTCCAAGCCTACATATAACTAATTTTCACGAACAATTGTTCTTCCATCAATACTTGCACCGTACCGGTTGTTATATTCATATCGTCTTTCATGAAATGCGAGATCTTTGATACTAGAAAATTAGAAGTCGCCTGCTTATAAGTGGAGTTCACTATTGGGTTAACACATTTGTGAGCGCTCGGATATTTCCTTATAATCCACCAATTCTGCTCGGGTTTTTTTGAAACAATAGCATGAATTCTCCATGGATAGTTGACATCTATATTACAAACGGCAGTGTATTTAGTTTTATTTAGTTTTATAGGTTTAAAAGACACGGCATGTAGAATTGACCATTCACTCAACCGTTGTAACAATTTAGCTTTCATCTCGAAAATCATAGCAACTTTAAAGCCACTTTGAATGCTAACGGTTGAATATGACTCATTGTTGAACTGAAGATTTGCAACAATTGACCTAGCCATTATTTGTACATTACATAGATCATCATCCAAAGGTACCTCCATTTCCACCTCATCACTGTCTTCGGGAATATTGTCTTCAACCGCAAAATCATAGTTTAAAGCATCATTATTCACTTTCATACTACTGACCCACGACACACCATTCTCCACCATATTCACTACATCCATACTATTTACAGGGGGATCATCATGTACATCTTCACCTACAACCATGTCCATTTCAATATCAATATGTGCTTCGTTTGAAGTTACGTTCACATTCTCCACTTCGACATTAGATTGTGTCGCAATATCATGTGCGGGAAATCTGTAATTCACAAATAAGTATTAATCTAAACACCGTATCAAAAATAATTGCTAATGGAGTTAAGATATTCTAAACAAATACCTCTGACTTATATGATATAACTCAGAAGGAGTTGGATACATAGAAGGAGACATATGACAATTTGATGGTCCGGCACTACTTGGCGGTGTTGGTCGATGAGGAAGATAACTGCATATAGAATGACGAAACTTTCAACTATTGCATAACGTACATTGCAATATGACATAAAATTTATAAATAAATGTTTTAATTTCTAAGAAAATGTGTAAAGCTACCTTGACTTCGATGTGGATAGTTATAATGAACATCTTGTTGATAACTCATACACGGCGGATATCCAAAAAGAAATTGTTGTTGGTCATAAATCGGTGTCATAGGTGGATTACCAAAACTCAGAGATGCAGTTCCATGAATAATACTTACTATCTCAACCACTCTACAGTAATCTTCAGTTACGCTGCTAACTAATTGTGGTCGTACGGGTTCTTCTGCTTGCAACCACCTACTTTTCCCAACAAAAAGCTCAGTTGATTTTGATGTCGCTGAAAATATTATCTCCACATCGTCGTCATTAACTATTTTAATGGCCTTTGATCCTGAATCAGTAGGCCAATTGCACACTAATTTTATGTCAAATTCATCGTATTTTATCTTAGTTGCTTTATAAATCGATTATTTTAACTGTGCCAAATTACAATCTTTTAAAACTTTCGCAGGTTTACACGACCCTTCAACATGTTTGCCACCATTAAGTACGTCAATAACCAATTCACCATCAAAATATCAAATCGATGGTACACACTTGGGAGTCATTCTACATTTCAATTAATCAACTATTTTGCTACTCCAGAAATTACCAAACGACATATGCTAATAGAAACTGTAACAACCCGTATATTTGGACCATTTAAATTGACAATAATCCACACATGTCAACTTAAATAATACAAAACACGAATCATTATGGAATTATGAATACATATGTGTAAATGAGAATCAATATAACATCACAGACACAGAATAGTCACAGAATAATGCAGCGGAAAAGTACATCATCATAATAGTAGTTCATGAAGCTACTACAGAAATACAACAATGTCTCAACATAAAGTGACAAAGAGAAATACAAGATGTTCAATACATAAGTTCATCAAATACTAGAAAGGAAATAACTGATAAAGATAAATGCTAAGTCTTCAGCATCTTCAACCAACCTTGATCAGCAACTGGATAGCTTCAGACTGACCCGAGCCTTTACAAAAGAAACACTCGAGTCAGGACTCAAAATCTTATACAGGATAATCAGGTGCAAATAATAAAGTTCATAACTCAAAGATGAATGTGATACACATCTTTAAGGATCCGATAAACTATCTATATATACAATAGAATACGCTAAATAGATAATGTCTAATCAGTAAAGTATGATATCAAAATAGTGTTAAGTCATGGCCCATTCCACCCTTAACACATTTTTATTCCCAAGAGCATATACAAGACCGTAGTTTCCCCAAAACCGGAAGTCACCAGAGGGCAATCCATATACTAAAGGTACAAAACAAAACGTAGTGGTCGCGAATAGGATAATCAGTATGACAAGGTACATAAGGCGATACCAACTAGGATACTAGTAGTTGCATGATCCGGACTGATGTTGAGCATAGCAGCTACTATCTTAACACCGCGAAACAACAATCCCAAATCAAGGGGTGCACCCAAATCGAATCACAAAAGTAATAGATAAGGTATCGAAGAAGTGTGTCCGCTAGAGGTAGCGAACCTGAATGGCCCGGCGCGGCTCCTGTTTTAGTCATGTCAGGGGTCATCCAAAATCGTTCTCTTTCTTCAGTCAACGCGTTCTCCAAAACCATCCACTTCGTTCTGGATCAACACTCCGCGTATATTAGTTATTAAAGTGGTTTCGGTATCGACAGAGTGTATGTCCATATCCGATCCCGGTCTCTTTAATAACTACGCATTAATTACCAGATGGTCATTTAATATTAAAGCTTAAAACAAATCAAAGTCCAAAAGTCAAGTTGCAAGTTTGACTTTCAAAATTTGACACTTCACAATTCAATTTATTTCGAACATTTAAAATCATATTTCCAAATGAAGTTTTAGTTCAAGTCCTTGAGTTAACAATACTTAAGTATTCAAGTTCAACTTAATTCCTATTCCCATTCATCGTTACATTAAATTTAATCAAAACTTTGATTTAATCAATTTCAACAGCTAAACCAAATCCTTAACTTTAGTTGGTTTTGCATTCCCTTTAAGTCACCTTGTTACTTAATCTCAAACTAAATTAATAACAAATTCCAAATTTATTAAATTTATCCATATTAGATTTAATTTTGAATCTAATAGATTCAATTTATTAGATTCTAAACCTACTTGTTCAAATCTCATTTCAATTAAATGTGTCAATCCGTTTTATCTAATTAAATAGATTTATAAATCCGTTTCAATTAAATCCATTAATTAATTTCAATTAAGTCCATTGATTTATTACAATTAATCCTATTAATTTATTACAATTAAGTCCATTAATTTATTACAATTAATCCTATTGATTTATTACAATTAATCCTATTGATTTATTGCCATTAATCCATTAGTTTATTTCAATTAAATCCATTGATTTATTTCAATTAAATCCATTCATTTATTACAATTAAATCCTTTGATTTATTACAATTAAATCCATTCATTTATTACAATTAAATCCTTTGATTTATTACAATTAAATCCATTCATTTATTACAATTAAATCTATTGATTTATTAAAATTACATTCATTTATTTATTACAATTAAATCCATTAATTTCGTTACTTACTTTCCAACAAATTTTTAAGTTCATTTCTTAATTTCAAATGGATTTCAATTTCTAAATGATTTTGTTGACCAATCGGGTTTCTTATTCTCAATTATCTATCCTAGGCCAAAGTTGTTCAATTTGGGTATTTATCATTTCAACCCAATAAAATTAAATAAAACAAAGCATAGCAAAGGGAACTTGCAGTGTGATAACTGGGATGGTGTCAAAGTAAATAAACAATCAATAGCAACCATACATAACAATTCAACCGTTTATTTAAATAATCCCGAAATAATCGTATTTAATTTACATTTGTTATTTATGTAAATTAATAAAATTATTCGTAGAATCCACACTATCATTTCATGCAGATTAAAGATTATTACATTATAGGTTTTCACTTGGCGTTTATTATCAAATTATTACATCAATCATTCATTCAATGGTTCAAAGTGTTGTCAACACTATTTCTACGTGTCGATTTATTTAACATTAAAAAGGGACAAGTTCAACATATATAATCTATTCAAATTTAGACTATCCTATATCAATTTCAATTTTATATTAATCATCACTTATATTAACGACCAATTCAACATCACATAACAAATTTAATGTCACAATTATTTCCATATCTAACTTCAAATCACAATTTAACATCAACCATTTAACATTCAAATTAATATCAATAACATCTATCACTTGATTATCATAGCATAATAGATTGAGTCGTGAATGAAATATTCACCTTGCGTGGTTGAAGAAGATGACGGCGAAGCACGAAAATGAATAGACTAGAATGGACGACACAAGCACGAATACGAACTATAAATCAAACAAAAGATTATTCAACAATAGCATAATACGATGTATATATAAACCTTACCAAACAACTAGATGTAAATAAGATGGATGGAAGCTTAGATCGCTGGATTAGCCTCAACTGGAACTGCACAGATAAGGCATAAGTGAGTCCATAGGTTACAAATCATAACTGATATATAATTTTATCATATAAAAAACAAAATAAAAATAAAAGTGGCAGCGGACGCGGGAGCGGGCTAAGCGGGCCGGGGTGCTGCATGGGCAGTGGGTCGGTGGCGGGCTGCTGGGCAGTGGGGTCGTTGGCGAGCTGCTGGGCAGGCGGTGGAGGGATGGGGTAGGTGGGCAGTGGCCGGGCGCGAGATGGACGCGGGGACGAGGGTGTGACTGGGTGGGGCTGGACGCGGGGACGGCATGGGTGGCTGGGTGGAGCTGGACGCGGGGACGGGGGTGTGGCTGGGTGGAGCTGGACGCGGGGACGGCATGGGTGGCGAGGTTGGTCGTGGCGAAGGCAGAGGGAAGTGGGACTGGGTGGCGAAGGGCTGGCGGAGGGGACGGGCGAGGGGACTGGGGACGGGCGAAGGGCAGGCGGCGGAGGTCTGGGCAGAGCGGGCTGGACCATGGGCTGAGGGGTTGGTGGGCTGGGCAGGGAAGTGGACGGCGGAGGCAGGGCAGGGACGGCGGCGGGGAGTTGGGCAGGCGGAGGGGACGGCAGGGCGGGTTCGGTGGGGACTGAGCTGGCGAAGGTCTGGGCAGGCGCGGAGGTCAGGGGATGGGGTGGCTCGGCTGGCGGAGGGGCTGGGAAAGGGAACGGGTCATGTGGTCGGGCTGGTGGGAAGGGACTGGCAGTGGGTTGCTGGTGGGCTGGGGCGGGCGGAGGCGGAGGCAGGACAGGCGGCGGGCTGGTGGCAGCAGGGCGGAGGCGGGTTGGTGGGGAGGCAGTGGGCTGTGGGGGGTGGAGCTTCATTTTCTGAGGACAAAGACAAAATGAAAAAAAAAAGAATGGAGGAGGAAGAGAAGTCACGTGCCAGAGAAGTAGGAGGTGAGCAAACGGAAGGGTTTGTGGCATTAGGCTTAGTTTTTATATAAATATTATAGGAATTCCAAATGCCTTAATTAATTGTCACGGTAACCGAAAGGCTGTTGGGTTTCTAGGCAGCTGAATAGTCAAGGACCCCTAGAATTCTGAACTGAGTAGGTAATTGGGTACCGGTCTGTGCTGCGTAACGGACCAGTTTGCAATCTGTTAAACAATTATAATTCGCAGCGCCGAACTCCGATTGACACAAATAAATATACCATTTTGATCAGCGCGACGAGGCGAACGCAACGGTATACAGATATCAGTGGTACGATTAAATTATAATATTCGAAATTTTCTATTGTGGAAAATGCAGCAAAAACGCCGAAAAATAAGATCGACGGAGCTGAAGATGTCCGAAATTTGAAAAACGAAAAATGACGTCTTGATCAGAAGATGTTTTAGAATTTTTCTATGTAAAAATATTCCGGTTCAGAAGATAAAAAATTTCGCGTTTAAAATGAACTGATGTGAAGTAAACGCGAACGAAATTTACTGCGGTATTTTCCGACGAAACGTTTCCCATATCTATAACCATCTAGGCGCAATTTTATAAACAAAGTTTGAACGCTAATTGAAATCGTATGAAAGTTCCATATTTTATGTTAAAATAATGGATTCAAAATTTTAAAATTGGGTCGGAATTTCAGGGTCGTTGCATTCTCCCCCACTCAAAACTTTTCGTCCTCGAAAAGAACGAGACGGTGAAGTAAGAATGGAGTAAACGGAAAAATCAAGATAGATTCTTAAGAAAATTTGATTTATACCTGAAATCAGTAATTCGGGGTTTGAATCCCGGATACTATCCTCAGTTTCCCATGTGCAATCTCGCTCATCTACACTCCATTGGACTTTGACGAGATTTATAGACTTCCTTCTTAGTTGCCTTGTTTCACGGTCGACTATTCGAAGTGGTCTTCTTTCGATAGTCAAATCTGGCTCGATATCTACTTCATCTAACTGAGCAATTGGAATGGTCATGGATGGATCACGCACGACTTTCCGGAGATGTGAAACATGGAATACGTTGTGCAGGCCCTCAAACTTTTCTAGTAATGCAACTCTATAAGCTAATGTGCCAATTCTCTCGGTGATAGTAAATGGTCCAACAAATCTTGGAGCAAGCTTCCCTCTACGACCAAATCGAATAACATTCTTCAAAGGTGATACTTTCAGAAATACCTCATCCCTAGCCTGGAATTCCAAATCTCTTCTACGCCTATCTGCATAGCTCTTCTGCCTATCCTGTGCGGTCTTCATCTTCCTTCTGATCTCATTAACCTTATCGGATGCTTCCATAATCATATCTGGGCCAAGAACCAATCGATCACCAGGCTCAATCCAACAAGCTGGCGATTTGCATGGCCGTCCATATAAAGCTTCGAACGGTGCCATATCGATACTTGCCTGATTATAATGGTGGTTAAATTCCAATTCAAATTTGCTTGTTCAATTTGAAAAATTTGACATACCTGATAACTGTTATTATAAGTGAATTCAACCAAATGGAGATGGTCTTCCCAAGATCCACCAAAATCGATTATGCAAGCTCGGAGCAAATCCTCCAAAATCTGATTTACCCTTTCAGTTTGGCCATCCGTTTGAGGATGATAAGCTGTGCTCAGATTCAGTTTAGTGCCTAAGACATCCTGAAACGCCTTCTTGAATTTACTAGTGAATATAGGGTCTCGATCGCATACAATACTAGATGGAACCCATGAAGTCTAACAATCTCTCTCATATATATCTCTGCCAAACTTGAAGCAGTACGAGTGGTCTTAACAGGAATAAAGTGAGCAGATTTTGTCAACCTATCAACGATCACCCATATACTCTCGTTACCTTTTCTGGTCCTTGGTAATCCATCGATGAAGTCCATAGAAATCTGATTCCATTTCCAATAGGGAATCTCTAGGGGTTGAAGTAAACCGGCAGTCTTCTGGTGATCGGCCTTGACTTGTTGGCAAGTGGTGCATCTACTGACATATATAGAAATATCTCTCTTCATCCCACTCCACCAATATAAACGCTTCATATTACGATACATCTTAGTGACACCAAGATGAAATGAAAGTGATGACTGATGGTTTTCTCTAAGCACTTCTTGTCTCAATCCATCGACATTAGGAACACAAATACGGTTATCGATCCTTAGAATTCCATTACTATCAATCTGCGCTCCTTTTTTACCGTCAACATTTCCGACTCTACCAAGAACTAACTCCTTCATACGATAGAGCAAAGTGTCCTCATATTGTTTAGCTTTTATGCGATCTATAAGAGATGGAGAGATGACAAGCTGAAATAACATGCCTTCGACAATATTACAGCAAGACAATGCTTTGCTACGACTCAATGCATCGGCTACAACATTTGCTTTCCCAGGAGTATAAGTGATGTCGAGATCATATGCAGCTAAAAATTCGAGCCATCGGACTTGCCTCTGATTCAAATCCTTCTGAGAAAAGATATATCTCAAGGACCTATGATCAGTAAATAATTCGAATTTTTGTTCCCAAAAGATGATGCCTCCATAGTTTCAGAGCAAATACAACTGCAAGAAGCTCTAGGTCATGTGTGGCATAGTTTAATTCATGGGTCTTCAACTGACGGCCCGCATAGGCAATAACCTTTCCATTTTGCATAAGAACAGCGCCTAAACCTTCTCGGCAAGCATCTGTATAGACAGTTAATCCTTCACTTCCATCGATTACCGCAAGAACAGGGGCTGAAGTTAACTTCCGCTTCAACACATTAAAAGCTGATTCGCACTTCTCACTCCAAATAAACTTAACATCCTTCCGAGTTAAAGCAGTAAGTGGGGCAGAAATCCAGGCAAAGTGCTCAATAAATCTGCGATAATAACCGGCTAAACCCAAGAAACTACGAATATCTGTAGGAGTTTTAGGAGTCTCCCAATCCTGTAGATAAATTTCAAATTAGAAAAGGATAAGAGGAATGGAATAGAAATAGCGAATAGGATAGAACTTACATTGATTACGGCGATCTTAGCTGGATCGACCAAAATCCCATTTTTAGAAACTATGTGGCCAAGGAATCTTACTTCATCTCGCCAGAAATGGCATTTAGAGAACTTGGCTTTAAGCTGATGGTTTTGGAGAGTTTCTAGAACATAACGGAGATGTGTTTCATGCTCCTACTTGTCCTTGAAGAAGACGAGAATATCATCAATGAATACAAGAACAAACTTGTTAAGTACATCCCGAAAGACTCGATTCATCAAATCGACGAAATAAGCAGGTGCGTTGGTCAAACCGAATGGCATAACCAACCATTCATAGAATCCATTTTCGGTACGGAAAGCGGTCTTATGGATACTATCTTCAGCAACTCTGAGTTGGTGAAACCCAGTGGCTAGATCAAGTTGTGAGAAAATTTTAGCTCCATGGAGCTGATCGAATAAATCGTTGATGCGAGGCATCGGATAACGATTCTTGAGAGTGCGTTTGTTCAGTTCTCGGTAATCAACACACATGCGAAGAGATCCATCTGATTTGGTGACAAATACAACTGCGGCGCCCCATTCAGAGCAACTTCTCCTAATCAAGCCTTTAGCAAATAGATCATCAATTTGTGTTTTTAGTTTAGCTTTTTCTTTAGGAGCCATCCTTCGGTGTGGGAGAACTACGGGAGTATCTCCAGGAATAAGATCAATACGGAAATCGATTTCCCATTTAGGCGGTAGAGAGTTGACCTCTCCAAATACATCGGGAAATTTCTGAACAATAGGGGTAGTACTAAGATCATCCGGGTGATCATCAAGAGAGAATATCAAGCTTCCGGCATATTTCTGCGGTGATTTGCATTCAATGACAAGCGGTAGGCCCTTGTCATTGACTAGAGAAACAGAACGAGCCTTACAAGAAATAACAGCATCGAATTTCCTTAACCAATCAGCACCTAACAAGATGTCAAATGCTGTGAAGCCAAGCACATAAAAATCCCAAGTGAATCGATATCTTCCATACAAGAGCACAACCTCTTTACAAATTCTACTGAGGTTGGCAAGTCCTCCAATAGGGTTGGAGACGCATAAGGAAGTAGTAGCAAGAGTAGGTTCTAATTTGAGCTTATTACAAAGATCAATAGATATGAAGCTATGAGAAGCACCAGTATCGAATAATACCCTAATAGGTAGATCATGTAATGAAAAAGTGCTTCGTAAGGTACCTTGGTCATCCTGGGTGGGTGGTGCAGGGGGTGCAGGGGTGATGATAGCAAATACTCCAGATGGTGTGCCACGCTTATACAGTGGGCAGTCTTTCTTGAAATGACCCGGTTGGAGGCAGACATAGCATAAATCTTTCCTAGTCGTAGAAGGTGGTGGAACAGCAGCTCCGGTAGATGGACAACTATTAGCATAATGGCCCTTCTTATCGCATTTGAAGCAAGTGATATTAGCAAGGTCGATTGGGCTTTTCTGAGCATATCCCAATCCTGTAGTCTTCTGCCAAGCTTTCTTTTGTTGATTAAAGTTCATCTTCCTTTTCCCAAGCTGGCTAGAAGAGGGCTGAGTAGGAGTGGCCTTGGCAGTAGGTCCCTTAGGCTTTGCCTCATATCTAAGAGCATAATCAACAAGCTCTGTGAAGGTGCAATGAGTGTGGCCAGTAAGCAAGTCATAATATTCTGGTCTAGCTCCCAAAATGAATTTCTCGTTCTTCAGAAGTGGTGTATCGATCAAGCCAGGTCCGAATTTTGAGAGTTTGTTGAATTTCCTCTCATACTCAGAAAAAGTCATACTACCTTGCTTAAGATCCATGAAAGCTCTATAAAGTTGGGTTTTCCCAGCAGTTGGCATCTATTGTGCCGAGAAAGTATCCCTAATCAAAAGATAGACTAGATAAATAACATTCCAAAGATTGTAAGAAGAATTTATGCTGCGAAATCCAAACGAATTTATACCTAAACTGGGCCCAAGTGATGGTGTTTTCCTCGATACGTGAAGTAACAAATTCCCACCAATCCTGTGCGGCATCTTGAAGTTGCCAAGCAGCAAGCTGACGCTTCTGAGCATTAGTGATCTCCAGACCCGAAAATATCTTCTCTAAGCCTTTAAGCCATTGCTGAGCCTCAATAATGCTCTCGGATCCAGAAAACTTAATACCTCCAAGCTGTGAATACTCCTTACTAAGAGTGGTGAATTTGACAGGAACCGGAGCGGCAGGTGCAGCTTGAGCAGGACCATTGCCTCTTCCTCCCCTATTGTTTCTTCTGGCACTCATCCTGGAATAAAAGAAATTTAGAACCAGGGATAAGATCATAGAACTCAAAGAAAAATTTAATCGATGAATCAAAGGAGTTTGAATAGAAAGGATTTGGATATTGAATCGATTCTCCTCATTCTAGGGTATTGCTACCCTATCTCAAATGAGTTTCATAATCCCGAACTAAGGTTTTTAGGGAAACCGAAGCTCTGATACCAACTGTAACGTCCCGTATATTTGGACCATTTAAATTGACAATAATCCAAACATGTCAACTTAAATAATACAAAACACGAATCATTATGGAATTATGAATACATATGTTTAAATGAGAATCAATATAACATCACAAACACAGAATAGTCACAGAATAATGCAGCGGAAAAGTACATCATCATAATAGTAGTTCATGAAGCTACTACAGAAATACAACAATGTCTCAACATAAAGTGACAAAGAGAAATACAAGATGTTCAATACATAAGTTAATCAAATACTAGAAAGGAAATAATTGATAAAGATAAATGCTAAGTCTTCAGCATCTTCAACCAACCTTGATCAGCAACTGGATAGCTTCAGACTGACCCGAGCATATACAAAAGAAACACTCGAGTCAGGACTCAAAATCTTATACAGGATAATCAGGTGCAAATAATAAAGTTCATAACTCAAAGATGAATGTGATACACATCTTTAAGGATCCGATAAACTATCTATATATACAATAGAATACGCTAAATAGATAATGTCTAATCAGTAAAGTATGATATCAAAATAGCGTTAAGTCATGGCCCATTCCACCCTTAACACAATTTTATTCCCAAGAGCATATACAAGACCGTAGTTTCCCCAAAACCGGAAGTCACCAGAGGGCAATCCATATACTAAAGGTACAAAAATAAACGTAGTGGTCGCGAATAGGATAATCAGTATGACAAGGTACATGAGGCGATACCAACTAGGATACTAGTAGTTGCGTGATCCGGACTGATGTTGAGCATAGCAGCTACTATCTCAACACCGCAAAACAACACTCCCAAATCAAGGGGTGCACCCAAATCAAATCACAAAAGTAATAGATAAGGTATCGAAGAAGTGTGTCCGCTAGAGGTAGCGAACCTCAATGGCCCCGCACGGCTCCTGTTTTAGTCATGTCAGGGGTCATCCAAAATCGTTCTCTTTCTTCAGTCAACGCGTTCTCCAAAACCATCCACTTCGTTCTGGATCAACACTCCGCGTATATTAGTTATTAAAGTGGTTTCGGTATCGACAGAGAGTATGTCCATATCCGATCCTGGTCTCTTTAATAACTACGCATTAATTACCAGATGGTCATTTAATATTAAAGCTTAAAACAAATCAAAGTCCAAAAGTCAAGTTGCAAGTTTGACTTTCAAAATTTGACACTTCACAATTCAATTTATTTCGAACATTTAAAATCATATTTCCAAATGAAGTTTTAGTTCAAGTCCTTGAGTTAACAATACTTAAGTATTCAAGTTCAACTTAATTCCTATTCCCATTCATCGTTACATTAAATTTAATCAAAACTTTGATTTAATCAATTTCAACAGCTAAACCAAATCCTTAACTTTAGTTGGTTTTGCATTCCCTTTAAGTTACCTTGTTACTTAATCTCAAACTAAATTAATAACAAATTACAAATTTATTAAATTTATCCACATTAGATTTAATTTCGAATCTAATAGATTCAATTTATTAGATTCTAAACCTACTTGTTCAAATCTCATTTCAATTAAATATGTCAATCCGTTTTATCTAATTAAATAGATTTATAAATCCGTTTCAATTAAATCCATTAATTTATTTCAATTAAGTCCATTGATTTATTACAATTAATCCTATTAATTTATTACAATTAAGTCCATTAATTTATTACAATTAATCCTATTGATTTATTGCCATTAATCCATTAGTTTATTTCAATTAAATCCATTGATTTATTTCAATTAAATCCATTCATTTATTACAATTAAATCCTTTGATTTATTACAATTAAATCCATTCATTTATTACAATTAAATCTATTGATTTATTAAAATTACATTCATTTATTTATTACAATTAAATCCATTAATTTCGTTACTTACTTTCCAACAAATTTTTAAGTTCATTTCTTAATTTCAAATGGATTTCAATTTCTAAATGATTTTGTTGACCAATCGGGTTTCTTATTCTCAATTATCTATCCTAGGCCAAAGTTTTTCAATTTGGGTATTTATCATTTCAACCCAATAAAATTAAATAAAACAAAGCATAGCAAAGGGAACTTGCAGTGTGATAACTGGGATGGTGTCAAAGTAAATAAACAATCAATAGCAACCATACATAACAATTCAACCGTTTATTTAAATAATCCCGAAATAATCGTATTTAATTTACATTTGTTATTTATGTAAATTAATAAAATTATTCCTAGAATCCACACTATCATTTCATGCAGATTAAAGATTATTACATTATAGGTTATCACTTGGCGTTTATTATCAAATTATTACATCAATCATTCATTCAATGGTTCAAAGTGTTGTCAACACTATTTCTACGTGTCGATTTATTTAACATTAAAAAGGGACAAGTTCAACATATATAATCTATTTAAATTTAGACTATCCTATATCAATTTCAATTTCATATTAATCATCACTTATATTAACGACCAATTCAACATCACATAACAAATTTAATGTCACAATTATTTCCATATCTAACTTCAAATCACAATTTGACATCAACCATTTAACATTCAAATTAATATCAATAACATCTATCACTTGATTATCATAGCATAATAGATTGAGTCGTGAATGAAATATTCACCTTGCGTGGTTGAAGAAGATGACGGCGAAGCACGAAAATGAATAGACTGGAATGGACGACACAAGCACGAATACGAACTATAAATCAAACAAAAGATTATTCAACAATAGCTTAATACGATGTATATATAAACCTTACCAAACAACTAGATGTAAATAAGATGGATGGAAGCTTAGATCGCTGGATTAGCCTCAACTGGAACTGCGCAGACAAGTCATAAGTGAGTCCATAGGTTACAAATTATAACTGATATATAATTTTATCATAAAAAAACAAAATAAAAATAAAAGTGGCAGCGGACGCGGGAGCGGGCTAAGCGGGCCGGGGTGCTGCATGGGCAGTGGGTCGGTGGCGGGCTGCTGGGCAGTGGGGTCGGTGGCGAGCTGCTGGGCAGGCAGTGGAGGGATGGGGCAGGCGGGCAGTGGCCGGGCACGAGCTGGACGCGGGAACGAGGGTGTGGCTGGACGCGGGGACGGCATGGGTGGCTGGGTGGAGCTGGACGCGGGGACGGGGGTGTGGCTGGGTGGAGCTGGACGCGGGGACGGCATGGATGGCGGGGTTGGTCGTGGCGAAGGCGGAGGGAAGTGGGACTGGGTGGCGAAGGGCTGGAGGAGGGGACGGGCGAGGGGACTGGGGACGGGCGAAGGGCAGGCGGCGGAGGTCTGGGCAGAGCGGGCTGGACCGTGGGCTGAGGGGTTGGTATGCTGGGCAGGGAAGTGGGACGGCGGAGGCAGGGCAGGGACGGCGGCGGGGAGTTGGGCAGGCGGAGGGGACGGCAGGGCGGGTTCGGTGGGGACTGGGATGGCGGAGGTCTGGGCAGGCGCGAAGGTCAGGGGACGGGGTGGCTCGGCTGGCGGAGGGGCTGGGAAAGGGAAAGGGTCAGGTGGTCGGGCTGGTGGGAAGGGACTGGCAGTGGGTTGCTGGTGGGCTGGGGCGGGCGGAGGCGGAGGCAGGATAGGCGGCGGGCTGATGGCAGCAGGGCGGAGGCGGGTTGGTGGGGAGGCAGTGGGCTGTGGGGTGTGGAGCTTCATTTTCTGAGGACAAAGACAAAATGAAAAAAAAGAATGGAGGAGGAAGAGAAGTCACGTACCAGAGAAGTAGGAGGTGAGCAAACGGAAGGGTTTGTGGCATTAGGCTTAGTTTTTATATAAATATTATAGGAATTCCAAATGCCTCAATTAATTGTCACGGTAACCGAAAGGCTGTTGGGTTTCTAGGCAGCTGAATAGTCAAGGACCCCTAGAATTCTGAACTGGGTAGGTAATTGGGTACCGGTCTGTGCTGCGTAACGGACCAGTTTACAATCCGTTAAACAATTATAATTCGCAGCGCCGAACTCCGATTGACACAAATAAATATACTATTTTGGTCAGCGCGATGAGGCGAACGCAACGGTATACAGATATCAGTGGTACGATTAAATTATAAAATTCGAAATTTTCTATTGTGGAAAATGCAGCAAAAACGCCGAAAAATAGGATCGACGGAGCTGAAGATGTCCGAAATTTGAAAAACGAAAAATGACGTCTTGATCAGAAGATGGTTTAGAATTTTTCTATGTAAAAATATTCCAGTTCAGAAGATAAAAATTTTCGCGTTTAAAATGAACCGATGTGAAGTAAACGCGAACGAAATTTACTGCGGTATTTTCCGACGAAACTTTTCCCATATCTATAACCATCTAGGCGCAATTTTATAAACAAAGTTTGAACGCTAATTGAAATCGTATGAAAGTTCCATATTTTATGTTAAAATAATGGATTCAAAATTTTAAATTTGGCTCGGAATTTAAGGGTCGTTACAGAAACACACACAAAAATTAGGGTTTACAAAATAACATACCAAAATTGTTCAAAAGGAAGAAATAGTTGTTGCTCTTCGACTCTATCTACTTTCGATCAAGATTTAACTAGAATATATAGTCTAAAGTCCTTAGTTTGGGAAAAAAATTGAGATTTAGGTATTTGGGTTTTTTAAGATTTAAGTAAGAAAATGTTAAATTGAGAAATGAAAGAGGGGGGCTGGCTAAAACAGCAAGTATATAACTGGGCGGCTTTTGAAATGCCGCACACAGGCAGCATCTCAAATGCGGCTATCTAAGTTTAAAAAATTGAATATTAGGCTCAGGTCCCTAATAAGTTTCAAAATACACAAAAACCTCAGTAAAAAAAGTATGTAAATTAGGTCCCTAGAATTAAGTTACTATGTAATTGCATATAGTTATGCAATTATTCACTGCATAATTGCAGACATTTATGCAATTATATCCAAATGTTGCATAAATTTATACAATTTTTCGGTGAATAATTGCGGAAATTTCCGTAATTTTTTGAAAAAATTATGGAAATTTCCATAATTTTTCAGTGAATAATTGTGGAAATGTCTGCAATTTTTGATATAATTGCATAAATGTCTGCAATTATTCACTGAATAATTGCATAAGTGTATTCCATTATTCAGTAACTTAATTCTAGGGACCTAATTTACAAACTTTTTTTACTGAGGTTTTTGTGTATTATGAAACTTATTAGGGACCTATGCCAAACTGTCCCTTTAAAAAAAGGGTATTGGCGGCATTTCAAATGGCGCCAGTACACGTGGCGGCTGATGTGGCCAAAATAGACCTGTTTTTGTAATTAGTTTATAAATTGGCCTAAATTTGCAATTACTTTGCAAAATTGGCCAAAATTAAAATTTTATCTGTGAACATATCTTGGTAAAAGTATTCTGATACAAGTTGTTACACATGTTCTCACCAAGAACTATTACGAGAAAATACGGAAAGGCCTACGCCAAAGACCGAGATCAAACAATACAGACTACGGGGAGCACACTCCAAGTTGAGCCAACCACTTTCCCAAAGCTCATACTCTAATATCGACTGAAACAGATTTGTACAAGCGCATGCTTGAATAGTTCCATGCAAAGCCGAAAACACTCCAAATGGGCTGTATGCCTGGTTACTCGAGGTGCACCTCAACTCAGACTCAACCCCCATAAACTAAAAGACAAATGTAGATGACTAACCAGCCTTTAGAATAGAACTGGTGGAGCTACTCTATTCTAACCCGACAGGGTAACAAGTTAAACAAAGAAGGAAGATGCAATAATGAGGAAATATAGTATAAATAATGAGCAACTCTTCATACACCTCACCCTACAACAACATGTATTGGTCAACATAGATGTAGTAAAATCGAAAAGTTGCAGCCAGTATTTCTTTAAGGACCCATGAATAAGACAGAATTCAAATTTGGATTCTACGCCATAATTTTGGGTTTTCCCACTTCAGTTTTGGGAATCCCACTCCAATTCAGATGTCCCGCTGAAAACACATCAGCGATCCGGTCACAACAAACAAAGAACACAAATGATTAACACCTGGTAGGATCCAAGGGTGGAACCATAACGATAGAAAAGGAATTCTAGTAATCCACGTACGAATCACCACTTCAACTAGAAAAGGCACTGTAGCATGAAGGGGGGCTTCTCTTCTGACATTTTTCTCTTTTACAAAATTTTAAGATTCTATTGTACTAGCTTCCATGGATTTCTGTACAAAAGTAGTAAAAAGAGAGGAAAAGAGAACTTTTCTCATGATTGTAGGATTCATCAAAATCCAAACCACGTGAATCTTGTGTCTTTTACTGCTTATGTTTTTTTCCTTTTTAAGTATAGTACGATATCCACGTTTAACCATATTTGAATAAAGTACTAGTTAAGATCTGACATGTTAACAAACAGTTAAAGTGCAGCAACAAGTTTGTGTAAGCATTCAGTAACATAATCCTAACTTAATGGCAAAATTAGGTGTAACGGCCGGGATTTTCGACCCTCGAAAATCGACACTAATACGTCAATTATATTGTGTGCTAAGCAATCAAATGCCGGAGAAATTGATCGTTATAGGGTAAAGAAGAAGAAAGAAGAGAAAAGAAGAAGAAGAAGAAGAAGAGAAAGAAACTTAAACAATCACAAAATCTCACAATCGCAGCGGAACAACATATAATATAATATCAATGATCTTTACAAAACAAAATATGTAATATACAAACATCCATCAAAGTACAATAATCTATCACTGAACATCATCCTGGAAAATTATAATAACATGTCCTTACAAATGCTAATAATTTAAAACAAGAATGCAGCGCAAAATAAACATATACATGAATACGACCAGAAGACCTCCATCTCGTTTACTGAAACTCCAAAGCATCCAAATCTAAATCTTTAAATATGCTCGGTCCGACCCGAGTATTGAAAGGGAAGAACGCCCGGATCAGTCTAGTAAACCAACGTGAGAAAATACATCTCAACTGAATTTTAAAGTTAAAAAAACCTTCCTTTATCAAAACAAAGGTATCTCGTAAGACCACGCCCACACATAAACACGGACATGTTTTTACCTTACGATAACCAAAACATTTCATATCAAATCCTATTATATTATACAAATAATATTAATCATAGCCGAAATTGTTACATTGATTAAATTCCAGCATACTAGCCATAAGTGGGTCCTATAAACAAAATGGTAGCAATGTAATGGAGTTTGGATTTCCATACAAATGACCACGTGAAGAGACTACCTTCCGGCAGTACATCTCTAGAGGAATGTACTGAGGCCTACAGAACATCTGCACCTCTACCAACACAAAACCGGCCTACCTCTTCCTAGATAGTATCGAATATGTCATCACCCAGTCATTACCGACCTATCTGAGGGCCCTCGTCGCATACATCCACAATAATTTAAAACCCAAACATCATAGCGGGAATAAATATATCTAGAAGGGGATGACCATATCCTAAATGCTTGCGAACCACTTAGCCTTGCTGCATCTACCATGTTTCGATCATTTCCGGGTGTGAAGCCTAAGGTAACGATTACCTTTCACATAGCACATCATTTTTGAATGCCACATTGCCATTCCATCATCACACAACTGATTTCTATAAACGTATAACTCTTGAGCTCGTACGTCTCAAGAAAGGGTGTTAAGCTAAGAGAAGATGTCTTCTCCGCCACCAAACAGATGATACGTTCATAGAGATCAATCAATGTAAATAGAAATGCAACATCAAGCATTCGCCCATACAAGTTGTCAAGGAACAAAACAAACCGAAGGCACTTCTCCTACCACATCCTGTCGAGAATCACCCCTAGAATCAGTAGCGATTAGTCCTTATATTGGATATTTCATAACGAAAAGACCACTGCTACTATTTGTATATTGGGAGTTTATCCCCTAATGATCAACAAGCAGTCCTTCATTATGAAAATCTCAAATATCCATGTCTTCCAACACCTGCACATTCGAACGTGTACACATTGGTCTGAAGTGGTTCTCGAATAAATCAGATCCCGGTCTCTCCGGATCAACAACGATAAAAAGGAAAATATTTTGATAGTCGGTTATTTAACTATCAAAGCAAGCAATAATATCTAACACCATAAGTAGTCAATAGGTCCATTTAATTAATATTTTATTAATTAAATCAATCTTCAAATATTTACTCCAAATATTCACTTCAAATTATCTTTAAAAAGATATATCTTCAAAACCATTTCAATCTTTCTATATTGGAAATTTTTTCCATATACTTATATCAATGGTATAAGTATATTCAATAATGCTACCATTTGGAGACATGCCAAATAGGTTTCTATAACCGTACAACTCCAGGTGTGTACGCCTCCAGATGGGTGTAAAGTATAGGAAGCAATGCTCTGTAACGCCCCACTCCTAGACCCTCATCAGCAAAGAGTATTATGGAGGTAATACCGTCTGCTAATGTGGAGAATAGAGTATAATGGAAGCGACCAAGTGTAATCATGCTATAACTATCTACTAAATACGTCGAAGGGTGGTATTTTTTTTTCAAGATCCAGTGGTTCGACATATTTAATAAATACTTATAACGAAACTACAAATGGCTAGTGATCTATCAGAACAAGAATAATAACATAGATGAATAACATCATAGAACAGCATCAGATATCATAACAAAGTCACAGCACAATACATCATCAAGTACATGTCCAAATAAAACGTAATAAGTGGCTACACAACCACCGCTCACACATGTAAGTCAAAAATATGTACATCAGATAGTCTCAATAACAAAGTGACATAAAGACGGACTATATAAAAGAAGCTATCTATCTATAGCGGATATGTCCAAAGCGAAAGCACAAGAGCAAGCTAAGTCCAGCGACCTAACCTGAAACAACTCGGTCTGACCCGAGCATAAAATACTCGGGTCAGGCTAGCTAAACAAATCAATTAGATAAACTGAGAGATAATAATGCGGTAACAGATAATGGTATAATACTTTTCCAAAGAAAAGAGCAATAAATAACCACATTACTAAAATGAACGATAGCATAACCACTACACAAAGTGAACTCTCCCAAAGAGAGGTATAATATCATAATATCAAATAACATTGCGTCGTCTCATCGGCATAGTCAATATGTAACAAAAGTGGTTTACGGAATATAGCTCCTACATAGAAGAAACCCCGAAACTGTGCCCAAAGGCAATAACAAAATAATATGGATCACTATCCATAATCAATGCCACAGCAAAAGAGTAGCTCCACCGAGCAATAATAAATATCTCAAAAATCAATGCAACAAAGCAAGGCAGATAGTGTCCATCGACACTATAACTCCACAGGATATTCGCACTTACATCGTGTGGTTCCATAAAACCATCGCCGAACGGCGCTACTCAAGTGAAGTATAAATCCACAGGAAAATATGCACGTGCTCCGACACTCAGTTGTTGTTGCCAAGTACTGTAAAAGATAGCGTACGCCCTGGAGCAATATGCTAGTAGGCGGTACTCTCATTGGAGTAGATGTCACTCAGACTAACGCCTAAAATCCTGCTCACGCAAGAGAAAGTGTCACACAGGGAGGTGCTACTCAGGCTATGACCACTCAAGGTCCAGTACTGGCTTTCACTCAGGAGATGTGTCACCAACATCCGAAGAGGAACCCGAAAAGAGTTAACGCAATGTCCCATAACCACCGGTTCGCACTGGACGGTTTCCTAACCTTCTATCAATTTCACAACAAAAGCAGTATAAAAGTCTATCTCATCCCTTCGATAAACTAAACCAAAAGGCCAAAACGATCAATCGAAATGGTCGAGGGTTAAGCGGAAAGGAAAACACACGGGTTCATAGGCCGTGTTTTTCCCCAACCGTTTAACTGTCTCTCCACTTCTCTCTAAGTGCAAAAGAGTGTGTGTGTGGAGTTTTATTCTAGAAAATAATTGCGGAAAACGGATTTTTAATTGTTTAAAATCACTTTTAGAAATAGCCTTTGAAATTCTCCTATTATGGAGTAAATAATTTAATAATTAAAAATAATACTAAATAATAGTATCAAAAAGCCATTTGAGTAAAAAATCACTTTAAAACCCGTGCACGAATCTTGAGAACAATCTCGAAGAAATCGATAAAACTCCAGAAAAATTCAGAAAATATTCCAAGTGTTGGAAATCACTCAAAATGTGTTGTGAACCAAAGTTCAATAATTTATTTGGACCTGCAACTTGAATCCAAAAGATTTGAAAATTTGTAGGCATGTGGTCTAACACCCCTGCTCCATAACTCAAAAAGAATCATCCGAATCCGACTAGAAACGAAGACACGGCGACGTCTCAAAGTCGGACCAAAACAGAAAATAAACAATGTTTAAACGTAGTTTCTAGGTGCTATTTTGGCCATAAAAATGAAATATCAAACGCACCCATAATTGAACCAAATTATGTAGAGTTGAGGATCTCGACCTCATCTTTCCAAAGATACCGAAATTGATGAAATCCGACATCGGACCTGCTCGCAGCGAGGTCACAAAGTTGGGTGTTTGCACTGAAATATAACCGCTGTTTAAACACAGTTTATGGGTGCTACTTTGGCCATAAAAATGAAATATCAAACGCACCCAGAATTTAACTAAATTTTGTAGAGTTGAGTATCTCAACCTCATCTTTCCAATGAGACTAAAATCGATGAAATCCGACATCGGACCTGCTCGCAGCGAGGTCACGAAGTTGGCTGTTTGCACTGAAATATAACCACTATTTTTACACAGTTTCTGGGTGCTGCTTCGGCGATACAAACGGAGTATCAAACACACCCAGATCTGAAACAAATTTTGCAGAACTGAAGAACTCGACCTCATCTTTCCAACGAGACCAAAATCGACGAAATCCGACATCGGACCTGCTCGCAGCGAGGTCACGAATTTGGGTGTTTGCACTGAAATATAACCAATGTTTTTACATAGTTTCTGGGTGCTACTTCGGCGATACAAACGGAGTACAAACGCACCCAGATCTGAACCAAATTTTGCAAAGTTGAAGATCTCGACCTCATCTTTTCAACGAGACCGAAATCAAAGAAATCCGACATCGGACCTGCTCGCAGCGAGGTCACGAAGTTGGGTGTTTGCACTGAAATATAACCACTGTTTTTACACAGTTTCTGGGTGCTACTTCGGCGATACAAACGAAGTATCAAACACACCCATATCTGATCCAAATTTTTGCGGAGTTGAAGATCTCGATCTCATCTTTCCAACGAGACCAAAATCGACGAAATCCGACATCGGACCTGCTCGCAGCGAGGTCACAAAGTTGGATGTATGATTGGAATATAGGGTGAACACACTAATACTTAGCCGAATTTAACTAGCAATGTTACCTCTTTCCCAAGCAATAGAATAACCAAACACAAGAGTATGAAATCCTCAAGCAATGAGAATAAGATCAAAGAGCTTCAACAATCAAAATGCATAAAAAACAAGGATTAAAAAATAATTTCAGAAATTAAACAATGGATTAGAGGTGGGTTTTGTGATTGTTATTACCTTCCAATGATTAGATTAAAACCCCTTTGACTTTGATGAAGATTAATGAAGCTTTGCTCTAGGTTTGGAGGTCATTATTTAGTGTTTTGCTCTAGGGTTTAAGTGTTTATGGAATGAGATGTTGGCTAAAATAAATGGGTAGAAGATGGTTTATAGGCTAATGGAAGTGGGTTAGTGGGCCTAATACCCATTAGGACTTGGCATATGTTCTATATTTCAAGTTAGCTAATTTCTCTAAGTACAAACTACACATTATTAACCCATAAAATTTTAAAATATGTTACCAAAATAATTTATCTATAGTTATAAAATTTTACATCACAATATTTGCCAACTTACAATTTAACCCCTAATTAGCCCAAAACACCTTTTAGTCAAAATTGCCCAAAAATCACCGTTTTGCAATTAAATTGTAAATTAAATTCCCAATACAAATATTGCACTATTTTACACATATAAAATTTTGCAATATTATAAATTTCCATTTACCCTAATTAATTTCCATTAAATTCTCCATTTTACACTTAAGCCCAAAAATATTAATTTATTCAAAATAACTAACTTTTGAACAAATTAGCCACATTAAAAAAATTCATTAATAGCTCCAATTAAATTAAAATCCCAATTTTAATTTATTATTTAGTAATCGCAATCACGAATTATTACAGACTCCCTCCCTCCCAAGAAAATTGTGTCCCCACAATTCCCTATCATGGAAGTTATCTATAATATCTAATCCTCAAAATAAATCAAACGAAGGTGAAGTAAAAATACTCACCAGCAACAGATAAAGATAGAAAACCAGGATAAGTAGGCTCGATAAACTCTCTGGTCTCCCAAGTGCAGTACTTAGGATTAGACGACCATTAAATCTTCACGAGCGGGACCTCTTTGTTTCGAAGGCGTCTAACCTTCGAATCAAGCACACGAAGAGGTTGCTGCTCAATAGATAAATCAGGAGAAATCTCTAAATCCGGCGCAACAAGCGGATCAATAACAGAATCAGGGTCGCGAACACATTTGCAAAGTTGAGAAACGTGGAATACGCCAAGCATTCCAGAAAAATGAGCAAGCAGAGCTATGCGATAAGCAACTGGACCGATGCATTCCGTAATAGGAAATGGTCCGACATAGCGAGGAGCCAATTTCCCCGTGGAGCTGAAACGCACAACCCCCTTCATAGGAGATATCCGAATGAATATAAGATCACCAATGGAGAACTCAAGAGGCCTCCTACGGTTGTCCGCGTAGGATTTCTGACGGTTCTGCGCCTCTTTCATTCTCTGACGAATAAGAATAATCTTCTCAGAAGATTCCCGAACCGAATCTGGACCAAGAATAAGCTTCTCGCCATATTCTAACCAACACGAAGGAGAACGACATGGCCTTCCGTAAAGAGCCTCGAAAGGAGCCATGCCAATACTAGACTGAAAGCTATTATTGTAGGAAAACTCCATAAGTGGTAAGTGGTCCTCCTAACTACCTCCAAAATCAAGAATACAACAGCGAAGGAGATCCTCCAAAACACGATTCACCAACAAGTCTGGCCATCAGTCTGAGGGTGATAAGCAGTAGAAAAGTTCAGCTTTGTGCCCAAAGCTGACTGAAGACACTTCCAAAAGTGACTAGTGAAAATCGTGTCATGATCACAAACAATAGAACTGGGAATGCCATGAAGTCGAACGACTTCCTTCACATAGAGCTTGGCCAACTGAGGTGCAGTCCGAGTGGACTTAATTGGAATAAAATGAGCCGATTTAGTCAAGCGATCAACTATGACCCAAATAGAAGTATGGCCCGACCTTGATCGAGGCAGACCGTCAATGAAATCCATAAATATCTGATCCCATTTCCACAATGGAATCTCCAGAGGCTGAAGAAGACCGGAAGGACGCTGATGCTCGGCCTTGATCTGTTGAAAAGTCATGTAATTTCTCACATAACTTGCAACATCTCGCATCAAACCTTCCCAATAATATAAGCGACTCATGTCGGCATACATCTTACTCGAACTGGGATGGATAGTGTACTTAGTGCGATGACAATCATCTAGAATGTCACGCCTAAGCGATAAATCAGAGGGCACAATAATACGGTTCTTCCTGCGAAGACACCGATGGGAATCAATAGAATAATCCAGTGATGCCTCATCACTGGATACCGACTCAAGAAGATGGATGAAATGCAACAAGTCTGGATCCTGTCGTTGAGCATGGGCAATGCGATCCAGTAAACTAGGTCGAGCCTCCAGACTGAATAATAATATCGGTGAATCAGAAGATGGAGCTCGATCCCAAATATCACACATAGATAATGTCTCGAGAATATCTCATTCGGCTATCATCATAGAAATTACAGCCGAATGCTTGCGACTAAGCGCATTTGCCACACGATTACCCTTGCCAGGGGTATACTGAATATCAAGGTCATATGAGGCAAGGAACTCAAGCCACCATTGCTGTCTCATATTGAGATCTTTCTGACTAAAGAGATACTTCAGGGATTTGTGATCGGTGTATAGAATGAAGCGTTCGCCCAGTAAATAATGGCGCCACGCCTTCAAGGCAAAGACAATAACATCCAACTCAAGATCATGAGTTGGATAGCGAATCTCATTCGGACGCAGTTGCCTAGAAGCATAAGCAACCACCCGATCCTTCTGCATGAGCACGACACCGAGCCCTCTACCACAAGCGTCGGTGTAGACAACAAGATCATGGTTTCCCTCGGGAACCACTAGAATAGGAGCATGAGTGAGAAGTTCCTTCAATCGCTGAAAAGAAGCTTCACACTTATTTGACCAGACATAATGAACACCCTTACGAGTCAGGCTCGTAAGCGGAAGAACAACACGTGAGAAATCCTTTACGAACCGACGGTAATAACCCGCCAGTCCTAGGAAGCTGCGAATCTCGTGTACGTTCTCAGGCTACTTCCAGTTCTGAACGGCTTCGATCTTGGCGGGATCGACAGATATGCCTTCAGAAGATACTATGTGGCCTAAGAACTTGACTTGCTCTCCCAAAAGTGGCACTTGGAGAACTTGGCCTTAAGCTGATGCTGACGAAGTGTATCCAAGACAATCCTCAGGTGCTGGGTAAGCTCTGTCTCGGATCTAGAATATATCAGAATGTCGTCGATGAATACCAGAACAAACTTATCGAGATATTCCCGGAATACTCGATTCATAAGATCGACGAAGAACGCTGGAGCGTTCGTTAAACCGAATGGCATGACTAACCACTCGAATGAACCATATCGAGTGCGGAAAGCAGTAAGCGGAACGCTATCATCCGTGACTCGGAGCTGATGAAAACCGGTGGTGAGGTCAAGCTGAGAAAAGACCTTCGCACCGCTCAACTGATCAAACATATCGTCTATCTGTGGCAATGGATAACGATTCCTAATGGTCACCTCATTAAGCTTACGGTAATCGATGCAAAGCCTAAGAGAACCATCGGACTTCTTCACGAAGACCACTGCAGCACCCCATGGCGAACAACTGGACTGAATAAACTGCATCGCCTTGAGCTCTACCAACTGCTTCTTGAGTTCCCCATTCTCTTTCGTAGACATCCTCGTGGGAGGACGACTAACTGGATGAGAGCCTGGAATGAGATCGATGCGGAAATCAATAGCCCGCTTCGGTGGTAGACTCGATACTGCCTCAAAGATATCGGGATAATCCCGAACAACTGGAATACGAGATATAGCACACTCATCATCTCGTGAATTAAGAGAAAATAGAGTAGCTTCGGAAATCTCAACATCCCGAAGAACAAGAGCCAAAGGAGCGGATGAGTCGGGGTGACGAAGAAATAATACCCGCTCCAAACAGATAATCTTGGCATCGTACCGAACCAGCCAATCCATACCCAGAATCATGTCGAAACCCAAAGAAGCCATAACGTGCAGATTCGCAAGGAAACAAAATCCACATAACTCAATATCAACATTCTCACAAAGGAGACTAAGGGTCGTGGATCCACCAATCGGATTCACAATCCTCAGAGAAGAAACCAAATAAGAAACATCCAAAGACATAACATCAACTAGTTCTTTTGATACGAATGAGTGAGAAGCACCCGTATCAAAGAGAACTCTTATAGATCTTCCATGAAATAGAATAGAACCTTTGAGAACGGAAGGATGCGTACCTTGAGGCTGAGCAGAATCTGTAGAAGCCTTGGCAGCATTAAGCTTGCCAGATCTAGGTGGTGCAGTAGGACAAGCAGAGATAAGATGACCCTCCTTCTTGCAATAGCGGCAAGCGAGGGGTCTGGGACACTATCTAACAAAGTGATCTGGAGAACCGCAGTTGAAACACTTCCTCATGGAAGGTGTTCCACTGGTCTGGGACTGAGGCTGAGAGTCATAACTGATCGCTTTCTTCTTCTTAGGAGCAGAAGAAGAACCAGGTTTGCGGAAAGGAAACCTCTTATTGTTGAGGTTCGCGGAAACCTCAACACTATCATCGCTATCCTCTTCCTTCTTGACTGCTTCGAGGTGAAGTGTCGAGTCAACAAGCTCTTCGAAGGAGAGCTTGAGCTGTAACATAAAAGACTTCTTAAGATATTTCTTAAAACCTTCCACAAATTTCAGATTCTTCTTGTAGGGTGTGCTGATGAACTCGAGGTCGTACATGGAAAGGGCCTCGAAAGAAGAAACATAGTCTAAATCAGTAGACTTCCTTTGCTTGAGATCAATGAAGCGGCGAGTAAGAGAAATCTTCTTGGACACTGGAACGAACTTGAGCTCGAAACGCTCACGGAACTGAGCCTAAGAAAGTATGGTCTCATCGACCTCGGTAATAGGAAGCTCGTACAAATCCAAGGCACGACTTTGAAGACTAGAAGCAACAAGAACAAGGCCATGGTCAGAAATGCTCATGCGAGTAAAGGTGCGCTCGCATACACGGATCCATGACTGGACCTCAAGAACTTTCTCGGAGCCACTGAATGGCTTGCCACTGAGATGAGTGAAATCGCTGCAGAGACGTGCAAAAGCTGACTTGCACGGAGCATCAGAGACTAGAGTAGAAGTCTGGGAGTGAGAATTCCGAACCAGCTCCATGATCTGATCGGTAGTCATGAATATGCCCTCCGATTGTGGGTTACTGGATTGCCCTACAGCACCGGAGCGACGAGTGTTCCTCCCTCTTCCAAACATACTGAAAGTAAGAGAAAAAATGAGTTAAGCACGATTCAAAGATAGATAACTCATTAAGGAATATTACGGAATATAAACGCATTCCTGAACATATTCCTAACTTATCTATCCAGAGGCACAAGGAAGGGATTCGTAATATTTGAATCATACTAGGATATATTGTACTAAGTATATATGTTCTGTGTTTATTATGCTTAGTCTTGAACCTTGCTCTGATACCAAACTGTAACGCCCCACTCCTAGACCCTCATCAGCAAAGAGTATTATGGAGGTAATACCGTCTGCTAATGCGGAGAATAGAGTATAATGGAAGCGACCAAGTGTAATCATGCTATAACTATCTACTAAATACGTCGAAGGGTGGTATCTATTTTTTTTTCAAGATCCAGTGGTTCGACATATTTAATAAATACTTATAACGAAACTACAAATGGCTAGTGATCTATCAGAACAAGCATAATAACATGGATGAATAACATCACAGAACAGCATCAAATATCATAACAAAGTCACAGCACAATACATCATCAAGTACATGTCCAAATAAAATGTAATAAGTGGCTACACAACCACCGCTCACACATGTGAGTCAAAAATATGTACATCAGATACTCTCAATAACAAAGTGACATAAAGACGGACTATATAAAAGAAGCTATATATCTATAGTGGATATGTCCAAAGCGGAAGCAAAAGAGCAAGCTAAGTCCAGCGACCAAACCTGAAACAACTCGGTCTGACCCGAGCATAAAATACTCGGGTCAGGCTAGCTAAACAAATCAATTAGATAAACTGAGAGATAATAATGCAGTAACAGATAATGGTATAATACTTTTCCAAAGAAAAGAGCAATAAATAACCACATTACTAAAATGAACGATAGCATAACCACTACACAAAGTGAACTCTCCCAAAGAGAGGTATAATATCATAATATCAAATAACATTGCGTCATCTCATCGGCATAGTCAATATGTAACAAAAGTGGTTTACGGAATATAGCTCCTACATAGAAGAAACCCCGAAACTGTGCCCAAAGGCAATAACAAAATAATATGGATCACTATCCATAATCAATGCCACAGCAAAAGAGTAGCTCCACCGAGCAATAATAAATATCTCAAAAATCAATGCAACAAAGCAAGGCAGATAGTGTCCATCGACACTATAACTCCACAGGATATTCGCACTTACATCGTGTGGTTCCATAAAACCATCGCCGAACGGCGCTACTCAAGTGAAGTATAAATCCACAGGAAAATATGCACGTGCTCCGACACTCAGTTGTTGTTGCCAAGTACTTTAAAAGATAGCGTACGCCCTGGAGCGATATGCTAGTAGGCGGTACTCCCATTGGAGTAGATGTCACTCAGACTAACGCCTAAAATCATGCTCACGCAAGAGCAAGTGTCACACAGGGAGGTGCCACTCAGGCTATGACCACTCAAGGTCCAGTACTGGCTTTCACTCAGGAGATGTGTCACCAACATCCGGAGAGGAACCCGAAAAGAGTTAACGCAATGTCCCATAACCACCGGTTCGCACTGAATGGTTTCCTAACCTTCTATCAATTTCACAACAAAAGCAATATAAAAGTCTATCTCATCTCATCGATAAACTAAGCCAAAAGGCCAAAATGATCAATCGAAATGGTCGGGGGTTAAGCGGAATGGAAAACGCACGGGTTCATAGGCCGTGTTTTTCCCCAACTGTTTATCATCTCTCCACTTCTCTCGAAGTGAAAAAGAGTGTGTGTGGAGTTTTATTCTAGAAAATAATTGCAGAAAATGGATTTTTAATTGTTTAAAATCACTTTTAGAAATAGCCTTTGAAATTCTCCTACTATGGAGTAAATAATTTAATAATTACAAATAATACTAAATAATAGTATCAAAAAGCCATTTGAGTAAAACAAACCACTTTAAAACCCTTTATAAAACCCATGCACGAATCTTGAGAACAATCTCGAAGAAATCGATAAAACTCCAGAAAAATTCAGAAAATATTTGAAGTTTTGGAAATCACTCAAAATGTGCTGTGAACCAAAGTTCAATAATTTATTTGGATCCACAACTTGAATCCAAAAGGTCTGAAAATTTGCAGGCATGTATTCTAACACCCCTGCTCCATAACGCAGAAAGAATCGTCCGAATCCGACTAGAAACGAAGTCACGACGACGTCTCAAAGTCGGACCAAAACAGAAAATAAACACTATTTAAACACAGTTTCTGGGTGCTACTTTGGCCATAAAAATGAAATATCAAATGCACCCAGAATTGAACCAAATTTTGCAGAGAGGAGGATCTCGACCTCATCTTTCCAACGAGACAGAAATCTATGAAATCCGACATCAGACCTGCTCGCAGCGAGGTCACGAAGTTGGGTGTTTGCACTGAAATATAACCACTGTTTTTACACAGTTTCTGAGTGCTACTTCGGCGATACAAACGGAGTATCAAACACACCCAGCTATGAACCAAATTTTGCAGAGTTGAATATCTCGACCTCATCTTTCCAACGAGACCAAAATCGACGAAATCCGACGTCGGATCTGCTCGCAGCGAGGTCACGAAGCTGGGTGTTTGCACTGAAATATAACCACTGTTTTTACACAGTTTCTGGGTGCTACTTCGGCGATACAAACGGAGTATCAAACTCATCCAGATCTGAACCAAATTGTTCAGAGCTGAAGATCTCAACCTCATATTTCCAACAAGAGCAAAATCGATGAAATCCGACATTGGACCTGCTCGCAGCGAGGTCACGAAGTTGGGTGTTTGCACTGAAATATAACCACTGTTTTTACACAGTTTATGGGTGCTACTTCGGCGATACAAATGGAGTATCAAACGCATCCAGATCTGAACCAAATTTTTTAGAGTTAAGATCTCGATCTTATATTTCCAACGAGACCGGAATTGATGAAATCCGACATCGGACCTGCTCCCAGCGAGGTCATGAAGTTGGGTGTTTGCACTGAAATATAACCACTGTTTTTACACAGTTTCTAGGTGCTACTTCGGCGATACAAACGGAGTATCAAACGCATCCAGATCTGAACCAAATTCTGCAAAGTTGAAGATCTCGATCTCATCTTTCCAACGAGACCAAAATCGTCGAAATCCGACATCGGACCTGCTCGCAGCGAGGTCGCCAAGTTGGATGTATGACTGGAATATAGGGTGAACACACTAATACTTAGCCGAATTTAACTAGGAATGTTACCTCTTTCCCAAGCAATAAAATAACCAAACACAAGAGTATGAAATCCCCAAGCAATGAGAAGAAGATCAAAGAGCTTCAACAATCAAAATGCACAAAAAAACAAGGATTACAAAATAATTTCAGAAATTAAACAATGGATTAGAGGTGGGTTTTGTGATTGCTATTACCTTCCAATAATTAGATTAAAACCTTTTGATTTTATGAAGATTAATGAAGCTTTGCTCTAGGTTTGGAGGCCATTATTTAGTGTTTTGCTCTAGGGTTTAAGTGTTTATGGAATGAGATGTTGGCTGAAATAAATGGGTAGAAGATGGTTTATAGGCTAATGGAAGTGGGTTAGTGGGCCTAATACCCATTAGGACTTGGAATATGTTCTATATTTCAAGTTAGCTAATTTCTCTAAATACAAACTACACATTATTAACCCATAAAATTTTAAAATATGTTACCAAAATAATTTAGCTATATTTATAAAATTTTACATCACAATATTTGCCAACTTACAATTTAACCCCTAATTATCCCAGAACACCTTTTAGTCAAAATTGCCCAAAAATCACTGTTTTGCAATTAAATTGTAAATTAAATTCCCAATTCAAATATTGCACTATTTTACACATATAAAATTTTGAAATATTATAAATTTCCATTTACCCTAATTAATTTCCATTAAATTCTCCATTTTACACTTAAGCCCAAAAATATTAATTTATTCAAAATAACTAACTTTTGAACAAATTAGCCACATTAAAAAAATTCATTAATAGCTCCAATTAAATTAAAATCCCAATTTTAATTTATTATTTGGTAATCGCAATCACGGGTTGTTACATGCTCCTACACTACCAAGCCTTTAGTACAATCATAAGAACCGATTCGTGTATTTCACGATGGAAGGTCAAAACTGCATTTATTTGGGTCAAAACGAATTTTGCGTAAATCATCGTTATGACAACCCAAAAAAATTAGTATAGGAGTTTGGTAAATTATATATATATATAATCCCATATACTATATAAAATATTTCTTTTCAGAAAATCATTTACTATAACAAAAGTGTTATAGTCCATGCTTTTCTTACTTCCGAAAAACGTCTATTAGGACAAAAAATGTTGAAATCTATGTTTCCGATACTTATTACGTTTTAAAAAAAATTCAAAGCTATTTAAATTCCATTTGGAATTATTACTTCCAAAATATAAATTTACTTTTAAAACCATTAACTCCATCAAAATACTACTTTCAAACATTCCTTTAAATAAAATCCATGTTTAACACGATTAACTCCATATCTAAGTTTCAACATAAATCATTTCTATATTTATAAAACTATTTATATAAATCTCCTTTCGATTTTATAAAACTTCTATTTTATAAATTCCTTTATTTACAAAATTCTATTTATAAATCATTCTTTTATAAACCTAAGTTTACTATCAATATCCATTTATAAATCCATTTCTTTATAACCAAATTTATTTATAAAATCCATCTATAAAATATTTATAAATTCCAATTATAAATCTGTTTCTTTATTTATAAAATATCACTTCTATAAAAAAAATTATAAACTTATTCAAAAATCTCTATTCAAAGTATTTCTCAAAACTATACTTTTATAACATCAAAAACCATAACTTTTTATTTATTTAAAAATAAATTCATTCATTTTAATAATTTAAAAATTATTAAAATAAATATACTTCCAAAATTACTTCAAAATCCTTTTTAAATCAAAATCACTATTTTATAGTATTACAAAATACCATAAATAAGGCTCGGTGCTACCTTAGCACTAAATAAGCAAAAACAATCCATGTCATCAAATACAGCATCCATCGCATCTTATATCAAAATGTATGAAATAAAATCAAAAGTATGAGGAATCCTATTGGATCCCTCCAACCTGTCGCCCTGCATCACAAACAGAATAGAATCATAATATATAAATCAACCGCTAGGAGGCGGAATTCGTACACAAAGGGTCATCCGCCCTTACACGGGAACTTAATAGGGTCTCATCTGCTCCAATAGGCGGGAATATATCTGAACCAATTAATAAATATAGTATATTATCCAACAAGCAACAAACATCATAAATAAAATTATTCTCACTTATATAAAAATATAAGCAGGCCAGAGAGGTGGGTTTACTCACAAAAATTCCAAAAATCGCCTAAGCACTCCGGTTTGAATTAAAATTGAACGGTCGTTCAATTTAAATCAAAACTCCTACTAGCTCCGAATTCATCCAATCCAGCTCCATAGCGTAATACTCGCTGATACGAACACCGCTCAACTTGTCGCGCTCAAAACTGACCTCGTATGCGAAAGTTACGAATTTATGAACATTCAAGATAATTAAAATTAATTATCTTAATAAAATTAAACTTCAAACGTTAACCTACTCTTCTATCTTCCCTCTTACTCACGCATTTTAAAAGGCAATGCACGATTTTTGTTTTTTTTATTTCACGAACGCATAACCCACCACCCACGACGCCGACCTGCTACCGCATCGCCCTGCCACCGCCGCGCTCCAGCCCCGCACACAAGCGTGCGCCAGCCAACGTGCGTGCGTACGCATGTAAATCTCGACTCAAACCCATGTTGTTGTGCTCGTTTGGACAAGCTTCGCTGCCACCATGAGCCACTTCGCCTCGAACTAACCTGCAGATCGCTTCGCATCATTGCTCTCTACGTTTTGTTAGTTGACGACGTTGGCTGATTCGGCCTCTAAAATCTCCGATTGTTATCGGCCGTTGGATGGTTATATTTTAATGGTGGCTGAAATCTATTTTAGGGTTAGGGTTTGCCAATGAAAGAGATGGATGGCCTTTATATAGAAAATTTTCGTGGCACTATTCGTCCTTTAAAATTCCGAACTCCAAACGAAGCATGCCGCCTGGCGTTTATATGTTACACCCATAATCCGAACACAATGGAATATATATCGATAGCCAATTCCATCATATTCAGAAGTTAACTTTTCAAAATCAATTTATTTTAATCTAAATTCCTTTAAATTAATTTCTACGAATTTCAAACTCACACGACCAAATGGTACGTGCAATCGCCACGAAATTAGACAGCATATAATAATTCACTATTACCTATGCAATGAAACTGGTTTCATCGAAACCCAAGACAGTGCCCCAAAAAGTTATTTTTACACGTTAATTAAAAACGAGTTATTTCCAAAATTAGTTTAATCACTTTTATTCAAATTTAAATGTTTACTATCTTCACTCTTATTGGAATAGAATTTAAATCAACTTTAGAAATCATTTTCATTCATATTAAATTCAAGATTCAATTATTTAAACAATTTTAAATATTAAATTTAACAATTTAATTATCATTTAAATTGCTATATTTGAAATATAAGTTATGTAACTTATAAAGTTAACTTTTCAATATTTAAAATCAACTAAATATTCCAAATTCGAATGACTGAAATTCTGGGTCATTACGCTCTCCCCTCCTTAAAAGTATTTTGTCCCTGAAATTACCAAGTAAGAAAAATTCCACAAAACCCATTAACTTTTCAAAAACAATTGGTGGAAACTTTGTTATAAAAACTTTTTCTAAGTCTTCAAATTCATTCATAACTAATACTATTCCAAAAATAAACAATATCATTTCAAGTTATAAAACCAAAATCTAAATTTTTAGTTATAAAAATTTTCTCAAAATTCTCAAAAAAATTCAAACGCCTTAAATTTTCGAAAAATTTCGCTAGCGGCCCCTTTGCGCGGTTCAATCGTAAAAAATATAATCACAAATATACATCTCATCTTCGAAGATGAGGCATCTCATAGAGAAAAAATATAAAAGTACAATATGTAATCCGAGATGTGTACCTTTTATTATATTAGCAAGCATATACGATCAATATAATGCGAAAGCGAGCTCCAAATGCGAAGCATACGCCATCCCTACCAACTAATCTCTCAATAACCATCGAGAACATGTATAGGAAAAGTAATATCAATATATAACACATACTAATACAATATCTATATCCAAATATAGCAAATGCAACAAATGCAATAAGAGAAACCATCAAATAATTAATATCCATCCAACTAATTCATAACCATATCAATATGCATTTTCTAATATCAACATTTAATTTATTAAACCTCGTACGATGTACATATATCATTCATACGCAAAACTGTACTTGATCGCTCGATCACACAATTTCACTTTCGAACTAGTATCGTTCACACGACCACTGTAGTGCGGACCCCCGGTTCCTTGATTAGAAATCGTCATTGTCCTTGCATAGCCATATACTATGATAGAGAATATCAGAAACAATTAAAAATCCATATCCAGTGTTCGCCGTCAAGAAATTGAGTGAAAAATCCTAACTCGGATCGGTGTAAATCACCTCGAAATCTTATACTCGAATCTGGATCAAATAGTTATGCAAATAAATGATATACGTACAACTTACGTATTTATTTCAATTGATTTCTTATTTCATCCCATTATTTTTATTTACATTCAATTCTTTTTACATTCATTTGATCTGCATTCAATTTAAATCAAATTTAATTATTCATGTTAATTTCACTTACATTCAATTTATTAACATTCACTTATTGATGTTCACTTTAAATTCAATTTATGTTTAACAACATTTCATTCGATATTCAATTTACTTAGTATATTTTCTTTAATACTAACAACACTTAACAACGATTCCATAGAATTATTTACTTAAGTTTATTATAAAAATTCTTATACAACACTACTCATGTTAATTATTACATCGCAACTTAAGTTCATATTCATTTCTATCAAACAACATTCTAAAACATATTAAATTCATTTTACAACTGAAATTGAATTGCATTTTATAACATAAGTTCGTCTTCATTTCAAATCAAATTCTATTTCATTTAACTCAGTTCATCCCACTTCACTTAACTTAAGTTAAATTTCATTTCATAATTCAAATTCAGATTTAGATTTTGTTTCTTCTTAACATTCTTATCCGACAAATTAAAATTTTGTTTTTATCTTAATATTCTTGAAATCTATAAGTTATACAACCTTATTTACTTAAAATTTCATGAAATTTATTTGACTTAAGTTTATTCACATAATATATTTACAATTCAGGGTTATAAATTACTTTACAACTTAAGTGTATGTTCCTTTCATTATTTTATCTAATTCAAAATTCAATTCACTTTCATTTAACCTTTCTTAAGCTAAACTTCATTTCATTAACTAAATTTATTTAACTTTAGTTAAGTTAAATATTTTATATCATATCTCAATTCCAAATTTCCTTTTGTTAGCTTAAAATGTTCAACCATTTTAAAATATGGTCTTACATTCCTATGCAAATTCATAAGTTGTAAATTTATTTCTTTTAAATTCTTTTATTTATAAATTACATTTATAAATTTAAACTTATATAATTCACTTATTTCACCTTGGTTATATAAAACCATCTCTTATTTGTTTATCTTCGTTTCTATTATAATAATAAAAATGTTTATTAGAACACAAACAACAACAAACAACAAATAATAAGTGATAATAATCAAATATTACCATTCACTAACAACCAAACAAACCATATATAACTATAATAACTTTTGAAAAATTATTCTTTTATATATATAAAATAATTTAGGTAAAATTATTTCATTTACCCACTTTAAAACAATATGGTGTCGGTTTGCCTTGTTTAAGCATTTAGAAACCCCTGTCAATAACAAAGCGTCCCACACATCGACTAGAATTCATAACCCACTTCAACAGATAAATTAACACAATATAAAACATTTTTATAATCACTAACAAATATGCTCTCATATATATAATACACTCAACTCATTCTAGGGTATTACTAACCCTATCTATAATGAGTACCCAACCAAAGCCTATGTGTTCATAAAATCTTAAGCTCTGATACCAAATGTAACGGCTTGGGATTTTCAACCCTCGAAAATCGACATTAATACGTCCACTGTATTGCGTGCTGAGCAATCTAATGACAAAAAACCGATCGTTATGGGGAAAAGAAGAAGAAAGAAGATAGAAGAAGAGAAAGAAACTAAAACAATCACAGAATCTCACAATTGCGGTCAATGATCTTTACAAGATAGAAACTTTAATATACATATTTCACTAATCATTAGCCAGGAAAGTTAAAATAACATGTCCTTACAAATGCTGATAATTTAAACAATAATGCAGCAGAAAATAAACATATAAGTGAATATGACCAGAAGGCCTCCAGCTCGTCTGCTGAAGCTCCAAAGCATCCAAACCAAAATTTGTAAATATGCTCGGTTTGACCCGAGTATTGAAAGAAAAGAACGCCCGGATCAATCTAGTAAACCAGCGTGAGAAAACACATCTCAACTGAATTATAAAGTTATAAAAACCTTCCTTTATCAAAACAAATGTATCTCGTAAGACCATGCCCACACATAAACACGGACGGGTTTTTACCTTACGATAACCAAAACATTTCATATCAAATCCTGTTATATTATACTAGTGTCTACTATACAAATAATATTAATCATAGCTGAAATTGTTACATTGATTAAATTCCAGCATACTAGCCACAAAGTGGGTTCTACAAACAAAATGGCAGGCACGTAGTGGAGTTTGCAATTCCATACAAATGACCAAGTGAAGGGACTACCTTCCGGCAGTACATCTCTAGAGGAATGTACTGAGGCCTACAGAACATCTACACCTCTACCAACACAAGACCGACCTACCTTTTCCTAGATAGTACCGAATAATTCATCACCCCGGTCGTTACTGACCTATTCGAAGGCCCACGCCGCATAAATCCACAATAATTTAAAACCCGAACATCATTGTGGGATCAATTATATCTAGAATGGGATGATCATATCCTAATGGCTGTGAACCACATAGCCTTCCTGCATATACCCTGTTTCGGTCATTTTCGGGTCTGAGGCATGAGGTAACGATTACCTTTCACATAGCACATCATCTTTGAATGCCATATTGCCATTACATCATCACACAACCGATTTCTGCAAACGTATAACTCCTGAGCTCGTTCATTTCAGGAAAGAGTGTTAAGCTAAGAAAAGTTGCCTTCTCCACTACCAAACAGATAGTACATTCATAGATATCAATCGATGTAATTAGAAATGCAACGTCAAACATTCGTCCATACAAGTTCTTCGGGAACAGAACAAACCATAGGCACTTTTCCTACCACATCCTGTCGTGAATCACCCCTAGAATCAGTAGCAATTAGTCCTTGCATTGGATATTTCATAACGAAAAGACCATTTCTACTATATTTATATTGGGAGTTTATCCCCAAATGATCAACAAGCAGTCCTTCATTATGAAAATCCCAAATATCCATGTCTTCCAACACCTGCACATTCGAACGTATATACGTTGGTCCGAAGTGGTTTTTGGATAAATTCGATCCTGGTCTCTCTGGATCAACGAAGATAAAAAGGCCAATATTTTTATAGTCGGTTATTTAACTATCAAAGCAAGCAATGATATCTAGCACCATAAGCAATCACTGGGTCCATTTAATTAATCCTTTATTGATTAAATCAATCTCCAAATATTTACTCCAAATATTTACTTCAAACTACCTTAAAAAGATATATCTTCAAAACAATATCAATCTTTCTATATTCGAAAACATTTCCATATACTTATATCTATGATATAAGTGTATTCAATAACACAACCATTTGAAGACACGCCAAATAGATTTCTATAAACGTACAACTCCAGAGTTCGTACGCCTTCGTGTGGGTGTTAAGTATAGGAAGCAATAATCCTACACCACCAAGCCTTTAGTACGATCATAAGAACCGATTCGTTTATTTCACGGTGGAAGGTCAAAACATCATTTATTTAGGTCAAAATGAATGTTGCGTAAAACATCGTTACGACAATCCAAAAACATTAGTACATGTGTAATGACCCAGAATTTGACCACTTTAAAATATACTATTTAAAGTGATTTTAAATATAAAATAGGTAAGGTTTTATGATTTAAACAAAATTAGATAGGATTTGGAAAGAGAAGTATACACAAATATAGTAACATTTGCCTATATCGACAAAAGTGATAAAATGCTGATTTTAGAAAAGTATGTTTCAATGGTTAAATAAATTATTTTAATTTATTTATGAGTGTTTATATTTTTAAATAGCAATATAAAAATTTATTTTTAAATTTGGTTTACATAAATAAATAGTTTAACTAAAACGTCAAAATGTGAACGTAAAACATTTTGTCGAAAATCAACGTTTTATCGATTAAAAGTTGTCGCAACGTTGTCGCACCATTATTTTCTTAGATAGGAACATATATTAAAATAGTATAAGTATTAATCAATTCACTAATCAAGTTTAAATTTACTAAACACACTTAGAAAATTCTAGAATATAATTAACAAAAAGCAAGCACAAAAAGACAAATATGTCATTTCAAAGCAAAAGGTAAACATCAAATCAAACCAAACATAATTATTATATTCTTTACTTAATACTTAAGTGAAAATGACATAAAGTAATAATTTGAAATGTGATGTTAAGTGTTGAAAAAATAAGGTTGCTTAAAAAGTAAGTAAATAGTATTTTGGTCTTTTTACAAAATATTATTTTAATCCATTTTTCTATAAATAAGCATCCACTTTCTCACTTTTTTCACTTCTTCTTCTTCTTTTTTTCAAGCTTTTCTCCACTTCTCTAATGGCTTCTTCTCTTCTCTTTTCCTTACTAAATTTTTCAAAACCATATCAAACAAAGTCAAAACACCATCAAACTTTGCCAAAGACCTTAGAGTATCACCGAAACATGGTTTAGCATCTAAAAAGTGAAGAAATGATGGAGGAAGGGGAGGATCAAGATGTGGCCGAACCTATGGAGGAGGAGAAGCAAGTTCAAGGAGCTTCGGAACGAGAAAACGAGAAGGAGGTGATGGCCGAGCACTAGAAAGTGAGATGAAGTTGTTTACGTGATGGTTTGGTGTAGTTAAGAGGATGTAGTGAAGCGTTGTTGCATATGAATGTTGGTAGGAAGAATTGGTTAAGTTAAAGGTGAGTACTCAATTTAAAGTTAAATCATCCTTATAACTATTTTAATATGTCCATTAAAACCCTTGAATAATTTGTTTGAATGTTTGATAACTTGGATGTGAAATTGGATAATTATATGATTGTTTATGTGGTTGATAACTTGTTTATAGATGATAAGAGAAATGGTTAGTAAGCATAGTTAATTAAATAAGAATTTAAATCCATACAAATGTGTGTATAGAAATTATTTAGCCTCTTAATGGTTTTAAATAATCTAAAAATATTAGAAATGATATTATAATATGAAATGAAATGGAATATGAGTTTGAAATATAAAAATATTGTTTTAAATGAGTTAAAATGATTTAGAAATGTTTTATAAACATTTAAAAGTGTTTTCAAAAAGTTTGAAAAGAAATTGAAAAACAAGTCAAAGCTAGGCACGTCGTGTAACGGTAGTTCGCGATTCGCGCCATAAAAGTTAAATGAGTGTACAAAATGGAATATAGCTTGGAATTCTTCAAGATAAGAATTTTCCAGACTATTATATCCATAGTTTTCCAACAAAGAAGGAAAATCAAGATTTCATTAAGTAGATTTTAAAATATGTCCAAAACAATTTTCTAAAAACATCGTGGTTTTGCAGTTCGGAATCTAAAAAGGGATTTCTTTAAAAATGATATTTTTTAAATGATTAAAAATATGAAATAAATTTGATAAATCAATTAAAATGGTTTAAAGGAGATTTGGAACGGAAAATATGAATTTTAAAATATTAAAAAGTTGTTTAAATCAAATAAGCTTATATAGCACTTTCCGCGGCACTTTTATGCTGGGAATTCTATAACCTTTTGAATATGATTTGGAAGTTTTAATAAGAGTTTGAATAAATGGTTATGACGAATTGTTTATACCACTTAAACAAAAAAGTGAAGAATATTGAATGTAATAACAAACTGAGTATGCGGAAACGACTAGTACATTTGTCCCTCCTGTGAGATCTGGGAAGATAAAACAAGGTGTTTAACTAAGTTTAGGGATGGAGCAACCAGTGCCCTGAACTTACCTGGCCTATGTTTTCTATTCTTAGGCAAGGGGTGGAACAGATCGAAAGGAAAGCCCGGATGCCCTAAAAGATCATATTTAAGTTTAACAAGATAAAAGAAAAGAAATAAATTCCTGCAATGTTAATTAACCACTTAACGCCTTTTCTTCGATGATTGGTACGAAGGAACCGAGATCGGATTTGGGTGATTCCTATCCGAAGAACTGGGATCGGATTTAGGTGATTCCTATGCAAAAAACCCTTCAAACTAATTTTCGAAATAAAACATATTGAAGACAATGGTATTGATGAGAAAGATCTTCATGATGTTGGATTACTTGCCATTAGTCCCTTGAGGTGAAATTTACCATATCTAAAGGGGCAGTAGTGTTCTATTATGAAAATCTTCGATTTGCAAGAATATGATTTGAAGTTAAGAAAGAAATGTTTGATTAAGATTTAATGAATGATTTGGGAATATTTCCCCTAAGTTAAAAGTTATAACTTGAATATATGAAATCTTTGTTTAAGATTAAAAGAATGATTTGGAAAAGTTTTCCTAAGTAAAAGAGAAAATGATTTGGAATTATTCCAGGATTTAAGAAAGGTTTAGATAAACCAAATGATTTGATAAACGAGGCTTAATGATTCCATATACACTTGAAAAGAAAATGGAATAACTTGTAAAGAATATATCTAAGAAAGATATTTTATAAAAGATGAAGTAATTGATTGATGATTGGTATCCACGTATGAACTTAACATCTTTTAAGCGATAATTGGCTTCGAAGGAACCAGGATCGGATTTGGGTAATGCCTATCCGAAAACCACTTCGAACCAATGTATATGTTTGAAAGTTAAGACATGTTGAAGATGATGATTATTAAAGACCGTGGATCTTCATAGCATGAGGACTGCTTGTTGACATGCTCTGGGTCGCTCCCATTATAGGGTTATTTATAGCAGTGGTCTCCTCGTTGTGGAGATTTTTTCGGATTGCAAGGGCTTCTCGCCTAGTAATGGCTAAGGAAAGTGCCTTCGGTTTCGTTCAGTCCCAGAACGAACTTCTATGGGCGAATGTCTGACATTGCATTTCTGAGACACAGTGTTTGACTTTTACAAATATACATCTGCTTGGTGGCGGAGAAGGCAACTTCTCTTAGCTTAACGCCCTTCTCTGAGACATACGAGCTCAGAGGTTGTATGCTTGTGGGAGTCAAATAGTGATCAAACGAATGGCAGTGTGGCATTCAAAGTGGAACCTATTATGATCAAAGCGTGGTTTTGTATGAAAAGCGTGGTTTTGTATAAAAAGCGTGGCTTTGAAGAAATTGAGCGTAGCCTCACTAGCCTCACATCCCGGAAGATGTTATGGGATACAATGTGGTCTAATAGACACAAAATTCGAAATAAGTGAGTATGTATTATGGTGTCCAATATGTTGGGCCCTTTGGGGATACCTCCCTCAAGGCATTTATTGCCCCGTTTTGATAAAGTGGTTAGCTTGAGAAAAGCGGGGAACTACCGGTTATCAGTGGTAGTATAGCAAGTATAGTTCCAAGTGACTAGTTTGAGAAAAGCGATTAAGGCACCGTGGGAACTATGTTTGTTACGCGTGGATCGGAGAAAAGGTCACTAGTTCCCTATCATGTTGGAAATCCAATCCCAATACAAGATTTACGATTTTGATTGTATTCCCAAAATAGTTGTAATGACTTGCAAACATTTCAACTACCCCTTTCTGGTATCATATATTACGTTCGGTATATTCCGTTGACCTAGTCCGGATATATTACCTTAGACTTAGTCCAGATATTGATACCTTATTTGAATAAGTTTATTTGAAAAGTGTTTTCCAAAAGGAATGTCCTTGAAGATAGTATCAAATTATTTTGGTAATAAAAGTATTTTGGTTATCACAAGGTAAAAACCCATCCATGTTTATGTGTGGGCGTGGTCTTATGAGATACCCTTCTTTTCAAAGGTTTTGATAACATAGTCATTTTAAATTTCGAGTATCTCACGCTGGTTTATCAAGCCTGATCCGGGTATTTTTAATACTCAGGTCAGATCCGAGTAGTTTCAGGTTTAGTTGAAGACGGTTGGAGTTTCTAGAGGAGAGCTGGAGATATTCATCATCGTATGGACGTATTCTATTATCCGCTACATCTATTTCATTTGTTTTGTTGTTTGTCGGCATTTATAAGGGCAGGTGTTATAACTGTCCAGGCTGAATCTAGGTTAGACTCTGATATTTTATTTTAAAAATTTCCGCTGTAAAGATTATTGTTGAAATAATATATGTTATTCCATTCATGTGAGATTCTGTTCTACCTTTATTTTCATTCTACCCTTAATGATCCGCTTATTCGTGCAATTTGAGATGGACATGTGTGGTTTATTGTCGATTCAAAGGGTACGGAGAAAGGGGTCGTTACAATAGGGATTTGATTAATTATACATATACTTCCAAAATTACTTCAAAATCCTTTTTAAATCAAAATCACTATTTTATAGTATTACAAAATACCAGAAGTATGGCTCAGTGCTACCCTAGCACTAAATAAGCAAAAACAATCCATGTCATCAAATACAGCATCCATCACATCTTATATCAAAATGTATGAAAAATAAAGTCAAAAGTATGAGGAATCCTATTGGATCCCTCCAACCTATCGCCCTGCATCATAAACAGCATATAATCATAAAATATAAATCAACTGCTAGGAGGCGGAAATCGTACACAAAGGGTCATCCGCCCTTACATGGGAATTTAATAGGGTCTCATATGCTCCAATAGGCGGGAATTTATCTAAGCCAATTAATAAATATAGTATATTATCCAAACAAGCAACAAACATCGTAAATAAAATTATTCCCACTTATATAAAAATATAAGCAGACCAGAGAGGTGAGTTAACTCACAAAAATTCCAAAAATCGCCTAAGCACTCCGATTTGAATTAAAATTGAACAGTCGTTCAATTTAAATCAAAACTCCTACTAGCTCTGAATTCGTCCAATCCAGCTCCATAGCATAGTACTCGCGGATATGAACACAACTCAATTTGTCGCTCTCAAAACTGACCTCGTACGAGAAAGTTATGAATTTATGAACATTCAAGATAATTAAAATTAATTATCTTAATAAAATTAAACTTCAAACTTTAATCTACTCTTCTATCTTCCCTCTCACTCATGCATTTTACCAAGCAACGCGCGATTTTTGTTTTTTTATTTCATGAACGCGCAACCCACCACCCACGACGCCGACCTACCACCGCGTTGCCTGCCACCGCCGCGCTCTAGCCCCCCACGCAAGCATGCGCCAGCCAACGCATGCGCGTGGCGTGAAAATCAAGACCGCGAACCCATTTTGTTGCACTCGTTTGGACGAGCTTCGACGCCACCTCGAACCACTTTGCCTCGATCCAACCGGTAGATAGCTTCGCATAGTCGCCCTCTATGTTTGGTTAGTTGACAACGTTGGCTAATTCGGCCTCTAGAGGCTTCGATCATTATCGGCCGTTGGATTGTTATATTTAATGGTGGATGAAATCTATTTTAGGGTTAGGGTTTGCCAATGAAAGGAATGGATGGCCTTTATATAGAAAATTTTTGTGGCACTATTCGTCCTTTAAAATTCGAATTCCAAACGAAGCATGCCGCTTAACGTTTATATGTTATACCCCTATTCCGAACACAATGGAACATATATCGGTAACCAATTCCATCATATTCAGAAGTTAACTTTTCAAAATCAATTTGTTTAATCCAAATTTCTTTAAATTAATTTTTACGCATTTCGAACTCGCACGACCAAACGATATGTGCAATCGCCATGAAATTAAACAGCATATAATAATTCACTATTACGGATCCAATGAAACTGGTTTCATCAAAATCCAAGATAGTGCCCCAAAAATTTATTTTTACAAGTTAATTAAAATTAGTTGTTTCCAAAATCATTTTAATCACTTTTATTGAAATTTAAAAGTTTACTATCTTCCTTCTTATTCAAATAGAATTTAATCAACTTTAGAAATCATTTCCGTTCATATTAAATTCAAGATTCAATTAATTAAACAATTTCAAATATTAAATTTGACAATTTAATTATCAAATAAACTACTATATTTGAAATATAAGTTATTTAACTTATAAAATTAACTTTCCAATATTTAAAATCAATTAAATATTTTAAATTCGAATGACTAAAATTTTGGGTCGTTACATTAGGACTACTTAATTTTGCTAATTCCAAATAAGTAGAGTAATAGGCGAATAAATTACTTTGCATATGTTCGAGGAGTTGAATGAAAAAAGTTCCCTCAACACAAGTATTTACAAAGTGGTTTTAAATTAACGAAAGGATTAATTTAAAGAGTCTTAGTGTTTTCTTTATGCTTAATCATGCTTGGTTGAATCTTCGAATGAATTGTTTGTTACTCGATAGTTAAAAAACCAATTATAAAATCTTGGCCAGTTTTAAAAATATCGAATGTTGGTTCGAAGAGACCGGGATCAGATAATTATCTGAAAACCACTTCCAACAAGCTAAAGCGTTCGAATTGAAGACATCTTAAAGATGGTGGAATCGAAGGTAGATCTCTTTAAAGTGCAAGGGCTACTTGCTATTAATTCTAAGGGTGATTCCCAAATGGATGTAGTAGAAGTTGTGCTTACAGTTTGTTCCTATCCTGAACAACTTGTATGGATGAATATTGGCATTGCATTGTTGCCTGGATGGCAGTGTTAGCATTCCAAGTGGGATTTGCTAAAAAGGTAAAACGTGGTTTCAAGACTCAGAACCGGTAATGACTTAAATAAGGGACATGCTGCAGGGCTATGTGAATCGCACCAGGGTATGGGCATTACCCTTCCAAATAAATATTTATGGATTCGGATGTGCATGAGAGCTCTTGGAAAAAGGTTGTAAAGCAATCGAGTGATGAAATATTCGGTATTATCCAGTAATGGGTGGACCGGTCCTATGTTGGCGGGGGTCCATGTGAGGCCCTTAGTTCATTTTCTAGAGGTGTGCTTTGGCAGGCGGTACCCCAGTGCCTTGTCATTGCATGGAATTATTTGCATACCTATTATGCTAGAATTTAATTAATTTAACAAATTCGGCTATGATTCAATATTTATTTTAAAACCTAGACATTATTATAATATCACAAGATTTCTTATAAAATGGTTTGGTTATCTTAAGGTAAAAACCCATTAGTGTTTATGTGTGGTGTGGTTTTACGAGATACCTTACTTTAAAAGGTTTTATAACGTTAAAATCCATTTAATGTGCGTTTCTCACGATGCTTTACCAGACTTACTAGGCATTATTTTCTTATAGTGCTCGGGTCAACCCGAGCATGTTTTTTAGATTTAGTTTGGATGCTTTGATGCTTTAGGAGTCAAGATGGATGCCTTCAAGACATATTCACGTATATTTTATTTCCACTGCATTGGTTGTTTATACATACCAGCATTTGTGAGGAAAAGTTGTTATAACTATCTTGGTTGATGATCGATTAGTGCACTCTAATTGATGCATGTATATTACAACTCTTTTGTAAAGATCGGTTGTATATTATATTTTACTCGTCACAATGTGAGATTATGTTATGTCTTTTCTTTCCCCCAACAGTCTATCTTTTAAGTACCTTAATGTGCGGCACCTGAATGTTGATGACGATTACTGTCAACTTTTAAAGGTCGAAAAGATGGGTTGTTATAATGAAACTTGAACAGGAACATCACCAACATAAATCATACCTTGAATAATGACTCTCTTCCCCTTCTCCATCGCCAAGGGAGCACCCAACGAAGTCAAGACTGTGTCTAAAGCGTATGCTTTCACAACCTGTTTATTCTTCAACGGGTCTGGACAATCCATCTTCAAATGCCCAGGCTTATCATAGTTATAGCACTTATTCTTATCGCTCACTCTGCAGTCCTTGATCAAATGACCATTCTCCTTGCACCCATAGCAAATAGGTTCCCACTTACCCTTCTTCTGGCCATTGTTCCTTTGAGACCACTTTCTCTTTCCAATCCACTTCTTCTTTCCTTCAGCACCTTCCTGTGGTTTTGGGTCCTCCTTCTTAGTAGCAACAACCAAAGCTATCTTAGCCATAGGATGCAGATTCTAATGACGAAGTGCTTTCTCAACAAGCACCTCAAACAGCTCATTAATGTGGTCTAGCGGCTTCTTTCCATGATAGTCATCTAAGCCAATGATGAACTTCTCGTTCTTTCTCAAATGAGTGTCGATGAATGACATCCCATACTTTGAAAAGCATTAAATTCATCCATATACTCAGAAACCAACAGATCTCCTTGCCTGAGATCAACTAACTTCCTGAACAATGCAAACTTCTAAGCAGCCTAAATGAACTTCTCCTCGTCTTTGTCTTAAACTATTCCCAACAGAACTGATCCTCAGACGTAGCAGTAGTCATGTTGTTCCACCAATTCATGGCCCGCCCCTGAAGTTGTCTAGAAGCCAAATTTCTCTTCAAAGATCATCTAGTTCCGTATCGTTAAAGATGCGCTCACAAGTATCAATCCAGTCTTGCACTTCTATAGCTGATCCAGTTCCACAAAATGGCTTTCCTCCCAAAGTGGAGTAATCTTTCCTTAACTTAATGAAATCAACCCTCGGTACTTGCATAGGAGCACTCCACCAACAGTCATACCAGGAGCATTCCTCATCATCGTTACCATCATAGCATTGAACATGGCTTGAAAATTAGGCATAGCAGCTCCTGATCCCGCTCCTTCCTCAACACCTGAAGCAGATCTTATAGCATTGCTTGTATGCTGGCTCATTTTTATCTGTAACAAGAATGATCAATCTCACATAAAGAAACCTATGTCCATAGTGCTCATGTGCATGCGACTTATACTATATAATATTATTATATAGTTTGGAAACCAAAGTACAAAACAATTACGCACCCTCTTGTATATATATACTCTCGATCTAGTTAAAGGCAATAACACCTTCCTGATCTCTACTGGATCACAGTACCAATTTCGGTTAATCATGTAACTAAAGCTCTGATAAAAAATGTGACGACCACCCTATACCACCAGCACCAATAGTATACAAAGAGTGCACTACAGTCATGCCCGGTTGATATGGGAAATCATCACAATGAATAATAACAAACACAGTATATAACCTATCATATATCTGACAGTGCGTGGATAAAATATAATATCAAAGATACAACAAAAGAGACAGTAATAATTGTTAGTCGACGGAATAGGGTCTTGAGGGTACGTTAACGCTAGAGGAGAGTGAATAGTGTTTAATTGATTATATGAATATCTTTCATATTCTTTAAGATTCTACTTAGAATAGTGTAATTAACAATCATAGAATCAAAGTGCAGATAAAAGTAAATGTAGTAAAAGTAAAAAGGAAAGAACATACCATGATTTTATACTGGTTCTAAGTTAACCTACATCCAGTCCCGCACAATTCCTTGTACGGATTTCTTTTCAACTAGTAAATGCAAATACAATCTCAATTTCGAGGCTACGAGACACACCCTCTAGAATCCCGACCTCTGGGTAGAGTCACTTGATTTTTTGGCTACAAGCACACCCACTATATTTTTTATTTTACAAGCTACAATCAAACCCAATTGATTTTACGGGCTACAATCACATCCACAAGTATAGCAGTATGATTTGATAGAGTTTTACAGACTTAGATCTTCGATCTTGATTACAATTGATCTTGTAACTCTTGAATAGCACTTTGATCTTGGTTTGAGTGAGAGAGATGAGAGAAATCAGAGAGTAGATGAAGGAGAATCAAACTAGTAATGATTGAATTTGATTCTGGTTGAATTTCGGTAGAGCTTAGTTATATTTTGATTTAGAAAATGAGAGAGTGGAAAAAGGAGAGAAGAATAAGGAAGTAGATGTTAAAAATTCATTTTGAAGTCTGGTATATAAAAGGAAACAACGATCATGTCCATTCGCGAAGAGATGTGACCAAAAGACACTTCCATTCAAATTTGAATTTTGAAAACTATAGCTACTATGTTGACATACATGGATAGAGTATGTCGATGTACTCTTTACACAATTGAAAAACAAATTAAAAATATTATTTTGAAAATCCGTTGCTTTGTAAAATATTTTGACACTTTGTAGAATCATTTAATTATAGTTTATACATATTTTAACCAAAATATAACTTAATAAAACTTTATAAAATAATTTTGAAAGATTTAATAAGACTATTCAATAATGTATATAAAAATCATAATTATAACTTATTAAAGTATAAACAAAAAGTCAATATATATATATATATAAACTTAAAAACAATAAAATAATATCTTTATAAGTATAAGAGATTGAAAATCATTTTAGGAAATATTTTGAAAAGATTATTTTAAAACTAAGATATTTGAAAAACAATTTAAAACAAAATTAGAGAAGGTGGGAGAGATCGGGAAAGTGCTATCAAGGTTTTAACATAAATTCCATGACTCTATAACTTATCTGGAATATCTTAAAATCTTGAACTCTTCAATACTCATGAGTCTTCAAGTATCATCATCTTGAATCTACTTTTGATATCAACATCTTCAATCTACTCTTAATACTGTATAGTCTTCTTAATTAACACATGTCTAATATCATGCACTATATACTAAATATCTTGATAAAACATTAGTATCTATATTTTATATAATGTCCTATAGTTATCATAATGAAAACCAAAACTTAAGGTACTAAAAATCTCCCCATTTTTGATGATGACAACTCTGTATATACAAAATATAATATAACTCCCCTGGGTAACAAAACTCCCCCTTAATCTGTACCTAGATTTTATATATTTCTCCCCCTAACTAACTAAAATTATAGCTCTAACACTAACTCTAACTCCCCCTAAATAAAATACTAGTTGCTATATATAAGAATTATACATAATGATGATGAGAAAAATTGTATAAAAATAATAGGTGAGATGTAAAATTAAATAATCATGAAATAATCATAATTAATCTAAATATTCATCCAATCCAACAAAGTTAATGTCACACGTCATTCAAACAAATCTACACAAATCAAGCGACCAAATTTAAACCAAATCAAGTATTATTATTTATATACAATCAAACCTAGTTAAACTGTACATTTCGAGCAACTTCAACCCATCCATCAGCGCCAAAGATTGGATATGCTTTGATAGCATCCCAATCTTCATCGTCTTTGTTGATGGTACACTCTGGATTATTGGTTGGTTCTTCTTTGTTCAAGGAAGAAACCATCCACTGAATCGCATCAAAATGCCTTTCTTGCTCCTTAATCATCTGCATTTGACTCAATTCTAATTGCCTCTTGTTTCTTAGGATTAAAGAAAGAATGTTCTTGAATTATTCAAGAGCTTGTTCAAGGTTTTCGGTTAGTTTCTGGATAGGAGAAGCCATTAATTTTTATTAGAGTTTTGGAACGAGAAGGAGTGAAGATAGAGACTGAAAATAATGATTTTCTGGAGTGAATAGTTATATATATAGGGGTAAGAAGTCGTTTCAAACGAATTAGTGTTTGGTAGTAATTATTTTTTTAATTTAAAAAAAATTTGAAAACTGGTCGTTATATGTCGACATACATGCTTGGCATATGCGCTATAATTTTCAAAACCACTTTATTTTAATTTTCTATTGTATTTGGCATATACTCTTATATTCGTATAACTTTCCAGAGATAATTGACAATGTATAACAGTAAGAAATAGAATGTTCATTGATAATAAGAATGAGCACAAGGAATATAAGAATGATACATGAGATTCAACATAAACTTAAAACTAGAAATCCAAATACAAAGTTAGCTTAGACAAACAACCAGAAAGATGTGGATGAAGATGAAGAAGAACCACCAAGCTTGGAGATGATCTTTCTAAAGAATTTATCCATTTTGTTGGAAGTTAAGGTAGATTTCTTTGAGAATGATTTCTTAAGCTTCTTTGCTTGTGGATGACCTTTTTTTATTTTTGAGAAGAACTTTGTTGGATGTTGTAACGCCTGGGGATTTTCGACCCTCGAAAATTGACAATAGTACGTTCACTGTATAGAATGTCGGGCAATCGAGTGCCGGAAATATTAGATCATTAGAGGTTAAGAAGAAAAGATAGAAGAAGAAACAAAAACAATAACATAGAATCTCACAATCGCAGCGGAAAAAAATATAATATACAATAACAGATTTTTATACAAAGTCCGGGAATACAATCATTAACATAGAAATCAGGAATACAATCAAGTACGCGAAATACGTCTCTGCCATCCAGCTCTTCTCCTGAGCTCCAAAAGCATCCTAACCTGGATCTGTAATACTCGGTATGACCCATGCATTACAATAAAGTAACACCCGAGTCAGTTTGGAAAACCAGTGTGAGTAAACACAATTAATTTGAATTACTTAAGTTATCAAAAATCCTTCGAAACAAAGGTATCTAGTAAGACCGCGTCACACATAAACACGACGGGTTTTTCCCTTACGATAACCAAAATATTTTTATAGAAAACCCAGTGATATTATAATAGTGTCTAAGTACAAAATACTTAATAAAATTATCGAATTTGTTAAATTAATTAAATTCCAGCATACTAGGCTTTAAAATCAAGGTTGGTGGTGGTTATTGGATCGAAGTGGTTCTGGATAATGCTGATATCTGATCCCAGTCTCTTCGAATACAAACGATAAATTTTTTAAATGTCCAAGTCGTTTAAATAACAATTTCATAATCAGGGTGTTAATATTTACATATGGAAATTCACTCCATATGTTTACTTTATCGTGACCAGTCCATCAAGATTTACCTTGTATCATTAGATTTCTCTGAAATTGGAATAGTGATTAGCACAAGTTGATTTACTTGTCAATAAAACGTGTCAACATTTTATTCTAACTTCTTTAACTTGTTTGGATACTTACTAACACAGACAATAGATAATTGAAAATAATATCTAAGATCCATATCAGTCAATATAGATCATAACTCAATCAACAATTTATAATCAATATCAATCCGTTTATAATCAGAATTGGTCGTTTTCAATAAACAAGTCGAGTTATATTTTAAAATCCAATTATTGCCACTTAAATAATTTAAATAAGATAATCTATTTTGAATAACTTAAGATTAAACAGTTCATTAAATAATTAATTAATTTATTAAAATGTAAATAATTTAAAAAGAAGTTACTTATTTGTTTGCCTCAATTATTATAACCTATTAAATTTTGTACTGCAGAAATCTCAGCGACATCAGTTTAGCCGAAGATACATGAAGAAGAAATAGTTAATTTCTTAAATTTGGATTTTAAGTATAACATTTGCTTCATTTACTTTTCAAAACCCAAACCAACCCATATGCATCCACCCGGCCCATGTTTCACCCGGCCCAACCCATGTTTTCACCCGACCCAAATCCCATTTCTCCTTCTCCTCCCTCCAGTTCTTTTCCTCCCTCTTTGCTCTAGTACACGAAAAAAAAATGTGCATGCATGTGTGCACATACACACACTCACAGCCACCTCTTCTCACCACCGACCATCTACATGAGTCGTCACCGACCCCCACTCTATGTTTATCCACTTGAATGCACGAGCCCACCTCAATTCGAAGATTCGAACTGAACACCCGAGCCTGGAAACAACCAAGCCCCACTAAAATGCCTCGCCTCGCCTCGCCTCGCCATTGTATACCGCCAACCCCCACCAGAGTTCGCCCAGAGCCTTGCCTCGACCGCCTCTACTTTTCCCCCTACCACACGCTTCTCCCTCTCTCTTTCCTTCACCATTGCCACCTAACCAAAACCACAAAAACACATACTCTAAACCCTAGTTTGACCTCGACTAGCCACCACGAACCATTATAAAATGCCGCGTAATTTTTCCTAGGTGCTGCATCCCCTAACCCTCCTCCATGTTGAATGGCAAGTAACGAAATCGCTTAAATCATCAGAATTTTGCATTTCTCCCAATTTCGTTCATCTCCATAATCCTCCCTCCACAAAACACTAAAAATCCTCAAACTAACTTCAAAAATCATATTTTTCAACTACGAGTACAACCATATAAGTCATTTATTAATTTATGATATTTGATTTTCGTCCATGACTAATCCACTCACGGTTATATAAGTTTTTCTTGGCCTCTATTTGATGAAATTTAACGAAATAAATTTTAAAATGTTACCAACTCAAAACCAAACAACTTTCATTTTGGAATCATGTCCTAAAACAAAAAGGATGATGAACTATTGAATTTTGAAGTGGAAGGTGTCACTGTTTTATCAAAAACAAAGACAGAGAGGTATATGGAAGAAGTATAGTTGTTCTTTGCACTATAGGTAAACTAACCGGGTTGATCCATATATACATGTACATATTCACAGAACAATGCATATATATATATTGCCATATATCATTGCTCATCCAAAATAAACAGTCATATAAATCTATGTAAGAAACAGTAATAGATTAAAGTGTTTTACTCACTATTATAAGAAAGATGAATCACTACTGCTTTGTTTTATAACCTTCTTCAACTTTTACTGACTTGATCTTTTTATTATTTAATGGCAGCACTTTACCTTGATTTCCTTTTTTATACGGGAACAAGCAACCAGTATAGCTCTACAAATTTGTAGAAGTAAAAGAGACATTTAGGCAAAAAGGTGGTTGTGCTTTTCATGTTACAGGCTTTTACATTTTCTTCTTTTTATCTTTATTTTTGATTTGATTTTAGACTTGATTTGATATTATGGGATGATTTGATTTTATGTGTGTGATTTGAAATTATGTGTGTGATTTGATTTATTATGTGCATGATTTAATGTTTTGCCATCATGATGTTTTCTTATGTTTATATATACATATATATATTTACATATACACTATTTCATATTAACATATATACATATACATTTACTTACATATATTTTTCATCATATAAATATATATATATATATATACATTTATACATATTTTCATATACATTACTTCATATGGGCATATAAACATATATATATATATAAACATTATAAAGCTTGTATATATTTATATATATACATATATGGATATTCTATCTTAAATTTTAACAGTGGAGTTTATATACATATATCTATAAAATTTATTATATCCAGAAATTTATATTTTAAATTTAAATATAGTTTAATCAATTTATAGATTCAGATACTTTAATTATCAGAAAATTTATATATTTGACTTATAAAAATTTATATTCCGATAACTAAAATTAGTTAATTATCCCAATATCAGCTGGCTAAAAATCCGGATCGTTCCAGATGGATTAGATGGCCTATTGATACTTTCCAAAGAAGTATCCTCCTCCTCTTCTTGTTCTTCCTCATCGACTTCCATTTCCTCTCCTTCGTCTTCCTCCTCTTCTCTTATTTCTTGCTCCTCTTCCCAAGCCAACCTTTGCTCCTTTCCACAAGCATTTCATAAGGCTCGAAAAAGGGTGAAATATGCATAAGTGAAATGTTAGCCCTGTCAAATATTTTTCAAAGAATTGTTTCCTCTCCTTTAAAGTCAACACCAAAATAACTGAAAACACGATTAAGATACACACCATGAAATAGTATGTTTTCATGTTTAGAAAGATTTTAAGAAAAAGTTCATCCAAAATGACTTGAGACCAATTTATGTCATATTAGCCATAAATGGCAAAAAGAGCTTTGAAAACTTTTTGCATCGAGTTATTATAATTACCCGTTCTAGGAGTGACACTTTGTAGCAAAAGAAGGCTTAAAATTCTTGCTTTTGGACGCATGTTTTGTTTTTAAATCAAAATCATCGTCACTTTCGAAAATGTCATTCATTACTTCATGATTTTGAAAATCGAGTTGAAAATTTGAAAGGTTCATTCCACTATATTTGCATCCAAGAATGTGACCCAAAAGTTCACAATTTAAAACAATATGTGTCCCCTTGACACTACTCCAAACTTCTTCTTCTCTTCCATCAAAAAACTTTCCTTTTAAATTTGCATAAAACATCTTCACCAATTTTGGTTAATAAACAAAATCATTTTGAGAAGCATCAATTAAACCAAGAATTCCATTTTGCAAACAAAAATTAAAAAGATCATATGACGACCGCCCCATACCCCCCGCACATCAATGACCTAAAGGAGCGCTATAACCGTGCCAGGCTGATATGGAACGATCATCAAGGTTGAAATTTGAAGCAGAAAACCTGTTGCATATCTCACAGTGCATGGATAAAATATAATATAGAAAATATACAACAGAATATAGTGGGCCATAACAAATGAGAATAACATTACGAAATCATGAGTTATGGTACAAATGTCATAATATCTTAGCACAACATTTCCTCACTACATCCCTTAGAGTACATAGAAATAGATAACGGAAACTACAGATATATAGTAATATGCCATAGTTCTCTAATATCGCCTTCATACAGTAGTTGTGACTCCAAACCTGCCATCTAGTCTACTCATTTAAGAGTACCCAAGATGATAAGAGCAAACATAAAGCCTTGGGTCAGACAACAGTCTGGTGTGAGCGGTAAATGATTATCAAAAGATATACTGGAAAATATGGTACTAGACAAGTACAAAAAACCATACCTGACCTATCCATACAACCAAAGAATAAGAACATAATAATAAGATATATTATGCTACTCAATTAACCGATAATAGGATACTGTAACAGAATAGGATAGAAGAATCTAAGCAGCCTCCTTCAATGACCCTATTCCCAATCTCTAGCATTCCTATAGATAATACCCTACCCAAGAGAAATAGCAAACATAGCAACCATAGCATCAATCAACCAAAAACCTAGCAATTGTCTTCTAAAGCCTTGAATATATGATTACTTGTATGGCCCCGTCCTCGCTTGCTAGAGACTAATGGAAATCCCGGTTCTTGATTGTGTTCCCCTTTACTTCCGAGTCCGAAACCCCAGACGAATGTCTCCTATAGTACCTCCATACCGTCTAACACTAGACCCTCTCGGAGTGGTCCAGGATACACGACTGGTTCTACCATCCCTTGGGTGCCCCCGCATATAGTACCCATGCTTGAACACAACCAGAACATTGCAAGTTATCAACGATCCCATGGCACTCCCAAACCTTCAGAGCTTTCACAACTCAAATCCATTTCCAGGCACGAGTCCTACAACTCAACCCAATCCATTATACCACAGGCTCATTTCATCCTGAACTATCTATCAACTCCTTCGATACTACTTCTTATCCGAGCCACAGACCTGTGAGAAATGCGAATTAAGGATCTTAAGGCTTGAATTAACACTAGAGGGGGGGTGAATAGTGTTTTAAGAAATCTGTTAATCTTTTTGAGTTTATCTTAATTTTTTAACAATGTATGCACTAATCAGACACAGATATGAACACAGAATCAAACACAGATGCAAATATAAAGTAAAAGCAGTAAAGGAAAGAACACACCGGATTTTATACTGGTTCGGAGTTACCCTACATCTAGTCCCGCACAACTAAGTACGGATTTTCTTTCAAACTTCAATTCAACAATTACAACCCTCGGTTTCAAGGCTATGAGGTACACCCTCCAGAATAACAATCCTTTGGGTAGAGATACTTGATTTCCGAGGCAACAAGTACACCCAATTAATTTCCAAGGCTACAATCACACCTTATCTCGCTCAATTGATTTCCAAGGCTACAATCACACCTTTTCTCGCTCGATTGATTACAAAGAATCTATAACTCAGATTAGCACTTGGATCTTGTAGAGATAGTGATGGAGAATCACACTAGAAGTAATCAAGTATGATTCGATGTTGATTTCGGCAGAGTAATGGTATGATTTTGTATTAAGAAATGTGGAAGAAGAAGAGGAGTGAAAACCAGAAAAAAGTGATTAAAAATTTGTTGAAACTGGCCCCTATTTATAGAAGAGCAACAGCCATGACCATTCATGAAGAGTTATGGCAAATAGACACTTCTTTTGAAATTTGAATTTTGAAACCAACTGACACTATGTCGACATGGGGTACTTGGGAATGTCGACATCCCAAAGAGATTTTTGGTGTTTTGATTTTCTTTGAAAATAACCTCTATCTTATATTAAAATTATTTTAAACTTTATAAATATACTTAACTATAGTTAAAATACATAAGTAAATATAAAGACCAATATATACATATTATTTAACTATAATTTAAATCAAAGTATAAATAATTTAAAAGTTAAATATATTATTTGAAAAGATAGTTTAAAATCAGGAGTAATATTGACTTTGAAATTAAAGATGTTTTTGAGGCTAAAATTATTTAAAATTAGGATAGAGAGTTTTGAATCTTTTAAAAGGAAAGTTTTGAAATCATTTTGAAAACAAGACAATTTTGTAAAATCATTTGAATTAGAATTAGTGGATACAAAACAATGTCCCACTAGATTTTCGTTGGTTCCATCCTACTTAGGGTTCCATCCCCTTAACGGGCTCGAACTGGATTCCATTCCACGAATAAATTGGATATTGAGATGTCAGTGCTTTTCTACGAGTTTTAACAAATATTCCTAATAAAAAAACTTAACCTTGAAATCTTGAACTCTTGATAATCTTGATACTCATGAGTCTTCTATCTCTATATCTTGAATCTCTATACTGTACAGTCTTCATTCTTGATACCTGCATGGTTAGATCCTGCATATACATATATATCTAAACTTGTAATGTTAGTATTTATATATTTTATAATCTATTCTAAGGTTGTTGTCATCAAAACCAACTCCTCAGGGACTAACAATCTCCCCCTTTTTGATGATGACAACCTTTGTTTATAAAATATTCGTTCTATCCTAATAACTCCCCCTAAAACTGAGAACTCCCCCTTAATCTATGCCTAACTACCCTATTTTATATTTCTCCCCCTTTGTCATCAACAAAACTTACTCCCCCTTATTCTTGGACTTCAATACCTGCATTGATAAACTATACAACGGAATATATACTATATAGATTAAGAAATAATGGTACTTATGAGCATAATAACTTAATTAAAAACTATATTCATTTCAATGTATATATATATGTTTCACACATCAAACTTCAAACCAAATAAAATCAATCCACACAAAGTATCAAATCAAACCAAATTAAATCAAACAAATTAATTCAAACAAATCAAACAAACAAAGAAAGAAAATTAAACGTTTCGAGGGACATCTACCCATCCATATTCTCCAAATATAGGGTCTGCTTTAATTGCATCCCAATTCTCATTGTCATTGGTGAGAGAGACAGGAGGATGTTCTTCATTATCATCCTTGTGTAGAGAGGAGATCATCCATCGAATTGCATCGAAATGCCTTTCTTGCTCCTTGATCATTTGCATTTGACTCAACTCCAAGTGACGCTGGTTTCGTAGAATAAAAGAGAGAAGATTCTTGAAAGAATTGAGTGTTTCTTCAAGATTTTCAGATAGATTGTGAATAGGATTGGCCATAATTGAATTAGAAAAAGAAATGAAGGATAAGATAATAAGAAATAAATTTCAGTGAAGATTTCTGGAAGAAAAAGGTATATATAGGTGTAGAAATTCGTTTGAAATGAATAGACATTTGGTAGTTATTCATATTTCAAATTCAAAATCAATAGTCACTTCTGACCAGTATATGTCGACATGGTCTACTAGGGGATGCCGACATGGGTTAGTGAAAACTTATGACAACTTTGATTTTGTGAATAATTGTGTATATATATAAATTTATATAATATACTAACATTTATTCAGGAGATAGGATAAGCTAGATAACAGAAAGGAAATTCAATTTCATTACGATAATACAAAGATTAAGCATAATGAACTACATGAACATTCGAAAAAAAAACAAACTAAGACAACTACAATAAGATACTAAAGGATAAAACTAGTTAGAAGATGAAGATGATGAAGATAGTCCAAGTTTCTTGCTGACTTTTGAAAAGAACTTGTTCATCTTCGAAGAAATGTTATCCGACTTCTTACTAACGGATCGTTTTAAAATCCGTTGATTCTCCACATTTATCTTTTGGTTTTTGAGAAGGGTTTTGTTGGAAGGATGGGATGGATATTCAATACTTTCTAGAGATGTTTCACCTTCTTCTTCTTCTATTTCCATTTCATCCCTTTCTTATTCTTCTTCCTCTTCCATTTCTTCATGAGCCAAACGCTCTTCCTTTTCGGTAAGGGTTTCATAAGGTTGAAAAACATATGGGATTTTCATGAGAGAAATGTTTGAGAGATTAAAAACTTTTCTCGAAATAAATTCTTCTCCTTTGAAATTTACTCCAAAATAGTTGAAAATCCGAGTAAGGTAAATTCCATGATATAAAGTGCTTTCTACCATTTCAAAATTTTTAGGACGAAGTTCATCCAAAATAACTTGAGCCCAATTGATATCATAATTTCCGAAAATAGCAAAAAGTGCTTTGCACACTTTTGAAGTAGGATTGTTAAAATTTCCCGATCTTGGGGTCAAAGTATGTTGTAAAAGAAGATTGACAATTCTTGCTTTAGGACGAAAGTTTCGATTCTTAAATTCAAAGTTTTCATCTCCTTCAAAAATATGATGAAATGTCTCACGATCATGTTCATCGATTTGAAAACTAGAAAGATCCATTCCCGTGCTTTTGCAATTGAGAATGGTACCTAAAAGGTCACAATTCAAAACAATTTGAGTGCCTTTGACATTACTCCAAATTTCATTCTCATTTCCAATATAAAAACCACGGTTTAAATTAGCATAGAAGATTTTGACAAGATTAGGATAGCAAACAAAATCATTTTGAGAAGAGTCAATAAGACTTAAAACACCATTGTTTGCAAAAAGAGAATCAATTTCATAAGAAGAAAAATCTTGAAAAATAGCAAATTTTCTGGGATGGACTTTGGCATAATTAGCATAATTGATGTATGCTTTAATTGCCTCCGGAACATTGAGTAATTGCTCTTTGATTTTTCTGGAAATTCTCATGGTTGAGGGGTTGCTTGAAGATGCCATTAGAGTAGAGAGTAGAGAGCTTGAAGATATGAAGAGAGAGTTTGAATTTGAAAATGAAGGTGAAAAGATATGATAAAAGATAGTGAATAAATAGACTTTCAAAGGACATATTCTCTGGTCAAAAGGTATCTTTTCAGAGAAATAAATGAAGTGAAAAGGTGGAGGGAAATTCAAACATTTGAATTCAAAATTTGAAATTCAAATTCAGGTATGCCTGTCGACATCGTGGTAGGGGCCATGTCGACATATGGCTTTGAATTTTCATGACATGATTTTTCCTAAATTATCTAATATACATATATAAAAATTATTGTTAATGTCTATATTTCTGAAATATTATTGTAATTATAATATATTTCAGAATGTGTCAAAAATAATAAAAATAATAATAAAATAATAAAATAATAGTAAAAAATAGAAAATAAATTTTAAAATTCAAACAACATATCAATTCAAAATCAATCAATCAATCAATTCAAAAACAACCAATCAATCAATTAATTCAAGCATGCAATTTCAGCCAATGTATTGTAAACGTGTACCTTTTTCAAAGTCCGTGTCTTTGGTATCGACTAAATCGAGAATTGCTGTGTAACACGGATTTGAATTATCTTTCTTCTGTTCATCGTCGCTGGAGGATGAGTCAGAGTCATCTAGAGTAACAGTGAATGCACGTTTTCGTCTCTTTGCAGAATCATTGTTTGTAGGAGAATTTTGCTTATCTGGATGCGGACAGTCTCTTTTGATATAACCTGGTTCGTCACAATTGAAGCATTTGATAAAGTTTGGTACTATAGTCTGATTACCGGGATTCTTAAAGTTGTTTCTCTTGGAACTATTCATCTTTCTGTATTTCATAAATTTCCGAAAATTCCTAGTCATAAATGCTATCTCTTCATCATTATCACTGTTTGAATCTGATCCATCAGTTAATGCATTGAATGCCATTGATTTCTTTTCAGATGCTTTGCTTTCTCTTATCCCGATCATTTGAACTTCAAACGACATTAGATTTCCAATCAATTCTTCTATCTTTAAAGTAGTGATGTCATTTGCTTCTTCAATTGCAAGTGTCTTTTGATCCCATTCTGGAGTGAGAGAATCAAAAATTTTCTGACTTGATCTTCTTCCGAAAATTCCTTTCCCAAAGATATTAAAGAATGCACAATATCTTGATATCGACTATACATATCTGAAATAGACTCATTAGTATTCATTTTAAATAACTGAAACTGATTTGTGAGCATGGAAATTTTGGTCTGTTTAACTTTGCTTGTTCCTTCGTGAGTTACTTGCAAAGTTTTCCAGATTTCATATGCAGACTTACAAACTGAAACTCTATTAAATTCATTTCTTTCAAGTGAACAAAACAGAATATTCATTGCCTTAGAATTATTTTGTGCAACGGTCTTTTGCTCAGTGGTCCACTGTGCAAAATTAGTTGTGGGTTCAGAATATTCAGTTTGTGTGATATTCCAAGTATCTAATCCTACATATTGTAAATATATTTTCATCATACAAGCCCAATATGCATAGTTACTGCCATTAAAAGGTGGTGGTCTGGCAGTAGACTGACCTTCTACAAATGAACTAGTGTTGGTGGAAATAGCAGTACTAGTGTTAGTAGCCATTTTAAAACTTTCCAAAATTCAGATTATGAAACTTTTGAAAACAAAGCTCTGATACCAAATGTGAGAAATGCGGATTAAGAATCTTAAGGCCGGAATTAACACTAGAGGGGGTGAATAGTGTTTTAAGAAATCTGTTAATCTTTTTGAGTTTATCTTAATTTGTTGACAATGTATGCACTAATTAGACACAGATATGAACACAAAATCAAACACAGATGCAAATATAAAGTAAAAGCAGTAAAGGAAAGAACACACCGGATTTTATACTGGTTCGGAGTTACCCTACATCCAGTCCCACACAACTAAGTACGGATTTTCTTTCAAACTTCAATTCAACAATTACAACCCTCGGTTTCAAGGCTACGAGGTACACCCTCCAGAATAACAATCCTATGGGTAGAGATACTTGATTTCCGGGGCAACAAGTTCACCCAATTGATTTCCAAGGCTACAATCACACCTTCTCTTGCTCAATTGATTTCCAAGGCTAAAATCACACCTTTTCTCGCTCGATTGATTACAAAAAATCTATAACTCAGATTAGCACTTGGATCTTGTAGAGATAGTGATGGAGAATCACACTAGAAGTAATCGAGTATGATTCGATGTTGATTTCGGCAGAGTAATGGTATGATTTTGTATTAAGAAATGTGGAAGAAGAAGAGGAGTGAAAACCAGAAAAAAGTGATTAAAAATTCGTTGAAACTGACCCCTATTTATAGAAGAGCAACAGCCATGATCATTCATGAAGAGTTATGGCGAACAGACACTTCTTTTGAAATTTGAATTTTGAAACCAACTGACACTATGTCGACATGGGGTACTTGGGCATGTCGACATCCCAAAGAGATTTTTGGTGTTTTGATTTTCTTTGAAAATAACCTCTATCTTATATTAAAATTATTTTAAACTTTATAAATATACTTAACTATAGTTAAAATACATAAGTAAATATAAAGACCAATATATACATATTATTTAACTATAATTTAAATCAAAGTATAAATAATTTAAAAGTTAAATATATTATTTGAAAAGATAGTTTAAAATCAGGAGTAATATTGACTTTGAAATTAAAGATGTTTTTGAGGCTAAAATTATTTAAAATCAAGATGGAGAGTTTTGAATCTTTTAAAAGGAAAGTTTTGAAATCATTTTGAAAACAAGATAATTTATTAAAATCATTTGAATTAAAATTAGTGGATACAAAACAATGTCCCACTAGATTTTCGTAGGTTCCATCCTACTTAGGGTTCCATCCCTTTAACGGGCTCGAACTGGATTCCATTCCACGAATAAATTGGATATTAAGATGTCGGTGCTTTTCTACGAGTTTTAACAAATATTCCTAATAAAAAAACTTAACCTTGAAATCTTGAACTCTTGATAATCTTGATACTCATGAGTCTTCTATCTCTATATCTTGAATCTCTATACTGTACAGTCTTCATTCTTGATACCTGCATGGTTAGATCCTGCATATACATATATATCTAAACTTGTAATGTTAGTATTTATATATTTTATATTCTATTCTAAGGTTGTTGTCATCAAAACCAACTCCTCAGGGACTAACAAGACCGAAGAGCCGAAACTTCATCATGCTATAACTTCCAAACCATAGAAGAAATTAGCTAGCCATAACTTCCAGCAAGATCCACTACAACCCCAGAGTCTCCACCATGGATCTCAAATCCAATAGAGCTAATAATTTGGATTGGTACCGATCCGATCCAATTGGATCGATGCTAATCCAAATACTTGACCATTATGGACTTCATTTCTCTTCCAACCTCTAGTCAAAAAAGATGATCCACCCAATCTTCAACACTTGGCCTATACTCCGATCTAACTTCATAGAGCAACTCTAAAAACCATGCTCATTTTCTCATGTGGATCTCACTTTAATTGGCACGCTAATTTTGTATCGGTATCGATTCGATCGAATCGGATCGGTGCCGATCCAAGTACTTAGCTTCAATTGTCATGAGATTTCAAGGTGTCTTCCTGCCGTGCTCCAGAGCCTATCCTTCAAGTTTTGTGCGATTCTAATGAACTTTACTCCTTATATGCTTTGATCACCAATCTAAGTCCTAAAACATTCACAACACTAACAAACAAATCAAGAATAGCAAGAAATTCAAACATAACATCAAATCAAATATAACAAATCATCCAATTACATCCAATATAAACATACAAATCATCCAATTCAATCTACCATCATAATTCAAGCATAGATCTACTCTAAAACATAGTATTTCATAGAAAATATGCACAAATGACACTAGCCAATGATCTAATCACAATTACATGTTTAGTTAGGTTAATCTAGGGTTTCTAAGTCTGAAATTACCTAAGTCTAATCAATTTGATTTGATAATTCTAACCTATAATCACATAACTACAACATATAATCTATCACATACTAGTGAGAGATAATAACCACCCACTAAATCTACCAAACCTATGAAATATGATGAAGATCTAATCCAGACAATAAGAAAACGAATGAAGATGCAACCAAAGTGATGAGATCAAGCTGCTAGTTGAAGATCTAATCTCTAATTTGCAATTAGAGACGATTTGAGATGAAATCCAATGAGATGAATGGAGAATCGGAGAGGAGTTACGGTTTGGGACTGCTTTGAAATGAGATATAAAATTTTAAATGGTCTCTCTCACCTCATATTTATAGCCAAACCTGATTAGACTAATAGGCTTGCTAATTCGGCCCATTTATCCCCTTCTAATTTTGGCCAACAGATTTTAAAAATTAAAACTGTTATAACTTCCAAACCACTTATTCGATTTTCCTATATGACCACTCTACGAAATGGGAAACAACCATACCGAAGCAATAAAACAGGTTAGAGTATCTAATTCGGTTTCTATCAAAAGTTATAGTCGAAATAAGATCTCCAGGGGCAAAATGGTCACATAGAAATTCGGGAAAAATCATAGATGTGTAAAACTTCCCTCAAAGCCATACCCAAAATATTAGAATCATACAAGCACAAATGAACTAAATAAAATTATTTTACGATCCTTCGATAAGTAAAATACGGGTCATTACATTATCCTCCTTTCAGAATTTCGCCCATGAAATACCTAAACAAACATAAGTAATCAAGGTTATCTCGCATGACTACCTGTCACTAGCAAACACTTAACAATCCAACTAAACAGTTAGATCAACAATAACAAATAAAACCTATCCTAACATATGAAATTCTAATAGTATAAGTACAATGGTGCAAGTAGATACGACGTATGGGTCTTACTACTCAAAGAGTTTTAGATAGGCTGTCCTCATACGCTCCTCAGTCTTCCATGTACAATCGCTATCATCTTGTAACATCCCGTATTTGGAGGGCAAAAGCTAAGCGGTACGGATGCTGCAGTCATCCATAGTAATAACTTCTTATGACAATATATGGTAATGCTAAAGGTATCCATAATATCAGAAGCACTTAAATATGAATAAAATCACAGATTATAAAAAAACATTTTACTGTCAAACAAATTCATATCCAAATTACATAATCCCATTTCCATTTCCCAAGTAAAGATCAATTATAATCATTACAAAATACGCCAAGAGCGACATATGACGATGCCCCCTTTGTTGATCAGAGTCAATATAATCATATCTGACTTAATATACATAGTAGAGTCAAAACAAAATGAAACTGTGAATCCTAATTAGCTATCTGTCAGCCACCTGCTCGTCTCCGGAAGCTTTATTCTCCAAAATGACTAAAACCTGAAAACCTTAACCCTCAGCCTACTCAAATCAACTTTGAGTCCCCGAGAGTTTAAAGGGAAACAAAAACTTCGAGTCAGACATAAAGCCTGGTGTGAATAATTCTGTTACATCTCAGTTTACTAATATTAAGTGAGACCACGCCGCTTGCCGGAACGGGTTTCCCCTTACTAGTATCCTCTTTAAAACAAATATTTTGCAAATCCTTTCCTACAACCAAATTGGTTGATCAAACTGATTATATCAAAATAGCAATATCCTTTATGCTAACAAATGGACCTGTCAAAAAACAGGTAATAAGTAGACTATCTATCCACAACATAATAGCAAGGTCCGTTATGCTACAAATGGACTATCTGTCCATATAACTGGGCTAACTGCCCGCAAACTGGACTAACCATCCGAATCGGAATGGACTAACTGTCCGAATTATTTTCTTAGGGTTAACTATCCTTCATCTTTTTCCTTGAAATCCTTTTCAAAATGATTTAACCTTTCAAATACTTATACAAGGAAAATATTTTCTTAGCTTTACTCTAAGCATTTTTGCAATGATATATATACTTTACTCAACAAAATGTTGATGGATTTTAATAAGGATTAACTATCCTTCGAAAAAAAGTTAAAATCCTTTTTAACTTGAAAATACTTATGTTATACTGCCTTTTTAATACATTCGAAACCATTGTTTAAAACCTTTAAACAACCTTTTCGAAATCCTTGAAGGTAACCACTTCGAAACCATTGAAAGTAACCCTTTCGAAACCATTAAAAGCCTTTTCTTTCGAAAGCTTCAAAACATTAGACATCCCTATTTAAAACCTTTAAATATTGCCTTTCGAAAACATAGGAAAAACCATTCCTTTCAATCCTTTCAAAACCCTGGGGAACCACCCCTTTCGAGACCATTTATTAAAACCTTTCGAAACAGTCAAAACTCAATCCTATCAAAAGCACTTTGTGTTCAATTTAAAACATGTGGAAACCTTTCGAAACCATTCAAAATTTCACCCCTTCGAAAACTTAGAAAATTGCCTCGGTCGAAACCATATGGATTATGCCTTCAAGTAGAGCAAAAGGATTAGAAACCTATTAAAGTTGAAAGCATCTGTTTCGAAACTATTTAAAACTATTTCTTTCGAAAACAATTTAGATTTTACTTCAATCATAGAAAAAGGGTCTTAAAACATTTAAGTCGAAAGCATCTGTTTCGAAACCATTTCCTAAGTACTTAAGTGATGGTGTCAAAACCATACCTTCGAAAGCATTAGAGAGGTGGCCAGGTTTTTTAGAAAACAAAACAACCCTTTCGAAACCATCTGGGTCGAAAGGTAGGAAGCGGCAGCTAAAGGCTACGACTCAGTCGAAAGCAATCATTTAAAAAAAAGCACAACCCAATCGAAACCATTCCTTTTAAAACCATTTGACCTAGTCAAATGCTAACCAAGTCGAAAGCTACTCAGTCGAAAACCATTTTAGTCGAAAGCAAGCAGGCGCATTTTTAATTTAAAAACAAAGTAATACCTCAACCCCTTTGGAACCCTTGGTATCGACTCCATACCTTTCGCCTATATCCAATTCACTATGTACTAGTTTCCTGATACTATGTGCATTGGTTCGACTGTGTCGAAAGCGAAGATGAGGAGACAGAACCTGGTGCCGACGGTATCGAAATAGTGAAAAACATGTAGCAATAGTTCTTTCTACCTAGCCTGCTTTACGTGTCTAATTTTGATTGGTTTCCTCTTCCTTTACCAATAAAATGTACTGTCATAATTGAAAGTGCTGCCGACTTTCCAGATTTAACAAATTTAAATTATTTGCAAAGAGCCTCTTCTCCTCTCTTAATTATATAAAACATTTAAGTCTCATACCTTAAATAATTTTATATAACCATTAAAACACTTAGGAAAATTCTACAAAAATTCTAGAAAATCTTTTTTAATACGTTTTCCAACATATAAAAATTTCATACCCAATTCCTTTATTATTTAACCGTAAATAATTTATAATCCAAATTAACACTTTCTTTACTAGAAAATTCATATTAATTCCACATAAATTCTGAAAATTTTGAAAATTGAAACCTATCTCCAAAATAATATTTATGATCTTCATAAAAATTCACAAGGCACTTGGATGTCATTTAATAAGGTTTTCACATTAAAACATATCGTAAATTCAATGTATAACCATAATTCATCAACAAGTATATATTTCCATTCCATCATTCAACAACATGGCAAATCATTGCAAAATATTCGGAATTCATCTTAAAACCGAACCCACAATCAAAAATGAGATGTAAGAATTATTCACCTTAGCATTAGAGATTAAAGAGATTGAGATGTGAATGGATTTGATTTGATTTAGCTTCTTCCTTAGCTTTCTTCCTCTTACTCTTGTTAATGGTGGCCAACCTTGAGTTTTGAAAATTTTTCAAATGAAATGAATGTGTATGTGATACACGGCCTAAGGGAATAGATATAGGAATGGCCTTTTTCCTATTTTACCCCTCCTAAATTTCATTTTAACTCTTCCTTAATTCATTGTTAAATGGCACGGCTACACCTTAATTAAATATCAAATCTCAATCCACTAATCAACTCATTATTTTATTTTATTTAGCTAATTAAATATTCTAAATAATGCTACCAAAAAACTGGGGTATTACCGACTCCCCTCCTTAAATAATTTCGTCCTCGAAATTACGATAAGGTACACAACAATTCAAACAAAGAGGTAAAACATACCATCAAACAAGTCAGGATAAGTATCTCTAATCCTGCTCTCAATCTCCCAAGTATAGTCCCTGTCATCGTCGCTCCACTGGACTTTGACTAATCTGACTATCTTGGGTCTAAGCCTCTTCTCATCTCTCAGAACTATGCGAACTGGCTTCCTCACTATAGTCAAATTCGGTTCTATTACTAAGTCATCTAGCACAGTCGGTGCAATAGCAGTCTCTAACACACTTTCTGAGATGAGAAACATGGAAAACATCGTGGACTCCTACCAAACTGCTCGGTAACTCAACTCTATATGCGAGTTTCCAGATCCTCTCAACAATAGAAAAAGGTCCAACGAATCTCGGTGCTAACTTTCCTGATCTTCCAAATCTGATCACACCCTTCATCCGTGATACCTTGAAAAAAACCTAATCTCCAACTGAGAGCTCCAAATCTTTCTGTCTCTTATCTGCATAACTCTTCTGCCTAGACCGAGCCTCCTACATTCTAGCCCGAATGACCTCAATCTTTTCTGCAGCTTCTCTAACCAAGTCTGGACCAAGAACCAACCTATCCTCGGTCTTTAACCAACATATGGGAGGTTTGCATGGCCTTCCATACAAAGTTTCAAACAGTGCCATCCCAATACTAGTCTGATAACTGTTGTTATACGAAAACTCGACTAAATGCAGATGGTCTTCCCAAGATCCCCTGAAATCTAGAATACAAGCTCTTAACAAATCTCCCAAGACTTTGTTAACTCTCTCCATTTGCCCATCTGTCTGCAGATGGTAAGCGGTACTCATCTTGAGCTTGGTTCCCAAAACTTTCTGTAGGCTCTTCCAGAACTCGCTAGTGAATAATAGATCTCTTTCACTAACTATGCTACTAGGAATTCCATGCAGTCTAACCACATTCTTCATAAATAACTTTTCCAAAACAAGTGCCATTATGGTTGACTTAACTGGAATGAAATAGGCACTCTTGGTCAATCTGTCCACTATGATCCATATACTATCATTTCCTCTAATCGACCTTGGCAACCCATCAATAAAATCCATGGAAATAGAATCCCACTTCCATACCGGAATATCAAATAGCTGAAGCAACCCACTTGGCTTCTGGTGTTCGGCCTTTGCCTGGTGGCAAATTAAGCACTGCTTTACACACAAACCAATATCCCGCTCATACCTTCCCAAAAGAAACTCCTATTCATAACGTGATACATCCTAGTACCTCCTGGATGAATAGAGAACTTCGAACGGTGGCATTCCTCCAAGACTTCTTTCCTTATGTTTCCTATACTCGGAACACATAATCTTTCTTTCTTTCTCAACCACCCATTCTGGTCAAGACTGAAATCTTTCAAGTCATTGCTCTCGGTTCCATCCTTCAACTTTTTGATCCGTTCAGCCAACACAGGATCCTCTATCTATTTAGAAGCAATCTTTTCGATCATCACTGGTTGAACTTTCAAACAAGATAATACAACTGTATCTCCACTGGACCCAGCTTCGGATCTCCACTGCACTCTACAATCTTCTAATGTTTCTAAATCTTTCCACTCAGCAATCATCGACAATACTGCATTCTGATATTTCCTGCTAAGTGCATCTGCAACCTTGTTGCCTTTCCTCGGTGTGTACTCAATCCCAAAATCATAAGCAGCAATAAACTCTAACCACCTCTGTTGTCTCATGTTCATCTCTTTCTGAGAGAACAAATACTTCAGTGACTTATGATCTGTATATAACTCAAACCACTCTCCCAAAAGGTAATGTCTCCACACCTTCAATTCAAAAAGCACTGTAGCCAATTTCGAATCATGCGTCAGATATCTGAACTCATGCGGTCTAAGTTGTCTAGAAGCATAGACAATCACTTTACCCCTCTGCATCAGCACAGCTCCTAAACCTGTTCCACACGCATCGGTATAAACCACCAAATCCTGATTCCCTTCAAGAACAACCAACACAGGTGCATGGGTCAATAAGTGTTTCAAACTCTGGAATGCTTCCTCACACTTATCGGTCCGCACAAAATTCACATCCTTTCTTGTTAGATTGGTCATCGGTGTCGCTATTCGTGAAAAATCCTTAATGAATCTCTGATAATAACCAGCCAACCCAAGGAAACTCTTTATCTCCATCACTATTTCGGGTCTCTTCCAACTATTCACGGCTTCAATCTTAGTCGGATCCACAGATAATCCTTTCTCTGAGACTATATGACCAAGAAACTTCACTTCCTTCTTCCAGAAGTGACATTTTGAAAACTTCTCTTTCAGCTGATGCTGCCTCAGCATCTCAAGCACCACCCTAAGATGAACTTCATGCTCCCTCTCATCCTTAGAGTAAATCAAGGTATCATCTATGAAAACCAATATGAACCTATCCAAGTGCTCTCGGAAAACTCGGTTCATCAAATCTGCAAAGAAAGCTGGCGCATTAGTCAGTCCGAATGGCATAACTAACCATTCGTTCGACCCATATCTGGTCCTAAACACCGTCAAAGGTATACTATCCTCTACTACTCTGAGTTGATGGAAACCTATCGCCAAATCCAACTGCGAGAATACCTTGGCTCCACTTAACTGATCGAACAAATCGTCAATTCTCGGCAATGGATATCAATTCTTTATCGTGCTCTCATTCAACTTACGATAATTGATACATAGCCTTAACGATTCGTTCGGCTTCTTAGCAAACACTGCGGCTGCTCCCCAAGGAGAACTACTTGGACTGATAATACTTTTGCCTTCTAAATCCACCAACTGCACTTTCAACACCCTCATCTCTGAAGGGGTCATCTTGCTCGACGGCCTAATCACTTGTTCTACTCCCAGAACCAAATCTATCTGAAACTCAATGGCGCATTTCGGTGGCAATCCAACTACAGGCTCAAACACATCTGCAAATTCCCTAACCACGAAAACTCGACTCAACTCATCTTCTGATTCCATAGCACCCAACAAGGCATTCATCTCACCACAAGAACCTTCTACCGTATAAACAATCTTGTCGCTGCAATCTGGATGTCTAAGGTATACTTTCCTATCCTGGAAAAATATCCTAGCATTGTACTCACTTAACCAATCCATATCAAGAATGATTCCGAACCCCACAAAATAAACACATGCAAACTGCAAACAAAGACCTAACAAGTCAAACTCTAACTGGTCACACCTCAAACCTAGGGTTGCATACCCTCCTATTCGATTCGCAACCCATAAGGAAGTAACTAAGTATGTGGGTTCTAGGTTAAGCTTATCTATCAAACATCTAGATATAAAAGAATGTGATGCAATGGTATCAAATAGAATGCTAACAGACATACCATGAATCTGAAGCGTACCTCCCAAAATTGCCTTTCCCTTCTTCTGAGTTGTTGGCTTCGAAGTGCAGGCTCCAATGCATACACTTTTCCCTTTCCATCCTTAGTGGGCTCCTTGCACTGGCTCTTATAGTGGCCAATCTGGTCGCAGTTGAAGCACCTTACATTCTTCCTCCCAGCCACTTCCTTTGCCTTTCCAGCACGACACTCATTAGAAAAGTGTCCCTACTTGTCGCACTTGAAACAGACAATCTCAGACTTCCCCTTCTTAGCTGCTCCACCCTTCTGAGCGCCATTCTTAGTAAAGAACTTCCTCTTTTAATCCTACCCGACCTGGACTACTTTAGCCTTACTCTTCTCTAGAGAATTATGCAACTCCTCGTGCATTAAGGCCATCTCTACTACGAAATCAAAAGGATCTCTAATATGAGGTATGTAGCCCTGGCTAACTTAGGCTTCAACCCTCTGATAAACTTCTCGTTCCTCTTCATTACTGTATTCACTTAAGCATACTCATATTTGGCCAACTCCTCGAACCTTATGGCATACTCCAAAACAGACATCTCTCCTGCTCTAATTCAGCAAACTTTCTGATCAGACCTGACTGTTCCATTGCTGACATGAACCCCTCATGGAACCTTCCCTTGAAATCTTTCTAGGTCATAGTCTCCTCATCCACTGCCACAGTCACACTAGTCCACCAAAACAAAGCTGCTCCCTGATGCTGTCTAGATGCCAACCTCCTCTTTTGCTCATCATTGAGCCCCAAATCTATAAAGATCCTTTCACAATGTAGTAACCTATTCTCTACCTCAATGGCATCCTTCGTTCCAACAAACGGCTTCCCTCCAAGCATAGTGTAATCTCCACTCAGCTTAGCATAATGGTTAACTACCAGAACTTCCAGAACCCCTGCTCCTGCAACATTGCCTCCTAACACTCCAGCTGCAACTCCCGCCTACGCCATATTCCTGAAAAACTGATACATAGCTTCCATTCCAACTTGCGGGACTTCAGCACCCACATGCACAGCTTGTGCCTGACCTTGACCTCTTCTCACATAAAGCCTAGCATTACCATTGGTGCCTTCCCCTCCTGGGTTAACTCTTACTCTTCTACCTTTCATATCTTTATTAAAATCTCATGAGATATAGAAAATAACCTAAAAAGATAGGAGACCAGAGATAGAGCGTATACTTATATATAGCAAATACAAGTACGTTACTATAGCGTTATCCCATACCCCTAATCTTACTCTAATTCCTTAGGATTATGTTTTAAAACCATTTTTAGTTTAAAGTTTTTCATAAACCTATGCTCTTATAACAATTTGTAACATCTCGTATCTGGAGGCCAAAAGCTAAGCGCTACAGATGCTGTAGTCATCCATAATAACTTCTGGTGACAAAATATGGTAATGCTAATGATATCCATAATCATAAGCACTTGAATATGAACAAAATCATAGGTTTCAAAAAATAACATTTTACTGATTACATTTCAAACAAATTCATATCCAAATTAAATAATCCCTTTCCGTTTCCCAAGTAAAGGTCAATTATAATCATTACAAAATATGCCAAGAGCGAGATATGACGATGCCCCCTTGGTTGATCAGAGTCAATATAATCATATCTGACTTAGTATACACAGTGGAATCAAAACAAAATGAAACTGTGAATCAGACATAAAGCATGGTGTGAATAGTTCTGTTACATCTCGATTTACTGATATTAAGTGAGACCACGCCACTTAACGGAACAGGTTTACCCTTACTAATATCCTCTTTAACACATATATTTTGCAAATCCTTTCCTACAACCAAACTAGTTAATCAAACTGATTATATCAAAATAGCAATATCCTATATGCTAATAAATGGACTATCTATTCAAAAATAGGTAATAAGTAGACTATCTGTCCACAACATAATAGCAAGGTCTGTTATGCTACAAATGGACTATCTGTCCACATAACTGGGCTGACTACCCGCAAACTAGACTAACTGCCCGAATCAAAATGGACAACTATCTGAATCATTTTCTTATGATTAACTACCCTTCATCTTTTTCCTTGAAAACCTTTTCAAGATGATTTAACCTTTTAAATCAAACTTATACAAAAAAATTCTTAGCTTTACTCTAAGCTATTTTGCCATGATATATATACTTTACTCAAAATATTGTTGATGGATTTTAATGAGGATTAACTATCCTTCCAAAACAATTTAAAACCTTTTTTAACTTGAAAATACTTAGGCTATATTGCCTATTTAATACATTTGAAACCTTTGTTTAAAACTTTAAACAACCTTTTCGAAACCCTTGAAAGTAACCCCTTCGAAACCATTGAAAGTAACACTTTCGTAACCATTAAAAGCCTTTTCCTTCGAAAGCTTCAAAACATTAGACATCCCTCTTTAAAACCTTTAAATATTGCCTTTTGAAAACATAGGAAAACCTTTCCTTTCAATCCTTTCAAAATCCTGGGGAACCACCCCTTTCAAAATCATTTATTAAAACCTTTCGAAACAGTCAAAACTCAATCCTTTCGAAAGCACTTTGGGTTCAATTTAAAACATGTGGAAACCTTTCGAAACCATTCAAAATTTCATCCATTCAAAACTTTAGAAATTCATCTCGGTCAAAATCATTTGGATTATGCCTTCAAGTAGAGCAAAAGGATTAGAAACCCAATAAAGTCGAAAGCATCTGTTTCGAAACTATTTAAAACTATCTCTTCCGAAACCAATTTGGGTTTTACTTCAATGATAGAAAAAGGGTCTTAAAATCATTTAAGTCGAAAGCGTCTGTTTCGAAACCATTTCCTAGGTAATTACATGATGGTGTCAAAACCATCCCTTTGAAAGCATTAGAGAGGTGGCCAGGTTTTTTAGAGAGAAAAACAACCCATTCAAAACCATCTGGGTCGAAAGGTAGGAAGCAGCAACTAGAGCCGTTGACTCAGTCGAGAGCAATCATTTAAAACAAAAGCGCAATCCAATCGAAACCATTCCTTTTAAAACCATTAGACCCATCGAAAGCTAACCAAGTCGAAAGCTACTCAGTCGAAAGCCATTTTAGTCGAAAGCAAGCAGGCGAATTTTTAATTTAAAAACAAAGTAATGCCTCAACCCCTTCGGAACCCTTGGTTTCGACTCCATACCTTTCGCCTACATCCCATTCACTATGCACCAGTTCCTTGATACCATGTGCATTGGTTTTGACTGTGTCGGAAGCGAAGATGAGGAGACGGAACCTGGTGCCGACAGTGTCGAAACTTTGAAAAATATGTAACAAATAGTTTTTTTCACCTAACCTGCTTTACGTGTCTAATTTTGATTGGTTGCCGCTTTCTTTCCCAACAAAAAGTACTGTCATTTTCGAAAGTGCTGCCGACTTTCCAGGTTTAACAAATTTAAATTATTTGCAAAAAGCCCCTTCTCCTTTCTTAATTATATAAACATTTAATTCTCATACCTTAAATAATTTTATATAACCATTAAAACACTTATGAAAATTATACAAAAATTCCAGAAAATCTCTTTTAATATGTTTTCCAACAAATAAAAATTTCAGACCCAATTCTTTCATTATTTAATCGTAAATAAATTATAATCGAAATTAACATTTTCTTTACTGGAAAATTCATATTAATTCCATATAAGTTATGAAAATTCTGAAAATTGAAACCCATCTCCAAAATAATATTTATGATCTTCATAAAAATTCACAAGGCACTTGGATGTTATTTAATAGGGTTTTCACCTTAAAACATATCATAAATTGAATGTGTATAACCATAATTCATCAACAAGTATATGTTTTCATTCCATTATTCAAAAACATGGCAAATCATTGCAAAATATTCGGAATTCATCTTAAAACCGAAAACACAATCAAAAATGAGATGTAAACATTATTCACCTTAGCTTTAGAGATTAAAGAGATTGAGATGTGAATGGATTTGATTTGATTTAGCTTCTTCCTTAGCTTTCTTCCTCTTACTCTTGTTAATGGTGGCCGGCCTTGAGTTTGAAAAAATTTCAAATGAAATGAACGTGTATGTGATACACGACCTAAGGGATAGATATAGGAATGGCCTTTTTCCTATTTTACCCCTTCTATATTTCATTTTAACTCTTCCTTAATTCATTGTTAAATGGCACGGATACACCTTAATTAAATATCAAATCTCAATCCCCTAATCAACACATTATTTTATTTTATTTAGCTAATAAAATATTCTAAATAATGTTACCAAAAATCTAGGGTGTTACACATCCTCACTCCATTGCACCTTAACTAGCTTAACTACCTTCCTCCTAAGCTTTTTCGTCTCATTCCCAATGATTCAAAGCGACTTAAGAGATCTTGAAACTTCTGGCTCAACCATTATTTCTTCCAATTGATCCCGTGCTACCACGATACCCGAGTCATGCATAATTTTCCATAGATAAGAGATATGAAAACATTGTGCACTCCAGCCATCTTCGGAGGTAGGTCCACTCTATAGCCAACTTACCAATTCTCTTAATAATTGGAAATGGTCTAACAAAATAGGATGCTTACTTTCCCTTCCTACCAAACCGAACAGCATTCTTCAATGAAGAAATCTTAACAAATACCATGTCTTCAACTGAGAATTCCAAATCTCTTCTTCTCTTATCTACATAACTCTTATGACGGTCTTGAGCAGTCCTCATTCATTGCATAATGATCTCTATCTTCTCTGACGTCTCTCTAATCATTTCGGGCCTAAGTATCGGTTTCTCACATGCTTCCCACAAACATGAAGGCGAATTACAAGGTCGTCCATACAATGCTTCATATGGTGCCATGCCAATACTTGACTGATAGTTGTTGTTATATGCAAACTCTACCAAATGCAAATGATCTTCCAAAGATCCTCCAAAATCGATAATACAAGCTCGAAGAAGATCTTCAAAAATCCAATTCACTCTCTCAGTCTGGCCATCCGTTTGTGGGTGATAAGCTGTGCTCAAGTGCAGCTCGGTTCCCAAAATCTCTTTTAAGCTCTTCTAGAATCCACTGGTAAACAATGGGTCTCTATCGCTTACAATACTCTTCGGCACACCATGGAATCGAACAATCCACTTAACATACAATTTTACTAACTTGGATGTCGTTCTGGTAGACTTAACAGGTATGAATCTTACACTCTTGGTCAGACGATCTACCACTACCCAAATATCATATCCTGCTCTAGTCTGTGGCAATCCATCTATAAAATCCATAGATATATGTTCCCATTTACATTCGAGAATATCTAGTGGTTGTAGCAATCCACTAGGCTTCTTCTGCTCAGCCTTCACTAACTGGCAATTCACACACTTCGAGATGAATTTTTCAACATCCTTCTTCATAACTTCCCAACAGCAAGTCCTCTCCATGTTTCTATACATCTTGTTACCATTAGGATGAATGGTCAATCTGGAATGATGGCATTCCTTAATACTTCATCTCGTAATCCATCAATATTTGGAACTACCAGTCTCTTATCCTTACGAGGCCAACCATCTCGGTCAATCTCGTACTGCCTCAAATCTTCAGACTCCACTCCCATCTCAACATTTCCCATGATCTCTACTAGCTTAGCATCTTGCTTTTTACTAGTACTAATCCTTTCTATGAGAGTAGGTCTGATCAATAGACTTGCCAACATATCAGGCTCGAGCTCACAATGTGGCCTGAAACCAAATCAAGCTATATACTCCATATGCTTTCATTCAAAAACATAATTCCTAATCCAGCATGTCTTCTTCTTAGTGCATTTGCCACTGCATTACCTTTACCAGAAGTGTAGGAAATATTAAAGTCATAAGAGGCCAAAAACTCTAACCACTGTTGCTGTTGAAGACTAAGATCCCTCTGAGATAAAAGACACTTCAAGGATTTATGGTCCGTGAATAGATTGAATCTTTCTCCCAACAAATAGTTCCTCCACATCTTCAAAGCAAAGAAAATCGCCGCCAACTCCAAGTCATGGGTTGGATAATTCCTTTCGTGCGGTTTCAACTATCGACTAGCATAAGCGATAGCTCTCCCTTTCTACATCAATAAAGCTCCAAGACCATTACCACAAGCATTCGTGTATACTGTCATCTCTTCATTCCCACCTGGAATAACCAATACAGGTGCACTCGTCAATCTCTCCTTCAGAACTACGAATGCATGCTCACATCTAGCATCCCAAGTAAAAGTCTGATTCTTCTTGGTAAGATGGTTAGTGGTGCTGCAATCTTTGAGAAGTCCTTTAAGAAAAGCTTGTAATATCCTGCCAATCCTATGAAACTTCTCACTTCCGTAGCATACATGGGCTGATTCCAACCTAGGATTGCTGCCACCTTTGTAGGATCCATTGTTATTCCTTGTCCTCACATGACCTGACCCAAGAATCTCACTTCTTCCTTCCTGAAGTGACACTTAGAGAACTTAGCTCTCAACTCGTGCTTTGTCAGAATCTCAAGCATAATCTCTAAGTGCATCTTGTGCTCTTCCTTGCTTCTGGAGTAAATCAGAATGTCATCCACGAACACAAGCACGAACTTGTTCAAATGATCTCTGAAGATCTATTCATAAGGTCCATAAAGTATGTTGGAGCGTTGGTCAACCCAAAAGGCATCACCAACCACTCGTAGGTCCAAAATGCAGTTATAGGCATAGTTTCTTTAGCCACTCTCAACTGGTGAAGTCCCATTGCCAAATCCATTTGAGAAAACACCTTTGAACCATGTAGCTGATCAAATAAGTAGTAATCCATGGAAGTGGATACTTATTCTTCTTTGTAACCTTGTTCAACTCACGATAATCCACACATAACCTCAAAGAACCATCTGCCTTAGTCGCGAATACAATAGGTGTGCCCTATTTGGATATGCTTCTCCGAATGAATCCTTTCTTCAGTAGATCATCCAAATGCACCTCTAACACTTTCTACTCTCTAAGTGTCATATGGCTTAAAGGCATCACTATGGGTCTGGCTCCATCCATTAAGTTCATCCGAAACTCAATCTCTCTATGCGGCTGCAATCCTGTCACTTCCTCGAAGATACTAGGGTAATCTCTAGCGATAGACGTAGATGACAATCCTTCCTGTGGAATCTCAAGTGAATATAGAAAGCTAACCAATACCCCATCCTCTGGGAAGCAGCGTATCACTACCGTTCGCCCTTCCACATTCCCAATTGTCACCTCTAGCTTCTCGCAATCCACAACAGCCGCATACCTCTTAAGCCAGTCCATTCCTAAAATAATCCTGAACCCAGCAAAATTAAGAATAAAGCAATCACAAGGAAACATCCATGACTCGATAACACTAAGCCACGACAAGTCATACAAAGACTAGTAGATCCTCCAACAGGGTTGTCATAATCAAAGGTCGGTCTACTATCTTGAGTTTCAAATCTAGTCTGCAAACTAAATCACCACAGATGAAAGAATGCAAAGCACCAGTATCAAAAAGAACTCTAACAGAAACATCTCCAATGGAAAGCATACCTTGTACCACGACTCCTTTCCCCTTATCCTTAGTAGTAGGAGCATAAGATGAAGTCGGGACTGCATCTAAAGCATATGCCTTCACAATCTGCTTATCTTTTGGTGGTTCCAGACAATCCTTCTTAATATGCCCTGGCTTATCACAGTTATAGCACTTCTTAACAGACTTGCATTCCTTAATATGTGGCCTTTCTCCTTGCAACCATGGCAAACAATTTCACTCTTATTTTTTTCTAATTCCCCTTTTTCTTGTTGTTGTTGCTTCCTTTCTCCATTCCACTTCTTCTTACCTCCACCGCCCTGCTGCGTTTTTGGTTCCTCTCTCTCAGCAATAGCAACAATAGCAATCTTATTCTTGGGGTACAGACACATGTCTAAAGGATTTCTCCACAAGTTTCTCAAAAGACACTTCAATGTGCTATACTAACTTCTCTCCTAAGTGGTCGTCCAATCCAGTAATAAACTTCTATTCTTCGTCAAAAGTGTATCAATAAAAGACATCCCATACTCTGACAAAGCATCAAATTCTACCACATACTCTGAAACAGATATCTCTCCTTGCTTCAACTCAACAAATTTGTTGAACAACATTGACTTCTAAGCCACAGGAATGAACTTCTCCTTAAATCTAGTCTTAAATTGATCCCAAGAAATCTAATCCTCTGGAGTGGCAATGGTAATAGAATTCTACCAATTCATTGCTCGGCCCTGTATTTGTCTTAAAGCAAGCTTCCTCTTCATAGCATCTTCCACATCCATATCCTTGAAAATGCATTTTTAATTATCCATCCAATATTGCACTTTAATAGCTGATTCTGTTCCGAAGAATGGCTTCCCTCCAAGAGTAGAATAATCCTTACAAAGTTTGGCGAAGTCAATCCTAGGCACTTGCAAAGGAGCACCACCACTTAAAGTCACACCAGGAGTAGTTTGGGCTCTCCTCACCGACGAAGCCACCATTACATCGAACATGGCTTGAAAATTGGGTGTAGCAGCTCTCGGTCCTACTTCCTCTTCCACTCACAAAGTGGAGTTATTCCTAGCAGCATTCCTTGTGTTTCGATTTAACCTTATCTGTAATAAGAATGATTAGCCTCATTCCAAGGAAAGCTATAATGGTACTCAAGTGCATACTATACTATATAACATTACTATATAGCATAATATCTTCATTAACAAGTACGCTACCTCCTTTAACGTATACTCTTGACTTGCTTTGGTTAACTCGTAACCAAAGCTCTGATACCAAATGTGACGACGGCCCCATACCACCCGCACATCGATGACCTAAAAGAGCGCTTTAACTGTGCCAGCCTGATATGGAACGATAATCAAGGTTGAAATTTAAAGCAGAAAACCTGTTGCATATCTCACAGTGCATGGACGAAATAAAATATAGAAAATATACAACAGAATGTAGTGAGCCATAATAAATGAGAGTAACATCTCCATTAAATCATGAGTTATGGTACAAATGTCATAATATCTCAATATAACATTTACTCACTACATCCCTTAGAGTACATAGAAACAAATAGCGAAAACTACAAATATAGAGTAATATGCCATAGCTTCTCTAAGCTTATCTTCGTACAACACCTGCGACTCCAAACCTATCATTTAGTCTACTCATTTAAGAGTACCCAGGATGATAAGAGGAAACATAAAACCTTGGGTCAGACAATAGTCCGGTGTGAGCAATAAATGATTATCAAAAGCTACACTAGAAAGTATGGGACTAGACAGGTACAAAAAACCATACCTGACATGTCCTAGCAACCAAATGGTTAGCACATACTAATAAGATATAATATGATACTCGTATAAATGAAAATAGGATATTGTAACAGAAGAGAATAGAAGAATCTAAGCAGCTTCCTCCATTGACCCTATTCCCATTCCCTTCTTCAGCATTCCTATAGGTGATAGCCTACCCAGGAGAAATAGCAAACATAGCAACCATAGCAACCATAGCATCCATAAACTAAAACCTAGTTATCATCTTCTAAAGCCTTGAATATATGATAACTCGTATGGCCCCATCCTCGCTTACCAGAGACTAATGGAAATCCCGATTCTCGATTGTGTTCCCCAATACTTTCAGGTTCGAAACCCCGACCGGTTGTCTCCTATAGTACCTCCATGCCTCTATTGCTTTGCTTTTTCTCCTGCCCAGGATTTGTGATTCAAAAGACATTAAATTTTCAATCAACTCTTCAATTTTTAGAGTGCTAATGTCATTACCCTCTTCGATTGCAAGAGTCTTTTGATCCCATTCAGGAGTAAGTGAACTGAGGATTTTCTAACTTGATCGTCCTCAGAAAAACTTTTACCCGGTGCAATAAGTGAGTATACTATATCTTGAAATCTACTAAACATATCGGACATGGACTCATTCGGACTCATTTCAAATAATTGAAACTGGTTTGTTAATATGGAAATTTGGTCCGTTTAACCTTACTTGTGCCTTCATGTGTAACTTGCAAAGTTTTCTAAATTTCAAATGCATACTTACATAAAGATACGCTATTAAATTCATTTCTATCTAGTGAACAAAATAATATATTCATAGCCTTGAAGTTACTTGTGCAACTGGTTTTTTTTCAGCAGTCCACTATGCAAATTTAGTATTGGGTTCAATGTACTCAGTTTGTGTGATATTCCAAGGGTCTAAACTAGTTGACTGTAAATAAATGTTCATTCCACATAACCAATATGTGTAATTACTTCTATTAAAAAGTGGAGGTCTAGCAGTAGATTGTTCTTCAAACATGAGTTACTAACAAGTGTATTAACAGTGTTACTAATAATATTATTACCATTGCTGGTAGCCATTTGAAATTTTCAAAAATCAAATGATGAATAATTTGAAAACTAATGCTCCGGTACCAAATGTGAGTCAGTGGAATAGGGATATTAAGGCTAAATTAACACACGAGGTGAATGAATAGTATTTAATTGATTATATAAATATTTTTTAAATTCTTTAAGATTCTACTTGGAATAATGTAGTTAACAATCACAAATCAAAATGCAGATAAAAGTAAATGCAGCAAAGTAAAAAGGAAAGAACACATCGGGATTTTATATTGGTTCGAAGTTAACCTACATACAGTCCCGCACAATTCCATGTACGGATTTCTTTTCAACTAGTAAATGCAAATACAATCTTAATTTCAAGGCTACGAGACACACCCTCTAGAATCCTGACTTTTGGGTAGAGTCACTTGACTTTCGGGTTACAAGCACACACACTAGATTTACGGGGTACTAAGCATACCCAATTAATTTTACGGGCTACAATCACAACCAATTGATCTTACGGGCTACAATATCACGCACAAGTATAGCAGTATGATTTGATAGAGTTTTACAAACTCAGATCTTCGACCTTGATTACAATTGATCCGGTAACTCTTGATTAGCACTTTGATCTTGGTTTGAGTGAGAGAGATGAGAGCAATCAGAGAGCAGATGAAGGAGAATCAAACTAGTAATGATTGAATTTCAATCTGGCCAAATTTCGCCAGAGTTTGGATAAATTTTGATTTAGAAAATGAGAGAGTGGAAAAAGGAGAGAAGATTAAGAAAGTAGATGTTAAAATTCGTTTGGAAGTCTGGTATATATAGGGAAACAATGGTCATGTCCATTCACGAAGAGATACGACCAAAAGACACTTCCATTCAAATTTTAATTTTGAAAATTATGGCCACTATGTTGACATACATGGATAGAGTATGTCAACATACTCTTCACAAAATTGAAAAACACTTTTAAAATATTATTTTGAAAATACATTGCTTTGTAAAATATTTTGATACTTTATAGAATCATTTAAATATAGCTTATACACATTTTAATCAAAATATAACTTAGTAAAACTTTATAAAATAAGTTTGAAAGATTTAATAAAAGTATTCATTAATATATATAAAAATAAATATAATTATAACTTATTAAAGTTTGAAAAAAAGTTTTATATATATATAAACCTAAATACACTAAAATAATATCTTTATAAGTATAAGAGATTGAAAATCAATTTTGGAAATATTTTGAAATGATTATTTTAAAACTAAGATACTTGAAAAACAATTTAAAACAAAATTAGAGAAGGCGGGAGAGATTGAGAAAGTGCTATCAAGGTTTTAACATAAATTTTATGACTCTAAAACTTATTTGGAATATCTTGAAATCATAAACTCTTCAATACTCACGAGTCTTCAATTATCATCATCTCAAAACTACTCTTGATATTAGCATCTTAAATCTACTCTTGATATTGTACAGTCTTTTTAATTAACACCTATTTAATATCCTACACTATATACTATGTATATATATGCCTTGATAAAACATTAGTATCTATATTCTATATAATGTCTTACAGTTGTTATCATCAAAACCAAAACCTAAGGTACTAACAATAATAATATGAACCAATTACCAGTGTATATTATCCATAGAGTATACAATAGGATCAACTCAATAGATTGTCTCGACAAATATGAATAAGCAAGCACCACCATGGTTTCCACAGTGTTACTCAGCAGAAAATCATAGAAATCCATATATGTATATAATATGAGATAGCTCCATCTAGCTCATCCTCCGTACAGCTACTGCGTCACCTAGCCTTTTATATAGTCTACTCATTTAAGAGTACCTAAGATAATAAGAAGCAATGCATAAAACCTTGGATCAGATAATAGTCTGGTGTGAGCTGTAAATGAATCTCAAATACTATACAGGTAAATATGGTAAGGAAAAAGAGTATACGAACCATACCTAACCTATCCCTACAACCAAAGAGTTAGCACAAAACACTATAATATACTACTCCACAATATCATAAAGGTACTATAAAACATAGAATAGTGGAAGTCCATATATCCCTATCTTCGGTAACTTCTCCCAATGATATCCCTAAGTGATAACCTACTAAAGAAAGCAACCAAAGCAACCATTGCACCCATCAAGCAATAACCATTATCACTCATCCTTATGCCTTGAATATATGATAAATTGTGTGCCAACTTACTACTAGGGACTAATGGAAATCTCGGTTTTCGTTGTACTCTCATATCATACAGCCTAAAGATCGATATGGTTCTCGTAGCCCAAAGCTAGACACTAGACCCAAAGCAACCGGCCTATGGTATACATGTCTCTTTATTGACCCATGGGCGTCCCCAATTACAATAACCCTGCTTCGAGTACAATGGATTACACTCAGAGTATCAATGATTCCTTAGCACAAAGATCGGAGCCCTCCTTTCTACTCAATCCAATTTCCATTATCCATTCTATGGTTCTCCCCCTTTATCGAGCCGCTATCTTCGGTACCTACTACACCGTGAGTCACAAACCGAAGATACATAGCATTTATCATGCTGTTACATCACCAACCAACCCTAATGTGAATGAGACAACACCTCCAGCACAATCTACAAGGTCTCTACTTCATCCCCAAGAAGTTTCACATCCATAGGACTTACCAAAAAAACTTGGTATAGACTTAAATAAGTTGGCACCGACTTGTTTCCTTAGCCAACCATTAACTAAATTTTCTTCCTCTCCACCTTGCTTCAAGTACTCTATTCCTAGATGCTCCTAACCTCGATCCATTCTTTGAAACATCTCGGTTCTAACACCTAGTGTCCAACTTCAAGTTCTAGAAAACAACTCGGCATAAACTCAAGCACTTAGCAAATTTCCTACACCTTGCAATGGACATGCTCCTCTAGCCAAGCTATATTCAACCATGCCAAACACCAACATGTTTAACCAACACAAACAACTCTGTATCGACGTAAACAAGTAGGTACCGACTTGTCTCCTTAGTGAATTAGAAGTTACAACTTGAACCCCTCTTCCCATACTCCAAAGTCTCCCCTCCTAATTTCGTCCAATTTCAATCATCTTTGCCTTCGATTTGGCAAATTCACCAACCTATCTTCCTAACATCCAAAACACTAGAAAACAACATCAAAGAACAACATACAAACATGGAATAACATGCAACTACATTCATTCAAATAAATAATGCTTAGAATAATAGAAATCAAGCATACTCTAATCCAAAGCTATGATGCCCCCACCCGAGGCCCACATTAACAAAGAGTGTTATTGAGTAATACTGTCTGCTAATGCGGAGAATAGGGCTGGTTAGGAGTGACCATCTATTGTCTTGTCTTAAATATCTATTGAATATGTCGACAAATGCTCTAAAAAATTTTTTCAACTCAAGTGGATCGACATGTCCAATAAATACTTAATACAAAACTATAGGTGGCTGACGGATCTATCAGAAAAAAATATAACAACCAAATGAAAATCACATCACAGAACAGCAAACAGCAGATATATACATATATATATACAGATACATCCCCAGTGTAATACAAAAGGATATACATAAGTGGTATGACGAACACACAATATACAACGAGTCAAAAATATACATATCAGAGTCTACACAAAAAGCTACATCAAAAAGGCGATAGCAAAATATCCAAGCAGAAGTAGAAAGGCTAAGTCCAATGGGTACCTAACTTAAAACACCTCGGTCTGACCCGAGTATAAAATACCTGGGTCAGTCTAGCTAAAACAATCAGTTAATATGGTGAAATGATAATATGAGTATAAGGATGAGGATGATATTTTTCTCAAAAGAGAAGAAACTATTATAAGTATAAGTATGGTCACTATAAGTGATGAAATGATATCACTACACAAATATACATTCTCAAAAGAGATAAATCAATATCCACAAAATGCTAAATATAGTAAGCCTCATATCATCGACATATCACAAATCATCAAAAAAATGGTTTAAGGAAAATCATAACTCCTAAATAAAGAAATTTTTTGAGATGATTTCATTGATTATTGTGATTTCCCAATGAACATATGAATATGAACAAGGAGGATTTCAAAGCCGTTTCTACAAACCATATTATAATTCATCAATTTAGGTCATAGACATATATTAACATATAATTAAGGTTAGAAAAGGATTTTTATAGCCAAAATCATGTTAAAACCTATAATTCTAGCATATAAACATGCATAGGATAGTGAGAAGTCATAAACCACTCACCGATTACCAAATTCAACCAATTTGACTGTAGATCCAATATAAACAGCGATCAAAAGCAATGCAAATCAACCAAATTGATGATCTTTATCTTCTAATCAATGATTTATTCACTAGTCTTCAATTTGGTTTTATTAGAGAGTAATTTTGGTGATTTTGGATGAATCTAGAGTTGATAGTGGTTAAGATCTGATTTGGGAGAGAGGGAAAAGTATTAATTTCATTCTTTGTCCTCTATTTATATTGATCAATAATTAGACTAATGAGCATATTTTTGGGCTTAATTATTTACACACTAATCCTAGCGAACAGCCATTAAAACATAAAACAGCCATAACTTCCTAACCATAAGTCATCTTTTCTATTATGACCACCATACGGCATGGGAAAATATAGTCCTAAAGCAACGGAACTGGTTTGAGACCCTGATTCAACACTTATCAAAAGTTATAGCCCAAACAAAATTTTCCAGGTAAAAATGGTCACATAGAAATTCCAACAAATTTATAGGTGTGTAAAATGCCCCTAAAAGCCATATCCAAAAATTATAGAATCATATGACCTCATATAAATAAAAAAAAAATTATGATCCTCTGATACATAAATATAAGTCGTTACACAAGGAGTGCAAGGCATGGACTATTCTTATATTGGAATAGTAGGCAATTGAGATAGTGATCAAGAGCCAATTGAATATGAGATCAGGACATGATCAGTTACATGATCACGTATGATAAGCATATATAGTTATAGGGAGCACATAACGAAGATGAATCGATTCTAGACTTAGGCTAATGTGCGAGCACTTGAGGACATCGATCGATGCCAAATCAGACAGATGTGTAGACTTATGAATAGCATAGACTCTATGGTTTAAAGCATTGTTGTGCTTGAGTGATCCATTAGGGTCAAAGCAAGTACATGGAAAGTAATGATGTAGGCAATTAGATTCTGTTCGTAAAGCACATCCAGTGCTATGTATCCGTTTGTACATTGTTTTATGGTTTCAGACCAAGCCTTCGGGAGGGTCCGGAGCAGCGCTTAAGGGGTACTTGTACCCAGTAGCAGAAGTGTAGATATAGACTCTAGGGAGCACTATAGTGGTACAGAATTTTATTGTTGCCAGAAGAGCGGCTGTTAACCCAAAAAATGGACCAACGCCCTGGTTTGAATTTGAAAGCACCAGCCCTGTTCTGACAGAGCAATATCACATATAATAGATATAGAAAACGAACAGTAAAAGAAAGGAGATAGAGAATTTTTATAGTGGTTCAGCTGTTAATGAAGCCTACGTCCACTTTATAGTTTTATTAAAGACTGATTGCTGTTAAAAGAGATGTTTGATTACAAGGCTTTGATTATCTTTAGCTAGATTGAATCCCCAGAGTTGGAATCTACTGGAGAATCATAGTGAATTCCTTTGGAGATTGTTGTGAAGGAGGTAGAGAGTGAAGAATAATTCTTGCAAAGCTTCAGCAACCAGTCCGGAGAAGATCCCCTTTATGTTGCAGGTAGGATGGTATTTATAGAGATCGGAGAGCTTCTAGGCCAAGCCACTTCATCAACTGCTCGCAGGTAGGTATAGAACGACCTAGGGGGGTTTAGCTCATGATCCGAGCCAAAATCATGGGTCGCTGGCGACCTATGGTCGATGGGTCATTGTCGACCATAGATTTGGCTTGTACGCAAGCTAGTGACTTGGCTCCTTTTCGATTTTCTACTTAGCTAGCTTATTTGAAAATTCAAGGATAGGCATGGGTCGTTGGCGATCCAATCACTTAGGATATTTTTTGGATTTTGGAGTTTGGAATGTTTCCATGGTCTTGTGTCATCGTTGTTCCGTTTTGATGACAATTTACTAGCTGTTTGTGCTTAGCTGCTGTTTACGCTTAGCTGTTGTTTGCGCTTAGCTGCTGATTGGGCTGAAAGAATGTTGCTCTCTTGGTTTAGTCGATCCTAGTCGTTGCTATAGTAATATAGCTTGGCTCTCGTTAATTCCTTGACTTAGCCTTTCCGGTTAAGTTCTGAACCATTCTGATATCACGAGATTGTTCTGTCTCATGTTGGGTCTTGCTGGGTTAAAAACCCGGATAACATTTGCCCTCCAGAGTATGTCTTCATTGTAAACAAAGCGTGCTTTGGAAGTTATCGCGCTCAATATATGTCCGTCGATTTCCAAGTGATCGCATTAGAGTTTTATGAATACGTGGCAGGTCATGCTGTTGGTTATCTAGCTTTGCTCTTGACTATTGTTGCTTTTCGTAACGGATCAAATTTCTTCACGCATTTTCCTGGTATTAACGATGCAAACTTTGCTCTGTAGTTTACACAAGGGTTTAGATCGGTAAGTGGGTGCATGACGTAGGTTTGGAGTCGACCTATATAGTTTTAGCTTGACCGGCGGTGAAGCTAAGTTTTGTCTTAAATGCTTGTACGCTTTCTTGGAGCGAAATCTTGCTCCTTGTCCTTAACTTCTCCTTTTCGAGAACTTGGTTAAGTTCCCATCGACGTTTTTGAATTCCAATGCGAGAATTTATTCCAAAATCGGATATAGTAGATGATTCGATTGTATTGCTCTTCCCGTTTCTGTACTCCAGTGATCCTAAAAAGAAAAGCTTCCCTCGTCGCTTCGGACGGCAGCTCCGATCGTTGATCGATAGCGGGTAAGTGTGAAAGAGATAATTTCGAAGGATGATATGGATTGTCTTTCAAATGAAAGCAAGCTATATACACTAGATTGTTTGTTTGCAGTATTCGGGATACTGGACTCTTCTCATGTAGATAACACACTACATTTTCCCCGGTCATCACTCAGAACCCGACTGATCAACATACATCGATTTCCCTCGGATTCTGGGCGTTGGTTATACGAGGATATTATTTAAAGTAGAACATACCTGGCGGGGTTGAATGCCAAGTTTTGTTGTTGAAAATGACTTTTCGGTCATCCAATCTTTAGTTTGGCGGAGGAATTTCCACTCCTCTAGAAGTTGGGTCCTTCACAATTTAGGCTTCGCTTATTATTCCTATCATATTGGGATGATTGATTATGGTCAAATTACAAGGCACAGTTTCAATCTTTGGAAACTAGCGCATGAGTTTTTCGATTGCGATTATCCTTCCTTTGCATTGTTGGAATTTATCCTGCACACCGGCCTCTGTCTTTGGGGACTATTGGTTTAATTGCTCGATTACGAGCATTGCTTTTTCTCGTTGTTGCACCTCTTGTGTTCACTTGCAGCATATTCATTTACTGTAATTCTATATATGAAAATAATGCTTCTACGGTCATTTCGGCATATTCTATTTCATAGCTATGTTTAGAACTATGAAGTAGCTTGGTCTAGCCAGTTCTGTAGCTAACCCCTACTTATGCTCAATTGAGTTCGTTTCAACAAAGTGTTGGTGTAAATGCCTTAGTTCGTAAGGCTGATTACTTTGACTACTGAACCAAAATGTTTTGGGAGGCTAGGTCTCCTAAGCAATAAGTTCGATTGCCCCAGTTTGATTGACACGATAGCTCCTATCTTTGAGAATTAGGGATTTTGTTGCTTGATCCCAAGATCTGAGTTTTGTAATGATGTCGGTATGTATTAGAAAGATGTGTTTCTGGCATCTTTTGCTAAAGTAAATTCTTCTGAGGCTGGCGTTGAGATCCCAATCATGTGTTGGTTTCTATCTTCGTAGACTCTTGTATGGATGACTCAAACCTGTGGATTTTTCTTTGATGTTGTGGTCCTTCGGATAACGTAAGATTCCAGAAGGTAGGATTAAAGAGTCGATCAAGCTTTTGCTTCTATTTTAGAAAGCCGATGTATCGATAGTTTCATTATGGGTGTTTCTTCTTAGCATCACCAAACTTTGAGTAATGACATATTCCTGCAAGTTGGAACCAAATTATCTAGTTAGACTGTAAGTAGGTCATCGATACTTCTCGTCATCGCCAAATTATGAGCGACGGTTGACTTTTGAATGTTAAATCCTTCATTTCCTTTGTTGGCGATTTTATTGCCAGAATGCTCTGTTTTATGATATAGAACCATGATCTAACCAACCTCGCGTTTATTCGTGTTTGGACTTTGGAACATTTCTTTCGATCAAGTATCTATGTGTCTATCCCTTCTTGAGGGACTAGCTATTTCGAACGCCTGTATTTGGGCGATTGTGAGAGATGGGGATCTGTGGGGCAAATTGCTCAATTGCCCCTAGTCTGGCTCTCAATCCCATTCTGGAATTGAGGAAGTTTAGGGATTTTATTTTCGACCTTCCATGATTGTTCCTGCCTGTCCTTGGCCATGCATGCTTTTCTTGGTTGCTGACGTCATCACGGAAGTTTTGTTCATATGTCAACTCCTGTCTTTTTGAATTGATAACCTAGATGCTTGGTTTTGAACAACATCTCCTCGAGGCTGCCTATTTTTTGGTGGTATATAAATTCTTTCTAAGCTGAATTTTGGAAATTAGATTGTCCAATGTCTTTCATCCTTAGAAATTAGCACAGGAGCAATTCAATCCTAGGATTTCCTTTCTGCGCAGCTCTATTCCCATGCAGTGGCTGATTCATGTCAGGTTGAACCAACCGGCTGACCTATGAAAGGATATGTCTTTCGGTCATTGCCCGTCATTGGGCAATAGTAGTTTTCTGAAGACAAGGGTAGAAACTCAATTGAGGTCCAACATCTATCTCCGGAAGCTAGTGCATCATAGGTCACTACAATGAGTGTTTCTCATCATCCCTGTAGATTAAAGTTTTCCTGGCATTGCCGAGGCAATACCGGTACTTAGTGAGTAGAAAGTTTCCCAGAGTTGCTGGGGCAACACCGGTACTTATGAAATAGAAAGTTTCCCAGCGTTGCCGGGGCAACACCGATACTTAGGAAATAGAAAAAAATTTCAGTGTTGCCAGTGCAACACCAGTACTTGCAAGATAAAAGAAGGCCTTGGCGTTGCCGAGGCAACACCGACACTCAGGAGTTTGGGATCGATTTTTCCCGTCAATTCGGCGGTACTTTTAGTCCTGTTGGGTACTAATTTCGGTCTTTAGAAACTAGCACTTCGATGATTGGATTGTAGAAGTATTTTCTTAGTGCTGCCTTTCTTCGGGTAGTGTTAAAGTCACGTTAGTGAGGATTGAATCATTCACCCGATCCTGTAGAGTTGGGTAGATTCCTTTTAACCCAATGTGGCTGTTTTCTCAATGTTGCTTAAATCTGGGATACGCCACATTCTGGAAGGGTGAGAGTCCTAGGCGTTTCCGTTGCCTAGCTTTTTTTAACCGTCAAGTATTACCCTTGGAGATGCAAGGCTGTTGCTTAACCAATTCCATAATTATTCTTATTCACGAAAAATCAAACTTCCTCCAACCGGTTTTTGTTATGATCTGACGACTACTAGAACCGGTTTTTGTTATGATCTAATGAATAATGACGGAACCCTTCATTTCTAGGCCTCAAACTCCAAGTTCTTATAGAAAAATTGAAATTGTGGAGCGAGTCATCACATTGCCTCCGGTACGACCGCGTTCATTCCTATACTAATCATGGACCGGTAGAGTTCGGTAGTGTTTGCCTTGAATCCCTGACACCTAACCTTGCTTGTTTCAGGCCATATGCATTATGCTGGACTAATAGCATTGTTGCTAATATCAACCTTATTCATTGGTTCCAATCTTCGGGAATCAATGTTTTAGCTGCTCGATTTTGAGCGTTCTCTCCTTGTCATTATCTGTCTTCGATAACAGCTGGTTTTTTGCAAGTTAGGGTTTGAGACCTTATTCAAGCACCTGCTTTCGTCTTTGGAAGCTGCTGGGTCGATGACTTGATTCTTGAAATGTCTTCCAGCATTATCTATCTTTGGTCGTTCGTAAGTTCCTCCTTTATCCCTTTTTCCGAGCGATGGTGAACTTTAAGGAGTTCTATTTTCTTGTTGATATGACGGTCTGGAGTTCTTGATGTTGCTGAGGCAATATCGATGTCTAGCAGGTTGGAGCAGTTTCCTTTTTAATTTCGCATTTGTCCAGCCTATTATACTGCTTAGTTTTGTTGCGATTGCTAAAATTCTCTATTCAACATAAGAGAACCATGGAGTGATTTTTTGTCCCAACCAAGTGTTAGTGTGTTATGTGTCGCCGTTCCATGGGGCTGTTTACTCAGAACATTTGATGCGAGACTTGATGTTCTGGGCGGCTTTTTGGATGCCCTCAGTCAAAGTTGTGTCGCAGCTCCTATCTTTGGGAGCTTGTGATTTGAATGTCTTAACTTTAGACATTTTAGTCAAAGATCGGAATTCTTTGTTAAAATCCTGGTTTGAGGACTTTGTGGCATTGCTGGAGCAATGTCGGTCCTTTTGGGTGGTAAGGATCGGTTCTTGTTAATGTGCCAGCTTCCTCAGTGCTCGGACCTACTACTATTTCTACAGTCTCCGTGCTTATTTCTGTTCATGTTCCTGTTTCCATGTCTGTGTCTGGCTCGCAGTCGGGGCCGGAGTCCGAAAAGATAGCCGCGCTTCATGGCTTGGATGACCCTTCTGTGTCTTTGGAGGGTGACGTAACAAGGGCAGAAGTTAAGGAACTGGAAGTTCAAATGGAGCAGCCTCGTAAGACTCAACATAAATTGGTTGCTATCAAGATGGAGAAGGTTGAAACGATCAAAGCCTCGAAGAGCTCTTGCAAATCATGGAAGCGCAAAGCAAAGGGAGAATCTTCTGAGAAGGCGGTGGAGCAAGAGGAGGACATTGCTACCGAGGAGTTTGTTGATATTACCGGCAGGGACACCACTCCCGAGACGAGGCAGAAACTACAAACAAAGGGCGGAAAAGGGAGCGTTGGAAGGAAGCACTGATGAGCTTGTGTGGAAACTGGTCTGATTTTGATTCTTTTTGAGTCATTTTGTTCAAGTGCAGAGTCTGCACTTAGTATTCTTGTCGTGGAGTCTATAGTTTCTTTCTGTTGGCCGGTGTCGTGTGTGTACAGCCTCCACATTTTGACCATGTAAAGAAAATTATAAGCAATACATTGATATTTTGACTGTACTCTTATATGTATGTTCATATGTGTTATGTGCACTTGTGCTTGTTTTGTTTACACTTATCCAAATTAGTAATTGCCACCAAAAAATTTATTTGGAGCAACAATTCTTTGTTTGGAGTAACAGAACTTGTGAACTTATTGTTTTCAATTGTTTTTATTTAAGTACCAGTGCATGCCCCTCAGTTCACAAGGTTGTTTACTTCAAATGGTCGGTAACTTATAGTTTAGATAATTTTCACATTAGACTTGAAATTTGGCTAAGTCACGGCTTGATTTTCCTTCTTTCGGAAGTTTTGTAACTTTAGCATGTAATCCAAGTTTCTTGTGATGTTCTGGTAAGTATGCAATATATGTGTGTTTAAGAGGAGCACGTTGCATGAGTCAACTGAGGGCAGTTTTAATCATTGAGTGTTGTCGGTTGAAACATTTCTATCGGTTTGTAGCACTCTAATTTTGTTGTAGTTGTGCCCATTATTCCCAGTTATAGAAGTGGTTGGCGCTAGTTATGAGATGCGCGGTTTTTGGTGCCCCCCGGCATTGCCTATCTTCGGGTAACGTGAGGAGCCAGTGTTTTGGAATTTAGTGCATGGCTTATAAAGTGCATGGCTTTTCATTTTCCTCAAGGTTGCCTATCTTCGGGCAGGGTGAGGAGTTTTATTTTAGTGCGCGGCTTATGAGGTACGTGGCTTTTGGTTTTCCTCAATGTTGCCTATCTTCGGGCAACGTAAGAAGTTATTATTTTAGTGCGCGGCTTTTGGTTTTCCTCGGTATTGCCTATCTTCGGGCAGGGTGAGGAGTTTTATTTTAGTGCGCGGCTTATGAGGTGTGTGGCTATTGGTTTTCCTCAATGTTGCCTATCTTTGGGCAACGTGAGAAGTTATTATTTTAGTGCGCGACTTATGAGGTGCGCGGCTTTTGGTTTTCCTCAGTGTTGCCTATCTTCGGGCAACATGAGGAGTTATTATTTTAGTGCGCGGCTTATGTGATGCGCGGCTTTTGATTTTCCTCAATGTTGCCTATCTTCGGGAAACCTGAGGAGTTATTATTTTAGTGCATGGCTTATGAGGTGCGCCGCTTTTTGTTTTCCTTAGTGTTGCTTATCTTCGGGCAACGTGAGGAGTTATTATTTTAGTGCGCAGCTTATGAGGTGCACGTATTTTGGTTTTCCTCAATGTTGCCTATCTTTGGGCAACGTGAGGAGTTATTATTTTAGTGTGCGGCTTTTGGTTTTTCTCGGTGTTGCCTATCTTCAGGCAACGTGAGGAGTTATTATTTTAGTGCGCGGCTTTTGGTACTCCTCGGTGCTTCCTATCTTCGGGCAACGTGAGGAGCGTATGTTTTAGCGCGGCTTATGGAATGCATGGCTTTTGGTACTCCTCGGTGCTGTCTATCTTCGAGCAACGTGAGGAGTGTAATTTTGGGCCTTCTCGATGTTGCCAGAGCAACACCGATTTTTAGAAGGCAAGGATCGGGCTCCGCCGATCCAGTGATTTGAGTCGATTTGGCCTCGTCGACTCAGTAGGTTGCTTGTATGAACACGGTTTTATTGGTTCAAGAAGCTAAACAGTTTTTGGTTCGGGTGACCATGGCTTGGATGATCCTTTCGTGTTCCTAGAGGATGTACACGTCCAAATAGATCAAGCTACCATGGTAGAGAGATCTTCAGCTGACCGCATGAAGATGGATTGAAGAAAGGACCTATGGGAGTTCAGGGCATGACCCTTAGCTCTTGGTCCAAACTGCCTTTAGAGAATGGGTCTTTGACTGGCATACGGTCTAAAAGGAAGAGCAATTGGTCACTAAGAGTGGTAAAATAGTAGTTGGAAAGGAGTCGGCAAGTATTATGCTAGTATTTCGTTTGTTGCACTAGCTAGGTCATTAAGTCTGCGGTTGTCAGAATGGTAGAATTTTTGATCGGGTATAATAGAACTATGGTATTATTAGTCTTAGCCTTTCTTATGGCTATTCAAGTATGTGCGGTGCCCCCCATGTCATAGGCTGTTGGCGTGCTTGAACTGTATCCATGGTCTCTCCACAACTCGTTTGGTTGCCCCCGGTCCAGCGGGTGTGGTTTTCCCAGGTGCCAAATCTTGGCTTGATTCGAGTTGGCCTCTGATTGATCACAAGGTCGGTTCAGTTTTGGCTTAGTTTCTTTGAGCGACTTTGAAGCTCTGGAATTTAGCACTGCTTGTCTCATAGGTCGTTGGAAGTGGTTCCATTAATTTTGCGGAGTGATTGGTATGATTGTCGATTTATGGACCCGGAGCGTGATTTTGTTGACTTCAGGGAGCTCAGGATAAGATGACTGCTGATCTTCCAATTCACCTTCATGGATATCATTCATACATAAATTTCGCTGATCTACCGGTTCGTTTTCACGACGCTTTAGTTCGTGGAAGACCTTCCTATTTGCGAAGGGTTTTTTGGATCAGATGACCGCTGATCTACCGGTTTAGCTTCATGATGCATTAATTCGTGAAAGACCTTCGCATTCGCGAAGGGTTTTTTGGATCAGATGACCGCTGATCTACCGGTTCACCTTCATGGCGCTTTGGTTCATGAAAGACCTTCACGTTCGCGAAGGGTTTTTTTGGATCAGATGACCATTGATCTACCGGTTCACCTTCACGACGCTTTAGTTCATGAAAGACCTTCACATTCGCGAGAGGTTTTTTTGGATCAGATGACAGCTGGTCTACCGGTTCACCTTCATGACGCTTTAATTCGTGAAAGACCTTTACCTTCGCAAAGGGTTTTTTGGATCAGATGACCGCTGATCTAATGGTTCACCTTCACGACGCTTTGGTTCGTGAAAGACCTTCGCATTCACAAAGAGTTTTTTTGGATCAAATGATCGTTGAGCTACCAGTTTGCCTTCACGACGCTTTAGTTCGTGAAAGACCTTCACGTTCACAAAGGGTTTTTTGGATCAGATGAACGCTGATCTACCGGTTTACCTTCACGACGCTTTAGTTCATGAAAGACCTTCACATTCGCGAAGGGTTTTTTGGATCATATGACCGTTGATCTACCGGTTTGCCTTCACGACGGTTTAGTTCGTGAAAGACCTTCACGTTCGCGAAGGGTTTCTTTAGATCAGATGATCACTGATCTATCGGTTTACCTTCATGATGCTTTAGTTCGTGAAAGACCTTCACGTTCACAAAGGGTTTTTTGGATTAGATGACAGTTGATCTACCGATTTACCTCCATGATGCTTTAGTTCGTGAAAGACCTCCACGTCCGCGAAGGGATTTTTGTGGTCGGATGTTTGACGACCAGACGGCCTTGGAATGATAATTTATCAATTCCGAGAGGAGTTTTGGGTCGTGTGTCCGACATCCCGGCGGTCTTAAAGCAATGATTCATCGACTTCAAGAGGAATTTTTCGGATTCAGCTCGAGGGAACACGGTTTTATCGGTTCTTGTAGGCTAAGGTGTTGGATCTGTGTATTCGACAATCCTCTAGACAAGACTTCTCGACGCCACCAGCAATGTTGGTTCCCAGAAGGGGATTGACATGACTTGTCAAGGGCATAGAAGCATTTCTTTCACCGTGTTGTCTGCAATGCCCCTAGTATCCCTATACGGCTCATTTGGAAAAGGAGAGTGGACAAGCATGGATGAGAAGGCATCGCTGTAGGTTGTTGTCTCATTCCTTAGTTTCTAGCTAGCTAGAGTGTTATTTGATAATCATCTTTTCATCTAATTTTGTTAGTTAGCTGGGGCGCTTTTATACTGGATCTTAGTAACCTTACATGGGCAGAAGGTCCCTGAGGTCCTGTAGCTCCTTCACCATTTAGTATGTTCATTGGCACACTACCGGGTTTGCCTTCTTCTAATTGCACTACTTATAGCCTTTTAGAACCGGTTTTCCTTACCATAGAATTCTTCCATGGTAGCAGGTTGTTTTATCCTTTAATGATTCTTGAGGGCCTTGCAGCAAACTGCATCTGTTGCCCTAGTTTCATCCATATGTTAGTCATACCTTTAAAGAACCAATTTAGAATCAATTGTGCAGTTGTATAAAATGTATAGTTGGCATGATAAACTTATTTGGATATTCTGCATGTTGAACGGCTTCTGTGAATGGGTTTCGATTGGAGAAGATACTCTAATCGTTGTCAAATTGGTCCGTTTTCAAGTTACAGAAGTTTATAATGCTTGAGAATGATAGATGCATGATTATCCATGCTTGAATGATTGGAAATACAGATTGAACGACGAATCACTTATGATGGGGTCATGGATCAGTGACGATCCCCAAAATTTTCAAACTAGGTGAGATCGGTCGGGGTGACAAAGAAGGCCCTATAAGGTTGCATTCCAAATGTCAAGGTATTTGGAGTTCACATGTTCGGGTTATGGGAAAAAGAGGATGGATCAACATTGATGGATCGGTGGTATTTTACTTGGAGTCTGACCCAAGAAAATTTGCCATTTGCTTCGAGTCATAGACTTTGAAGTGCTGGGTTGGTGACAAACGTTGCTTGGAGCCATTTGCATGTTTGCTTGGAGAAAATCTTGGTTTTACCCGAGTCTGATTTCGGGCCAGAAATTCCTAGGTTTACTTCGAGTCAAATGGGTGATTACCCGAGTTCGACTTCGAGTTAGGACTGAAGTGAGTTTTTCAATGACCATTTTGACGATTTTTGATGATTTTCATCGACGACCATTCGTGATTCGACAGTGGGAGCTCCATGATAGGATCGGAAGCTGGTCAGTCAGGAGTGGTCACAATATACCATGGGAGCTTGGCATTGTAATTGATCTTGGTTTATATCATATCTTCTTAGATCTCCTACCTCTAGGAGTACAGTTTGAGTAGCAGTTCCTCGTCCATTGCTTAGCACTGTGCTACGGCGTGGGTTTTAGAGCTTCTTATAGCATTTTGCACGTTGCCATTTTCATCCAATTTGTCTTCCTCAAATTGTTTGTCAACTTCAGAGCCGAAGAGAGTCATCGTTATATCCTTCCGTGGGGTTTTCCCCCTTAAGTTCGGGATTGTAGCCGGTGCTTTTGCAGTAGGTGGAGTGTTAATGTTTTCTTCCGTCATGATTCTTGGAGCTCCACCCATTGCTTTTGGAGATCCATAGTATGGATCGCTGGCGATCCATGTACTTAACTGATTTTAGTACTTTGTCTTCTAGGGTGCCTATTGGATCATGATGCGAGAGAGTTGATTGACCCACGAGCAAACATCATGGATCGCTAGCGATCCATGGGAGATGGATCGCTAGCGACCCATACCTTAGCTTGTGTTCGCTTGCTTTTTTCTGATCCTTCTTGGTTGGATCTTCTATTCCCAACATCAAACCTTCTAAGCAAAGATTGAGGATCTAACTTCTGGACCTACGGGATTCAACGTAGATAGCTGGATCTGAACCCTGTGTTGAAGTTCTCAGTGAAAGCACCAAAATGTTGACTTAAAAAATGGACCAACACCCTGGTTTGAATTTGAAAGCACCAGCCCTGTTCTGACAAAGAAACATCACAGATAACAGATATAGAAAAAGAATGGTAAAAAAAAGTAGACAAAGAATTTTTATAGTGGTTCGGCTGTTAATGAAGCCTACGTCCACTTTATAGTTTATTAAAGACTAATTGCTGTTACAAGAGATGTTTGATTACAAGGCTTTGATTATCTTTAGCTAGATTGAGTCCCCAGAGTTGGAATCCACTGGAGAATCATAGTGAATTCCTTTAGAGATTGTTGTGAGGGAGGTAGAGAGTGAAGAATAATTCCAGCAGAGCTTTAGCAAGCAGTCTGGAGAAGATCCCCTTTGTGTTGCAGGTAGGATGGTATTTATAGAGATCGGAGAGCTTTTGGGCCAGGCCACTTCATCAACTGCTGGCAGGTAGGTATAGAACGACCTAAGAGGGGTTTAGCTTGCAATCCGAGCCAAAACCATGGGTCGTTGGCAACCCATGGTCGATGGGTCGCTGGCGACCCATGGTCTATGGGTCGCTGGCGACCCATAGATTTGGCTCGTATGCGAGCTAGTGACTTGGCTCCTTTTCCATTGCCTACTTAGCTAGCTTATTTGAAGATTCAAGGATAGGCATGGGTCGCAAGTGATCCATAGGGTATGGGTCGTTGGCGATCCAATCACTTAGGATATTTTCTGGATTTTAGAGTTTGGGATGTTTCCATGGACTTGTGTCGTCGTTATTTCGTTTTGATGACAATTTACTAGCTGTTTGCGCTTAGCTGCTGATTGGGCTGAAAGAATGCTGCTCTTTTGGTTTAGTCGATCTCATTCGTTGCCTTAGTAATATAGCTTGGCTCTCGTTATTTCCTTGACTTAGCCTTTCCAGTTAAGTTCTGAACCATTCTGATAACACGAGATTGTTCTGTCTCATGTTGATCCTGTTGGGTTAAAAACCCGGATAACAGCGGCCTAGGCTATATAGGGGCACTCCTACAGCAAAGAGGTCCTAAAGGGATGCTCGGTTCATTGTTATGTTATGCTTGTGATATACTAGTTGATTGATATTATCTTTGTGTATAACATGGTGTAGACTCATATTATGACACTTTTATCACTTCTACACTTATTAAGTATGATTTCCTTTATCATTGTAACATCCCCCTACTTGGAGGCCCAAAAGTAATGGCTACGGATGCTGTAGTCATCCATAGTTATTAATTCTTGGCAACCAAATATGGCGATATTAGATACATTGATACACAGAAACACAAGAATATCGAAGAAATTTAAACAGCAAATAAAATCCACCTTCCATTTCAGAACATTTCAATTTGATTACATAAACCTATTCGCAGACCACGTTCAAATAACATATAATAACAAAATACGCCAAGAGCGACATATGAGGATGCCCCCTTGGTTAATCAGAGTACATACTAAGGCATAAAAATATTTTTCCTTTACAACCAAACACACAGCGGAAATAAAATAACTTTAGATACTATCTGCCTCCTGCATGCCTATGGAAGCTTTATTCGTCAAAAGAGAAAACCTGAAAACCTTTAACTCTCAATGTAACGACCCGCCATTTTGGACCATTCGCGTCCATTATAAGTGTATAGGTAGACACTCATGCCGGAGTTGAATTGCTCAAAATACCGCGTTGTTAATTTAAATTTGGCAAAACTGAACATATACAGTAAATAAAATAATCACAGAACACAGACACAGAGTAATAATTTGCAGCGGAAATAAAAGAGATAGTAGTTCATGAAGCTACTATATGAATATATAAAATACATCAGAGTTTACAACAGAAAAGTAATACGATACATCATATACAAATCAGAATACATCACTGGAATCATCGAATACTGAAAACATAATAGATGGCTGGATCTTCAAGCAAAGCTCCAACTTCAAAGGTGAGTCTCGAATACTGGTACACTCAGTCTGACCCGAGCGTAAAGCAAAAACACAAGACACTCGAGTCAGGATTAACATTCTTATATTAATAAATCCAACTCAAGTGAAATAGCAATTGAAATACAAGTAACTCAAAGGATGTTTGGAATAACCATCCTTTAAGGATCCGTTAAACTATCTACTAGGTAGTAATGTACGCTAAGTAGATAATGTCTATCAGTAATATGTAAAGATATCAAAATAGTGTTAAGTCATGGCCCATTCCACCCTTAACACATTTTTATTCCCAAAAGCATATACAAGACCGTAGTTTCCCCAAAACCGGAAGTCACCAGAGGGCAATCCATATACTAAAGGTACAAATCAAAATCGTAGTGGTCGCGTATAAATGGAATACAAGTATGACAAGGCACATGAGGCAATACCCAAGGTAGTGATACTACCGTTTGCCTGATCCGGACTGGTGAGAACGCAACGCCGCAGCGCCCGCAACACCGTGAAACAACACTCCCAAAATCAAGGGTGCACCAATCGACAACAAGTAATAAGTAGTTCGAAGAAGTGTGTCCACTTGAGGTAGCTAATCCTCCATTGGCCCGGCACAGCTCCTGTTTTAGTCATTTCCAATTTGACACAAGTGTCAAGGCTATCCATTATCGTTCTCTTTCTTCAGTCATCACGTACATCATTCCAACCACTTCATTCTGGATCATCACTCCGCGTATAGTTATTAAAGTGGTTTTCGGTTTAGATAGAGAGTATATCCATAACCGAATTCCGGTCTCTTTAATAACTTCCGTAATTATTTCACCGATTGGTCGTTTATTTATTTCAAAACCAAATCAATTTCAATTTCAATTCGTAAATCAACATTTCATTTGTCTTTCTAAACCAATTTCCAATATTTACGTTTCAGAACTTCCAAATTCACCATTTCAAAATCTTATAATTCAATTTCAATTTCTATTTAAAAAAATTCAAATATTTATTCAAATTCGTATATAAGTTTCATTCTGAAATCATTTAAATTAATTTAACATTCAAATCAATTTAAATCCATTTATCAATTTCATTCAATATTCATTAAGTAAATTTGCCATTCAAAACAATTTCTGTTTAATCCCCAATTCATTAAATCCATTATTTAAATTCGACTTCCTTATTTCAAAACTTACAATTTGAATTAAATTAAATTCATCAAATCAAATCCTTAAATTTTCAAGTCTTACATTAATTTTAATAAATCACATTTTATTTCTTGCTAAAGAAATTCAATTTCACTTATTTACTTTCTTAAATAATTTTCCAAAACTTAATTAATAAAGAAAACTCAATTTCAATTATTTACGAAGTAAATTCACTTATTCAAAAGTTCAATTTTACTTATTAAAGAATTCAATTCAATTTGATCATTAAATCATTCAATCTCATTAAATTATTAAATTGTTCAAAACTTAATTATTAAATAATTTCAAGGTTTAATAATTTCAAACTTAATTATAATTTCAAACTTAATTATTAAATCATTTCAAAGTTAATTCAATCATTTCTCAATTTAAACAACGTTCTTCCATCAATTACATTGTTAATATTTTGTTTCAGATTATTAAATATTAACATTTTCCTTTCATCAAAAATTCCAATTTCAACTTCATTTCAAAACCATAATATTTATTCAAATAAAATCTTCATTTTATTTTTAAATCAATTTATTGACCAATCGGGTTTTATTTAATTATCTATCCTAAGTCAAAGTTCAATTTGGGTATTTATCATTTCAACCCGATTCCAATTCAATTCAAAATCAAAACATAGCAAAGGGAACTTGCAGTGTGATAACTGGGATGGTGTCAAAGTAAATAAACAAGCAATAACAACAATCAATATCAATCCAATAATCAATTCAAATAATCCCGAAATAACCGTATTAATTCGCATTGTTATTTGTACGAATTAATATAATTATTCCTAGAATCTACACTATCATTTCATGTAGATTAAAGATTATTACATTACGGTTTTTCACTTGTCATCTATTTACAATTTCATACATCATCAATTTAACAACATACATTCAGTGGTTCAAAGTGTAATTAAACAAATCCTACGTGTCAATAAATTTAACAGTTAAAGGGGTCATATTATACAAATGTCATTTAATCAAATTTAACATTTAACTATTCTATATCAATTTCAATTGCATACTATTTATCATTTAACATTAACAATTTAACGTCCAATATAAACATCAACAATCAATCAATTATCAGCCAAACTGTATTATCATTGCATAAATAATTAACAGATAATGGTGTCAGATGTCACAGGTGAACTGATACAGGTAATAGCATATATAACAGTGTAATTAACTAACAACAGCATATTTCAATTGTCGTTTCAATTGAAATCAAATTTAATAAATAAAAGAACGTTAATCGTGAGTGAGTGCTCACCTTTCGAGGCTAGAAAGAACAGAAGATGACACGGATATGCACACTGATACGAACATTGAAATCGGATTACAAATCCACGCATGAATTCCAAACCAAAAGTTAGATTGATACGAATTCGACGGGCAAGCTGATAAATAGGAATTGATGGAAACGAATCAGAATCATCTTGATATAACCGAAATAGAAATAAATATTATATCCATATATATCTTCTCTAATGATTAATATAAAACTTTAAACTCAATTTAAAATAACATATATATATATTCCTAAAGAAATTCAAATATCAACATTTATCATAAAATTAATATAAACAATTTATATTAATATATATATATAACTTATAAAATATATAAACAAAAGTTTTATAACTATATCAAAATAACGCACTACATAACCTTTTATGTAAACCACTTGAAACTATATATATGCAGACTTCCAACAACATACTTCATACGAAAATAATTCTTTCTTTTGAAATCTGAACTATGGGGAATATACTTATACAAACAACAATATTCACATTAAAACAGACGCCCACTAGTATACATTATACACCGCAACCTTTATAACTAATATAAGCCTAAATATTTTTATGCTGGCAGTTCCACAGAAAGTACCCTTACATTGTATAACTATATATATAAACTATTGGCCGAAACAAACTTATATGCATACTAATATATGACTGCAACCGATCATATGCTTTCATATATAAAAGCCTTGTACATTATTATTATATTCTAAAATATACATATACACTTGAAGCAGGTAAATTAGCATTTGAAATATGTAAAACAATATAATGTAATATGATACAATAAACTATACCTAACATGATATATACAACAGAAAGCATCGCTATCACTTACAACTTACTATACAACAAAATATACTATATATACAATTTAATATATTAAATATACAACAGCCTATATAACTATTTCCAAAGATTATAAAACTAATAATGCATACATATAAGATAATGCTTTAAATATATAAGTATATATCCTTGATTATATGTACATATTTAAACTGCCAACCAAATATACTGTTTAACAAAATATGATATGTGTACTGCATATATATACTTCTTACTCTAACATTTATATAAAACGTATAGATAAAAATATATACATATATATAAATTTTATAAACAGAAAATGTAAACACCGTATATATATAAACCTTAACATAACCTTATAACCAACAAATCAAATATGCAAGGTATACTGACACTTGGTTCAACAGGAGGAAGAATGCAATGAAGCGATGTGGCATCTACGACGACAGCCTGGTGGAGCCGAGGCTTGCGTGGAGAGTCGGGAATGGTTCGGTCGAAGTGGGAAAAGTCGCATGCTGTGATGGATCTGGAGATGATGGGGCATTTAAGTGGGAAAGTGGCAATGCTGGGTTTGCGTGAGTTCAGCGATCTAGGGTGGCAGCGGGAGATGCAGGCTGTCGGAGGTGGAACGGTTGGATTTGCATAAGGTGGTGATTTGTTTGAAATGGTGGAGGTACGTGAGGAGGTGGTTCCACGGGCTGACGTGGTAGGCGGACGAGGACAGGTTGCCGAGTGGAAGGTGGCGGTGGTGTGGAGTGCGGAAGGTGGCGGGTGAAGTTGAGAAGATGCTCGACATTGTCGGAGCTCGGTCAGGCGGCTGCTCGTCTTTGGATTGGGCCCGGCTATTCGAGCACGCGGTGGAAGGGGCTGAGGCTTGAGGAAGTCGGCAATGGAGGGGACGGCTGGAGGGTGGATTGCTGGCGGATGAAGTGGATGACATGCTGTCGGTGGTGGCTCTGGACGAGGTGAAGGCTATGGAGGAGGTGCGCGTGGGTGCGAGTGAGGTTGAGGCCGAGGATGGGGTGGATCAGGTGTCGGCAGTGGGATCCGGTGTGGTGGTTGTCAGGGTCTAGTAAGGGGAAAAAAGAAGAAGTGGCATGCCTGGGCTGGTGGAGCAAATGCACGCGGAGGAAAACTATAAGAAGGAACGCATGCAAATATTAAAAGAAAGAGAAGAGAAGTCCAGAGGATCAAGAATAGAGTTCAAAAGAATGAAGGCAAAGGTTTTATCTTAGTTTGTTTAATTGCAGATATAAAGAAGGGCATGGGAAAGGTGAACCGATAATAAATTTTCCAGTGGGAATAGTAGTAGTTAGCAAGATAAATTTTTTTGGAAATTGCAAAAAGGCTAATGGTCTTCACACGGTAAAATGAACGGTTACAAGAAATTCAAAAGTCAATTTACGGAACCAATACGAAGATCATTTCCGTAGATTTCACCGATTTTCGGACTCCAAACACTGAACTAATATACTGTGGAAATCAGTGCGACGAGACGGTCAAAATGGTATACGGATATCAGTGGTATGATTGAATTATAAAAATTCGAATTTTCCAATAGCGGAAAATGCAAGAAAAACGTTGAAAAATAAGATCGACGGAGCCAAAGATGTCCGAATTTGGGAAAACGACAAACTGACATCTTGCTCAAAAGATGGTTTAGAATTCTTCTATGCAAAAATATTTGGGTTTTGAAAACATTTTATTTTCATCGCTTTTTAACTGATTAAATTGAAGTAAATTTACGCGCGAAATAAACTTTCATATTTTCGGACGAAAATTTACCAGTTGCTATGTTTAACTGGACGCATTCCAAATATGAAATTTATATTTCAAAATTTTATCGTTTAAAATTTCACAAAATTTCAACTAATTACATTATTAAAACAGTTGAAATTTACGGGTCGTTACACTCAAACTACTCAAAAATAAATTGAGTACCCGAGAGTTTAAGGGGAAAAGAAAAACTTCGAGTCAGACAAAAAGCCTGGTATGAATAATAATCTACCATCCCAAACCATTTAGATATCTAGTGAGACCATGCCGCTTAGCAGAACAGGTTCCCCCTCACTATTATCCTAAAACATTTACAAAACCATATACTGTGCTTCCTGCATCCACAATGAGTAAAACATAGTATTTCAAAATATAGTGATGATATGCAAAACAAGTAAATCAATTCTGGATTACCCATCCCTCATTCATTCTGACTATCTATCTCAATTATAGTTTCTAGGATTATTATTAACCTGTTAAATGTTTATGGACTATCTGTCCAATTACTTAGTTTTTATGGGATTACTAAGAACCAATTGGTATCTCCAATATCATATTTCTTATCCTAGTTTTCATGGGATAACTAGGAACCTATTGGCTGACTGCCAATATCTTAATCTGGATATAGTTTTCATGGGCTAACTACAAACCTACCGGCCCCTGCCAGTATCAAATCATAGTTTTCATGGGCTGACTATGACCCTAATGGCCTCTGCATATCATACAGTTTTCATGGGCTTACTGTAAACCTATTGGCCCCTACCAATATCATTAGATTAAGAATTTAACATCTGTTAAGTTATATTCACTACTGGGTCAACCTAACAGGTTATTCTTCCATTTCCCCAAGATACAGTTATCGGTTACTAATAATGTGAATAGTATTTCCAAAATCTTTATAACAATGCCATGGTTATTACTTTTAAAATTGAGATTGGGTTGTGTTTTGAAATCATAAAATCATCTCTTTCGAAACCCTGGATAGCCTCCTTCGAAAGCAAAGACTTCTTTTCAAAACATAGTATACACACCTTTCGAAACACTTGGAAAATATCCTCTTTTGAAATCATTGGTACCTTTCGAAAGTATTAAGTCGTCTTTTAAAACATAAAGCTTCAAAACATACGAAAGTACCCCTTTCGAAAGCATTGGGTTTACTACTTTAAAATCAACATTTGGGTCGAATTGGTTATATACGAAAGTATCTCTTTCGAAATTAACAAAAACTAGAATTAGGAAATATTGATAGTGTCGGAACCATCTAGTTCGAAAGCAAAAGACTTTAAAATTAAAACTTCGAAGGTCTGAGTCGAAACCCCCTTTCGACTCTATCTCCTTCGAAACCCCAACCTCTTTCGAAAACAATTAGGAAATAGGTCTAGTTTAAGGTAAAATCAAGTGCAACCCTTTAAAAGCATTACTGGTCAACTTGGTCAAAAGGTAGAGTAGCGGCTACTGTGCAGTTAAAGCGCCCTACCGCTCCATAGTGATTGAGATGCGAAAAGTTGTAGCGAAGATATATCGAGAATATATTAGGATATAGCGGATGACTTTAAAAAGAGGAATGATGAACATTCTACATTAAAAAGAGGAACAAGTATAACTTAATATTTCCCACCAAGCAAAATAAGTTATAATAAAGTAAAGATAAACAAAGTTGACACTTAAAAAGTAAGAACTAGTTATAATAACCAACAGCGTATATCATTGTTACATCAACTTTGAAGTTACTATAAAACTTAAAAGCAAGACATCAAGCAGAATGCTTATTTATAGGAAAGGGGGATATAGCGGGGCAACAAAATCGGCGATATAGCGGATTATTGCCACAATATCGAGGATAATACCGGATCCGCTATATTGGGCCGCTTTATAGGAATATCGTTGCCCCAAAAGTCCGCTATGGGATATATCGGGGCAATATCGGGGAATTGACTGCACAGGCGGCTAGGCTTCGACTAGGTCGAAACCAACCCCTTTCAAAAGCTTTTACTTAAAGAAAAAGAAACCCCTTCGAAAGCTGTTTGTAAAATTTCTTTCAAAAGCCTAGCTTTCGACTATGTTGAAAACTTTAAGTAAATCAAAGCAGGAAATTAGCTTTAGAAAACAAGCTAAGGTTTTGATTCTATAGGGTACCAACTTGGTCGAAGACCCTTCAAAAACTAGGCAGGCATTGATCTTTTTAAAGTTGAATCCTTGGTTTCGACTATGATGAAAGCATAGCTTTCAACACCTTACCTTCCGCTTACTTACCAACACACCTCGTATCAATTTCCATTGATACCATGTGTCTTGGTTCTAGGGGTTTCAACACTGATGGTTTCGACTAGGATGGCGGAGGTAAAGGAGTCGAAAGGTATTCCTCTCGAAATAGGCGAAACCTCTTTTTTTTGAAAATCTGTTTTATATCCAAAAATGGTAATTACTTTATAACTAATCCTGCCACATGTAACTCCTTCATTTGCTACTCTAAACTTTTCAAATACTTTTCCAATAAAACTGCCGCATTTATTTAGATATAATCAAAGGATTTTAACGTTAATGTCATTCCAAATAACAAAACCAACATTTGCAGAAAATCCCTTCCTTTAAAATAATTTATTTCCCCAAATAAATCAACTGGGAAAAATCCCCAAAAATTACAGAAATTCGAATTAATCATGTAATCAAACATATTAAAATTTTAGACCTAATTTCTTTCTGAAATTCACAAAAAAAAATATTTAACCCAATTTTGTCATATTTTCCATCAAAAATTCATAGTAAAATTCCATAACTTGGAAAATTCCAAAAATAAAAACTCATCTCCAAAATCATGTTTTACTTAACATAAAAAATTTCCATGGCATTTTAAAATCAGAAAATCATGGTTTTGATCCTAAAACTGTACGGATTTCATATAATTTAATGGTTTAAATCAACCAATCCATAAATTCGAGCATATCATCATCCATTATATCATGGGGACAAAATAAATATTCAAATCTGAAATCACATGATTATAAAACTAAAAAGAGATGGTAAGAATTATTATTCACCTTAGATTTGATAAGGAACTTGAGATTTGGTGTTGATTAATCCTTCCTAGCTTGATTCTTAGCTTTAGATTAAAATTCCTCTTTTCCTCCTTGATAATGGCCAGCTATCTTAGGGTTATGTATTTTTGGTTGTGAGAAAAATGAAACGTGAATGGACAAAATGAGAAGTAATAGCCGTGTAAAATAATAAGGAGGCCATTTTACTAATATGCCCATGTGTAACTAAATTAGCCTTTAAACCCAATTAAAGCCCATTTATCTTGAAGCACGGCCCTATTATATATTTTATTCAAATCTCAATCTCTTTATCATCATTATTCTATTTAATTTATCTAATTAAATTTCTGAATAATGTTATCAAAAATTAAGGATGTTACAGGCTCCCCCCTTAAAGAATTTCGTCCTTGAAATTCAGTAAGGAGTAAATACTAAACATAGCAATCATCTGTAACAACTCCTAACAATCATACTAGTCTAACTGACTAGCAACAATCTATATATCTAATATAGACATATCCTTAAAGTAAATCAGGATAAGTATCTTTAATCATATCCTCTGTCTACCAAGTATAATCTTTCTCGTTGTCGCTCCACTGAACTTTCACTAACTTGACTGTCTTGTTTCTTAATCTGTCTCATCTCTAGCTACAACCCGAATTGGTTTTCTAACAAAAGTCATATTAGGCTCTACCACTAAATCATCCAACCCTGTCGGGGGAATAGCAGTCTCTAGATCGTGCACATACTTGCGGAGATGAGACACATGAAATACATTATGGACACTTACCAAACTGCTCGGCAACTCTATTCTGTATGCAAGCTTTCCAATCCTTTCTATCATCTGGAATGGACCAACATATCTCGGGGCTAACTTCCTTGAATTTCCAAATTGTACCACACTCTTCATAGATGATACTTTAATGAAAACCTTATCCCCAACTGAGAATTCTACGTCTTTACACCTCTTATCTGCAAAACTCTTCTGTCTAAACTGAGCTTCCTTTATCCTTTCTCGGAAGCCTCTCTGACCAAATTCGGACCTAGGACCAATCCGTCTCTAGTCTCTAACCAACATGCTGGTGATTTACATGGTCTTCCATATAAAGCTTCAAATAGCGTCATTCCTATACTAGTCTGATAAATATTATTAGAGGAAAACTCAACCAAATGTAGGTGATCCTCCCAAGATCCTTCAAAGTCCAATACACAAGCTCTCAGTAAATCCTCGAGTACTTTATTGACTCTCTCTGTCTGCCCATTTGTCTGAGGGTGATATGCAGTACTCATATTAAGATTGGTACCCATCACTTCCTGTAGACTCTAACAGAATTCACTAGTAAACAAAGCATCTTTGTCACTGACTATATTACTAGGAACTCCATGCAGTCTAACTATGTTCTTCAAGAACAACTTGGCTAAAACAGGTGTCGTCCTGGTAGTCTTAACTGGAATGAAATGGGCACTCTTGGTCAATCTATCCACTATAACCCCTAAATTTGACCTTGGCAACCCGTCTATAAAATCTATGGATATCAAATCCGATTTCCAAACTGGAATCTCTAAAGGTTGAAGCAATCCACTGGGCTTCTGATGTTCAACTTTCACCTACTGATAGTTTGCACACTGTCTAACTCACTAGCCAACATCCCTCCTCATGCCTTCCCAATAGAAGCTCCTCTTCATATCCTGATACATCTTGGTTCCTCCGGGATGAATTGTAAACTTGGATCGATGACATTCTCTAAGAACTTAATTCCTCAAATCCTCCATATTTGGAACACATAATCGTCCCTTCTTTCTTAGCCATCCTTTCTGGTCAAGGCTAAAATCCTTTAAATCATCGATCTCTATTCCAACCTCAAGTCTTATGATCCTCTCAGAAAGTACTGGATCCTCCTTCTGCCTAGAAGCGATTTTCTTAATCAATACTGTCAGACTTCTAAACAAAACAATCTGGCGGTACTCTGGCTAGCACCAGCAGTTGATCTTAACTGCACTCCACAACTGGTCAAAGCTTCTAAATCTTTCCACTTCGCCGACATAGCTAACACCACATTCTGATGTTTTCTACTAAGAGCATCTGCTACCTTATTACCTTTTCCTGGCGTATACTCTATACCAAAATCATAAGCTGCCAAAAACTCCAGCCACCTCTATTGTCTCATATTCAACTCCATCCGAGAGAATAAGTACCGTAAAGACTTACGATCGGTATAAAGCTCAAATCTCTCCCTTAAGAGATAATGTCTCCAGATTTTCAATGCGAAAATCATCGCTGCCAACTCCAAATCATGAGTAGGATATCTTACTTCATGCGGTCTAAGCTGCCTGGATCCATAGGCAATGACCTTACCATTCTGCATCAACACTGCTCCTAAACTAGTTCCACATGCATCGGTATATACCACCAACCCTTTGTTTCCGTCTAGAACTACTAACAAATGGGCATTGTCGACAAATGCTTTAACTTAAGGAATGCTTCCTCACATTTGTCGGACCATACAAACTTTACCTCATTTCTGGTTAGCTTAGTTAAGAGTGCTGCTATCCGCGAGAAATCCTTAATGAATCTCCGGTAGTAGCCAGCAATTCCAAAAAAACTTTGGATTTCAGTCACCGTCTCTGGTCTCCTCCAATTATTAACAGCTACGATCTTATCTGGATCGATTGACAATCCTTTCTCGAAAACCACGTGACCAAGAAACTTAACCTCTTTCTTTCAAAAATGACACTTGGTAAACTTCGCCTTTAGCTGATTTTGCCTCAGCATCTCAAGTACCACTCTAGGATAAACTTCATGCTCCCTCTCATCCTTAGAGTATACTAGACTGTCATCTAGGAATGCCAGAACAAACCTATCCAAGTACTCTCGGAAAACTCAGTTCATCAAATCTACGAAGAAAGGAGGTGCATTCTCAATCCAAATGGCATTACCAACCACTAATATGAATCATATCTAGTTCAAAATGCTCTCAAAGGAATACTATCCTCTGCCACTCTTAACTGATGGAAACCTGTCGCTAAGTCCAACTGGGAGAATACTCTAGCTCCATTCAACTGATCGAACAGATCATCTATTCTGGGCAAAGGATACTTATTCTTAAGGGTCCTTTCATTCAGCTTACAGTAGTCAATACACATCCTTAACGATCCATCTGGTTTCTTCACAAACACCGCGGCCGCTCCCCAAGGAGAACTGCTTGGTTTGATAAAATTCTTTCCTTCTATATCCACTAGCAGCACCTTCAATTCCTTCATATCAGTTGGTGTCATTCTGCTAGGTGGTCTACTCACAGGTTTAGCTCCGGGCACCAGATCTATTCTAAACTCAACAATTCTTTTAGGGGGTAATCTAGTGATTGGCTCAAAGACATCTGGAAACTCTCTTGCTACTCGAACCTGACTTAACTCCTCACCTTTCTCCATAGCACCAAGCAAAGCACTAACACTCCGGTCCGTATTCTCTACTGAGGATATCACTCAGTTATGACTATCAGGGTGTCTCAGCAATGTCTCTCTATCATGACAAAATATTCTAGCATCATACCTACCCAACCAATCCATTCCCAAAATGACCCCGAAATCTACGAAATCAATAACATACAAACTCCATGCAAACTTATGACCTAACAAATCAAGTTCTAACCAATCACATCTCAACCCTAGAGTTGCATACCCTCCTATAGGATTCGCAACCCTTAAGGAAGTAATAAGGTAGGTGGGTTCTAGGCATAATTTATCAACCAAACACTAAGATATAAATGAATGTGATGCACCGGTATCAAAAAGTACTCTAACTAAAATACTCTGAATCAAAAGCATACCTTCCATCACAGTCTTTCCCTTATCTGTTGCAGTAGACCTAGCTGATCCAATAGCAAAGACCCTCCCTTTGTCCTCCCTAACTGGCTCTGGACACTGATTCTTGTAATGCCCAACTTGATCACAGTTGAAGCATTTCACATTCTTCTTAACTGCGGCCTTCTTCCCATTTCCTGACCGGCATTCGTTAGCAAAGTGACCCTTCTTATCACACTTATAACAAACGACTTCATCCTTTGACCTCTTAGTTGTGTCTCCCTTCTAGGCTCCTTTCTTTTTAAAGAACTTCCTCTTCTTCCTTTGGGAACCCTGGGTTTCTGCTGACTTTTCTTTAGCTAGATCAACAAGCAACTCCTCATGTCGAATAGCCATCTCCACTACTATATTGCAAGGATCTCGTACATGTGCCATGGTCATTCTAGCAAGCTCGGGCCTCAGTCCCTGAATGAACTTCTTATTCCTTTTGATGTCAGTATTTATAAGAGCATAACCATATCTAGACAGCTCTTCGAACTTAGTATCATACTCAACTACTGACATCTCTCTTTGCACTAAATCCATAAATTTCCTCATCAACTCGGACTCGGCAAACTCAGATACAAACTTCTTCTCAAATCTCGTCTTAAAATCAGCCCAAGTTAATTGCTCTTCCAGCACTTCGGTAGTAACACTATTCCACCAGTGCAGTGCTGACCCCTGTAACTGCCTAGAGGCCAACCTTCTCTTTTGTCCGTCATTTAGACCGATATCAAAAATTATACGCTCAGAATGCAACAGCCAATTCTAAACCTCTACGGCACTCTCCGTTCCTAAGAATGGCTTTCCACCCAAACTAGTGTAATCTCTACTCAGCAATGCAATATTCCTAACTGGAGCCACATGATTAGCTCCTCCTATATTTCCAGCAGCTCCAGCGGCAGCTCCGGCTTGCATCAAACCAACAAAGAATTGACACATCGCCCCTTATCTACTGGTGGATTTCCAGCACTCACATTGGCTTCGGCACTTTGGTTACTAGCATTAGCCAGTCGACCCAGGTTTCTCCTGGTAGTGGGTCGAGTATTTCCATTAGTTGTGGTGCTTCCTCCACCGAGATTTCCTCTTCCGTTTCCTGCTTCCATATCTCCTTTCTTGTAAATCTACATACGAGCCTTAGTAAGATATAGAAGAACGGTCTGAGAGAATGGGGTATGTGTACTTATATATATTATCAAATATAAGTACGTTATTATAGCGTTAACCCAAACCCTAATCTTATTATTTGATTCATTGGATTATGTTTGGAAAATATTTTAAGTTTCTTTTAAAGTTTCATAAACCATGCACTGGTACCAACTTGTAACATCCCCCTACTTGGAGGTCCAAAACTAACGGCTACGGATGTTGTAGTCATCCATAGTTATTAATTCTTGGCGACCAAATACGGCGATATTAGATACATTGATACACAGAAACACAAGAATATGGAAGAAAATTAAACAGCAAATAAAACCACCTTCCATTTCAAAACATTTCAATTTGATTGCAAAATCCCATTCACAGACCACATTCAGATAACATATAATAACAAAATACGCCAAGAGCGACATATGAGGATGCCCCTTGGTTAATCAAAGTACATACTAAGGCATAAAAACAGTTTGCCTTTACAACCAAACACACAGCGGAAATAAAATAACTTTAGATATTATCTGCCTTTTACACACCTACGGAAGCTTTATTCGTCAAAAGAGAAAACCTGAAAACCTTTAACTCTCAACCTACTCAAAAATCAATTATGTACCCGAGAGTTTAAGGGGAAAACAAAAACTTCGAGTCAGACAAAAAACCTGGTATGAATAATAATCTACCATCCCAAACAATTTAGATATCTAGTGAGACACACCGCTTAGCGGAACGGGTTCCCCCTCACTAGTATCCCAAAACATTTACAAAACCATATATTGTGCTTCCTGCATCCACAATGAGTAAAACATAGTATTTCAAAATATAGTGATGATATGCAAAACAAGTAAATCAATTCTGGATTACCCATCCCTCATTCATTCTGACTATCTGTCTCAATTATAGTTTCCAGGATTACTATTAACCTGTTAAATGTTTATGGACTATCTGTCCAATTACTTAGTTTTCATGGGATTACTAAGAACCTATTGGTATCTCCAATATCATATTTCTTATCCTATTTTTCATGGGCTAACTAGGAACCTATTAGCTGACTGCCAATATCTTAATCCAGATATAGTTTTCATGGGCTAACTACAAACCAACTGGCCCCTGCCAATATCAAATCATAGTTTTCATGGGCTGATATGAACCTATTGGCCCCTACCAATATCATACAGTTTTCATGGGCTTACTGTAAACCAATTGGCCCCTGCCAATATCATTAGATTAAGAATTTAACATCTGTTAAGTTATACTCACTACTGGGTCAACCTAACTGGTTATTCTGCCCTTTCCCCAAGATACAGTTATGGGTTACTAACAATGTGAATAGTATTTCCAAAATCTTTATAACAATGTCATGGTTATTACTTTTAAAATTGACATTGGGTTGTGTTTGAAATCATAAAACCATCTCTTTTGAAACCCTGGATAGCCTCCATCGAAAGTAAAGACTTCTTTTCAAAACATAATATACATACCTTTCAAAACACATGGAAAATATCCTCTTTCGAAAACATTGGTATCTTTCGAAAGTATTAAGTCATCTTTTAAAACATAAAGCTTCAAAACATACGAAAGTACCCCATTCGAAAGCATTGGGTTTACTTCTTTAAAATCAACATTTGGGCCAAATTGGTTATATACGAAAGTATCTCTTTCGAAACAAACAAAAACTAGAATTGGGAAAAATTGATGGTGTCGGAGCCATCTAGTTTGAAAGCAAAAGACTTAAAAATTAAAACTTCGAAGGTCTGAGTCAAAACCACCTTTCGACTCTATCTCCTTCGAAACCCCAACCCCTGTCGAAAGCAATTGGAAAAAAGGTCTGGTTTAAGGTAAAATCAAGTGTGACCCTTCGAAAGCATTACTAGTCAACATGGTCAAAAGGTAGAGTAGCGGCTAGGCTTCGACTAGGTCAAAACCAACCCCTTTCAAAAGCTTTTACTTAAAGAAAAAGAAACCTCTTTGAAAGTTGTTTGTAAAATTCCTTTCAAAAGCCTAGCTTTCGACTATGTTGAAAACTTTAAGTAAATCAAAGTAGGAAATTAGCTTTAGCAAACAAGCTAAGGTTTCGACTCTATAAGGTATCGACTTGGTCGAAGGCCCTTCAAAAACTAGGCAGACATTGATCTTTTTAAAGTTGAATCCTTGGTATCGACTATGATGAAAGCATAGCTTTTGACACCCTACCTTCCGCTTATTTACCAACACACCTCGTATCAATTTCCATTGATACTATGTGCCTTGGTTCTGGAGGTTTCGACACTGATGGTTTCGACTAGGACTGCGGAGGTAAAGGAGTCGAAAGGTATTCCTCTTGAAATAGGCGGAACTTCATTTTTTCTAAAAAGCTATTTTATATCCAAAAATAGTAATTACTTTATAACTAATCCTACCACATGTAACTCCTTCATTTGCTACTCTAAAATTTTCAAATACTTTTCCAATAAAACTGTCGCATTTATTTAGATATAATCAAAGGATTTTAACGTTAAAGTCTTTCCAAATAACAAAACCAACATTTGTATAAAAGCCCTTCCTTTAAAATACTTTATTTCCCCAAATAAGTCAACTGGGAAAAATCCCTAAAAATCACAGAAATTTGAATTAATCACGTAATCAAACATATTAAAATTTCAGACCCAATTTTTTCCTGAAATTCACAAAATAGATATTTAACCCAATTTTGTCATATTTTCCATCAAAAATTCATAGTAAAATTTCCATAACTTGGAAAATTCTGAAAATCAAAACCCATCTCCAAAATCATGTTTTACCTAACATAAAAAATTTCCATGGCATTTTAAAATCAGTAAATCACGTTTTTGATCCTAAAATCGTACAGATTACATATAATTTAATGGTTTAAATCAACCAATTCATAAATTCGAGCATATCATCATCATCCAATATATCATGGGAACAAAATAAATATTAAAATCTAAATTCACATGATTATAAAACCAAAAAAAGACGGTAAGAATTATTATTCACCTTAGATTTGATAAGGAACTTGAGATTTGGTGTTGATTAATCCTTCCTAGCTTGATTCTTAGCTTTAGATTAAAATTCCTCTTTTCCTCCTTGATAATGGCTGGTTATCTTAGGGTTATTTGCATTTTTGGTCATGAGAAAAATGAAATGTGAATGGACAAAATAAGAAGTAATAGCCGTGTAAAATAACAAGGAGGCTATTTTACTAATATGCCCATGTGTAACTAATTTAGCCTTTAAACCCAATTAAAGCCCATTTATTTTGTTAATAAGCACAACCCTATTATATATTTTAGTCAAATCTCAATCTCCTTGTCATCATTATTTTATTTAATTTATCTAATTAAATTTCTGAATAATGTTATCAAAAATTAGGGATGTTACAATCATCATACATTGTTACGTGGCAGTCACATTATATTAGTTGTGCTAACTCGTTGATGGCAAAAGAAGAGAAAATTGTGAACAGACTTAAAGTCTAGTATGATTCCCTATTTTTAAGATGGTTTTGCTGTACTTGTTTACAGGCAGTTTGGATTATCCCTGAGCCACATTTGTGGAAAGCACCGGTTGTGGCTTAGTTATCTCCTATTTATTTGTATATAGTTTTGATATACGCTATTTTAAGATAGTTCCCCTTGAACTAGATTTAAGTCTAACCCGCATTTTTTTTTTGCTTATTTATGTCATGACAACTCTCTGGTACTTGATTGAGTTGTTTGGGAGGCAGTGCTTTTGGAGATATGCTATCAGGATGCGCAGTTGGAGCATTTTACAGGCGTGGCCTTGATATTTTGAATAGTATACTTGATATTTTAGTAGTACATAACAGACCTATTGTTTATATATGAGACTTGTTGTATCAGATATTTATACAGGACTCCCTGTTGTTGGGAATTGATGTATTCTAACTTTCGGTATTGATATTTATTTATCAGTTGCTTCTGCTAGTGTGTTTTCCTATATACTCTCATTCTGTTTGGTTCATGTATATTCAGTATATTATATATTATCGTTTCGTTATGAGATCCTATTGATACCTTGGTTTGGTGTTTTGTTTTAATTATAACCTAGATAATCTGTCTTTTGTGGTATTCAAAAGTCGACCAATGATGTAAGGCATTGATTTTCGGGTATTATGAAGGATGGGCTGTTACAATAAACATTTGTCAATGATGAAGCTTGGTGTTCGTAGTTAGGTTAACATGGCAATTTGGTCATGTCCTGAATATGAATCCTTAAAGGTAAGCAATTTGTACTTGGTTATTGCATCCATGAGTTGATCAATCCTAGGCAAAGTGATACTATCCTTTGGACATACTTTATTCAAATTGGTAAAGACTAAGCAGGTTCTCCATTTACCATTCATTTTTTTACCAGCATAGGGTTCAATATTAACTTTGGGTAATATACTTTCTTAATAAAGCAATTGTCCTTCAATTTCTTTATTTCCTCATTTTAGTCATTGTAGCGCTCCTAATAAGAGATCGTCACAATGGGTGTGCATCCTTGAGCCTGTGATAATAGATGGATGAATTCTACCTTTTTGCTTGAGCCTAGCAAATACATTGACTGATTCCTTCAAAAATACTAATAACTCGGTATGAAGTTCCTTACTCAGATTCCTTCCTATTTCAAACATTTTGGTGGGATCATTAAAATCAAATTACATATTTTCAAATTCATATACTGTCTTAATTTCCTTAGTATTCATGCCCTAACTTGGGTCTATCTCATCCTCTTTGCAATTTAAAGGTATATTTGTGTGGTTTTTTCCTCATCAGCAAAATATTTCGCTTATTCCTTAGTTCTTATCATATGGAGATAATCCTTTTTTATTGTTCTTGTTTATTTTTCGACCATAGCCATTGTAAAGTTTTTCTTTGTGCCAGTTGGGAATTGGGTTGCCTATGTAATTTTCCTATCTATTTCTCCTTTTGTTTTAAATTGGTTAGGGATTGCATTGTTGTTTAGACTACATGACACGGTAGTATAAGTAGAAGAATCTTTGTTACTATATTGCATGGATATGGATTATAGCTCCCAAGCTAACAATTGTCCTCCCCTAATACTTCATACTCCATTCATGGTGCGATACTGGATGGGATGTCCTTTTATGAAACTACTGCCCTCATTTCTATCAGTCGGCCTTCCAGAAAAATAATTGAATGGAGATGGATAATCTATCGCTAGAAAGGTCGCAAAAAACAAAGTTTGGAGTAGAGCAGTACCAACGGTCACCGTTAGCCTTATGGCACCACCATTGCAACATTATTAAACCTATAAACCGATTTAGGGCTTGGTTTAAGTATTTCCTTAGGTAGTTTTAGTCAATGAAACTCATCACTGAAATCACATTTATTGAGTTTCTTGTGTCTACAAACACCATCTTTATTATAAATTTTAAGATGTTTAATATTATCATCAGAGGATCTTAATATGGGAAGGGTACCCCCATGGAGGCGTCTATTGTAAATGTAATGTCTTCTTCTAACAGCCTAATGATGCTGTAAACTGAATGGTGCTAAATTTGTGCTTCATATGCATATCGACCTATTGACTTTTTGCCTACTCCAGCATGGTGTGGCCCTCCATGGATGGATCCAATTATATGATTTAGGTTTCTAATGATTCCTGCGTGTGGGTCTGTTGGCAGCGATGAAGCATGAGCAAGGAATGTTAAGGGTTTCTAAACTAATTGCTACAAGTATCCTTTCAAAATAAAGTGCTCTATCTCATTCTTTAGATGGTGGCAATCATCGGTATGATGACCATTTTCACTATGGAAGAAATAGTATGCCCCTTTCAATGTTCTTTACTGCTTCTTTTCCTTGGTTTGAAATTTTGTAAGCTAGGTAGATTTGGTATATATACATATACGTGTACATACATACATACATACATATATATATGTATGTATGTATGTATGTGTCCCACTCCAGGAGTCACTGAAGTACGAGCAAAGTTAAAGTGATGAAGTCCTCTGGTTGGGTTGTTATAGGTATTTGGAGCCCCTTTTGTTATCTCTAGGGTCCTGGACTTATTCGTTGAAGTTATATGGCTTCCTAGCTTCTTTTTCTCTTATATGACCACCAACTCTTTCATGATAGTCTCTCATACTATGGTAGAGATTCCTGGTGATACCTATCTTGAAGGAGGTATACTACCTTACCCCAGAATGTGTAGCAATAAGCATTAATGAATTGCTTATGATGTTGATCCTGATAGCTTCTTCCTTGAAATACTTGATGAAACCTTGCAATAATTCATCCTTCCTCTATTTAACACATGTTGAGGTGTTCGGTTCAGGAGAAAGTTCTTTTCTTACATTGAACTATTGCAAGAAATCTACAAAGTGTTGTGATTATCAATAGATTTCTCTAGTTACACATTTTCTAAACCAACTAACCGATTCCATAGCCTGATAAATACAAAAGAGCTTGCACCTTACCGATTATCCAACCTTGTAACTCTAATTCTGAGGTGATCTTCTTTATTGGTAGACCAATCATATTTTTCCATTGTTAGGAACTCGAATTTGTCAGGAAACGTAACAACATGTCCTTTGTAATACCCAAAAATCATCACCTTACATTAACAACTGACTTCCAAATACAAAAAAAAAGATTATTAGGGGAAAATTAGAATAAAACACTAAAACAAGACATCGATAGGAATTCACAACGAAATGATAACATATAATATTCTAAATATACATGAATAGAACAGGATGACAATATATAAAAGACCACACCAGCGGAAGCAATTGATAGATTATTATGAATACAGAAAGTCAAACACATCAATTCCTAAAAATACGGAGTTCTGAATAAATATCTAATACAATAGGTCTCATATACAAATAACATGTTTGTCATATACTACTAAAATATCAAGTATACATATCCAAAATATTAATGCCATGCCTTTGAAATCTCCAAATGGGCATCCTAATAGCATATCCCTAAAAGCGCCTAACTCCCAAACTACTCAATCGAGTACCTAAGAGTTGTCATTGTAGAAACAGACAAAGACAAAACGTGGGTAAAACTTAAATTCTAGTGTGAGGGGAACTATCTCAAAATAACGTATATCAAAACTAAATACATATATAAAATATGAAGCTACTAAGGTACGACCGGTCCTCTCCACAAGCGTGGCTTAGGAATAATCTGGATTGCCTATATATAAGTAAAATAAACCTATCCAAAAGAAAGGAAATCATACCATAATGTACTCTTCTTTTGTAATCAATGAGTCGCACAACTAATATAGTGTGACCATAATGTAACAATATACCATAATACAGGTAACCTAAAATAAAAAGGTAAGGTAATCATAATATAAGCCTATTGCAAAGTACAACATGATAACGTGCAATAATAGCATCAGCCAACTAACAATACACATAACATAGTAATGAAAGACAACCAAAGAATACAAATTGATACCTGTCATTACTGATGGGTGAAGTCCATTATAGAAATCTATCGCTATCCAACCATTCCCTTTCAGGGTTCAAGATGAATAGGTTCAGTATCTAGTTGTACCATAGACCTCGAGCTACATCTTCAGTGATGGTTCTTGTGTAGATCTCACAGTACCTATATAATGAGCTTTGGTGATATATGACCTACTCTACATACTTGAAACCTAATCCTATAATAAATATTGTCAGTACTTGAATGTACCTTAGAACCCGAGTCGTATCCTCAATGATGAATCTCTTAAAGATCTCACTATACCGCTATTATAAGCTTTGGTGATATATTATCTACTCTAAATACTTGAGACCTTTGCAGATCACACCATACCTTATAATGAGCTTTTGTGATATATGTTCCTATAGTAGTGATTGTTATCATCCCATTTAGGACATCATGGATTTCTTAACATACTTGTATAACATCGCTACAAAAGAGAATGATGGGCATATCCCGTATAATATGCCATCGGGAGCATGAAGGAATATAAATGTGATATAGATATATTTATAAATCAAACATAACATCACATAATCAAATATGTCTATCACAAATGAAGACTGATATCTCTTCATCCTCTATCAATACTGATGGCCTCTACTACAAGACCAATAATAGGCATAGCCACTAATATAAGGCCAATATAGTACATGATCACAAATATAAAATAAATACTATGTACAACTACTAATGTAGGACCGATACAATTCATCAAACTATACGTACCTCGAGGTCGAAGCCCGAAGTTACAGATTTACTCCATTCGATCGTACACGCTCGCCGGATGTGATCATGACCAATCACTGTGTCGATCCCATGCCCAATCGTCATTGATCCCATAGGATTCACTTAACATTCGCATTTGGGTATCGAGCTTCACCTTGCATTCCACCACCCCATGTAGCCCCTAATCTTCCTCGAAGTTCCACCAAAGCTCCGCAAGAACCCACACCCAAAACAAGGGAAGAAGGCTTTAATACCTAGGTCAATGCACCACCGGTCCACCATTGGTCTACCATCGATCGACAAGTGGTAGCCTATCCTAAGCAATAAGGAGTGGGACAGGTGTCATCAATCCATACGACAGTTGATTCGTGCGACGTTTCCTCAGTTGCTTCCCTCGATGAGCCGCCTAGCTTCTGAAGCCTACCTCCACCCCATCAGACCTCCTCTAGAATTCATTGATTGATGTTTTGGAAGTGGTTTCTTAAGTATTCAAAAAACTATTTCGATTCAAAAAAACCACTCTTTTAAGTATATAGTTCCATGGGATGATTCAGGCGACCCGGTCGCCTCTAATATGCCAAATTGGACTCAACCGACCCTCTCAACTCATAATGCTCACACATGTATCGATCCACCTACCTATGCATGCATATTCACATATGTACATGTAAACATGCTTTTAATCATATAACTTATGTTTCGTACTTCACTGGAGTGATTACTCAATTTGATATCTTCTCACGCAACATAGTGCACGTGATAGTCGCTATGACTACATAAGACGCTCACCGCATGTTTATATATAAATATGGATATTCACACAAACACACACACATAGAAATGTGTGTGTGTGTGTGTGTGAATATGGATATGCACACAATTATCTCCAACAATTTTAATTACAATACAAGAGCCATCTAGATTAATATATAGCTTCAAATGCACGTATACACATTCCTGCTCATGCATGCGTACGCACACGTATACTTAAGCAAGTAACTGAATTACTACTAAATTAAATCTTACATTTATTTACCAAGTCTTTTGAATAAAAGTAAAATGTCTTCTCATATTATTTTATAAAATCTCATATTATTTTATAAAATATATCTATTATACTATTTTATAAAATCCCCTTCTATTTTAAAAATATATCTTCTATTCAATTTTATAAAATCTAATCCTATTTTATAAAATATATACTATTTTATAAAATCTCATATGATTTTATGAAATATATCAATTATACTAGTTTATAAAATCTCCTTCTATTTTATAAAATATAAATTTCACTTATAAAATTATTTCTATTAATCGGATTTTTAACCCGATAGAATTCAACGGGAGCTAGAACACCTACAACAAGTCAAAACAACTCAAGAATCAACCAAAAGGACCAGAAGAAGAAGCTAAGAGAGACCCAAGAGGAAAGATACAAAAATAGGCTAAGGGGATGGATCGCTAGCTATCCATCACCTATGGATTGCTAGCGATCCATAAGGATTGCTCATGTATCCTCCAAACTTCTTGCATTATGAACCAACATCTTTTCTAACAATATCTACCAAGTTTCATGATATGCCAAGTAAGCTAGTTCGAGAAGTGAGCATTCATTTGATTCCAGTCATAGTTTAATACAACCTGTACATGAATCAACATCAAAACAAGGCAACCCGTTATGAAATTACATGGAGAGCATTTATTAAGGCAAGGAGCGCGATCCAAGTGAAACGATCCAAAAATACTTTAACTACATGGATCACTAGCGATCCATACCCTATGGACCGTTATCGATCCATCAGGTTAGATCGGTTTGCTGTGAACATTTTGGAGCGCCTTAATACCATCAAGTATAGGCTTCTGGTAAAGCGACTAGCCCAATAGCTCTCCAATCCCTATAAATATTCACTTATTTGCAACATAAAAGGGATCTTCTAGACTAGCTGTTGGAACTCTGCAGAAGTTATTCTTTACTCTTCTCATCCCACACAATAGTCATCTAAGGATTCACTATGATTCTCCAGTGAACTCTTGCACTTATGATTTGATCTAACTTAGGAGATTTAATCATATTGTAATCTTATTCCACTTGTAACAGTATTTAGTTAATAAAAAGTTATAAAGTGGATGTAGGCTTCATTAACAGCTGAACCACTATAAAAATCTTCTTGTTTCTTAACTTTTTCTGCGATCTATAATTGCTTTTTTCTATTTTATTTTCCTTGAAAAATAGTGCAGATGCTTTCACACTCAACCTAGGGTGTTGTTCCATTTTTGGGTTAACATTTTGGTGCTTTAATTGAGAACCCAACTTAGGCTTAGATCTAACTATCTACTTTGGATCGGATAGGTTCAGAAGTTAGATCCTCAATCTCTGCTTAGAAGATTTGCTGTTGAGAATAAATGGCACCAGTAAGAAATAAAACTGCTTCTGGAAGATCCATAGGAGCTATAATAGTTGAAGAAGAAACCAATCCACAGCAAGCTGAGGTCAACGGCACCAATGATCCATTGATTAGAACTAATTCTAAGGCCAATACATGCGATCAGGTGCCAGGATCTTCTGTCCAGCATGAAATTGTCACCGGGGGCGAATTGAATAAGATGGTTGATGAAATCAATCAAAAGATGGAGAACAACCAAAAAGCACTTATGGACAAATTAAATGCCCTCCTAACCTTGCATCACTTGCCGCTCCAAGAACCATGTCAGAACCTACGGCTACCATAAAGCAGGAAAATTCTTCTGTATCTGGCAATGGAAGGCGGAAGCAAAAAGGAGCAGCGAGTGGAACTGTAGGAATAACTATAGAAGGAAATGCAAGCACTCCGCCAACTGCAAAGCAGCCTTCCATGAACTTGAATATGGGGACGAAAACCCTACGAGAAGATATAGCAGTGGATCTCTTCGACTCTGAAGACTGTGAACAACTTGACGACGACAAGTTGAAAGAAAACTCTAACGGCTCAACATCGATAGAGAGGTCCAAACTGCCCCTACCCGACCAACCATAAGCCAACGGAACTCTGAGGGAGTAGCACTTCTGAAGGCAGGAGAGCCTAGGCTTCAGCCCACTTACCAAGATCGTTTGCAAGATCAAACACTTGGTGTAGTCACTAACAGCAAACCCCCGGACTACCGGACATCAGAGGCATATATCGCGGACATGATCAAGCGCCTAATGGACGAAAGTAAGAATAGGAAAGATGATGAATGGGATCCTCTCCAAGCCTGACTCCCTTCACTGATGACATTTTGAATGAACGATATCCTAAAAAGTTCACTATGCCGACTATTCCGTCCTACGATGGAACTAGAGACTCGAAACTTCACTTGTACAAGTACAGTTCGTACATAGACGGAGCGAATGATTCAAATTTTGTTCGATGTAAATGTTTTCGAATCTTTCTGGAGGTAAATGCTTCCATGTGGTTCACCAGGCTCCCACTTAAATCCATCTTCACTTTCAGTGAATCAGCAACAAGGTTCCTTGATCGGTTTAGGCTTCACACGACACAACCAAAAGATGTGATGTACTTATCGGGCCTATTCCAGGGATGAAATGAATTTTTGAAATCCTTCATGAGTCGGTTTAACACCACGGTCGCTGAAGTAAGTAGCCCAAATGAAGATATGGTCTTTATGGCCTTGGTCCGCGCCATCCATCTCGACACTGAATTCGAAAAATGGATCAAAATGAAACAACCAACCACTATGAAGGACTTTAATCGAAATGTGAGCCAGTATTGGAAGAGTTAGAGGAGCTAGTAGGAAAACCTGCTAACCTACAACCAACCAATGTTGGGAAAAATGATATGGCGACGAACCAAGATGCAAATACCTCTGGGACCGCTGTAGAAAATGCGGGGAAGGATGGGAATTGGAAAAGGAAGAACCGGAATTCTAATAAGTGAAACGGAAGTAACAAGCCACTTAAAGGCTTAAGGCTCGGAGACTACGCCCCGCTCAATGATACTCCAGAGAACATCTACCTTGCGATACAAGGGACGGAGAGTACAAGAAGTCGCCTAAAAAGGAAGCGTCTGAATAGCAAAAGCATCCCGGAAAGTACTGCTGCTTCCATGAAACACAAGGTCACAACACGAATGAGTGTCGTCACTTGAAGAACCGATTCGAGAAAATAGACTTCAACAGTATGTGAGGAAACCACAAAATCCTGACCGGCTTGTAGCACCCAAAGCTCCTAGAGACCGGGGAAACCAAGCTGGAACCAGCGAACAAGGATCCAAACAGACCGACCAATGACTCATCAATGGAATAATATCCAGGGGACCTCATCTAGCGTAGAAGAGTTGGGGAGATATGGAGTGATATGCAAGCTCATTAAGCCATGCTCCTAAAGATTCATGCTTCGCGATCGAAGGTGGAACTCCAGCCAAGCAGCATAGAACCTTGAACGATGACATAGTATTCCGAAGTCGAGACACTGAAGGAATAGAACCTTCGACCCTTGAACCCATAGTCGTGACGGTAGGAATCAGACCAGCCATGGTCCGATGGGTATTGTTAGACAGTGGCAGCTCTGTGAATATCCTGTTCAAACACACGTTTGATCAAATGAAGATCAATATGAAGGACGTATCTGCTTGCCAAACAAAGATCCAGGGATTCACTGGTGAACCTAAGCAACTAGTCAGAACAATTAATTTACCCTTAGAACTTGGGGAAGGCGACCGAAGGGTCATCCTCACCCGAACCTTTGTGATTGTAGAAGAAATATCCACCTACAATGCTTGCTTGAGTCGGCCCACTTTGGCAGATTTCAGGATTGCTTTAGCTCAGTGGTGTCTAACCATGAAATTTCCGACAGAGAATGGAGTTAGTTGGGGTGATCCAAGGAGACCAAAGTGCTACTAAAGAATGCTACATCGCAGAACTACGCTATCCTAGAAGAAAAGAAAAGGGAAAGAATGTGGGGAGAACTCTCCACATTCGTGGACCTACCGAATAGCCGCCCTGGCTTGGGGACCATAGTCGATTCGACAAAGCTTTGGACCCTAGAAAGAAGAGTTCAGGGGAGGAACGGGCAACATCGACAGAGTTGATGGTATCTATCCCAGTCGATATAGATGACCCAATATGGGTCCTGAAAATTGGGTTACATCTTGGAAATAAAATGCGACTTGAACTCGTCAAATTTCTTCGCACCAACCTAGACGTATTCGCTCGGACACATTCCGATATGTGTGGAGCTTCGTCAAAGAGTGCATGCCATGCATTTAACATTGATCCCAAGTATACACCAGTGAAGTAGAAGAGACGCAGCCTAGGACCCAAACGGTCCAAAGCACTAAGATAAGAAGTGGATAAGTTGATGGTGAATGATTTTATCCATGATACAACCTACCCCGAAGGGGTATCTAACCCGGTCTTGGTTAAGAAGTCCAATGGAAAATGGTGAACTTGTATTGACTACTCAGACCTAAACAAAGCTTACCTAAAAGATAGCTTTCCTCTACCTAGAATCGATCAGCTTGTGGATGGGACAACTAGACATGAACTGCTATCATTTATGGACGCTTACTCGGTGTACAACCAGATCATGATGCATGAACCTAACCAGGAAAATACCATTTTATTACTGATCTAGGATCATACTGCTACAAAGTGATGCCATTCGGCTTAAAAAAATGCTGGGGCAACCTACCAAAGACTAGTAAATGCCATGTTCAAACATCTGATCGGGAAGACTATGGAAATTTATGTGGACGATATGTTGGTTAAATCGCGCATAGCTGCAAATCACTTGGACAACCTCGCCAAAATGTTTGAAATACTCTGCAAATATAGAATGAAGCTTGATCCACTTAATTGTCCCTTTAGAGTAGCCTTTGGAAAGTTCTTGGGATTCATTATAAGCACCAGAGGCATCGAAGCAAATCCTGAACAAAACTGCTTTACAGGAAGTTGAGGCCCCAAGGAACAAGAAGGAGTTAAAATGCTTGAATGGAAAGGTTGCAGCACTAAGTCGGTTCATCTCAAAGGCAACCGACAAATGTGTACCGTTCTTTGACGCGCTAAAGAAAGGAAAGAAGAACTTAAAATGGAATCAGGCTTATCAGACTGCCATCGAAGAGCTGCTGCGACGTATGGAAGCCCCACCGATCCTGTCCAAGCCGATAGATGGAAAAGACTTGTTTATCTACTTAGCAGTATCGCCCCATGCATTAAGTGTCACGTTCGTACAAGAAGAAGTTAAGATCCAGCAACCCGTATATTACATCAGTAAATGATTCACTAGAGCTGAGAAGACCTATCCAAAGTTGGAAAACTAGCATATTGCCTCTTAAACGCATCCAGAATGTTACAACCGTACTTCCAGGCACACCCGATCAAAGTGCTAATAGATCAACCCTTGAAGCAAGTGTTATACCACCCCGAGACCTCTGGACGGCATATCAAATGGAACATCGAATTAAGTCAGTACAAAATCACATACCATCCTTGAAGGGCGATCAACGGGCAAGCACTGGCAGACTTCATTGCCGAGTTTACGATACGGGATAATAAAGAAGAAATTACTCCGAAAGTGGAGACATGTTGGAAGTTGTTCGTCGATGGTGCATCTAACAACTTCTGCTTGGGGGCAAGAGTAGTGCTCGAAACTCCCGAAGGAAGATCCATTTGCTATGCCTTACGCTTGGAATTCCCCGCAACAAATAACAAAGCGGAATACGAAGCATTGATAGTCGGGCTGAAAGTTGTGAAGGAACTTGGGATAAAGTTTGTACACATCTATAACGACTCTTAGCTAGTCGTCTGCCAGGTGCAAGACGAATACCAAGCTCGAGGAGAGAACCTCGCCTTGTATCTATCTAAAGTGCAGGAACTACTGAATGACATCGAACATTACACCATAACTCATATCTCAAGGGAACAAAACACGAAGGCGGACTACCTAGCTAAACTGGGCAGTTCCGGAGAAGCTCGGTCATTAGGGCTAGTCGCAGTTAAAACTACGACTGCTCCATGCATAAGCGAGATGGATATCGACTAGATTTTCAAAACAACCGAAGAACCAGAAACATGTCGATCAAGGACTACCTGCTCAGAGGAACACTCCCGGTAGATAAGAATCAACAGAAAAAGCTCATTCGAAAGGTTCAACGGTACTACAGGATGGGATGCTCTACCAAAGGGGATTCTCTACCCCCTTGCTCAAGTATGTAATCAACGACGAAGCTTGAAGAATCCTTAGGGAAGTTCATGAAGATGACTGCGGCGATCACACTGAGGGGCAAACCCTTGCAAAGAAAGTTCTCTGATATGGGTATTTTTGGCCAACAGTAAACCGCGATACAGCAGATTATGCTAGATGGTGCAACTAATGCCAAAGATTCGAAAAGATCAAAAGTACTCCTTCGACAGAGTTGACACAGATGGTCAGCCCGTGGCCATTCGCGATCTGGGGAATCGATCTGATTGGTGTATTACCAATGGACAAAGGAGGAGCCAAATATGCTATCGTTGTTGTTGACTATTTCACCAAATAGGCCGATGCGAAACCGCTGGCCACTATTACCACAAAGAAAGTTATTAATTTTGTCACTAAAAACATTATTTGCAGGTTTCAAGTGCCATAAAAAATCATCACAGATAACGAAACTCAATTCAAAAGCGCTGAGTTCAAAGACATTTGCAAACGCTTCCGAATCGAGAAAAGCTTTTCCGTTGTTGCACATCTGCAGGCAAACGGACAAGTGGAAGCAGTGAACAAGATCATCACGTCCACCATCAAAAAGCGGCTAATTAAAGCTAAAGGAAATTGGGTTGATGAACTTTCACTCGCGCTATAGGCTTACAGGACATCGCATGAATCTGCAACCGAGCACTTCCCGTTCGCCCTCACATATGGTTCAAAAGCAATGATCCTAGTTAAGTTAGAAGTCCCCTTCTACCGAAGGAAAAACTTCAATCAAAGGCAAAATGAGTAGCTTCTACTCGATTCGCTCGATATGGTCGATGAGAAAAGGGAAGAAGCCGAGTTAAGGACTGCTGCTCCCCAGAAAAGGGTTGCACGATATTTCAATCCCAAAGTCCATAACTGCATTTTGGAAGAGGGAGACCTTATCCTCAAACGGGTCTACCCTGTACCAGGAACATTCGGACCAAAATGGAAAGGGCCCAGTGTGATCGGCCGGAAGCTAGGTGATGGCACATTCAAGCTAACAACCGTTGATGGAACCCGAATTCCTCAAGCTTAAAACGGCGAATCGCTACATCTTTACTTTATCTAAATCTGTCTTATGTATTTCCTATTTCCTGCAAATAAGCCATCCCGGAATATCAAAGGCATTGTAAATAGGCAAAACTTGCCCAACTTTTATCAATAAAATTACTTTGCTTTCTAAACCAATAAAACTGTATTCACAAAAGTAACTTGCTGAGTCGACATGATCAAATCGACTCAAAACCATCGAATCACTGCTTGAGATAGTGGAACCACACTCAAGACGCCCCACCTACCAGCCGAGTCGATGGAAGCAAATCGACTTAAACCGTTGGATCGACAGAACTCGATCGTTGCCTTCTAAGAACCGGTGTTGCTCCGATAACAGCGGGAAGGCCCAAACCAATGCCGCACATTTCATAAGCCATGCACCGCTTCTTCGGTTATGGAATCACGCCCAAGCAAATATAATTACCTAAGTCACCCATTTCGTAAACCTCGCACTCTTAAAGCCGCACGCTTTTAAAATCACGCATTTCGTACGCTGCGCATTCCATGCAAGCACTACTTGATGTTGCTTGTAACACCCCATATTTTTAGTAACATTATTAGGAACATTTAATTAGGTAGATTAAATGAAATAATTTAAAACAGTTAATGGGTTGAGATTTGTGATTAGTAAGGGTAGTTGTGCCATATACAAATGAACTAAAGAATTAAAATGTTAAGGAAAATAAATAAAGGGAAAAGTTGGAATAAGAGTATTCTAATATCCTAAACCCTTAACCCCATCATTCTCATGTTCATTCTAAATTCACAAAACAAAAATACAAGCTAGAGGTCGGCCACCATTAAGAAAAGGAAAGAGAAGATTTTAAGAGGAAAAGCTTAAACAACTTAATCAAGATCAAATCTCAAATCCTTAATCTCAAAGTTAAGGTAAATAATGACTACATCTCATATTTTCTATTGTTTTCGGTTTTAAGGTAAAACCCGATTTATTTTGAAAGATTATGCCATGTTTTGAATGATTAAATATTTATATATGCTTGTTGATGAATTATGCTTATTCATATAGATTTTATGATATGTTTTAATGTGAAAACCCTATTTAATGACATTCAAATGCCTTGGGATTTTAGATTTAGATCATAAATGATATTCTACAGATGGGTTTCAATTTTCATAATTTTCTAAATTAATGTGGATTTTATATTAATTTTCTAGTGAAGAAAATGATTATTTGGGTTTAAAATAATTTACGGCTAAATTATTTATGTTTTAGGTCTGAAATTAATATATGTTAGAAAACATATTAAAAATGATTTCCTGGAATTTTTGTAGAATTTTCCAAAGTGTTTTAATAGATATATAAAAATATTTAAGGTATGGGACTTAAATGTTTTATATATTTATAAAAAGAGAAGGGGTATTTTGTAAATTAATTAAATTGTTTATTTCTGAAATATTGGCAGCAATTTTAGAAAAGAAATTAGCAACCAATCATATTATAACAAATAAGGCAGGTTAGTTGAAAAGATTACTTTAAAAAGATAAAATTCAGTTTAAACAGGCTTTTTACATGATTCGCCATTTTCGACACCTGGGGTTCCAACCTAGTAGTTCCGTCATCATCACCATAGAAACCAATGCGCATGGCATCAAAGACTTGGTGCGCAGCGGATTGGATATAGGCGGAAGGTATTGGATCGAAACCAAGAGTTTCGAAGGGGTCGAAGCGCTACTTTGCTTTCAAATGAAAACGTGTTTGCTTTGCTTTTGAAGGGTATGCTTTCGACTTAGTTGGCTTCCGACAGGGTCAAATTGATTTAAAGAATCGTTTTGAGGAGGTTTCGCCTTTGTTTTTAAGCAAATGTTTTCGTCGGGGTTGAAACCCCTAGCTGCTGCTTTTCTACCTTTCGAAGCCAATGGTTTCGAAAGGTATACTTTGTTTTAAAACCCAAGCTGCTTCTCCAATGCTTTCGAAGGGTTGGTTTCGACACCATCACTTTTTTATTTAGGAAATGCTTTCGAAATAAATGCTTTCAACTTAAATGTTTTAATGACCATTTTGCTTTGGTGAAGGTAGAACCCAAAGGTTTCGAAGGAGATAGTTTTAAATGGTTTCAAAAGGATGTTCCATATGTTTTACTTGTACCCAAAGGCTTTCGAAAGCTTTGATGATTTAATGCTTTCAAAAGATTTTAATGAAGGTTTCGAAGGGGTGGTTCCCCAATGGTTTCGAAAGGTTTGAAAGAAAAGGTTTTCCCATGTTTTCTAATGGCAATGTTTAAGTGTTTTAAAGATAGGATCTAAGGTTTATAGCTTTCAAAGGAAAGGTTTTTCAATGGTTTCGAAAGGTTTATATGAATAGTTTCGAAAGGAATGTTTTGGCCTTTCAGCCTAGGTTATAAAAGGGGTTTACTTGGTTTCGAAAGGGTACTTTCAATTTCAAAAGGGATACTTTTAATGGATTCGAAAGGGGTACTTTCAAAGGTTTAAAAGTTTTCATCAACAAAAATTTGAATAAAGTATATATAACATGGCAAGGTGATTTTGAGTAAAGCAAAGAGTATATAATTTCCTTGTTTAAGTTTGATTTAAAGGTTTTAAATCAATTTGAGATGAAAAGGTTTTCAAGGAAAATTTAAGGGAAGATTACCCTAAGTAAAATGACTCTGATATTTGTATACTATATGGGACTGGTATAGGGTCGCGCCCTATAAATTAGCTATTAGCCCCTAACTAATTTAGTCCAAAATTTTAGTGTGTAGGGCTTTGTCACAGGTAAGACTAAAATGATGTTACACACAGAAGGGAATATATATGTATAGAGATAGGTTATTGGTGAGCCCACAAAACCATTAGGATCAGGCGATCCTGGGAGAAGATAAGTTAGAGACAGACCATCCAGAAGAGGAGTATCTAACAGATGTTAGATTATTTATTTATATTGTCTGGTAGGCCCGAGTCAGCCAAAGGTTAGTAGTTAGCCAAATAAAACTATATCGTTCGAACAGATAGTCCATTTGTTACCTGATATGTATGTTACATGATAATGCTTGCAGTTTCAACCAGTTTTGGAGGGAGAAACATATGTTTTTATTCAATAATTCTTATAGTTATCGTTATCAAAAAAGAGAAGATTGTTATAACCCAGTTGGATAGTCTATGAAAATTTACACGGAAATAGATATAACTAAATTGTATCTACAATGCTTCCAATAAATTAAAACATAAAAATTTACATTTCAAGTCAAATTAGGGCATTCAAAATGATTACTAAACAATTTACAACCTCATTAACATAAAACTTGAATAGACTTCAAAATCTTAGAAACATCATACTTTAAAATTTTAAGGGATTAATTTACAAAATTTCCAGATTAGGTTGTACAGGTCATTCCATCACAAATACATAACTTAAAGAATATGTAGACAAGATTTTAATAAAATCCATTCAATTTAAGCCTACAATTCAACATATCTTGCATATGCATAAAATTAAATAAAATTCAACGATACAAATTTCAGTGTTATATATAAATTATAGAATTTCCCACACATCTTCCTAGCTTTCCAAATCTCCCAAATCCAAATCCATTCTTTTAATTGACTACTTTTTCCTTTCTGACCCAAAAATATGCATAACAAGACATTTACATCCCAATTAGATTTACATATCTAAGAAGATATTTAAGTTAAATGGAGTATAGATTTATAAGACAAACAACATTGTCCCAGTGGTTAAGTGATTCGACTTTGGTGCGAGAGGTCACAAGTTCGAAACTTGCGTACCGTGATTCGAATATTTATTGATACATGATTTGTGGTTTGTTGTCCCAGATCTAAGTACCATTTCAAAATATATATATATATAAATATATATATATAATTATATAATTTACATTTTTTGAGAATAGATTCACTCTTTCTCTTCTTCTCTTTTATTTTCCGCCATTCTCCAACACACGCATATAAATATATAATATTTTTATAATTTCTAGAAATAGTGGAGAAGAGAAAATGACAGAGCTCCACTACTTTGTTCAGAAAATATGAGAAAAAAGTGAGGGCTAAGCCTGTATTTATGGGTATTGGAATCAGTTATATCTGTTAGATTAAAATTTATTAAATATGGGCCATTAGGCCGAGGTTCAACCGTAATAGCTAACATTAGAACCGGTCAACTGCTCCCTTATAAATGGTCAAAAGTTAGCGATCGACTAGCCCAAGGAGGGATTCAACCGGTGGGGTTCACGCATTTTTTATTATTTATTTACTTAGATTCCTTTTTAATTATTTTCAATCTGAAACTTTAAACGTTTATAACTTCTTCGTTTGAATTTCGATTGTAAAACTTTATATATGAAAGTCGATCAGATAATCGCCACGAACCCAATGTTGTTGTGAAAAAGTTGATCGTAAAACATTCTTGAAAATGTCTGAATTTCCTTACTCACATGAATTTTACGATAATTGTGAAAATCAATATAATCCATATAATTTCACTCAAAATTCTTATGGATATTTTAATAACGACTATTGTACAAACTATTCGAATTTTGCACCACAAGATTTTCAAAATAATGGTCAACCCTCAACTCTTGAAAGGTGTATTGAAAAAGTTGAATCTTTACTTGAACAAACACTTAAATTTAATGATTCGTTGAATTCGTATCTATGCAACAATTCAAGTCAAAGTTTTCAAAATAACCTAAATTTGAATTCACTTCCAAATTCAAATGATTATAACCCATGCCAATTCAACTTCGAACTCCAAAATGAATTTCAAAATCACAATGGAAATGTGAATCATTTTTCAAATGATTATGGTAATGGGAATCATCTCGGCTGCGATGCGAGTGAAAATTTTTGTCCTCAACAAGTTCAAATTAAAAAATTTCAAAGTAATAATCATGAATTTGATTTAGTAGAACAAATGGAAAAAGATCACACGGATTTGTTGATGAAAACATTGAAAAAAATTCGTGAACAACAAAATCAAATCCCAACGTGTGAAGAATCGAGTGATAATCCACCTTTTACCCAAATCGACGATTTACAAATAATAACTTTTGAAATGGAAAATGACGATCTTAATGAAGTTGTTGAAAAAACGGTAATTGAGTTGGATTTCAATTTTTTTGAGGGTGTGGAACCAAATTTAAAATTCGATCTTCCTTTTCTCGATTTCAAAATTTTGAATACAACAACTTTGGATTTTGAACTTGAGATGCGCAATGAAGTTGTTGATAATCCAAATAAGGAAGACGAGTTTAACGAACACGAATTTTATGGAATTTTTGAAGACGAGTTGTTAAATTCCGAAGGGGTAGATTTAAATCACCATCTTGATTTTGAAATCGATAATTCTGAAGAATTTTCCAATGATATGTTAGAATTTCAAATTGGTGAAAATAAGCTTGAATTTCAATCAATTGTTTTATCAACCCCGAAAATCATCAAAAATAAAACAACTCATACGATTTTTAGTAAAACGACATTCGTTTTTCCAAATCAACATTCAACTATGAAATCTTATATGATTTGGTTTTTTGCGCTCAAGTTGCGTCTCGCACACTTGACGAGACGAATGAATCGGTCTTTGAAAAACCAGTTCATTTACTCTTTAACATCATATTTTTTGATGTCTTGTAAATAACCATCTTTTTATTTTCATTTAAATAAAGGTCATATTTTTATTTTTGTTTTATTTTTCTCCTTTCACTTGGGTTGACTGTGGGGACACAGTTAAAATCAAGTGTGTGGGGAGTCTCATCTTCATTTTTAATTTTTCATGGCTTATTTTTACATTTTCTTTCCAAAACTTAGAAGAAAAAACAAAAAAATCTCAAAAAATTATTTTTTAAGCATTTTTGATTTATTTTTAAAGAAACACTATAGGATAAATATATGGTTTTGGTTTATTAAATTGAAATTTTTGAAAATTTATTTGTCTTAACAAAAATAAAAATGAAGTTTGATTACAAATAACAATGATTTAACTAGTATATAGGAAGATTCATACGTGTTGATTATGAAATACATCCTAATCTTTGTTTTAAAAAGTGGTTGATTTAAAGTAAAGATATAACATTTTTTTTGTCTTCTAAGTTAAATGGTGCTAAGATGATAGTGCGAAACTCTCTCTTCTAAAAAACAAAAAAAAACAAAAACAAAACAAAAGCAAAAAAATATTTCTTGTATATATGTATATTTTTTAATAAAAACCTAGAGTCATGTGTTCACACTCGTGTGTTCACTCGCCATGCTCTGTACCCTTCTTACGTAAGACCGAAAGGCAGTGCACGATCGGTATATCTGACCTCGGTTTATCTGAGTTAGATGTGTGTATGTAAAATAAATCTTTTATTAATAACGCCTACAATCGATAAGTGTTCACACTCGTGTGTTCACTCGCCACGCTCAGTATTCCCCTCATGTAAACCCGAAAAGCACTGCATGGGTAATATATTTGTCCTCAGTTTATCTGAGTTAGGCATATGTAAATATTGTTAATATCAATAAAATTTTCAAATAAGAGAGAGTAAGCAATTGAAATCCAAACACTATTTTTATTTATTTGATTTGACTTGTTATTGAAAAGAAATGAAAATACCACTTTTATAAACTTTGATAATCAACTAAGGATCTATTTCATGGTTACACTTTGTTATCAACTGAAACAATGAGTTAAACTATTATCTATTTGTTATGATAACTTGATTTTTGTTGAAAATTTTGACGAGTAAATGACTTAGATTTTCATGATAATGACCAAAATTTATATTTAACTTATTTGTGTCTATTTAAAAGTAAATCTTTCATTTGTGAATATTTTCAAAAACTCACATTCATCTCTTTGTAAATAAATCTTGCATTTTGTAAATATTTTCATCCTGTATTTGGATTTTGTGGGTAGTATCCGTTGAAAACCCTCACGAGACAACACTCGTCCTACTGGGGACACCCAGAGGTTTAACGGTTTGTTGCATATGCTCAATGCAATCGTGCTCCCTACGAAAACGGATTTATCTTAGTTTTTCTTTATTCGAGGACGAATAAAAAGATAAGTGTGGGAGTATTTGATGTGCACGTAAATGTGCATACTTTTACCATCATATTTAATCTATTTAAATTAAATAAATGATCATATTGGGTGTTTTAACTTGTTTAAAGAAAAATTCAAATTATTTTCAAATTGTCACATATCCATCTTCATATAGAGGCAAAATGGTCATTTTTGTGCATTTATTAATTTGTGAAAATTTACTTGGAATGTTCTATATTGTTTTGTGGAATTTTAGTGAATTTTACAAGTGGCTTCATGAAGATATGCATGCACAAGAGTGAATACAAAGGAATGGAGATGGAAATAATTCAAAATGATGATCATGTAGGACCTCACTTACCCACCTACCTTAATGTACACTTAGGAGCTAATGCACATGCTAAAAGACCATTAAATCTTCATGCACACTTAATGGATGATTATTTGAAGTTAATAATAACTTGGCCATCACACTTCCTAAGAGTATATTTTGGGTAGTTCCCAAAAAAGTGAATTAGGGTTTTAAACTTGTACAGATACCTCTTATGTTTCATGTAACTCTCTCCTCTTCTTTAGGCTCTCTCTTCTTTAGCCTCTTAGTTTAGAAAAATAAAAGAAAGCTCTCTTTCTCTTTTCATGGCTACTTAGCCATTTTATTTTTATGTAGTTTTCTTTTTATGCAATTTAATACACGCTATCTTCTTTTACATGCTTATTTACTTTCATGTTAGTAGTGTAGATTTACATTTTATGCAAGTAGATTAGTTTTTTCCTTTCTTTTTGCTCTCTTTTTCCTTTTGTTTGTTTAATTTTGCTTTCTACATTTGTTGATTTGATAACAAATATGAGAGACTAATCCCTTCAATTTAGGGGAAATGAAGCTCTCTAGTATCTAGATCCAACATTTTGATAATTTTGATCTCTTTTGTGCTTAAATGAATGCTGATGTGATTTATTGTCTCATGTTGAATTTGATAGTCTACGTTGTTCATAAAAAATAGGCTATGCTTAAACAATCACAAACAATAATTACCTCTTCATCTACATATGATGATGGTAATGAAGTGAATGTTGAAATTAAAATTTGATGGCCTATATTTCTAAACAATGGTTAATAGGTCATGCTTAAAATAGATTTCATTTTCAACTTGTTGTCATTTTTTATGAGACTTGAATAGTGGTTTAGAGGTTGTGTTAAAGTTTGATGGCTTATGTTGGGCTAATTAATAATACAAATATGTCATACTTATGATAAACACATCATTTAAATTCACTAATGACCAAAAAAGAGAAATTATAATTTCATAATTTGTTGAACTATATGATCTAGAGAGTGGAATTATCTCTAAATTGTCATGTAACTCTCATATTTTTATCGCTTTCTTTTTGTTAGTTTTCTCCTTTTCTAGTTTAAACAACTCTCAACTTTGGTTAATTTGATTGAATAGGAAATTTAAATCAACAATTCTCTACGGATCGACCCGTACTCGCTACGTACTACGATAGTACGCCGTGCACTTGCGGTTATTTTTATTTCAAAATTTATCGACGGTTTTCTAATTCGATAGAAATTCCGTTGTCAAACAGGTGTAAATCCCGTGCTCAAATTCTGATGTTTGCTCAAATTCAATTTTTGAGCCTTATTAATTATTTATCAATTCTTTTCTATTAATTACTGTTCATTTCATGGGGTATTATAACTTAATAGTTACACAAATACACCCATGTATGGTGTAGAAAAAATAGCTTCCAAACATGCTTTGAATGTTTGATGTAAACATAGAGTAATTAGTTTTGTACATAATTATTTCGATGAGTATTTTTGTCTGAGTTTGCTAAATTACTCAATTTTGTCAAAATAATGCAGCTATGACAACAAAACGAAGGGTTCCACACCAAATGATTAAAATGTCTTCTTAATTCAACAATTTTAATTATTTCATAGCTTTCGACCGGTCCGTGCAACAGATATAAAAACATAATCTTGCACCGTAATACGTGAAAATTTCTAAATTCGTGAACTTTTTTTTTAGAAAAAAATGAGGGTTCCTCTATTCGAGAAGGAAAACACTCATGCATTTTATTCAACACTTAAAAAAGATGTTATCAACAAGCCTAATAGGTAGCAAAAACCTCTCGTACAATACAATAAACAAAAAAAACCCAACCTCGTGACTAAAGTCCATAATGTGGATAAGATGACAATGAAATAAAATAAATAAAAACTTAGACCATACCATAGGTATGCGCTAAAGCCAGCCCTCCATCCTTGATAGCAAAAACTGGGAAATCCATCCCTCCATCCTTGATAGCGAAAAACTGTGAAATAGATCCTTATATTGATACATCTAAACTTAAAAACAACCGCTCAACCAAATGATTAGATCAATTATATAAAACCAACACTTGATGTAACCAACATATATGTTACCAATCATATATATGTCATAATAATAAAATAAACATACTAAATATGAACTGGAAATGAGATAAAAGAGTAAATCCAACACTTTATATAATGATTGTAACCAACAAAGTTATGAAATGAATATTAAACTTTTAAACTATAATAATTTAATAACCAACTAATCTCCTATATAAAATATGACATCGGTCTCATTGGCATACGTATTAACTAAAAAAGGTATTTAAGGAACTATTATTATTCTACTTTTAATTATTATATTTTCCTTTAATAAATTAATATGTGATTTAACCTTTTTAGCATATTCTTTAAAATTAATATTGCTATGTTTATTATAATTAGGGTTAGAAATTCATGAACATTTTTTATTTTGATTTATAGACTGTTATTATCGAAGATTTGTAAACGAGATTTTCTAGAGTAAGTCGTGTATTATGCTGTGTCTTTTAGGACGTTCTACAGCTCAGCCTAAAAACATGCAAGATAGACTATCAACTACGACGTTCCTAGAATAACCTGCCAAAAATTATATCGATTTTTTTTGCACGAAGGAAAACCAATCAACACCCTTGTTATTGGTTAAAGGAAATTCGAGGATAACTAAAGGAGAAAAGTTTGGCTTTGTAAAAGGTGTAATGTCGATCAAAATGTCTACGTATATATTAATTATATAAGCAGACAACTAACGAGTAGATCCATAAATTACTGCATGGGGAAGTTGGAACGTGCAAAAATATCAAAGAGAAAGAGTCGAATAACCGAGTCTCTCGATATAACCGTTAAAATATTATTACTTTATTTAAAGACCTTTATGAAAAGAAAATAGAAAACCGATTTTTTTTTTAAATATCTTTTTTCTAGAAAATAGAGTGTCAAACCAAGCATAGCACTCAATCCGGATCGATCGAATAGTGCAATGTCCTTCTCAACACAAAAGAAAATATACTTATCGAAATGATACAACCTATCTTTTGAGATTTCTATATTTAAACAGGATTGGTGCAAAACGTCCCTTGATGTGGGGCCTATAGCCTCAAAACACTTCTTCTCGGTTTTGAATAATTCACTTTCTTTCTTTAAAATTCCAATATAAAACCGATGTTTCAATCTGGATAAAAATAAAATATTGAAAAAAAGTTCACGAATATAAGATCAACAGACATAAAAGGGCATGGGTAAACAGTCATTGTGTATAGTGGGGGAAAATAAAGGACGAAAGAAGTGTTTGGAAAGGAATAAACAATTGACTACGATATCTCCCTAATCGCATTATATTTTTAGATTCCTATCTTCAAGAAACAACGTCTACTTGAAGCCAACAATTATAATGGATATGATTGCTGCCTTCGCCTCCAATGTTTCTTTGTTTCCACTCTATTTGACATGCTTTACCTCTATTCTATTTATTTATTTTATTTATATTATTTTATTTATTTTACATTGTTCATCCATCCAATTAGAACTGTCAATAGATATTCGAAAAATTCGAAAAACGTCCGCATTCATATTCAAAAAACGAATAAATGTCTAATATTTTAAAAAAATAAATGCGGATACGAATGCGAATGCAAATACAAAGAATCCGAAAATTATCTGTCTGGTTGTTGTCAAGATTATAATTTAAATTATGTGTATTGTAGTATAATAAAATATATTTATTTATTGTTTTATTAAGTTGATAGTTTATATTATATGCATTTAATGCATACTAACAGTTCAAAATTATGTATTATCATTATATTTGTTTATTTTTAACATTTTCATAACTAGTAGAATTGGAAAAAAATTATATTAAATTAAAATTTTCTATTTATATTTCTTGATTTATTGGCAATTAGCGGATAATGATAATTATATGAAATCCGTCTATATCCATGGATGCGAATATCCAATATTCAATAATGGTTTCAGATGCCGATGCGGATATGACACTGTCCACATTCGAAAGTATCCATTAACAGGTCTACATTCAACTAGTATTCGAAGTTGAGTAATTAAATGTACTCCTAAAATAAAAGTAAGGAAAGGCTTATTTATTGCCTTATATTCTTCTCTAATAGCAAACCGAATGAACCAAACTAAATAAGTTTGGTTGTTTCAATTTGATTTCGTTGGTTAAAAAGTTAAGTTCGACTTTCACTAGTTTGGTTTTTGACCGGGTTCGATTTTCAATCTTTTAAGGCTCAATCGATCAACTAAAACAAGTAAAACTCGGATTATTTTATATATAAAAAACATGATCAATTTCAATATTTGTTATTTATAGAGGATGATCATTTAGATCAAAAATACATAATTAATCTCAACTTTTATAAGAAAATGATTTCAACTTCAAATATAAATATAATGAAATCCAACGTCGAAAATAGACTATGTTAAATTTTGCTTTTTTAATCTCATTAACAACGACCTTATCTATATCATTATCTTAAATATTATTTTTCGTTCAATTTTTATTAATGTTTTCTATAAAATGAAGAGCTTATTTTCTAAATATTATACATCATCGCGTGTAAAGATTATCTAATTATATCAACCAAACAAAACAAGTAATTGTTAATTCCTTTGATTTCAAACCGAATCAACTATTCACTCACGTTGAAAACATAGCATGTTTTCACTTTTGACGGTCAAAACCATAAATAACTATTGTTAAAAGAATGATTGATCAATGTACACTCAACCAAGTCCCCCAAAAAGAGTACAAGCGGACTCTTCATGGAGAATAGTATAATTAGCATCCCCCTAAAAAAACGAGTGTACATATTAAATCTATATAAATGTAATATTTAGTAAAATTAAGAAAGGATTAAAATTGCGTCAAAAAAAATAAAAAATGAAAAATAAAAGGTAATGGGCCTAGAGTAACATGGGCTAGTTGAGGAAAGTATCATATCTTGGTGCTTTCCAACGCCATATTAGGTTGTTAAACCGCTTTAAGAAAGAGAAGAAACAGGAGCATGTGCACCCATTCATCCCCACTCATAGTGCTGCATCTATCACACATGAAAGACAAAAGAGAATCGAACAAAAAGCAAAAAGCTAACAAATATTGAACACTTAGCTCGAGTGGAAAAGGCATGTTGCACTAAAAAGTTAAAAAAGCTAGTCATGGGAAGCTTATTTACTATCTAAAAAGTTGTTTCTTTTACCAACATATGAACAAAATGCCATTATTCATCTTCTTAGATGGTTCATTTCATGACAAGAACAAACCAACATGTCATATAGGGCAAATATCTATGACCCTTGTGTTCTTTTCTTTGTATATTATTATAGTGGGTATAGTTATCAATGTTTTTTAGCTACAAGTACAATAATCCACTATCGACAATAAATCGTTTAATCTAATAATAGATGGTCGTATTGAGTCATACTTAAGTAGCACCATAGACGTAGTATTACATAAACTGAATCCTTGTTCCCAAAAGTAGAATGAAATTTATTCCGTTTATTTAGCTACGTTTTACATTTCCATGTTAATATGCTCTAACAACACAGGAAAAGTGACTATCCATATCTTTACAATCGGTAAGGTGACATCAATAATGCTAACCATTTCTACTCTCCCCGATTAATAAATAATAAAATGCAATTTAAACGGTAATCAATTATAAGCCGACACCTGAATATAAAAAACGTACAGTTTCAACTGTGATACAAGAAATGACATTGGTGTTCCGTGGAATAATATCAATACGCATACACGCGATTATATTTGATTAGCGTTCTTACGTAAACATGCTACCAATTTTATGATATCGTTTAGATTAGAGGTATTTTCTCTAAGTTGGGCTAAACAGATAAAAAAGTTAATGGCAGATGGCCTATCACTATTTTAGCTTTATGACAAAGGCCCTTGTAATGATAATACAATAAAGGAGGAACCCGAACAGTCCTTTGATGGATCAGTTGTACCAACAACTCCATGGTAAAATGGTAGGCCTATGCGAGTAACAGCGAGAGATTTTCAATGGAGGGAGGGAGAAGATTGAAGAAGAAGAGAATATAAATGCAAAAAGAAACAAATAGAAATTCATCCAGCCTGTTTTTTCCCATTCATTCATATCAATATATAGCAGTACATTCTGTTGTAACAAACTTGTGACAGGTGGCAACTAAATAGCCAATGCATTAAAACAGAAAAGATTCCTATATTTGTAAAATATTGTTATAACCGTTTTTGCCACTAGCATAGGATTGCTACTGTGCGTGCATGCACTTTATTTGCAGGTAGACGTGTGCTGTATTAGTCCAAATACCTAGCTGGTACCCTGGTGGAGCGCTTCTGCCTAGCAGCAGGTAGTGGTGATGCAGAGGGGTCCGTATCAGTGCCTCCCCCTAAAAAGTCGACCTTGTCCTCAAGGTTGGTAGGTAAAGTGAGTACGGGTGGTAATGGAGTTGGAGTAGTGTTGTGTGGGTTTGGGCATAGTTTAAGGAGGGAGATGTGGAATACGGGATGAATGCGTGCTTCCGGTGGAAGAAGGAGTTTGTATGCAACTGCGCCTATTTTCTCAATGACGGGAAAAGGCCCGAAATACTTTTTGGACAGCTTATGTTGTGTTGGCCGGAGAGAGTGTTGACGGTAGGGGTGGAGTTTGACAAAGACGTATGAGCCGATGGGAAAATCTTTGTCACGGCGATGTTGATCCGCTTGGTTTTTCATACGAAGTTGTGCACGCCGAAGATTATCTTTAATGGATTTCAGAAGTTGGTCTCTAGTTGCAGCCCAGTCTCCAATTTCTGGTACTCGTGCAGTACCTTGGATATAGTCAGCGATAACCGGTGGTGTGCGGCCATAAACAACTTGGAATGGTGACATTTTCAAAGAAGAGTGGATACAAGTATTATACCACCATTCCGCCCATGGTAGACACTTGACCCAATGTGATGGTGTATCCCCACATATGGCTCGTAGATAAGTTTCTAAGCATCGGTTAACGACCTCCGTTTGTCCGTCGCTTTGGGGATGATAGGCACTACTCATGCTAAGTTGCGTACCATGTAGGCGAAAAATTTCCTTCCAAAATTGGCTCATAAAAACTCGATCACGATCGGAGACGATTGAACGAGGAAAACCGTGCAAACGGACGTATTCTTGAATGAAATGAGAGGCTAATTGGACTGCGGTGAAGGAGGTCGGTAATGCAACAAAATGCGCATATTTAGAGAGGCGGTCGACAATAACCCAAATACAAGTTTTGCCCGATGACGGTGGTAGATGAGTTATAAAATCCATTGATATGTCTTCAAAGATTTGGTTAGGGATAGATAGGGGTTGTAGGAGCCCTTTAGGCGCAGAATTCTCTGGTTTGGTCTGTAAACAAATAGAACATTCATTAACGAATGTACGGACAGAATCACGGAGATGAGGCCAATAGAAATTGCTGGCAATGCGAGCCAGAGTGGTTTTAATACCAGAGTGTCCACCCATTTTTGAAGCATGGTACGCAGTCATTATTCGCTGCTGCAACGTCGAGTCGTTTGGTACGAATAGACGTTTCCCTTTAAAAAGCAACCCATCACGAAAAGAAAAATTTGGATTAGTGATATTACCAGACTGCAGTTGAGCAATAATAGTCTGAGCTGCTGCATCCAGCGGTAGGGCCGCACGAATCTCAGTAGTGAAAGCAAATGAAGGAGTCGAGAAGGCGGCCATAGTTGCTGTCGAAGTCCATCGCGACAGTCCGTCTGCTACAGTATTTTCACTACCGGGTTTGTACTTAATAACGAAATCAAAACCCATAAGTTTGGAGAGCCATTTCTGCTGGTCTGGTGTTTGTATGGTCTGAGTTAGGAGCTGACGAAGACTCTGGTGATCCGTAGTGATAGTGAATGGTCTGCCGAGAAGGTAGTGACGCCATTTTTGGACAGCGGAAGTTATTGCGAACATCTCGCGGGCATAGGTAGAAGCTGTTCGAAGACTGGGAGGAAGTTTTTGGCTGTGGAAGGCAATAGGGTGGCGGAATTGTGAGAGAACGGCGCCGCAAGCGTGCCCTGAAGCATCAGTGTGGAGATCGAAGGATTGGGCAAAATTGGGGAGAATTAGAATAGGGGCAGTGGTGATTGCGTGTTTCAGGGTAAGGAAGGCTTCGTGGGCTTCGTTGGGCCAGGAAAACGGTGTGTTCTTCTTCAATAAATCGGTTATGGGACTGACTATATGAGCGTAGTGTTGAATGAAGCGGCGATAATAACCAGTAAGGCCGAGGAATCCCCGTATGGCAGTGATGGATGTTGGAGTCGGCCACTTAATGATAGCTTCAACTTTGGATGGATCAACGCGAACTCCTTCATTAGAGATGATATGGCCCAAATAGTATAGCTCCGTGAGTCCAAAAACACATTTAGAAAGGTTGGCATAAAATTTGTTTTGAGCCAAAATATCCAAAGTAATGTGTAAATGAGAAAGATGTGAATCCCATGATTTACTATAAACAAGAATGTCATCAAAAAATACGAGAATGAACTTGCGTAGATAAGGACGAAAAACATTGTTCATTGTAGCTTGAAACGTTGAAGGAGCATTTGTGAGACCAAACGGCATTACAAGGAATTCATAATGTCCTTCATGTGTACGAAATGCCGTCTTTGGAATGTCGGGTGGATGAACACGAATTTGAAAATAGCCGCTACGCAAATCAAGTTTGGAAAAATATGTAGATCCGTGTAGTTCATCCAATAATTCATCGACAGTTGGAATAGGAAATCGATCTTTTACGGTAATGGCATTAAGGGCACGGTAGTCAACACAAAAACGCCATGTACCGTCTTTCTTTTTGACGAGAAGTACGGGAGAGGAAAATGGACTTGTAGATGGTTGAATAATTTGGGTATGTAGCATTTCACGGACTTGAGACTCGATTTCATTTTTTTGAAAATATGGGTAGCGGTAGGGTTTAACATTTACGGGTTTTGAGTTTGGTTGAAGGTCGATGTGGTGATCGAGGTCACGGTGTGGTGGCAGATCGGAGGGTTTGTCAAAGAGGCCGGTGTAAGGGGTTAGGAGATGGTGAATATCTGGGTGTAACTGATTGGATGTTGGAAGGGATATTGGGCTTGGGGTTTGATTGGGCTCTACGGTAAGTTGGAAAAAAGAGGAAATAGAGGTAGTGGCCTGCATTCGTTTTAACTGCTGGAATGTAATTTCTGATGGGCTGGTTGGAATATCTCGGCCCAGCAGAGTAATGGGTCTGTTATTATAAACAAACGACATAGTCAAGTGCTTATGATCCATCGTGACAGGGCCCAGGGTTTGCAACCATTGTATTCCGAATACAATTTCAGCTCCAGAAATCGGCAAGAGGAAGAAATCTACAATAAAATCATACCCTTGAATCTGAACCAGAACCTGGCGGCAAGCTTGCTGACATTGCAACCTTTCTCCATTTCCAACAGTGACAAAGAAATTGTGATGAGTTTCTGCTCGCAGCCCTAAAAATTTAGCTGTCTTTGGATGGATGTAGTTATGAGTACTTCCTGAGTCAACGAGAATGGAGACCGTGTGGTTGTTGATTTGCGCCTGTAGTCGAAGAGATTTGGGGTGAGACGAGCCAACGAGAGCATGGTAGGAAATTGCGGGATCGAATTGGGTTGTTTGTTCTGGATCTGGAGTATCGAGAGTTGTTGTGTTCTGTGTGGATGAATCCGAACTGTCATCATCGTCCGGTAATAATAGGAAAATTTGTTTAGTAACGCATTTATGGCCGGGATAGTATTTCTCTTCGCAACTGTAGCATAGGCCTTTCGCTTGGCGATTTTGAAGTTCGGTTGGGGTTAACCTTTTGATTGGGTAAGTGGAGTTCGTTGGTTGAGTTGGGGCAGGTATTGGCGGTAAGGAAAGCAAGGGAGGTGGTTGTGGTCTGGTATATGGAAGTCGATTCAGAAATTGTTTGGATTCAGTGTGTTTGCTTTCGATGAGTTTGGCAAGATCGATAGCATTGGATAGGGTAGTAGGCTGGAAGGGTTGTAACTCATGTTTGATATTGGTTTTTAGGCCGGAAATAAAGCAATTAAGGAGAGCTTCGGGAGGAAGATTTGTGACACGGTTGCTAAGTGTTTCGAATTGGGATTGGTAGTTGTCGACGGTCGTTGTTTGACGGAGTTTGAATAGAGTAGCTTGTGGGTTTATGAATGAGGATGGTCCAAATCTTTGTTCGATGGCTCTTGTGAGATGTTGCCATGATGTGAGTTGGTTGTTGCGGAACATCCATTGATACCATGTGAGAGCTTGGCCGGACATGTAAAAGCTTGCAAGGTTGAGGCGTTGTTCATCGGGTGTTGAATGGTAAGAGAAGAACCGCTCCGCTTGAAAGATCCAATCCAAAGGATTAGATCCGTCAAAATGAGTAAGTTCACATTTAGGTGTTCGGACATGAATAGGGGATGGAAAATGTGATGTATGAAGCGGTGTTGTAAGTAGTGGAGGAGGTGGTGGTGGTCTAGTACTGGATTCAGGTTGGGGTGATGTAGGAGTAGGTGTAGATGAGATTTTGGCTGATAATGTGGCAATGGTCTGAGTGAGTTGCTGAAACTGTGATGTGAGGGTGTCTTTGATGTCGGTAATATCGGCTTGTTGGGTAGATAGCTTGGTGTTAATGGTGTCAATGGCGGTTTGATGGTGATTGAGTTGGGCTGTCAGTTCGTCGAGGCGTGTCATGGTGGAGGTGGGGAGGGAATGAGTGGGTTGATGAAAGCACCAAATGGTAGGCCTATGCGAGTAACAGCGAGAGATTTTCAATGGAGGGAGGGAGAAGATTGAAGAAGAAGAGAATATAAATGCAAAAAGAAACAAATAGAAATTCATCCAGCCTGTTTTTTCCCATTCATTCATATCAATATATAGCAGTACATTCTGTTGTAACAAACTTGTGACAGGTGGCAACTAAATAGCCAATGCATTAAAACAGAAAAGATTCCTATATTTGTAAAATATTGTTATAACCGTTTTTGCCACTAGCATAGGATTGCTACTGTGCGTGCATGCACTTTATTTGCAGGTAGACGTGTGCTGTATTAGTCCAAATACCTAGCTGGTACCCTGGTGGAGCGCTTCTGCCTAGCAGCAGGTAGTGGTGATGCAGAGGGGTCCGTATCATAAAAACAATGGAATCTTTCAGACCAATGCAAGACAAAATAATATATTTTCAATTGGACCAAGTGCACGTCAATTGTTCATATTGATCTGTTCGGAAGACAACAGAAAAATAGAAATTGATTTAAAGACACAACAAGGAACGGGCGGCCAAGTCTCTAGAATTGGAAGATGACGGAAGAAAAGTCCCTCATGAAAAAGTTATGAAAATTTGGTTCCTATTTTTAGTTTTTGACTAATTTATGCTATTTTTGCTCCTGATTTCAATGCTGGATAGATTTTCCAGAAAAGGGCAATTTGGTAAAAATTAATAAAATAGGGATCTAATTTACATGAATTTATTAGTAGGGACTTTTTGTGCATGGGCTTTGAGAATAGGGACCTTTGGTTCAAAACCCCACTCAAATTCCTGCTTAGCAGAAAATATTGACAACCCGTATACTGTTTTTCTAATCAAGTATAGAATTAGCAGTACACAAATACTCAGTTATCTAGTAAATCAAAGTTATATCTATGCAATAGAACTTGGTTAATAATCCATGTACAAATAACAATGCAACTATGGAATATGAACATACATACTTATTTCCTGAATGACCCGATTTTGTATCTGGGCTGGGCCCTTTTTAACCTTCTTCAAAAAAAAAAAAAAAAAGAGTGTTAAAAGCATCCCGCAACTGTTAGTCCTACATGACGCATCTTTTCGATCCAACAAGAGTAGCCAAGCAAATAGTAAAACGGACTCCATTTTCAGGCAGGATCCCATATTATTCCCGAATAGTAGTAAAACGTAAGTGATTATTGAGTAGCAACAGTTTGTAATTGACGGTGAGAAGGTTAATTTGATACCCAAACACTAACCCGATTGACATAGCAACCAGAGTAACAACACTCAGGTTGCTGCCATTAAAGCATCCTCACTAGATGGTATGTATTATTTCCCTTTTGATCAGGTAACAATTTAAAGTTGCATTGGAATCCAAAAGCTATGCGGTTAAAACACTTAGCGTTTTTATAACGGTAAAGTTGCATTAAGTTATAACCGAGATAATGCGAGAGCATATCGAAAAATAGCAAGATCTAAAAATCTTTATTGACGACCAAATCAAATATTCAAAGTTAATTTATTCTCATTATCACATCATTTGTGTAAAATAAAGAAATATCGTTCACTCCTACATAAATAAACCGAATAATATCATGATCCATGCAATACGGATTTGATTAATATAATATATTTCTAATTTATGTTCAGCGCTTAAGACATGAACTTAGACATATACCATAAATTTGTTACTTTGGTTTATAAAAGAGCTGGTCAAATTAACATTTTTATATTAGTTGCTAACACGGATGCTAAAAACAATTGATTTAACGGGCATAACGAAAAATAACAGGGTTTTAAGGCGATCTACCGTTTAATAACTATGATCAAATATGGTTAAACCTATGAGAACTTTAACTACATAGCCCAAAGGTGGGTATCAAATATGAGAACTTATTCGTTGTTCAAAACATTCATTCATATATATTCACTTCATGAGTTTCTTCTTCTCGCTTTTAACATTTCAATTTCCAATAGGAAAAACACATGAAACAAAAATCCAAACTAAAACTTAGATTCTCAAGAAAGGTTAAACTATTACCATTTGCGTATATTTTAGTAGCATTAATCGCTTAAACAGGATTCAATGAGGATTTCTACATTAGACAATAAATGTTTATTTTTTTAATAACAAGAATAATACTTAATTTAAGCAGAACATTCATTCTGATTTTTTGAGAAACGAACCCAAAATCTTTAGGATCATATTCCAAAGATCTTACCACTTGGACTAGTGGTCATTGACACTAAGTATTGTAATGTTTGATCTAACGGTGTCGCATTCGATGTACCGTTTTTTTTCCTATTGTCTTATTCAATGTAATGTTACATTTTTCTTTTTTCGCTTTTTTTAAAGACTTTCTAACTTTTTTCCTTTTATTTGTATGTAAACTAATTAGAAATCTAAAACAATGTTAAGTATGTAATGATAAATGTATAGACAAATAAATATATTTAAAGATGGAACCCAATACACGAGGCTCCCACACGATAGCAGGCTCTGAGGAAGTCGCACCATGCGGGTGACATAACCGTTGCGTCAAGACTCCACCTCAAACAAATAAATATATGCAATCATAAATATAAACAAACAAAATATAAATATGAATATACATGAATTATCGAAAACATTAAAATAATAATTCTTTTGCTCACTTCAGATAAGTGATTACTACCAGAAAGTTGACCGCCACTACTTAAAGCATCTTCAACGGCTTGTTGGTTAGATATTACATTTTCACAGATTACAAAATGTAACTAGGTTTATTTTCCATCGATTTAATGATCTAGGCTTATGTTGACTAGACAGTCAACACATGTTCAACGTGCATTTAAATTCAGACGCATGTTCAACGCGCGCTCAAATACGAAACGTCGGTAAAACATGCGCATGTTCAACGCGCGCTCAAATACGAAACGTCGGTAAAACATGCGCATGTTCAACGTGCGCTCAAGTACGAAACGTCGGTAAAACATGCGCATGTTCAACGAACGTCTGATGCTATGCAGTTGTTCCACCAACGCCCAACACGATTACGGATTCTGAACCATCCTCATTGAAAATGTAACCAATTAAAGAATGTAACCCCCTTGTTGGAAGAGTTTATGGGTTACATACTATATTTTGTAAAATGTAATCACATATTGGAGGTACTTTTAGTATCATGTTTGTAGGATATAAACCCAAAAGGATACACTTACTGTGGTATTAGTTGAGAGTGTCAGTGACCAAATAGTTAAGAATGCTCTTTAAGTATGAGAACGCAAAACACAAATCAGTAAGTGACAATAAAATTGATGCTTTTATAGGAAAGTTCATATGGAGGTGGAACCTTGACGCAACGGTTAGGTCATCCACATGGTGATCTGAGCGATCAGGTTCAAGTCCGAAAATAGCCTCTTCGCAATACGAAGAAAAGTCTGCGTACATTATTGACCTTCCCAGAGTTCACTATCGTGTGGGAGCCCCGTGCACTAGATTCCACCTCTAAGAAAGTTCATATAGATACATACTAATTACCCGAATTTGAATTGAAGCTCTGCTTTTACCAGCAAGATTTGGAAGGATCGACTCAAACCTTATATTATTTTGGATAAAAGAGTGTCAATCTATATTGTTGGAGGCGAAGCGAAGAGTCAGACACTAAAAATGTTCTTAAAGTCCAAGCAGAGTCAAATCGAAAATAAGTGTTTGCACTTAAGTTGATACAAATAATTTTTGCATTACATAATATAACTATAAAAATACTGCTGCGTATGACAAGAAACTCAATTGGTTTCTTTAGATCATCACTATTTATTATTTTAATATGAGTGATTCGCATACAATCAGTTTATCATCAATAAACTCGAAGAAAAAAACTACAATAATTTACAAAAATAACAAAATTTATTTATACTATGGTTATAATCAAATATATGTGTACCAAATAATTATGATTTCTTAATAAAAAGTACAATTAATGAACGATTTAATTTTTTATAATAGATTATTTCAATTTATATTTCAAAATGGTAATAGAATTTAAAAATAAATAGAATAACAATGAAAATGAATAAACTAAATCACATTTCAAATAAGCGTAAAATTAATGAGTACTTTAACAATATGTTTATCTTACTTTTCTAACCGAAGAAACAATTAAACTATAGAAAGCCTTGAAACAATATGTTTAGTTTGATTACGAAAATAAATATTTATTGAATGATTGTTTGTATATTTTAAATGAAATATATAAAGTGTAATCAAAGTTTGAAATTATATTAGAAGATCGAAGATCTTCAATAAATACATAGAGCAGTCGTATAATTTCAGTGTAATTATATTCAATTTAACCAAAATAAACTACAACGATTAAACACGTATTTTCTTAGTGTCTTAAAAAAATGTAACGCTCAACTTTGAAATTATATTAGAAGATCGAACATGAAATAGAATAAAGCATCAAAGTAAAAAAGCTGGACGTAAAAATTGCAAAAGTGTCTAAATGATGCTACATGACACCTCTGCGGCTACCCTGATAGCATAGCTATACTCTAAATTTATAGACAATCATATTCACGAAGAGAGGAAAAAAATGACACATGCACTCAACCAAAGATTAGGGTGGAACACATTAGCTACGATCCAGTACCCTCAAGTCATTGAATGTCAATAGTTCCTGCCCCAAGGCTGTCAATTACCACAATTAATTTTTTGAAATATGAGGAAATATTTTGTTAAATTTTATGGAAGAACAAAAAATTCTCATGAAACTAAATATAGAACCTAGGTTGATATAATTAATATTAATAGTTGAGCAACCAATTACTAGGCACAACGTCATGGATAAATTATAAATACCCAAAAATGTATCAGTTATATGAGAGTTTGAAATGTAGCCCAAATAGTTGGCTTCAGCCCATGCGGATCCTGCCCCTCGGCCAGGCCTGAGTGCACACTTAATGAAAAACTAAGGCCTACAGAAATTTACAAGATCAATGCTGATTTTTGAGATCACCACAGACAGTCAGTCTATTTTATTCTTAAGTTGTCGAGAATAGCCCGCTGTGAACACTATTTAGGAAAGTCCGATTCAATAGTACCAAGACACAAAATATGAAGCATGACAAATATGAAGCATGACAAATCTGATATGTGATTTAGGCAAGACACAAAAAGTTGGGCTCATTTCACCATATCTGACAAATCTGATGTTCAAATTTAATCATCAAAATAAATATTTTATCGAAGCATCAACTTTGTAACTTTGAAATGGAGCATCAACTTGGAACTTTGATTAGGCAACATGTTCCAAAATAATCTCAATTTTTGTAGAGATGTTATCATTGATAGTGTTATGGTAATGGTAATTGTTGTCAATACGGAAAAACCATTACTGTATTAGTAAGTCAAAACCTACTCCTGTTATTTTATCGTTACCGCTGGTAAAATAATTGTTGATATATTGATAAACCGGTAAACCGTTGACCGATATTATTAAATTTACTAGTACATAAACATTAAAAATTTATTGCATTAAAAATTTGTTAATGACAAAAAAAGGTAGATATTTGGTTCCTGCTTCTAACTCCATTAATATTTATATCAACATTTTAACTTATTTTAGTTGACACAGAAAATTTTCGTAATTTATCACAAAGTATTTACAATAACATGAAATGATAAATTTGTTAAACTTAGACTTTAAACCTAATAGCACCAAAAAAAGATATATCATCATAGATAATGATACAACTATCTTCTTGAAAATTGATATATCTTCACAAGTGTCTGTGGTTATGATTAATTTAAATAGTGAAAAAAACAAAATTAATATGATTGGTAAATTTATCGTTAGCACTGGTTTTGACGTTTCTTTAACGATATATTTATCATTTTGGTAGTAAGATTGGTACTTTAATTAAATAGATTACTCATTTTGACATCTTAGAAGTTCAAACTCATTACCTCTAAAACCTATATCATACCGCTATATATATCATTTACAATTAGCATACAATGGTTGGTATACCGATGTAGCTCAATATTAAATACAAATTGTTTGGCATTGATATTGTAATGTTAAATTTACCATTATCGTAACAGTTCATAATGTAGATTAAACATTTATAAAATTTCATAGCAATTGAAATCGTGTGGCTCAAAATATGAAAATAGTGACAAAAAAGAGGGGTGTGCCTCTCCCTCTCTGAGTGTCTGTATTAAACAGCATTTTCTGAAAAAACAAATATTTGCTTCTCCTGAGCATTTTTTTTCAAATGCCAACAAAAATGTAGTTCAAAGACCAAGCGAACCACTAAAATAATTTAGTGCAAGCAAAAACAAAAACTGCATCAAATAAGAAGCACTCTAGAAGTTGGAAATAAACTTGTGTGAAGCAAACTAATAAACCTCAAAATAGAAATAATAACTCTCTATTATTAACAACTAACTAGAACTTGCAATTTCAACAATTGTCTCACGAAATGGTAGCAACATCCTACACGTCTATGTTAACCTCTATCTCTACTATTAATAACTAGAACTCGCGATTTCAACCATGGTCCCGTGAAATTAGCAACATCCCTACACATTTCTACTATTAACTCTATCACTATCTCTATTCTATTATCAATAGCTAATAAAGAGAATTGTTTCATGATCCATGATATGACATCATCTCTATCGCTACTTACTAATAAAGAGAACTGGTAGTATAAAACTCACCGGCGCTCATGTGTATTCCATCATCAAAGTTACAAACTCTTTCATTTTTTCTATTCAATTGAATCTCTATTTCTTGGGCACACATATCATACATGTCAAACGCTAGTTATAAATAATAAACAAAATAAAAGGAGAAAAAGTGGAGACTGGACGAAGCAAACAATACCTGAGACGAATGTTGAAGAGCATTGATTTTTGATTTGTAAAACATAATTACTTAAATATCCAATAATTTGATCAACTTGAATTAAATCAGCATCAAAATTACACTTGCTAATTCCAGATAACCTGTAGAGATACATATTGAATCAAAGAAACAAAATTATATGGACGCGAACATTTTATGTTGATGAAAAATAATCAGCTAGTTTATATATGTCAAATGTGGGGATAAATAAGAATTGTATCAGAAAATTCTTAAATAGTTTCTACAGTGATGTTCACCGTACGAAAAAAAATATCATGAACGTTTGAAATCCATATTATGCAAGGAGACATTGCTTTTGCTAATTCAAATTGAAAGGTGATATCAAATCGGTCTATTTTCGACGTCATATACATAGTTAACACATTCGTCATAGTTAGCAGCTCCGTATCAAGATCATCATCAATATCGTCACTATCATCAATATGGATATCGTCACTATCATCAATATCGATATTTTTCAAATCAAAAATAAGTTTTCTCTTGTTTAAGTTTTCCCAATTCTCAATTATCTTAATGGATATCAAGATAAGAATGTTCGTAAACCGGGCTATTTTTGTCTTCTTTAGTAGATCCCTCTTGTTCATGTTTCGTCTTCTTCGTTTCATAAGTTGTTTCTAATCGCTTTCTTCCCTTTCTGAGATTTTTTTCAATTTCTTAGTACCAATAGGCGATGGCATTCGACATTGGAGAGTAAAATAAGTGCACAACAAGATTTCATAGCAAATGTTAAAAACTATATATCAGACTTCAATATATGATAAATTTTAGACCACCTAAAATAACAGGTCTGTGGCCGGAAAATACACTTATACAATGCCATAACGAAGAGAGAGAGAGAAAAAGTAGGAACGGGCTTTGTATATACATAAAAGTACGTAAAGAAGAATTAATTTCCAAAAGAAAACCTATTTGCAATGTTACATAAAGGATATTCTACATTTTTCAAGAATGTAAAGGCTTTAAGTACTAACGAGGCATATGATGAATCTCTGACAACCTTTGAAAGCAAAAAGGAATGTCACAAGTGATTAAAGCATAACTGAGAAGAGAATTGATAAAGAAGAAAAATTTTATCCATTGATAGAAAAATTAGTTCTCCAACTAAATTACATTAAAAGTGAAGATGAGACAATCATCTAAGCCTTACAAAAACATCCGAACTACAATACAAAAGAGTGAATACGACCTAATTCAGCAGCATCAATATACACAAGGAAAACATACCCCAAGTGCCTTCAAATCAATTACCTGATAGTCTTAAACTTGTTTGTCCCATGCTTTGCCCAGAAATTCTTCAGATTGATCGGGTTCGAAATATTATAGCCCTCGCCCACAAGCTTTTCCAGAACCTTTTTGAAAGCTCCTTGACTCATTTTGCGTCCTGCAATACGCGTGCCTTTCTTTTTCTGACTCATAGGAAGGGGATACATTGAAATGTTAGTAGTACAACAAGCAGATTGCCAACCTCCAACTCCCCACCTATAACACTGCTGTGCGCTTCCAGTGCAATCACATACAGGTGGTGGAATTCTTGATAAGTCAAAGCCTACGCCATTAATAACCATATCGGTACAGTTCTTGCTCACTTTATTATTGGAATCATCGATGTTCAATTTAGGCTTCTTTTGTTTTGGTGATGCTGTTAAGGGGCGGCCTTGAGATCTCTTCTTAGCATGAGGTTCATAAGGAGTGCAAGAATCATGATCCACTGGTGCAGATTGGACATCCTCTTTAGGTGAAGGATTAAGAATGGGAGGGTGTATCATTTGAAGGGGGTTTGGAATGATACTGTAATTTGTCTGGAGAGGAATGAAGTGATGAACGTTATTACTACTTTCACTGTTGTTGAGTCTATTGTGAAGGATCCAGCTGCTTGAAGAAGGTTCTGGAATATGGTGACTCGAGTGAAAAATGTTGTGATTTGGGTGATGAGTGTGGTGAAGAAGGTGGTTGTTGAAGCAAGCAGTACTGTTTGAGAAAAGTGATCTGGCATCACAACTGGATGTAGAATTGGGCATAAGTTGTAGGCCTAGACTGCCCTTTGTAGACTGATGGTAAAAGCTCCAGTCGTGCATGTTCAGGCCTCCATCGTCATCCATAGCTTACACGTCTTTAGAAACTGACATTTAGTTTACAGAGAATATAGTCGGTATGAAGTTTTTATATGGTCAAAATATAAAAATAAAATAGAAATAAATAAAAAAAGAAAAGGAGGAAGAAGAAGAAGAAGATGGAATTCTAGTTCTGTTTAATCAAGCCTAATAGAGTTATTTTAAATCGGGCAAGGATAAACCCAAGAACACGAGACATAACCTGAGAAAGGTTGCGTTTTGGCCAAAATCTCATATTAAGAGACTGGGGATGTATTAGAGAACATGAATGATGGCAGATCGAGTAGGGTGAAATTGCAGTTAGTTCTGTCAAAACCAGCAGAGTTTCTTCATTCAAATAGGACAGCAACCACATTTTCATAGATGAGTTGTCGATAATAAGACGATAACTAGAATCATATCACCACATTTTCATAGATGGTCGAAGTAGAAAAATGTTGCGTAAAAAATGTTGCGGAAAAATAATGGAGCATAAATGGTAAATGGATATAATAAAGCCTGTTTCAACCAGTGCACACAAATACGCATGCTCGTTTTCATTTGCAAAGTATCCATTGTATCTTTGATGGTTATCGACTCACAATAGAAGCAAAACAAACCTTAAACCTGCCCTTTTAGCTAATATGACAGTGATGATAATTGACATTTATATACAATAGTTAAATTTTCATCCTAATTTGTCATTCTACTAAATCACTTTAGTTGGAAACTAATTCAAAAGTTGTTCTTTTAACAGCATATATTATCATGGTAAATACACTTGAATAGAATTTTGTATAGGCTAGTTTACGATTTCACTTTAAATGCGCATTATATGTAAAAGCTTCTATGGTTCTGTTCCACTTCCACGGAATATTTTCACCTTCATTACGGCAAGCAGTCCCCAAATTTTCCAAAGGGTTCAAAGGAAGAGCAACTTATAATTAAAACCGGTTAAAATGCTGCATATTGCATTGCAGTTGAATCTAAAAGTACATCAAAAATGTAATTATCCTTCATTTCCGAACAAATTAAGATCATCTTACTCCCACAGCAAAGCAATCAACATTTCCACTCCATGAAACATAAACAAAACAGTAATAAATTGCAAGCTCCTCCGTTTTGGGTTTAAACTGCAAAAAAATCAATTCTTTCCTGCAGATTTTACTTTTCCCATATCCAAAACAAAACCATTATTCGAATTATACCATTATAACAAAAACGCTAACAAAAAATCTAATCAAAACTGAGCCATAATTCCGAATTGGGGCAAAGTATAGCTCATGCAAACGTTCTATTTTCCACATTACTCAATTTAAAGAAAAGAATGCACAATCGTAGATTTCAGAAGTGGGATCTTAAAAAAATAGAAAACTATTGGGGAAACTGCGAAATAAATGGAACTGAAATACTTTCGAGCCAATATACATATTTGAAAATAAGTGAATAAACAAAGGAGTTAAATATAAAAGAAAAGAAAAGGACTTACGGTGGAGAGCTGTTTGTCTAGGGTTTGTGATGGAGAGAGAAGAAGAGAGAGAAAGGGAGATTTTCTTTTCTTTTTTATTTATATATACGAGATAATTATTCGATGAAAATGGGTACTGTTTTGTTTGACATGTTTGGATTATTCTGTAAAATTTTGAAAATTTGGTATAATACTTAAAATGACCGACGTGACCCTAAGAATATTGTACATGGTTAATAAAATTTGCTTAGGTTTTAGGTCTTAAACAACTAATATATGGGTCTATTCAAATAACCTTAAAACAAAAAAAATTCTAACTTTTTCGTTGATTATATGAGTTTTCTCTTTTTGGCTTAATTCTCTTTTAATATTTTATTTTCAAATTTTTAAATTTATCAATTTACATTTATTTTTTACTAAATCTCTCATATTATTTTACATTCTTGTACGTACATTTTACCGCGTGTACAATTATTCACAAATAATTCATCAATTATATCCTAACATTTTATATTCAAGTCCAAATATTTAGGTTAATTACATAATAGTTAAATGAATCCGGTTAACTAATACTTATTAATATTTCCAAAAAAGACTAAAGAATGACAATTACAATATACCATTATTATACCAGCCAAAATGGTAAAATTGATCAGAAATTATTAAAGATAATTAAAGTAATTTAGTTGCAAAAATTACCTAAGAAAATTTGATTAATTGAGTGTGGTACACTTTAAGAAGTTAATTAAATAAACTAAGCGTAATTAGAGCAACTAAGGTCGGCCATATAAGTTCAAGAAAAATAAATTTAAATTTTGAATGTTGAATGAAGAGGATTTGTATTGGGAAAAATAAGGATTAGATAATAGGGATTTTAGCCCAAATCAAAACCATTAATATATAAAGTCCTCACCATACCTTCCTCCTCCTTTACGTTCTTTCTCATTTCAAAACAAACAAAACCATGTACATCTAGACCGACCACCATTTCTCGGAGGGTCGGGGAGGGTGGGGAAGCAAATCAAATCAAAAGAAGAAAAAGAATATAATTTAAAGAAAGAAGAAGATTTAATCAAGGATTTCAAAGCATAGGCGAGTAAAACTTTCTCTAAAACTCTTCCAATCCCGTTTGAGTTTGGATTTTTTTTAGATGTTTTAAATGATGTTAAACACGATTCAATGATTTGGTGAATACTAATGAATATAATTTGTTCATGTTTTAGGATAAAAAATGATTTAATTTCTCCAAACAACATGAAAGTTTAATACGATGTTTTCAATATGAAAATAGAGGTGGGTTTAAAATTTCATAATTTTGGAATAACGCAATAATTAATTATGAATCTACTAAGTGGAAAATCGCTAATTTCAAGTAGAAATTAATATTCAAAATATTAAAACTAAATATTTTGATCCGAAAATTTAGTAGAGGTAGAAGAAGATGTCTTAAAATTTTGGTGGATTTTCCCATTAATTTTTGAATTTATATGAATTAATTGTACAAAGGAAAATACACCTTAATCAACAATAACTGTGGAATGGTAATTAAATGGAGCTTAATCTGTAGCAGTGGTCAGGGAAAACTGTTTTTTGATAAAGTAACCACTGAATAAATGACATGTGTACAGGTTAGTTTAAAAGTTGTTGCTTAGTTCAAAAAAAATATTGTTTTCCGTTTAATTGCAGATTTACGATCTAGACATGCGATAGCCTTATTTAGGCATGCAATAGTCCTAAACCTTTGACATGCGATACATATAAATCTTCAACCTACGATAGCTTTTAAACTTGACATGCGATAGCTTATAAATGTTCAACCTGTGATAGCTCTAGGACTCAAATTACGATTGCATATAAATGTCAACATGCGATAGTTTGTAAGGTTCAATGTGTGATAGCCTGCAAAAGCTCAACATGCGATACCCGTAAAAGAATAACATGCGATAATTATAATGACTCAACCTTTAATAGCTTTGAATAGGGGTGAGCATTTAATGGTTCAAACGGAATTAACCAACCAAACCAAATAAATTTAGTAAGTTTGGTTCGGTTTTGTTAGTTAGTTAGTTGAGTTTGGTATTTGTTTTCGTGTTTACTGGTTTTATTGGTCGATTTTAGTTTCAATATTTGAAAACCAAAATAACCAATTAAACCGAAATCAAAACCTAAGTTATTTTAAATAACATGATTACTAATGTATTATTATTTACATTAATGTATTAACAATATTATTTTTCGTTTAATTCAGATAATATATTTGAATTAGGGTTTGTTTTTCAAAATGGAAGCATCATATAGGCTCAATTAAATGTTTCAATCTTATATTACGTTAGCAACCAAAAACTCCAATTTAGTTTAAGATAAATTAATTAAACCAACCAAACTGAACTGAGTATGTTTGGTTTGGTTGGTTTTGATTTTGGAAAATATTGGTTTGGATTGGTTTGGTTTTTGTTCCTTAAATGATTATTTTGGTTTATACTCGGGCCAAACCAAGTTTTTACAGGTTAGCACCTGATGTAGATTCCAATTATCCAGCTTCTGCGTATGGACTACCTACCACTTTTTGATCGCTTAGGTGTGTTTTGGTCTAGTGGTGTAGTTGTTCTATTTTGTATTCTTTGATATGTACTATATTCTTTTTGACTCGATGTGTGTGTGTGTGGTTTGTAAACCACTTACTCTTATGTGACACTGTGTATTATATTGTAGTTGTATCTGTGTATATAGCTATGTGTTTGCTGTTCTGTGATCTGTGTTACTTTTATAATTATGTTTTGTCCTGGATTGATCCTCTAGCCACCGTAGTATTGTATTAGGCAAGAATTAAGTATGTCGATCCACATGAGGTAAGAAAGAAAAAAGAGCACTAAATCGACGTACTTGATACTTGTTTAATGTAAGACTCACGGATGGTCGCTCTTAACCAGTCATATTCTTTGCACTAGCAGACAGTATTACCTAGCAATACTCTTTGTTAGTGTGGGTCTCAGGGTGGGGCGTTACAGCTTGGTTAGTATTTTTTGTTACTTTCAACCGAACCAACCATTTGCTCACCCCTAGCTTTGAAAGTTAAAATGCAATAGGTGAAGGTGTGATAGCTTTAAAGTGTGATAGCTTTGATGTGTGATAGCTTCAACATGAGATAGTCTTTTGGTACGATAGGTAAAGCTGTGATAGCTTTGTACTGTGATAGCATAGTATAGTAGTTTTGACATGCGATAGCCAACGAAGCTAAAATTTCCTAAGTAAAACGAAGAAAATACTTAGTTGAATTTGTGGAATATAGTTTCCAAGGTGTTGATTTGAACTTTCATAAGGATGAAATTATGAAAGAAAATTTGTAAGTTAAATTGTGTTAATTTATTTAAATGGACTAAGCTTAGGGAAGCTAAGAAATAATAGTTGCATCATTTAAATTAAAGATAAAAATATTTTATCTAAACAATGTGTAGGGTACTAAAAAATAAATGAAAGAGATGGGATCAAACCCAAGGTCGTAAAATATACTGACTCATGGTGTAGCAACCCACACCTTAATGGGCTTGAGTTTCGACATAAACATAAGTATATCAGAGTGATATCTATACAAACTCGCATCGGAATAGAAAAATAAAATAATATATATATACCGACTAGGGTTACTACCGTAGAATCAATAGTGTTCCTTGGATATCTAGTTGCATTGTCAGTGTCAAACATGAATGAGAAGACTTCTCTATCTACCATTCCTGTCTTGCATCAGTAGCATGTCCCTCTAAATCTATCTTGTGGGCTGTAATGAGGAGGGGGTCAGGACAACGTTCTAGTGACTAAAAAATTACAAACTTTATCCATAACACTAGTTTATGCCGATTGATGTCTATTTAAGTGTTACGTCTATTATTCACGGCTTATCCGTTTAAATCCATATGTGTGCACGATATATCCAACCTTCTCCGAGGTATAACTGTATACACATACATACATATATAATTTTGTACTAGCCAAAAGAAAACCCCAGCTTAATACTTCTTGAATAGGGCGGAGGTAGACCCAACGCCCATTTAGTACCTCAACCCCAAAGCGAGCCCGACGTAACATAGTTGCTAGTCACCGACCCTTAGCTACGATTTCCGATTACCCCTAGATACGGTTTTATAATTTAATTAGACATATTAGTAATGCATCTCAAAGACTTATCTAAAGGTTAGCTAGCCCACCTCCGATAAACAAACAGTTAAGTAAACTTTAAGGTCTTTGTGTATCCCATATGGATTTTATACTAGTAGAAAGTGAAATCCATCAGGGCATAACCCAAGTCTTTGCTAATGACTACCCGAGACCGTTGCTAGTTAAAGCCTATATGCCAGCCCTATTTATGATGTCGGTTTACCAACAACATTGGCACTGCCCGCCGACCTCCACAGCTGAAATCATATTTAGACTTGCTTAAATATAAGTCAAGGAAATTGCTCACTTCAATTGCTTAATACCTCTTGTTTAGAAATAAAGCAGACCTCATTTTCCTATTAGGCACTGTCCTAGGTTATTTAAGACTTTGCATATAGGGAGGAGGCAGACCCAGTGGCCATTTAATAACTTTTGCCCCAAAGAAAACCCCTTGACATCTCTAAAGGTACCAAGCCATCTAATACTTCAAAATCTGAGGCAAACCCCTAGTATATTTTCTTGCACCTATATGCGAACGTATATCCCTCCCTATGGGTCCTATTATTGGAGATGTTCTCATATCAGTATTACGTATACATAACTACTGGTAGCCACTAGGTGAAAGGTAGACTTCAGTTGTGTAACTCTACTGACCTCGCATCCCAACCCATACTAAACCAAGCCTTTAATCCTAAATCTAAATATTGGGCTAGGCCCACTAATTTACGCTTGTCCTAAACGTATTATTGAGGCCATATAATTTCTACTATGGAAATTATATTGCCTCCTAAGTTTATTTTTTAGTATTAAATTACTTATTCGCTGGGAACCTATTCCTATTATATAGCTTATTTCCTATATTCTTCATTTCCTAATTATGTCCCATAAATGTCGATTGTCCATAATAAATGGTCATTATTATTCAAATTGGATAATCGCTAATGACATTTATTTATTTGTTTCAAATTCAACTTATTATGGCTATATTCTGTTTTCTCATAAATTCTGAAATCAATCATATTAAATGCATTTATGTCCCCATTTAATTTCTGTAACTTTCTATTAACTGAACATTTACTACCCACTAGATTTGAAATCATTGTTCATAATTTTTGGAGTTACTACCTCTTTTCCACTACAACCTCCTAATCCTATAATTTTACTATGCTATTAATATTAAGTTGTCCTAATTATAATTAATACAAGTATCGACATATATTTGTTTAGTACGCAATATTCGTTACCATTTACATATCGATATTTTTAATTAGTAGGTGCGGTTATACGTGTGTGTGTGTGTATTTCTTACTCATTAATTCCTACGTTTAGGAATTTTAGAATATACACTTATATGCACATTTTACGACGAACGTTCATTTCCACATTTTAATATTTTGGAGCTATCCTTTCCAGAAGGACTATCGTTATAACTTCTCATAAATTATCTAAAGGTGAAACTTTTGCCACGTTTGAAATTATAAGTAATTATCTCCTTAATTCTATTGAAATAGACAGTGCAAACTACGGAGAAGAACATCCGTACTTTACACATCTCTTTTATTTTGGTATATTCCTTATAATTCAAATAATGCCCTTTTTACACATTGTAACAACCCTATAATTTGTAATTATTTTAAATTGAATTTCCTGATTTAAAAACTTTATTTTATTTATTAAATGGAAAATTTTGTTATTTTAAATATTAATTATGATTTGTATGTGAATTATAATCCCAAACATGAATAAATAGAGTATTTTCTAGAACGGTGAATTTTTGTCAATATGGTCAAACTTTGACTTTTAATTTAAAATTTTAAAAGTTTGAATTTTTTAATTTTATCATTTATTATGAAAGTAAATAAAATTTCAAGTATACTGCTTTTCGTTTCGTTGAAATCTGATTAATATTGTGAAAGTTATGCCTTTTACACTATTGGATGTAATTTGTTGTATTTAACAAAATTGTTATTTTTAATTTTAGATAAATAATATTTTGTTGTCATGTCATGTTCTGATTTATGTTTACATGTGTATCATGATGTTATGTATATATATTTTAGTTTTAAAACATTTTAAAAACTGTAATTGAAATTTTCTAATGTCGGTTGTATTTTGTTTACAATTTTTAATTTCTAGTTTCAATTAATTAAAATAATTCTTTATTTATTTTTCTATTTTCTTAAAACCTTATTTTATTTTCATTTCCACTTTATTTTGTTCAGCATTTATTTTATTTACTTGACTTTTTATTTGTTTAGAAGGGTTGTTATAATTTTCCAAAGTTAATTGCATTTTTGTTTGAAATTTTAAGTCTAGTTTCAATATATATACGTTTTTGATTTTTAAAGGCATATCTTTAAAAGGTATTTATTAACGTTATTGTATTTATTGGTGTGACGACCGCCCATGACCCCTGCACTGAACATAGAAATAGTGCGCTGTAAAGTGTGCCAGGCAGCCATGGACGATTGCCAAGGTTAAGTTAAAACAGCAGAATCTATCGTATTACTCACAGCGCATGGATAAAATACAATAGAGAATATATATATAGTGAAGCTTCACAAAATAGAATCTCATCAATTAAGCTTCATAATAGTTGAATACAAACATCTGAATAGTCAATACATCAAGCCTCACTACATATCACTCAGAGAATTATACAAGCAGCGGAACATCCAGTACATATAGTAAGAAAGTAATATGCAAGCCTCCAGCTCGTCTTCGTCATCAGCATCGTTGGAAACTAAGAACAACACCTGTCACCTGCTACCTAGTCTACCCATCCCAAAGTGGATGAACAGTCCAAGGTAATAAGAGTTGAACATAAAACCTTGAGTCAGACAACAGTCTTAGTGAGCGGTAAATTAACTAACAACATACCAAAAGAGCATAAAGGTAAAAAGGAATAGGAATCCAACCCTCCCACTCCACCTCTTTCTACAGTGATAGCCCCCAGACACACTAAACAGAAGTAAACATAGCAATCAGACAATTAAAGTAAAGCAATTATCACTCGAGTCAAGGTCAATATTTCCAAGTACAAACCCCCAAGGCCTAAACCAAGATCAGATAAGCACCCATAAAACATTGCTCTTGAGACCGAATGACGATACAACCAAACATCCATGACTCTGGCTATCACTGTTATCTTTGCTTCGATACCACCGTTAATTGAATGACTGGCACATTCTTTCAGCCGTCCGTCAAGGGTTAATGGCAACCCCGGTTCTAGACAGAACTCCGCACGTCGTCGTAGCCCGTGCCTAGGACTATCGAATCTGCCCAGAGTACTCGACTACAATCATAGTCTTTAGGGACTATCGAATCTGCCCAGCGTACTCTTGCTTTAAGTCTGCTAGAACCTTCAATAACGATGAAACCTCAGCCTTCTAGTCATCCTTCTCGACGACTATTTCCATACTAGCTCAAGCGCCTCTCAAGCAAACCATTATCCTCAAACCCGAACCATTTCACCGAGTTATCCACATGCTTGGAATGATCCCGTCTGGATTAAACCAAGGCTATCTCATACCATGCCTCGTTTCATCTCATCATAGCAAAGCCTCATCTCAACATCAACATCATCAAATCTATCCATATGTGCTTCATCATCCGCCACATATGCCACAAGCAGCTTTTCCAATTCAAGAGCCTTTCCCTTAGCTTTGGAATCATCTTCGACCATCTTGTCCAAATCAAATCATCAATCAACTAATTTACAACAATCAATCAAGTCAAACATTAATCCAAGTAATCAAACATTCAAACATGATCTAATAAACAATTATAACAATAATGGCAATCTTGTAAATAAAGAGTCTAAATCTAACAAGCATGAATCATGAACAATATCTCTACAACTTGATGAATGAACTTGCATAGATTAACATGTAGTAAAATGGATGTCAAATCATCATGAACAATGGATCTATACTTAAGTTTACGAAAATGCATGGAAATCACTATTTTAACACCAAATCAAGCCATCAATCCGATATACTCCTTTGGATCCGTGTGAGAGATAACCACCACTCACCAAATCACCTAAACACCTCAAAAGCAACACACTTCAGATCTGGACAGCGAAGGATCTAGCTCGATTCTCCAAAATCCCGCTTCAAACGATGAAATCTCTCTTCGATGGTTGTAGATCTTCAATCTAAGCTCTTGGATCTTCGATTTGATCTTCAATTTGGATGGAAGGAATCACAAGATTACAGTGGAGAAGAGAAGTGAAGAAGTGTAGTTCTCGAGCTCTCAAAATGTCAGCACTTCGTCGCTTCAAAATCCAGATCCCAAAAAGTAAAGAAAAACCTCGTATTTATAGGCTGGAATCCTTAAGTCGTTCGCCCCCCTTAAGTCGTCCATGACTCATGAAACCCCACGACTTACGACTCACGACTCAGTCAATTCTACGACCTAGCACTTGCACGACTTAACAAACCTTCCGACCTAGCACGTGCGTGACTTACGACCTAACCTTACACACATGCGCACGACCTAGCGACTTAACAACATAAGTCCTTACGCGTTCTACGACTTACGACTTAGCAGACCTTACGACTTAAGTCCTTACGCGACTTAACACATATGCACGACCTAACGACTTATCAACAGTCGCGATCTAACACACATGCGCGTTACTCCTTAAGTCATTTAGACGACTTAACAACTTAACGACCTTGCGACTTAACGCTACACGACCTAACTGAGATACGACTTAAGCCAAGTCCCAACGACTTACGACTTAACACCTTTAGGTCGTCTAACGACCTAACTACAACCACTTAACTATCTCCCTTAAGTCGCTCGAACGACCTACTTCCCTTAGGTCGTTAACCCGCTAACTCCTATATCCTTAAGCCGCTAACTAACTTAACTCGTTAACCCCTAAGTCGCCAACTACCTTAGGTCAGTCAAATCCTATAGGTCGCTAAACCCCTTAAGTCGTCTACCCCTTAAGTCGCTCCATGACCTATCCTTCTTCACGACCAAACTCCTTAGGTCGCTCCAATCTCTTAAGTCGCTCAACCAGCCTAACTACTACACGACTTAAGCTTCGAACGACTTAAACTCTGGACGACTTAACAACACTACGACCTAATGACAACTGTTTCACGATCTTTAGATCCGTAAAAATACGGGTCGTTACATTCTCTCCCCCTTAGGAATTTCGCCCCCGAAATTCCAAACAAACAAGAGCAATCAAAAACTATTCCGCATGCCTACCATCCATAGCAATCAACAAACCATGTGTCCAATTCTAGCCTAGCATGCAGAATTCTAAAACTAGAACAAGTTACAATATCGTGAGATGACACGACACCTTATGGCCATACCTCGAAGAGTTCAGGATGAGCTGCCTTCATCCTCTCTTCCACCTCCCATGTACAGTCGTTATCATCATCACTCCATTGTATCTTGAGCAACTTAACTACCTTCCTCCTAAGCTGTTTCGTGTCAGTTTCCACAACACGAAGCGGCTTACGAGGTCTCTCAACAACTGGATCAATCTCAAAATCTTCACAGCTATCTGCAGAAACTACTGTATTCGAGTCGTGCACATACTTCCGTAGATACGATACATGAAAAACATTGTATACACTCGACATCTTTTCTGGTAACTCCAATTTAGGCGAGCTTTCCAATTCACTCGATGATCGGGAATGGTCCAACAAATCTCGGAGTCAATTTTTCTTTCTTCCCGAATCGAATAACATTCTCCAGTGGAGAAATCTTCACAAAAACCATATCACCTACGTCGAATTCCAAATCCTTACGACGCTTATCGGCATAACTTTTTTGTCGGTCTTGAGCTGCCTTCATTCGTTGCCGAATGATCTCTATGCAATCCGAAGTCTGTCGAATCATTTCTGGCCCAAGTATCAGCTTTTCTCCTATTTCCAACCAACATGTCGGAGAGTTACACGGTCTTTCATACAATGCTTCATACGGTGCCATACCAATGCTTGACTGGTAACTGTTATTATACGAAAATTCCACCAAATGAAGGTGATCTTCCCATGATCCTCCGAAATCTAAAACACATGCTCTGAGGAAATCTTCCTAAACTCGATTGACTCTCTCGGTCTGACCATCTGTTTGGGGATGATAAGCTGTACTCAAACACAACTCGGTTCCCAAAACTTCCTGAAAGCTCTTCCAGAATCTACTAGTGAAAAATGGGTCTCGATCGCTCACTATACTCTTCGGAATACCATGAAATCGAACTATCCACTTAACATACAGCTCAGCCAACTTTGATGCAGTCCTAGTTGATCGAACATGAATGAATCTTGCACTCTTAGTCAGACGATCTACGATGACCCAAATCCCTTCATTTCCCGTTCTTGTTCTAGGTAACCCATCAATAAAATCCATCGATATTTGCTCCCACTTCCATGTAGGAACTTCTAATGGCTGAAGCAATCCACTTGGCTTCTTCTGTTCGGCTTTTACCAACTGGCAGTTCATGCACTTGGAAATAAAATTTCCAACATCCTTCTTCATACCTTCCCAGTAATAGGTTCTCTTCATATCCCGATACATCTTATTTCCACCTGGATGAATTGTCAACTTCGAGTGATGACTTTCCTTCAGAACTTCATTTCTCAATTCATCTATATCGGGAACAACTAGTCGTCCTTGCTTCCGAAGCCAACCCTCTCGATCGACCTTGAATCCTTTATCCTTCTCTGGGTCCAACCCAGATTCCAAATCACGGATAATCTTGACAAGCTTATCGTCTCGCTTTTGGCTCTCGCCAATTCTTTCCACAAGAGTCGGTCTTATCGATAAGTTTGCCAACATCTCAGGTTCCAATTCACATCTAGGCCTGAAGTCAAATCCAGCTAAATACTCGAGATTCTTCCATTCTGAAAACATGGCTCCCAATCCTGCATGTCTTCGACTTAACGCATCTTCCACTGCGTTACCCATTCCCGGAGTATAGGCTATACCAAAATCATATGATGCCAAAAACTCTAGCCATCGTTGCTGCCTAAGATTCAAATCCTTTTGGGAGAAAAGATACTTCAATGACTTATGATCTGTAAACAACTCGAATCGAACTCCCAATAAGTAATGTCTCCATATCTTCAAAGCAAATACAATCGCCGCTAACTCCAAATCATGAGTCGGATAATTCCTTTCATGCGGCTTCAGTTGTCGACTTGCATACGCAACAACTTTACCCTTCTGCATCAGTACTGCTCCAAGTCCAGTACCACATGCGTCGGTGTAAACCACCATCTCATCATTTCCACTTGGAATAGTCAAAACAGGAGCACTTGTCAATAGCTCTTTCAAGATTCCAAAAGCTTGATCACACTTAGCATCCCATCTGAATACTTGATTCTTTTTCGTCAATCCTGTCAATGGTGCAGCTACCTTGGAAAAGTCTTTGATAAATCGACGATAGTATCCTGCTAATCCAAGAAAACTCCTCACATCAGATGCATTCTTAGGTCTACCCCAATCCTGGATTGCTGCTATCTTGGCGGGATCAACCGCTATTCCGCTTCCAAAGATAATATGACCTAAGAACCTCACTTCGCTCTTCCAGAAGTGACACTTCGAAAACTTAGCCTTCAGCTGATGTTTCCGTAAGATTTCCAAAAAAATACGCAAGTGCGTCTTGTGCTCTTCTTCAGTTCTGGAATAAATCAAAATATCATCCACGAACACTAGTACGAACTTGTTCAACTGATCTCTGAACACTCTATTCATAATATCCACAAAATATGCTGGTGCATTGGTCAATCCAAATGGCATTACCAGCCACTCAAAGAAACCGGATGGTGTCCTGAAAGCAGTCTTCGGCACACTATCCTTAGCCACTCTTAACTGGTGAAATCCTGTTGCCAAATCCATCTGAGAAAACACCTTAGCTTTGTGAAGCTGATCAAACAAGTCATCTATTCTCGACAATGGATACTTGTTCTTCTTAGTCACTTTATTCAGCTCACGATAATCCACACACAACCTCAACGATCCATCCGCTTTGGTAACAAACACAACTGGTGCACCCCATTCGGACACACTACGCCGAATGAATCCTTTCTATAAAAGATCATCAACTTGCACCTTCAACTCTTGCTGTTCCCTAGGCGCCATCCACCTAAGAGGCATCACAACAGGTCTGGCTCCTTCAACTAAATCGATACGAAACTCGATCTCTCTATGCGGCGGTAACCCTTTGACCTCATCAAAGACATCCTCAAATCCACTAGCGATTGGCACCGATGACAGTCCATCCCGTGGAACAACCAGCGAATACATGAAGCTCATGAAGACGCCTTCCTCATGCTTACATCGTATCACAACCTTTCGCCCTTCCACATTCTCGACTGTCACCTCCAACCTTTCACAATCAACCTTTGCCGCATACTTCCTAAGCCAGTCCATACCCAAAATAATTCCGAACCCCGCAAAGTTCAGAACAAAACAATCACAAACAAAAGAGCAATCATGACTCGATACAATCAAACCACGGCATAGCATACACAGACAAGACGAACCCCTAACTAGATTAGTCACAACCAATGGCCTATCAACGATATCCGGTTCTAAACCCAACCGGCCTACAAGTTCATTACAAACAAAAGAATGCGACGCTCCAGTATCGAATAACACTCTAACTGGAACACCACATATGGAAAGAGTACCTTGAACCACCACACTCTTTCCTTTCTCTTCAGCGGTAGGAGCTTTTGAAGATGATGGAACAGCTCCCAAAGCATAAGCTTGCATAATCTGAATGTCCTTCCGCGGTTCTGGACAATTCTTCTTAATATGCCCCGGCTTGTCACAGTTGTGGCACTTCACCGGCACCTTTGGATTCTTGCAATCTCTGGAGAAATGGCCCTTCTGCTAACAATTGTAGCAGGTCACTTCGCCCTTCGGCTTCTTCTGGCCATCCTTACCCTTTTGCTGCTGTAGCTTCCACTTCTTGTTTCCACCCTGCTGTGGTTTAGACTCTTCCTTGGCCACAGCAACAACAGATCCTTCTCTAGGAAACAGATTCTCGTGCCTGAGAGCCTTCTCTACAAGCTTCTCAAATGAATCGTCTAAATGATCCACCAACTGCCTCCCAAGATAACTGTCCAAGCCTGTCACAAACTTCTCATTCTTCTGGTATGAAGATTTAATATACGACCGGGCATACTTGGACAAAGCTTCAAACTCAGAAACATACTCAAGAACTGGTCTTCCATTTTGCTTTAGCTCCACAAACTTCTTGAACAGAACAGATTTCTGAGCTGTAGAAATGAACTTAGCTTCAAATCTGGCTTGGAATTGCCCCCAAGTAATTTCTTCCTCCGGAGTATCAATGGCGATGGAGTTCCACCAGTCAGAAGCTCTCCCTTGAAGCTGTCTTGATGCAAGCTTCCTTTTAGTTGCATCCTTGATTCCCAAGTCACCAAAGATCCTTCTACAAGCATCTATCTATCTCTGAACTTCAATGGTTGACTCTGTTTCCAAGAAAACCTTTCCTCCAAGAGCAGTATAGTCTTTACACAGCTTAGCAAAATCCACCGGTCTTGGAGCTTGAACTTGAACTCCAACATCTACTGCTGACCCCGGAGCTGGCATCCTCCTCATGATCGAAGTCATCATAGCTTCGAACATAGCTGCATAATCAGCAGTCCCCTCAGCAGCACGGCCTTCCCTAGCAGCTGGTCTCCCTCTTCGACTCATCCTTAATATCTATAAAAAGGAATGATTAATACACCTTGAGAAACAACTGCATAAAGGACTCAAATCCTTCTAAGATACTATATTATATATAGTAATCATCCATCAAAATACAAATACGTCTCTCATACGTAGTTACGTCAGCGAGCGTTGGGTAAAATCGATTAACCAAAGCTCTGATACCAAATGTGACGACCGCCCATGACCCCTGCACTGAACATAGAAATAGTGCGCTGTAAAGTGTGCCAGGCAGCCATGGACGATTGCCAAGGTTAAGTTAAAACAGCAGAATCTATCGTATTACTCACAGCGCATGGATAAAATACAATAGAGAATATATATATATAGTGAAGCTTCAAAAAATAGAATCTCATCAATTAAGCTTCATAATAGTTGAATACAAACATCTGAATAGTCAATACATCAAGCCTCACTACATATCACTCAGAGAATTATACAAGCAGCGGAACATCCAGTACATATAGTAAGAAAGTAATATGCAAGCCTCCAGCTCGTCTTCGTCATCAGCATCGTTGGAAACTAAGAACAACACCTGTCACCTGCTACCTAGTCTGCCCATCCCAAAGTGGATGAACAGCCCAAGGTAATAAGAGTTGAACATAAAACCTTGAGTCAGACAACAGTCTTAGTGAGCGGTAAATTAACTAACAACATACCAAAAGAGCATAAAGGTAAAAAGGAATAGGAATCCAACCCTCCCACTCCACCTCTTTCTACAGTGATAGCCCCCAGACACACTAAACAGAAGTAAACATAACAATCAGACAATTAAAGTAAAGCAATTATCACTCGAGTCAAGGTCAATATTTCCAAGTACAAACCCCCAAGGCCTAAACCAAGATCAGATAAGCACCCATAAAACATTGCTCTTGAGACCGAATGACGATACAACCAAACATCCATGACTCTGGCTATCACTGTTATCTTTGCTTTGATACCACCGTTAATTGAATGACCGGCACATTCTTTCAGCCGTCCGTCAAGGGTTAATGGCAACCCCGGTTCTAGACAGAACTCCGCACGTCGTCGCAGCCCGTGTCTAGGACTATCGAATCTGCCCAGAGTACTCGACTACAATCATAGTCTTTAGGGACTATCGAATCTGCCCAGCGTACTCTTGCTTTGAGTCTGCTAGAACCTTCAATAACGATGAAACCTCAGCCTTCTAGTCATCCTTCTCGACGACTATTTCCATACTAGCTCAAGCGCCTCTCAAGCAAACCATTATCCTCAAACCCGAACCATTTCACCGAGTTATCCACATGCTTGGAATGATCCCGTCTGGATTAAACCAAGGCTATCTCATACCATGCCTCGCTTCATCTCATCATAGCAAAGCCTCATCTCAACATCAACATCATCAAATCTATCCATATGAGCTTCATCATCTGCCACATATGCCACAAGCAGCTTTTCCAATTCAAGAGCCTTTCCCTTAGCTTTGGAATCATCTTCGACCATCTTGTCCAAATCAAATCATCAATCAACTAATTTACAACAATCAATCAAGTCAAACATTAATCCAAGTAATCAAACATTCAAACATGATCTAATAAACAATTATAACAATAATGGCAATCTTGTAAATAAAGAGTCTAAATCTAACAAGCATGAATCATGAACAATATCTCTACAACTTGATGAATGAACTTGCATAGATTAACATGTAGTAAAATGGATGTCAAATCATCATGAACAATGGATCTATACTTAAGTTTACGAAAATGCATGGAAATCACTATTTTAACACCAAATCAAGCCATCAATCCGATATACTCCTTTGGATCCGTGTGAGAGATAACCACCACTCACCAAATCACCTAAACACCTCAAAAGCAACACACTTCAGATCTGGACAGCGAAGGATCTAGCTCGATTCTCCAAAATCCCGCTTCAAACGATGAAATCTCTCTTCGATGGTTGTAGATCTTCAATCTAAGCTCTTGGATCTTCGATTTGATCTTCAATTTGGATGGAAGGAATCACAGGATTAAAGTGGAGAAGAGAAGTGAAGAAGTGTAGTTCTCGAGCTATCAAAATGTCAGCACTTCGTCGCTTCAAAATCCGGATCCTAAAAAGTGAAGAAAAACCCCGTATTTATAGGTTGGAATCCTTAAGTCGTTCGCCCCCCTTAAGTCGTCCACGACTCATGAAACCCCACGACTTACGACTCACGACTCAGCCAATTCTACGACCTAGCACTTGCACGACTTAACAAACCTTCCGACCTAGCACGTGCGCGACTTACGACCTAACCTTACACACATGCGCATGACCTAGCGACTTAACAACATAAGTCCTTACGCGTTCTACGACTTACGACTTAGCAGACCCTACGACTTAAGTCCTTACGCGACTTAACACATATGCGCGACCTAACGACTTATCAACAGTCGCGACCTAACACACATGTGCGTTACTCCTTAAGTCGTTTAGACGACTTAACAACTTAACGACCTTGCGACTTAACGCTACACGACCTAACTGAGATACGACTTAAGCCAAGTCCCAACGATTTACGACTTAACACCTTTAGGTCGTCTAACGACCTAACTACAACCACTTAACTATCTCCCTTAAGTCGCTCGAACGACCTACTTCCCTTAGGTCGTTAACCCGCTAACTCCTATATCCTTAAGCCGCTAACTAACTTAACTCGTTAACCCCTAAGTCGCCAACTACCTTAGGTCAGTCAAATCCTATAGGTCGCTAAACCCCTTAAGTCGTCTACCCCTTAAGTCGCTCCATGACCTATCCTTCTTCACGACCTAAGTCCCAACACGACCAAACTCCTTAGGTCGCTCCAATCTCTTAAGTCGCTCAACCGGCCTAACTACAACACGACTTAAGCTTCGAACGACTTAAACTCTAGACGACTTAACAACACTACGACCTAATGACAACTGTTTCACGATCTTTAGATCCGTAAAAATACGGGTCGTTACAATTAGTTTGTGAAAGCTTCTTGAATACACCTTTCTTTAATATATAGGTAACACATCAATTAGGATACGTTATCTATTTTTAAGTGGAGGCATACGTTACGTTTTGATTTATTACCTCTTTAGCTTTCCATCCATTGATTTCATACCAAAACTCCCCAATATTTGCTGCCGTTTATTTCCTTGATTCCTAGCCGCCTATATCACGTGAAAAATCTCTTCCCATCTTCATTTTTGCAAGGCATTTTCAGATCTGAAAAAAAAAGGTAATGGCCTCTTCTCCTTTTCACTTTTCTTCTTCTTTTTCCTATTGTTCTTCCATGTTTTTGCCTTGATTTCCTCTAAGCTTTGCTCGGCCTTAGACTCCACCACCACCACCAACCACCACTATTCCTCCTCCCCATGATCCACGGCCAACACCACCTCCTACCCCTCTGACCAATCATGGCCGTGACCCCCTAGGACCAAAGCTCCACACAAAATTTGTCAAAAACCCTTAAACTATGCATATAGCCTAGCCTAGCTCCTTCACCACCAATATACATTACCTTGGCTGCCTCCTATTGCTCCACCACCACATAGATACCACCACAACCCATCACTTAACCTCTATCCAGATCTGACCTGACCTGTACAAGCCATGGCCGAGCCATAGACAAAAAGTTCATCAAAACTCCACCTTAGTGCCTTAACTCCTTGTATTCATGTTATGTAACCTCTACCACTTCCTATTCTCCTTGTAACCATGCCTTTATTGATCCAAACCAGACCCTATTTCAATCTAAAACATGTTGTGGCCGAACCCATAGCATGTATGGTCGAGCAAAAGTTGAGTTATGGTCAAGCAAAATTGATTTAAAAGCTAGGTGATGTATTTGTCTAGCCTAGTTTCCATTTGTTTCAATTTAAACTTTGGTATTGTAATTTTATTTATATTTTGTTTTGTTGTTATATACAAGACTAATATCTTGGCTCTCTCCCCTCAAATCGAAAATCGTACTATCGTGCTTTTTGGAATTTATCTGTGTATGTTGTTTTGCGAACTCCAACTTTAAAGAGGTGAGTAATCACACCTGACATTTATACTTATATAACTGTTAATTGATAGCAAGTGAAAGTGTAGAAATAATTATATTATGTTATACCTGCCTATGTTATAAATTACATGATGTTAACCCTGTTTATAACCCTGTCATATCATCTGTTATATTTTATTTTATTTTACTGTTTATTTATATTCTATTCTCACACTGCAAGTTCCCTATAGAATAGAATTGCTATGGGTTGAAATGATACATATCTGAACGGACTTTAGAATAGGGAAAGATCGTTATGGGCTGAAATGATAAGCCTGAGCGATTTTTATTTATTTTATTTTACTTGGGATTCCGGGTTTGAAATGATAGAACCCGGATTTTTCTTTGTAAATTACTGATTGAAATGATATATTATCTGTATCACTTGACCTAGGTTAGAAAATATTATACAGACCCGTGGTTATTTTATATATTTTTCTGGAAGTTTTAAGTATTTTAAAAATGTAAATTTTGATATTTTGATTTAAATTTGGTTTTTAAAATGATTTAATAAAGTGAAAAATGATTTTTCTATGTGTTAAATATGTTAATAAATGAAAGGAAAAATTGTGATTTTCAACATAACTTAATTTGGAAATTTGTGATTTGATTTTTAATGAAAGTTTAAGTTAATTAAATAAAAATGGAAATTAAGTTTTGTTTATGAAATGAAATTTAAATTTAAGTGTAAAGAGAAATTGTTAAATGAAAAGAATAAGAAAATGGTACACTTGGATTAATTTTTGTAAAATTGGATTTTATTGTAAAAGTTCACTTTATAAAAATCATAAGTTAAAAGTATTTAAATGAACATTTTGATGTCGAAAAATATGATTTTTATAAGTTTAAATGATTTAAATTGAAGTTTATTTATGGCTGGAATTCTATATAAAATCTAGAAATTCATTTAGTAGCACTTCAGAAATGCTATCGTTTCTGGAAATGAACTAAAATCTGAACTAAATAGAATCTGCAGCACTTTGTAAGTGCTGTAGTTACAGAAGTAAACAAAAAGGAAATTGAACTAAGGGCTATCACAGCACTTTGCAAGTGCTGTCTTTGCTGAATTGAACTAAAATCTTTAAATAGAACCCTGAACTATTGCAGCAGTTTTGTAAATGCTGTCTTTTCTGAATTGAACTATTTTTCAACTAAAAACTGAACTATTACAGCGGTTTTTAAATGCTGTCTTAGCTGAATTGAATTGTTTCAAATGTAACTTACCGTTGCATTTTCTAAGTGCTTTGAAAGCTGAAATTTAAATTGTTTGGAGTATTTAAGTGAATAAATGAGCTCAGAAAAGGCTAAATTTTTGGGAATTGAATATTTGATTATTTAAATGGTGTAAATGAATTATTTTGATTGGAATATAAACCACTTTGAAATTTATGAGTTAATACAATGTTTGAAATTGGTATAATTGAATGAATGAACTTAAAATGTTATAACTTTGGTAATGAATATTCATTTAGAAGTATTATGATTTTTCTAAGTAATATGAGGTCCTAATGACAATATTTCAAGTGTTATGATTTCCAAGTATTTTGGTTTCAGAATTGTTATGACTTTGAAAGTACTATGGTTTGGAAATAAAATTAATTGGAATTGTATTTAATTAAGAATTGCCTTTAAATATATATTAATTTGAAACTTATTGAAATTGAAGATTCAAGGATATGACTTTATAAGGTGGTTTGGTTTAATATGATTTAAAAGAATATTTCAAGTTAAATAAATTGAAAGAATATATTGATTTAGTTTGGAATTTAAATGATATCTTGTTGCTTTGATTTTTGAAATGGAAATGATATATTATTGAATTGGTTTTGAAATGGAAATGATATATTGTTGAATTGGTTTTGAAATGGATATGTTTTGGGTTTGAAAGTATGTATTATATTGAAATAAATGATATGATTTTGAAATGGTTGAAAGGATGTATTTTGATTTGAAACATAAACTATTTTTAAATTTATAACCACGGATTATAATAACGATTGGTTGTTAAAGAGACCGGGATCGGATATGGACATACTCTCTGTCGATACCGAAAACCACTTTAACAACTGTGTACGCGGTGGAGTTTCCAGAATGAAGTAGGATGGTGGCGACGTTCCTAAAGGTATATACGTGGACCCAACTCCCGTGAGTTGGCATAAAGTGGCTAAAACAGGAGCGATTGACGGGCCAATGAGGTTGCACCTCTGATCGGACACACTTCTTCGATACCATTCTATTACTTTGTGATTGATTGGGTGCACCCCTTGATTTGGGAGTGTTGTTCGAGGTGGGCGGTAGTGGTTGCTATGCGTCACCACTAGTCCGGATGCGTAATTCGTATATCTACCTTGGCATTGCCTAGTTGTGTCGTGTCACTTACCATAGCGAGCTTTACTACGAGTTGTGATTTCTCCCGTAGCCTGTGGAGTATCGAGGGTAGCCCCCATTTTGGGAGTATGCTAATACTGGATAGACTACTGGGACTATTACGTGTTAAGAGGAATATTGGGTCACCCCTTAATGCTATTTAAAAGTATGTTTATTTTATATTAGACATTATTATAATAGCGAATATTACTACATAGTAGATAGTTTAACGGATCCTTAAAGAATGGGCGATCCCAGGCATTCTTTAAGTTACTTGTACCTTTATTACAGTTCACTTGAGTTGGTTTACATTGTATAAGTATGTATGTCCTAACTCGAGTGTTTTGTGTTTGCTTTACGCTCGGGTCAGACTGAGTGATTCGGCATTAGAGACTCAACTATGGAGCTGGAGTTTTGCTTTGAAGAACCAGATATCTATTCATTTTGTTATCCAATTGATTCCAGTTGTATTATAAGTTGTACCTGATTATCATACTATTACTCCTGTTGTATCTTGGTATTCCTATTGTATCTTAATTAACTCTAATGTATTTGTATAGTAGCTTCATGAACTACTATTTCTTTGTTTCCGCTACATTGTATTTCTCTGTGTCTGTAGTCTGTGATTATTTATTTACTGTATATTCTGAGTTTTGCCAAATATAAATTAACAATTCGGTATTTTGAATTATTCAAGTCAGACATGTGTGGTTTTATTATCGATTTGAAAGGTCCAAAATAGCGGGTCGTTACAGTTGGTATCGGAGCTCTGGTTTTAGGCAAACTCAGCATATAGAGTAAGTTTAATTACAGAATCACTTTCGTTCGAACTTGAATTCCTTCTTCTTCGATTCGGTTTCCTTTGAATTTTGGAACGTTCCCTTCGGTTCAAAAGTCCATCCTTGTCCTCCCCTATTCGTGTCTTCTTGATTCTGGAGTGTCCCATAACTCCACTTTGAATAATCTTTCTAATGAATTGGCGGTCCCGCCAATATTCTAATGACTTGTAAAGGGGTGAAACTTCTTTACAAAAAGCATTGATTCACCGAAGACTTCTATATCCTTGGTTTACAATGCTACTATCTCTTGCTATGCCTGAATTCTATCTCTTGAGATTGAATGTAGATTTACCCTAGAAAATCCACATCGATCTTATTCATTAAGTCACGGTTGACCTGGTTAGGGTTACCCGCGATTTATATAGCGTCTCCCTATTCTGTTGTTTAATCATCTTATCTTTTGTCTCCAACTTATATTCAAATCAAAGTTCTCTTTGATTTGAGTCCATCAAATCTGAATCCCTATCCTTATTTTGAAAATTTATCTTGTATTTGAATTTTTTTTAAAGATGTTTTATATATTGTGTTGTTTGGGTTGTTGATGTTGATTTGGGTTTCCGATCGGTTCGTCTGATCAACGCTATCGATAAGAACTCCAAAACACTTGAACAGAGCAAACTGACACAATATGGTTTTTAAATTTAGTAGATGGATAAATTTTGTATAATTATAATATGTATAAGGTTAATTTTCTGAATTTTTGATAATTAATGGAATTGGGTGTTAAGAATAATATTTAACTTTGTATGCAATTTCTAATCATTGGCTTTAGTTTCATATCTAAATAATTAAACATGGTATAAATTAATTTGGAAATTTAAAAGGATTTAAATTAAGAATGTGAGAATTTAATTTCTGATGATTTCGAACTTTGTTTTGAAAGTTTTAAAAGGATATACTATTTAAAAGTATTTCTAGTAGAAATTGTTTCAAAGGATTTTTAATTTGTAAATCAGTGCTCTTTTCTTTGTCGCTGAAAAATAATTTTGATGATGACTGCAGCATCATCGACATTCATTTTCGAGTTTCGAAGCAAAGAGACCATCCTGTAGTTTTGCTACAGTTTTTATTTGAAGAATTTAATTGATTTGGCTTTCTCATTATGACTTGATTTATAATATATGTGATTTAAGAGTTGATTGGATATATGTTGTGTATATTTAATTATCTCTAAAATAGTTTGAAGTTAATCGGAAATCTATTTCTTAAATTTTATCTTAAAGGATAAATTCAATTATAAAAGGAAATCAAATTTTGAATAAATATTTAAGCTTGGATAATTGAGTTAAGAAAATTTTATTTGTATAATATTCTCTTGCATTCCAATATAACTTACCTAAATTATTCAGAAGTTGAATATGTAATTAGATAATATAAAATATAAAAAGAATTTTATAAATAAAATTTAAGTGTATAACAATTATTATAACCACTCAAATTTTATTTGTAAAGGATCAATAGAGGTAAATAGAGAAAAAGGGTTAATTGAATAATTTACAATATAATGATATTTAAAAGAAATTATAAATAAATTGAAATAGTTATAATAAGTGAAATAAACTTAATATATATAGGATTTGATATATTAAGTGGAATAAATTTAAGAATAAATTGGAATAAAGAAGAATGAAATTTAATAAATAAAGATGAAATATAATAAATGATTGTTCAAATTCATGACTTTATAAATTGTTGATTTGATGATGAGATAATGAGATTTAAAAATAATTAAGATTTATTTAACTCAAGTGAAATCAAATGGATGAAATTAATTATTAATGTAAGTTGAAATTTTCATGGTTTTAAATTTTTATCTTATTTTGTTTTCCAATCTATTTTCTTTCTGGTTGTTTCCATTCTCCTACCTTCTAAGTAGGAAATCAAATTCGAATTGGTTAGCCTTGGAGCTACTGTTCTCTTTCAGCTTGATCTTGCCTCTGATTTTCACCAACTCAGGGTTGTTGAGGAAAGTATTCCCTACACTGCTTTCCATACTGAGAATGGTTTTTCTATGAATAGTTAGTCATGCCTTTTGGTTTGACTAATGCTCCTGCTCTCTTTGTTGATTTGATGAATCGTGTTTTTCGTATTGTGCTTAATAAGTATGTTCTCGTCTTTCTTTCTTTCTCTTTTTCCTTCATCATTTAACTTTCAATCTCTTCTGTGGTTCTTACTTCTCCCTATTTTGGATCTGAGCACTGTTTACCATCCACAGACCGACGGTCAAACGGAAAGGGTAAATCAGATTCTCGATGATCTTTTTCGTGCTTGTGTTCTTGATTCTGGAGGATCTTGGGAAGATCATCTCCACCTTGTTAAACTTACCTATAACAACAGTTATCAGGTATAATTTCAATCTCCTGGTCATCTTGTCTTAATCCAATTTCATTCTATCTTTTTCTGTGTTTTCCCGTACCTCATTCCTTTTCGGGGACGAAAAGTTTTGAGTGGGGGAGAGTGTAACAACCCTGTAATTTGTAATTATTTTAAATAGAATTTCCTGATTTAAAAATTTTATTTTATTTATTAAATGGAAAATTTTGTTATTTTAAATATTAATTATGATTTGTATGTGAATTATAATCCCAAACATGAATAAATAGAGTATTTTCCAAAACGGTGAATTTTTGTCAATATGGTCAAACTTTGACTTTTAATTTAAAATTTTAAAAGTTTGAATTTTTTAATTTTATCATTTATTATGAAAGTAAATAAAATTTCAAGTATACTGCTTTTCGTTTCGTTGAAATCTGATTAATATTGTGAAAGTTATGCCTTTTACACTATTGGATGTAATTTGTTGTATTTAACAAAATTGTTATTTTTAATTTTATATAAATAATATTTTGTTGTCATGTCATGTTCTAATTTATGTTTACATGTGTATCATGATGTTATGTATATATATTTTAGTTTTAAAACATTTTAAAAAGTGTAATTGAAATTTTCTAATGTCAGTTGTATTTTGTTTACAATTTTTAATTTCTAGTTTCAATTAATTAAAGTAATTCTTTATTTATTTTTCTATTTCTTAAAACCTTGTTTTATTTTCATTTCCACTTTATTTTGTTCAACATTTATTTTATTTACTTAACTTTTTATTTGTTTAGAAAGGTTGTTATAATTTTCCAAAGTTAATTGCATTTTTGTTTGAAATTTTAAGTCTAGTTTCAATATATATACGTTTTTGATTTTTAAAGGCATCTCTTTAAAAGGTATTTATTTAACATTATTGTATTTATTGGTTTGTGAAAGCTTCTTGTATACACCTTTCTTTAATATATAGGTAACACATCAATTAGGATACGTTATCTATTTTTAAGTGGAGGCATACGTTACGTTTTGATTTATTACCTCTTTAGCTTTCCATCCATTGATTTCATACCATAACTCCCCAATATTTGCTGCCGTTTATTTCCTTGATTCCTAGCCGCCTATATCACGTGAAAAATCTCTTCCCATCTTCATTTTTGCAAGGCATTTTCAGATCTAAAAAAAAAGGTAATGGCCTCTTCTCCTTTTCACTTTTCTTCTTCTTTTTCCTACTGTTCTTCCATGTTTTTGCCTTGATTTCCTCTAAGCTTTGCTCGGCCTTAGACTCCACCACCACCACCAACCACCACTCTTCCTCCTCCCCATGATCCACGGCCAACACTAACTCCTACCCCTCTGACCAATCATGGCCGTGACCCCCTAGGACCAAAGCTCCACACAAAATTTGTCAAAAACCCTTAAACTATGCATGTAGCCTAGCCTAGCTACTTCACCACCAATATACATTACCTTGGCTGCCTCCTATTGCTCCACCACCACATAGATACCACAACTACCCATCACTTTAGCCTCTGTCCAGATCTGACCTGACCTGTACAAGCCATGGCCGAGCCATAGACCCATGTAGCCGAGCCCAAAAAGTTCACCAAAACTCCACCTTAGTGCCTTAACTCCTTGTATTCATGTTATGTAACCTCTACCACTTCCTATTCTCCTTGTAACCATGCATTTATTGATCCAAACCAGACCCTATTTCAATCTAAAACATGTTGTGGCTGAACCCATAACATGTATGGTCGAGCAAAAGTTGAGTTATGGTCAAGCAAAATTGATTTAAAAGCTAGGTGATGTATTTGTCTAGCCTAGTTTCCATTTGTTTCTATTTAAACTTTGGTATTGTAATTTTATTTATATTTTGTTTTGTTGTTATATACAAGACTAATATCTTAGCTCTCTCCACTCAAATCGAATATCGTGCTATCGTGCTTTCTGGAATTTATCTATGTATGTTGTTTTGCGAACTCCAGCTTTAAAGAGGTGAGTAATCACACCTGACATTCATACTTATATAACTGTGAATTGATAGCAAGTGAAAGTGTAGAAATAATTATATTATGTTATACCTGCCTATGTTATAAATTACATGATGTTAACCCTGTTTATAACCCTGTCATATCATCTGTTATATTTTATTTTATTTTACTGTTTATTTATATTCTGTTCTCACACTGCAAGTTCCCTGTAGAATAGAATCGCTATGGGTTGAAATGATACATACCCGAACGGACTTTAGAATAGGGAAAGATCGTTATGGGCTGAAATGATAAGCCTGAGTGATTTTTATTTATTTTATTTTACTTGGGATTGCAGGTTGCGGGTTTGAAATGATAGAACCCGGATTTTTCTTTGTAAATTACGGATTGAAATGATATATTATCCGTATCACTTGACCTAGGTTAGAAAATATTATACAAACCCGTGGTTATTTTATATATTTTTCTGGAAGTTTTAAGTATTTTAAAAATGTAAATTTTGATATTTTGATTTAAATTTGTTTTTTAAAATGATTTAATAAAGTGAAAATGATTTTTCTATGTGTTAAATATGTTAATAAATGAATGGAAAAATTGTGATTTTCAACATAACTTAATTTGGAAATTTGTGATTTGATTTTTAATGAAAGTTTAAGTTAATTAAATAAAAATGGAAATTAAGTTTTATTTATGAAATGAAATTTAAATTTAAGTGTAAAGAGAAATTGTTAAAAATGAAAAGAATAAGAAAATGGTACACTTGGATTAATTTTTGTAAAATTGGATTTTATTGTAAAAGTTCACTTTATAAAAATCATAAGTTAAAAGTATTTAAATGAACATTTTGATGTGGAAAAATATGATTTTTATAAGTTTAAATAATTTAAATTGAAGTTTATTTATGGCTGGAATTCTATATAAAATCTGGAAATTCATTTAGTAGCACTTCAGAAATGCTATCGTTTCTGGAAATGAACTAAAATCTGAACTAAATAGAATCTGCAGCACTTTGTAAGTGCTGTAGTTAAAGAAGTAAACTAAAAGGAAAATTAACTAAGGGCTATCACAGCACTTTGCAAGTGCTGTCTTTGCTGAATTGAACTAAAATCTTTAAATAGAACCCTGAACTATTACAGCAGTTTTGTAAATGCTGTCTTTTCTGAATTGAACTATTTTTCAACTAAAAACTGAACTATTACAGCAGTTTTTAAATGCTGTCTTAGCTGAATTGAATTGTTTCAAATGCAACTTATCGTAGCATTTTCTAAGTGCTGCGAAAGCTGAAATTTAAATTGTTTGGAGTATTTAAGTGAATAAATGAGCTCAGAAAAGGCTAAATTTTTTGGAATTGAATATTTGATTTGTAAGTATAATGACTTCATATTTAAATGGTGTAAATGAATTATTTTGATTGGAATATAAACCACTTTGAAATTTATGAGTTAATACAATGTTTGAAATTGGTATAATTGAATGAATGAACTTAAAATGTTATAACTTTGGTAATGAATATTAATTTAGAAGTATTATGATTTTTCTAAGTATTATGAGGTCCTAATGACAATATTTCAAGTGTTATGATTTCCAAGTATTTTGGTTTCAAAAAGTTTGGTTTCAGAATTGTTATGACTTTGAAAGTACTATGGTTTGGAAATGAAATTAATTGGAATTGTATTTAATTAAGAATTGTCTTTAAATATATATTAATTTGAAACTTGTTGAAATTGAAGATTCAAGGATATGACTTTATAAGGTGGTTTGGTTTAATATGATTTAAAAGAATATTTCAAGTTAAATAAATTGAAAGAATATATTGATTTAGTTTGGAATTTAAATGATATCTTGTTGCTTTGATTTTTGAAATGGAAATGATATATTATTGAATTGGTTTTGAAATGGAAATGATATATTGTTGAATTGGTTTTGAAATGGATATGTTTTGGGTTTGAAAGTATGTATTATTTTGAAATAAATGATATGATTTTGAAATGGTTGAAAGGATGTATTTTGATTTGAAACATAAACTATTTTGAAATTTATAACCACGGGTTATAATAACGATTGGTTGTTAAAGAGACCGGGATCGAATATGGACATACTCTCTGTCGATACCGAAAACCACTTTAACAACTGTGTACGCGGTGGAGTTTCCAGAATGAAGTAGGATGGTGGCGATGATCCTAAAGGTATATACGTGGACCCAACTCCCGTGAGTTGGCATAAAGTGGCTAAAACAGGAGCGATTGACGGGCCAATGAGGTAGCACCTCTGATCGGACACACTTCTTCGATACCATTCCATTACTTTGTGATTGATCGGGTGCACCCCTTGATTTGGGAGTGTTGTTCGAGGTGGGAGGTAGTGGCTGCTATGCGTCACCACCAGTCCGGATGCGTAATTGGTATATCTACCCTAGCATTGCCTAGTTGTGCCGTGTCACTTACCATAGCGAGCTTTACTACGAGTTGTGATTTCTCCCGTAGCCTGTGGAGTATCAAGGGTAGCCCCCATTTTGGGAGTATGCTAATACTGGATAGACTACTGGGACTATTACGTGTTAAGGGGAATATAAGGTCACTCCTTAATGCTATTTAAAAGTATGTTTATTTTATATTAGACATTATTATAATAGCGAATATTACTACATAGTAGATAGTTTAACGGATCCTTAAAGAATGGGCGATCCCAGGCATTCTTTAAGTTACTTGTACCTTTATTATGGTTCACTTGAGTTGGTGTACATTGTATAAGTATGTATGTCCTGACTCGAGTGTTTTGTGTTTGCTTTACGCTCGGGTCAGATTGAGTGATTCAGCATTAGAGACTCACCCTTGGAGCTGGAGTTTTGCTTTGAAGAACCAGATATCTATTCATTTTGTTATCCAGTTGATTCCAGTTGTATTCTGAGTTGTACCTGATTATCATACTGTTACTCCAGTTGTATCTTGGTATTCCTATTGTATCTTAATTAACTCTGATGTATTTGTATAGTAGCTTCATGAACTACTATTTCTTTGTTTCCGCTGCATTATATTTCTCTATGTCTATGGTTTATGATTATTTATTTACTGTATATTCTGAGTTTTGCCAAATATAAATTAACAATTCGGTATTTTGAATTATTCAAGTCAGACATGTGTGGTTTTATTGTCGATTTGAATGGTCCAAAATAGCGGGTCGTTACACACATAGATTAGATTATTTATGGAAATTTACACAAAAATAAATATAGCTAAATTGTACCTACAACGGTCCCAACAAATTAAAACATAGAAATTCACATTCCAAGTTCAATAGTCAATCCAAAATAATACTAACAATTTACAACTCAATTATCATAAATTTGAAATAAATTTTACAATCTTATCAATATTCCACTTTGACAAATTTAGGGACTAATTTTCAGATTATGGTGTACATACCTCTAACACCCCATAAATTTTACGGTTAGTTGTTTAATTAGCTAATTGGTTAATTAGGCTCCAAAAATAAAATGTGTGCAAATAATGGAATTTGACCATGAAACTTAAACCATTGCATTCATGGAGAAATTCTGGACAACTTTCATATTTAGAGTGTTGCGATCGGAGTCCAAATGAAGAACTTACGGACGAAAAATGAAATGGGATCGAAGACAAGTAAGATTGAAAATAGAAATACATAAATAAATGGATAATGGTCAGTTCCCACCGGTCGATCCCTAGATTAGGGTAGTCGACCAAAAGCGGTAAACCGATCGAACACTGAAAGTCCGAGGTTGAACCTCGACCAACGGCCCGGATTATTCAGTTTTAAATCCAACAATTATTATTTGTTATAGCCTCTATAAATAGGCGTCCAAACCCTCATTCTCTTCTCATATTTTCTGATGTAGACATCAAAGCTCTGCTATTTTCTCTCCTCTACCTTCTTCCCCAAAAATAGAACAGACTATAAATAATAACAGATTAGAGAGAATCAAAAAATAATAAAATAAGAGGAAGAGAAGATCGTATAATATAGCGTTGTGCAACAACGAGGTAAATCTCAACTTAACAAATCTATATCTTTCCTTAAATCTCAATCTCTTCTCGGGTTTGTGATTCTAATGTTATGTATATTTCTTTATATACATACGGCTTAAACCAAAAAGGGAAAACAGTTGAATCAAAGGATCGGATTCATAATTGGAAGTTTGGGAAGCCTAAAAACAGTGAGTGAGAAATTTATATGAATTATTTATAACATAATAATTTATCTCATTGGATTTTGTTTAATTATTATGCCTAATTGAAGATCTAGAGTTGTAGGTTAAAAAAAGTTAATGTCTAATCCACTGCCTACATATTCTGCAAAATTGAATAGAAATGTTAATTACACCCTAATCTGTGTTTGGATATTGGTATTAGAATGTGAATTGAATAGAAAATTATTTCAAATCTACCAATTAGTAATTTATAGAATTGATTTCAAATCTGTATTTGTATTAAAGGGTGCTAATATGAACTAAGTGTTCTAATTTCATTGCAATGAGAAAGTTTATGTATTTAAATCCATTGAATGTATAATTCGTTAAATTCCATAGGTTTAACGAACCTCTTGTTTATATTGGAAAAGTGCAGTGTTTGATTTGACAAGGAATATAACTAGAAAGAAATAGAAGAAGATGTGTAAGGTATGGAATGTAACATCCCGTATCTGGGGGCCAAAAGCTAAGCGCTACAGATGCTGCAGTCATCCATATTATTAACTTCTAGTGACAAAATATGGTAATGATAATGGTATCCATAATATCAGAAGCACATGAATATGAACAAAACCATAGATTTCAAAAACAACATTTTGCTGATTACATTTTAAAACAATAAATCATATCCATGTTACATATCCCTTAACGTTTCCCAGGCAATGTTTAAATATATCATCACAAAAATGCGCCAAGAGTGACATATGATGATGCCCCCTTGGTTGATCAAAGCAATATAGTCATATCTGACTTAATATACACAGCGGAATCAAAACAAAATGAAACTGCAAATCCTAATTAGCTATTAGTCAGCCACCTGCTCGTCTTCGGATGCTTTATTTGCCAAAAGACTAAAACCTGAAAACCTCAACCCTCGGCCTACTCAAATCAATTTTGAGTACCCGAGAGTTTAAGGGGAAACAAAAACTTCGAGTCAGACATAAAGCCTAGTGTGAATAATTCTGTTGCATCTCTACTTACTGATATTAAGTGAGACCACGCCTCTTAGCGGAACGGGTTTTCCCTTACTAATATCCTTTTCGAAACATATATTTTGCAATCCTTTCATGCAACCAAACTGGTTATTTCAAAATAGCAATATCCTTTATGCTAATAAATGGACTATCTGTCCGTAAAACAAGTAATATGTAAGCTATCTGCCTACAATATAATAGCAAGGTCCATTATGCTACAAATGGACTATTTATCCATACAACTAGGCTGACTGGTCGCAAACTGGACTAATTGTCCAAAATCTAGGCTGACTGCCTACAAAATGGACTAACTGTCCGAATTATTTTCTTAGGATTAACTACCCTTTAAATTTTCTTTGAAAACCTTTTCAAAATGATTCGGTCCTTCAAATCATATATATATATATATACAAGAAAAATATATCTTTAGCTTTACTCTAAGCCATTTTTGCCATGTTATATACATTTTACTCAAAATGATGTTGATTAGATTTAATAAGGATTAACTGTCCTTCCAAAACAAGTTAAACCCTTTTTAACTTGAAAATACTTAGGCTACATTGCCTATTTAATACTTTCGAAACCTTTGTTTAAAACCGTTAAACAACCTTTTCGAAACCATAGAAGGTAACCCCTTCGAAACCATTGAAAGTCCCTTTCGAAAACATTGGAAAAACCTTTCCTTTATTTTCTCCGAAAGCTTCAAAACATCAGACATCCTCCTTTAAAACCTTTTAAATATTGCCTTTTGAAAACATAGGAAAAACCTTTCCTTTCAACCCATTCGAAACCCTAAGGAACCACCCTTTTCGAAACCATTCAATAAAACCTTTCGAAACAGTTAAAACTCAATCCTTTCAAAAGCACTTTGGGTTCAATTTAAAACATAAGGAAACATTTCGAAACCATTGAAAAATGTCTCGGTCGAAACTATTTGGATTCTGACTTCAAGTAGAGGAAAAGGATCAGAAACCTATTAAAGTCGAAAGCATCTATTTCGAAACCTTTTAAAACTATCTCTTTCGAAACCATTTGGGTTTTACTTCAACTATAGAAAAAGGTCTTAAAATATTTAAGTCGAAAGCAACTGCTTCGAAACCATTTCCTAAGTAACGAAGTGATGGTGTCGAAACCATCTCTTCGAAAGCATTGGAGAGGTGACCGGGTTTTAGAAAACAAAACAACCCTTTCGAAACCATCTGGGTCGATAGGTAAAAAGGCAGCAGCAAAAAGGTCTCGACTTAGTCAAAAGCAATTATTTAGAAACATAGGCGCAACCCAATCGAAACCATTTCCTTTAAATCATTTGACTTGGTCGAAAGCTACTTTGTCGAAGCCATTTAGTCGAAAGCAAGCAGGCATATTTCTTTAATTTAAACAAAGGACTGCCTCAACCCCTTCAAAACCCCTGGTTTCGACTCCCTACCTTCCGCCTACGTTCAATTCACTATGTACCAGTAAACTGATACCATGTGCATTAGTTCCGACTATGTCGGAAGCGAAGATGAGGAGGCGGAACCTGGTGCTGACGTTGTCGAAACAGTGAAAAACATGTAGCAAATAGTTCTTTTCACCTAACCTGCATTATGTGTCTAATTATGATTGGTTGCCTCTTTCTTTACCAATAAAAAGTACTGCACTTTGTCCAAACTGCTACCGACTTTCCAGATTTTATAATTTGAATCATTTTACAAAACCCCCTTCTCCTCTTTAAATTATATAAAACATTTAAGTCCCATGCCTTAAATATTTTTATATAACCATTAATATACTTAGGAAAAATCCACAAAAATTCCAGAAAATCCATTTTAATATGTTTTCCAACATATAAAAATTTCAAACACTAATCTTTTATTGTTTAACCGAAAATAATTATTAACCCAATAAACAGTTTCTTTACTAGAAAATTCATAAAAAATTCCACATAATTTCAGAAAATTTCGAAAATTGAAACCCATCTCTAAAATATTATTTATGACCTTCATAAAAATTCTCAAGGCATTTGGATGTCATTTTATACGGTTTGCACCTTAAAACTTATCATAAAATCCATACGAACATACATAAATCATCAACATGTATATATAATCATTCCATCATTCAAAATTATGGCAAATCAATGCAAAATATTCGACAATCATCTATAAACCAAAAATACAATCAAATTTGAGATGTAAACATTATTCACCTTAGCTTTAGAGATTATAGAGATTGAGATGTGAATATATTTGATTTGAATTAGCTTCTTCCTAGCTTTTCTTCTTCTCTTCCTTGTTAATGGTGGCCGACCCCTTAATTTAAAATATTGAAAATGAAATGAACGTGTAAAATTTTACCCTGCCAAGGTTTGGAGGATATAGGAATGGCCTCTTTCCGTTTACCCCTCCCTTATTTCATGTTAACTCTTATTTTAATTCGTGGTTAAATGGCACGGCTACACCTTAATTAAAATCAAATCTCAATCTCCTAATTAACACATTATTTTATTTAATATAACTAATTAAATATTCTAAATAATGTTACCAAAAATCTGGGTTATTACATGGAATTTCACCCTTTAGTTTACACCGTCTGTTTCAAAATAAAAGGAAGATTTAATAATTCCTTGTTATTTCAAACAACGCGGACCACTTATTTGGGTAAATCTATAGAAAAATGTAACGGAAAACATTTTAAAAGGGAAGGTTCTTATAGATTAGATTAGGGAAAAATATCCTAGTTATAGATAAATGTAATTAGAAAGATAAAAGAGTAATGAATGGAACTAAATGCGTATAACATGTATAACCGCGCTAAAACCAAAAAGGAAATTACGATTAATACTACATAAATGCGTACGGTCACTATGTGAAAATAATTAGAAACAAAGAAGGGAAGTTAAATAGACATTAATGTGCAAATAAATGCGAAGGTTAAATAGATATTTAATGTACAAACAAAGGGGTACAAGAGTTACAAGTGGGCAGCTCTAAAAATAAATAAGCATTGATAGTGATGTGAATAAAATATCAGTTATGAGGATTTAAATAGTCACAACAATATTAGTGGGGTTAATCAATGAACATAGTGACAAAATTATGTGGAGATAAAGGAAGAATAAATGTGTGTAAGTCATATAAACTAAAAAGGAGATAAGTATTAATAGGGTGAACCAATTAGGGAAATTAACCCCTAATTAGAGGTGTAATAAGGGGATACCTAATATGGCCTCAATTATTATTCGGATAGGATGATGTATGCATATAAAGGATATATATATATATATATATATAAGTTATGACTAAGTTATAGGGATGCGAGGTTAGTCCAAAGCTACATGGAAATCTGCCTAGCTGAATCTGGCTACCAGCGATGTGGCTTTCCAGACTAATATGGGACATCGCCTATAATAAGTAACCTTAGTGGACGTGAGGTTAGTCCCAAATTCTATAGGGTAAAACTGTCCAGTCAATCTGGCTATAAGTACTTACAAATAGTTAGACTAATGTGAGACGTCACTGTCGGGTTATGGGTCATGATTTTGTTACGATTACAATAGAAGGAATCTCTAGTAGGGGTCCGCTTTGGATTGGAGGTATTAAGTGGCTATGGTAGGGTCCGCCTCTTTCCTTAGAAAAAGTACTAAGTGACCTAATCGGATTCCTTACGGTGCTAGTTAAGGAGTGCCTTGTAGGGACCCGCCTTTGGGGTTAGGTCTTAAATGATAGGGATCTGCCTATTTTATAGATGATCAGTGTCTGCCTAATTCCTTGCAGAAGAGGCAGTAAGTGGTTAAGGGCTACTCCCTCTCATATTGTAGATGATATTGCATTAGAATTCCTGACTGGGATAACCTTCGGGTTTACAAAAGAGACTAACGATTTTGTTGGAAGAGCGGTAGATGCATGGCGGTTAAATCATATGTTGGTAAACCGTGTGTTGAGGTTAGACCATCCCTGGGGTTGATTTATTTAGAGTGACCGATACATTTGGTATCAAAAGCTGACCCTTTTAGGATTGAGGTATTAAATGGTCGTAGGGTCTGCCTCTTTCCTAGATAAGAAGTATTAAGTGGTCAGAGAACTTTAGGTGATAATTACTTAGGATTATATACATATGTATATAGACATGTGTATATAAGTAACCTTGCCTTAAGTAAGGATAAACACATCATACAAACAAACCTTATTTGAATAATGGACATAACATTAAATAAAAGCCACATTGGTATATGTTTATGTTAGTGGTAATGTATGTAACTTTTTCAATCACCAGAATGTTGTTTTGACCCCCTCGTCATTACAACCCACAGGATAAGTTTATAGGGACATGCCACTGGAGTTGACGTGACGGTTGACGAAGGGTTATTTCTTTTCATGCTCAATCTTAGTGATGCATTGGATGTCCATGGGATGCGAATTTGTTTAGAAGTTGTAGCCTTGATTGGTATTTGATCTTGTTATCCTTTCTTTCCGCTGTGAGTTTTATTTGATTGATCTCTAATATACTTATGCTTATTACAAGTTACCAAAACCAACAGTCCGTACCCTAATGGATTTGGGTTTCAAATTTGTGTCGAAATTCGGGCACGTCGAGGTTCGGGTTGTTACATTTGGTACCAGAGCCTAAGTTTGTCGATATAAGGGTTTTGATATATAGAGAAAGCGTATTTGTGATCTTTCTATCTTAATATACATCAAACTCTATAAGTTCGAGTCCTAAAAGGGTTGCGACCATGTTTCGAAGGAATGGACGAGGCAAATAGGAGTAGGGAAAATTCTTATGGAGTTAAAAATTGTGCGCCTACTCCGATTACCTCACGGAGTGATGGCTATACGGCGTTAATTCTTTAGAGCATGCGCATGACATATGGATGGATTCCCAAAGGTTGGATGGATGGTTAGAAATCAGGTAGCTTGTGGATATGGACTTCGATAGAATTTCGGTGAAAGGCACACATTGTCAGGCAAGCGAGGATGTTCATCAACCATCTCAAAATTATGAATCGGATTCTTGTGGAAGAAAGTAAATCTCATTTCTTGGTCCGACCCCATGAGAGGATATCTTGAAATTAATCGAATGAGTTTCTTAATAATAATAATATTTCCCAAAAGTCTAATTTAAAACTGTTGTTGAATATATGTATATGTATATATATATATATGAAATGAGAATATTATAATAGCCAATATATATATGTATGAGTGAACAAAAAGATTCTAAACTTATTTTTATAAGAAATACTCACATCGAAGAAATTAGTGATGTTAAAAGTTTTTCTTTGAAATGTAAGTTTTTAGGAAATTTTTAGTGTATCGTAAAGGTTTGAAAAGTTTTTGGAAAAAAGTGGGCTTTTCATGTCAAGGAAAAGGGAAAGCAGACATATGTATAGCTCGACAAATTTTTCTATTTAAAAGAATTGAAACTTTTTAAAATTTCCTCTCAGTAGGGCGGATAAAATAGAAACGGTATTTAATAATGAGGTATATTGTTAGGAAGTGTTGGGGTACCCGCCAGTAATATAGGATAATATTTCCATTTAAGTTTGGCATAGAAAGTAGAAGCTAGAATAATTACGGATTTTGAGAATTGTTGCTAGATATGACAATGTGAGTCAGAAATACTAATGACTGTTACAGCATAAGGCCCGGAAAGTTGTCGGAAGGCAAAGTTACGGTCGGGTGGAGGACAAGAAAATTTTATAGGCAGATCAAATTGAGTTGGATTGAAGAAATCATCGCGGAATGGTTATTGTCATTATTAATTTAATTAACCCAGCCCGAATTGGATCCATGTTCAATCTGTGCCCAAATTTCGAGAACCGGTCGACCGGTTAGCGGGTCGACCGGTATAAGTCACGTCCGTTCGTTCATTTCAGCCGCCTCCCCTCTCTCAAAACGAACCCACTTTCTCCTCCTTCCTCCTCCCTTAGGCCCGCCGCTGACCACCGACGCTACCACCTCCCTCGACGTCGATCGACTTTTGTTCCCCCTCCCTCTTTGTGCTCTACAGTTTTGGTTCTAGACCCCTTGCTAATTTCCAGATCTAAAACCCTAGCAACCAATGGCACCCCCAATCCACCAGCTCCTCCTCGCGCTACCCTACATCTCCCCGCAAGTGCTCAACTGGCTCAACCACAATGAGGCTGAAATCACCGCTTAGTTGTCCACTGTAAATTTCTCCTTTCTACAGGGATGACCGATCAAGTTCGGAGATTTTGTGGCCTTCAGGCTTGAGGAGCCATCCATGGCAGCAGGATTAGCACCGATCTACGCGACGACATATTTGAACGAAAATGCTATCCACGTTGTACACGCCTGTTTGATACTCGGATGGCCTACAACTTTGATGAGGGCATCCCCCAGCTTCATTCTTGGGTGAAGGGAGTAGAGATCGATCTATTAGACAATGATCTTGGTGATATTTTAGGAATTCCTTCTGAAGGGGTAGATTTGGATGATACAAAGATGATAGATCTGGAGATTTTGCAGTAGATTTTTGCTAAAGATGTTGGTACTTGGAGGTCGAGTAATTTGTGACCAGTAGCATGTCTTATTGTGTGGGTTATCCAGCACAACATTATCTCGAAGACCGGAAGCTATGACCAAATGTACCCGATAGTTCAGAGGGCCACCTACGCCATCATAGGTGGTATGGCAGTTAATTGGGCTCAGGTTATCATGGTCAACTGCATTAGCCCCAGCGTTGGCACTCCCGATAGCTACTTTCCTTACTGCCACCTATTTACCAGTGTCTTTAGGAGGTATGGAGTGATCCTTAGCTTAGACGTAGATCGCTTCTTTTTGGGTATGAAGCAGTGTCAAACCAAAATACCCAACAAGCATAAGCATTAGCTCTCCTTAAAAGGAGGCGATCCAGCCGCACCTTCCAATACGGCTAACTTGTTATGACTTCACTCTAATCACTAGCCCCACCTTCGGCATCCCCTTTCTTGTGATTAAGGTAACAACTTCAGGCATTACCAGCTCCCATCCGATTCAAAAAGGGTCCCTCCCACATTTGACAAAGCTTCTCTCAAGAAGATGGACATTCCTGAGCTGCAGATGGCAGCAACAGAAGAGCAACCCCAACAGGAGGCCGTGTAGGGTTAGGGAGCTAAGGAGCACTTGAGCCTCGAGCTTGTCGCTATTCGGTAAGTCCAGGAGGAGATCCGAGAGGTCCGGACTGAGAAGCAGTGCCAGGGTCACAAGACAGGGTGTATAGCTACAATGCTGCGCTCATTTAGAGGCCGCGGCAATGGCTCGAGCTCACATGGAGGATCGAGGGCATCCCACAGCTCTTAGGTAGTATTTTTAGTTTGGTAAGGTTGTGTTGTAGTTTCTTTCCAGGATTTGTTCTTTTTCATGTTTGTAGGGTTTGTTGGGTTGTAACTGTTGGTTGTCTCTATATAGAAAAAAGGCGCGTACAGTATGTTATAAGGTGTGTTCCTATTTATCTATCTTACTGTGTTGAACATGTGGACCTCTCTTATGTGTATTGTGGAAAGATGCAGTGTAAGTAGGAAAATCTCATGAAAGCACTTAAACAACGATAAATGCGGTGTATGATTGGAAGTTTTTTAAAATAGTAAATTTTAGCAAGAGAAGGATAATAAAGATTGTTGTAGAATTACAGTTTATTTTTATTGTTCCTTGAAAGCTAAAATCTACAAATCTTTTTGAGAGTTGTCATAGTAAAATAATAAATGAATTGTCATTTTAAAATGAAAATGTAAGAGCTAAAGTCAAAGAATAACTATGAAGTATTAGAGTGGAGATTATGTGTTAGCGCATAACAAGCTTCCATCTATGCTGAAGTGTGGCTTGAACTGTCGACTTTTAGGTAAAGGCCAAATACTTTAAAAATCGCTTGGAAAAAAACTTTTATTCTTAGCTTCAAAATAATTTTTTGGAACTTTTATCCAAATTGGTTTCAAAGGAATGTTTTGCATCTGAGTATTTTGGGAAATTTATTTTTCAAGCGACGTACAAATTGGAAAGTGAAATGGGTTTTTATGGAATTTCTAACTTTTGAAGGCCATATGTTAAGTGTGGAGAAGGTAAATAAATTAGTAAAATGAGAATTTTGGCGGTGCATTAGGGTCGACGATATGATAAAATGCAAGCGATAACAAGGGAAAAGCCGTTTTAACCTTGGAATTTCTATTTTCATACCATGTCGACGACATGCAAGAGTTCATTTTTGGATTCAATTCCATTTTTTAGCTTGAAAACGAGCCTCCATATGCGTTTTGTATGTGGAAATATTAGGAGAAATTTGGGGCAACGAGAGGATTTTCACTATACAACCGGGATTGGTAGTTTGTAAAATAGGTAAGAATGTAGACTTCTTCACCTAAACTCCTTTTACAAGCATAGGAGTAACATTTAGGAGGCGATATTACTAACGCAGTAGATTTTTGGTTGGAAGGAATTGGATGCAAATTGGTTGCACCATACTTCTATTCACAGGAGTATAGAGATTTTTGGTGAAAGAATTTTTCAAAATCAGCATACATATAGAACTGCTAGTATATATAGGTTGTTTGCATCATATTTTCAAAGATGTTTTAAAAAAGAAATGCATTCACATTGGAAGGCCTGATTTAGAATCATTCTACATACATGTTTTTATGCGTGATACATAATGCACTTGTGCATGTTGGTTGTAAAGTTGGTCGTACACTAATTGGTCGTGTAGTTTAAAATAATTACGAGCTAGGACCATGACTTAGTCAGTAGTATAACTTTGAGGATGAAATTCTTTTAAGCGGAGAAGAATGTAATATCCCATAAATTTAATGGTTATTTAGTTAATGGGTTAATTATGCTCCAAAAATGAAATATATGCAAACAATGGAATTTTACCACGAAACTTGCACCATTGCATTTGTGGTAAAATTCTGGACAACTTTCATATTTTGAGTGTTGCGATCGAAGTCCAAAGGAAGAAGTTACGAACAAAAACAAAATCGGGTTGAAACCAATTAAAATTGAAAATTGCAATAAATAAATGGATAATGGACGGGTCCCACCGGTCGACCCTTATATTGGGGCGGTCGACCGGAGGCGGTCGATTGGTTGGACACTGAAAGGCCGAGGTTGAACCTCGACCAACGGCTCGAATTATTTAGTTTTAAATCTAACGCTTATTATTTGTTATAGCCTCTATAAATTGGCATCCAAACCCTTCTCTTCTCATATTTTCTGATGCATACAATGAAGATCTGCTATTTTATCTCCTCTACATTCTTCTCCAAAAATAGAATAGACTGTAAATAATAACATATTAGAGAGAATCAGAAAATAGTAAAATAAGAGGAAGAGAAGATCGTATAAAATAGCATAGCGCAACAACGAGGTAAACCCCAATTTAACAAATCAATATCTTTCCTTAAATCCCAATCTCTTCTCAGATCTGTGATTCTAATATTATGTATATTTCTTTGTATACATACGCCTTAAACCAAAAAGGGAAAATAGTTGAATCAAAGGATCGAATTTAGATCTGGAAGTTTAGGAAGCCTAAAAACACCAAGTGGGAAATTTATGTGAATTATTTATAATAGATAATTTATCTCGTTGGATTTTATTTGAATATTATGTCTAATTGAAGATCTAGAGTTGCAGGCTTAAAAATGTTAATGTATAATCCGATGCCTACATATTCTGCAAAATTGAATAGAAAGGTTAATTACACCCAGATATGTAAATTTGTGTTTGGATATTGGTAGTTGAATATGAATTGAATGGGAAATTGTTTCAGATCCACCAATTAGTAATTTGTAGAATTGATTTCATATCTATATTTGTATTGAAGGGTGTTAATATGAACTAAGTGTTCTAATTTCATTGCAAGTATTTAAATCTATTGAACTTATAATCCATTATATTCCCTAGGTTTATCTAACCTCTTGTTTATATTGGAAAAGTGTGGTGTTTGATTTGACAAGGAATGTAACTAGAAACAAATAGAAGGAGAAGTGTAAGGTATGAAATTTCATCCCGTAGTTTACACCATCCGTTTCAAAATAAATAGAAGATTTAATAATTTCTTGTTATGTTAAACAACGTGAACCACTTATTTGGGTAAATATATGAAAAAATGTAACATAAAACATTTTAAATGGGAAGGTTCCCATAGATTAGATTGCGCAAAATTATCCTAATTAGAGATGAATGCAATTAGAAAGATAAAAGAGTAATAAATGAAATTAAATACGTATAACATGTATAACCGCGCTAAACCAAAAAAGGAAATTAGGATTAATGATACATAAATGCGTACAGTCAATAAGTGTAAATAATTAGAAATAAAGAAGGGAGGTTAAATAGACATTAATGTGCAAATAAATGTTAAGGTTAAATAGACATTTAATGTACAAACAAAGGGGCACATGCTAGTGGGTAACTCCAGAAATAAATAAGCATTGATAGTGCCATGATTGAAATATGAGTTATGAGGATTTAAATAGTCATAGCAATATTAATGGAGTTAATCAATGAACTTAGTAACAAAATTATGAGGAGATAAAGGAAGAATAAAAGCGTGCAAGTCATACAAACTAAAAGGGAGATAAGTATGAATAAGTGAATCAATAGGGAAATTCACCCCTAATTAGTGGCGTAATAAAGGGATACCTTATATGGCCTCAATTATTATTCGGATAAAATGATGTATGTATATAATACATATAAGTTATGACTAAGTTATAGGGAAGCGAGGTTAGTGCAAAGCTATATGGAAGTCTGCCCAGTTGAATCTGGCTACCAACGGTATGGCTTTCCGAACTAATGTGGGACATCACCTTATAAGTAACTCTAATGGACGTGAGGTTACTCCCAATCTGTATGGTAAAACTGCTAGTCAATCTGGCTACCAGTACCTACGAATAGTCGGACTAATGTGACATGTCACAGTCGGGTTATGGGTCATGATGTTGTTACAAATACGATAGGTGGAATCTTTAGCAGGAATCTGCTTTGGGTTAGAGGTATTAAGTGGCTATGGTAGAGTCTGTCTCTTTACTTTGGAAAAGTACTTAGTGATCTAATTGGATTCCTTACGATGCCAGTTAAGGAGTGCCTTGTAGGGACTCGCATTAGTGGTTAGGTCTTAAATGACGGGGATCTGCCTATTTTATAGGTCTTAAATGATCAAAGTCTGCCTAATTCCTTGCAGAAGAGTTAGTAAGTGGTTAAGGGGTACTCCCTCTCACACCATAGATAATATTGCGTTAGGATTCCTGACTGGGATAACCTTCGAGTTTACAAAGAAAATTAACGATTTAGTTGGAAAAGCAGTAGATGCATGGCAGTTAAATCATATGTTGGTAAACCGTGTGCGGAGGTTAGACGGTCCCTTGAGTCAATTTATTTAGAGTGACCGCTACATTTGGTATCAGAAGCTGACCTGCTTGGAATTGAGGTATTAAATGGCCATAGGGTCTACCTCTTTCCTAGTTAAGAATTATTAAGTAGTTAGGGAACTTTAGGTGGTGATTGCTTAGATTATTTACATACGTATATAGACATGTGTATACATGTAACCATGCCTTAGGTAAGGATAAACATATCATACGTGCAAACCTTGTTTGAATAACGGACATAACATTAATAGAAGCAACATTGATATAAGTTTATGTTATTGGTAATGTATGTAACTTTTCCAGTCACCAGAATGTTGTTCTAACCTCCTCCTCATTACAACCCACATGATAAATTTAGAGGGACAGGCCACTGGAGTTGGCGTGGTGGTCGACAGAGGGTTATTCCTTTTCATGCTCAATCTTAGTAAGGCGTTGGATGTCTATGGGATTTTTTCAGAATTTGTAGTCTTAATTGGTATTTGGTCTGATCTTTGATATACTTATGTTTATTATAGGTTATCAAAATCAACAGTCCATACCCTAATGGACTTGGGTTTTGAATTTTTCTCGAAATTCAAGCCTATTGAGGTGCGGGTTGTTACATCCATTCCATTCCAATTACCTAACTTATAGAATATGTAGACGAGATTTCAATTGAATATGTTCATTTTAAGCCTACAACTCAATAGATCTTACATATGATATAATTAAATAAAATTCAACGATATAAGTTTCAATGTTATATATAAATCATATAATTTCTCATTCATCTTTCTAGCTTTCCAAATCTCCCAAATCCGAATTCATCCCTTTGATTTACTCCTTTTCCTTTCTAATCCAAAAATATATATAACAAGATATATACATACCTATTAGAATTACAGATCTGAGGGAAGATTTGAATTAAGTGGAATATAGATTTATAATAATAGAATTTACCTTTTTCACGGAATTGATTCGCTCCTCTTATTCTCTTTTATTTTCCACCCTTCTCCAATATACACATACACAGAGACATACACATATATAATACAACATATTTTTTATAACTTCTAGGAATAGTGCAGAAGGAAAATTAGTAGTGCTCCGCTGCTCCGATCAAAAAATATGAGAGAGAAAAGTAAGGTAGTAGGTCTGTGTTTTTAGGCGCTAGAATCAATTATATCCGTTCGATTAATATTAATTAAATCCAGACTATTAAGCCGAGGTTCAACCTTAGCTGTCACCAATTTAACCGGTCGACCGCTAGTGATCAACAGACCTAAGGAGGAGATGGGCCAGTGGGGTCCATGCACTTATTATTATTTATTTCTTTTTTATTCCTTTTTAATTATTTTCGATCCAAAAACTTCACGCTGAAAACTTCTTCGTATTAACTTCGATCACAAAACATCAAATATAAAAGTTGCTTAGAAAATCGCCACGAATGCAATGGTGCAAGTTTCATGGTCATGTTCCAATGTTTGCTCAAATTCCATTTTTGGGGCTTAATAATTATTTATTAATTACCGTTTATTTTACGTGGTGTTATATTCTCCTCCCTAAAAGAATTTCATCCCCAAAATTCCCTAAGGGTTAAATCATGTAACATAGAGCACAACCATTCTAAACTATCCAACCAATTAGTGTACAACCAATTTTGTAGCCAATCGTGTACAAGTGCATGGTATATCACAACACATATGATATGTACACAGAATAATACTAAATCGGCGCCTCCTATATGAATTCTTTCTTTAGAACAAATTTGAAAATATAATGCAAACAACCTATATATATCGGCAGTTCTATATGTATGCAAGTATTCAAAAATCAAAAATCCTTGTTTTCACACAATAATTCTACTCCTATAAATAGGAAAATTTGCATTCAATCCCTACTATCCAATACGTAACACACAATTTCTAACATTTAAATTTTTTTAAAATCCAACTCTTCTAAATCTATACTCTTATGCCAAAAAAGGAATTTAGATGGAAATTTTACGTTTTATCCTTCTTTTGGATACCTATTCCGTTATACCTTTGAACCTTTTCTTTTGCTTCCAAATCTTTTTCAACTTTTCCAAGTACAATTTGCATAAGGAGGCTTACTTTTGGATTTTCAAATGGAATTATTTTAAGCGCAAGTTTTGTTCATTACCAACAAGGTAGGGAAATAGAAACTCCAAAGCTAAAACAACATTTTTCCTTGTTATCTTCTATATTTTGTATACTTCCACCCTTATCGGATAGTAAAATTCATATCCACTAAAATGTCGATCCTCCCTACGCTAAGCATGTGGCACTAGAAAATTGGAAATTTTCTCATTTTCTATAAAAAGAAAATCCTTTTCTCTTTTAATTAAACTTGCAAAATAGTTTGAAAATTAAATTTCCCAAAAGCATTTAAACACAAGATTTCAAAAGCATTTGAACACGGCTTTTCAAAAGTAATTGAACAAAAAATTTCAAAAGCATTTAAACATGACTTTTCAAAAGCATTTGAACATAACTTTTCAAAAGCATTTTCCTTTCTATCCTTAAAACTAATCAAGCTATATCTTAACGTAATCGGGATCCATCAATGAGTTAATGCATATGATTGACCTTAACATTGTGCAGTTAATTTTAGATTTTGAAAACCTTTCCTTTCCTTTTACTTCAAAACAACAAACAACACACAAGCATATTTATATATTTTTGCTTTTAAGGCATAGAGATAGTGACTCTGGTTTTGCAATAACCTGTCCCCGTCCTTCGCTTGCTAAAATTTATTTTTTCTAAAGTTCTAAAGTTTTTGGGATTGAAGCATTCATTATTTCTAGCTACTAATTTAATTTCCTAATATATTTTATAAACTTCCAGCCTTAATTACATTCATCTTTAGTTAAGTTCCTTATGAGTTTTCCTTATTTACACCGTTTTCTAATATATATATATATATATATATCGGTCAAATCTCATCCATTAAATCAATATAGTGATAAAATAGGAACATATCTTATATCACAACGTATGCTTTTTCAATACCTGAAAGAGAAAACTAGCGATTACAACACAAATAACCATAAAGAAACAACTGTTGGAAGCTGTCTTCCACATCAACTGGTGTCAATGATGTTGTGGCCCTATCACTCGTTATTCAATTAAAATGGACATTTGTAGTATGATATTCTACAACCCTCATGTATTAACTCACCTTTTTGGGTTTTAATAAATGAGGTCCATCCATTACTTTAATTATTACACCTAATTATAGGATAAATTATGCATTCTCACACTGCAATGGGTAAGAAATGTATGCTATGCACATTTAGAATAACTCATCGGAAAATTGGCTTTGTGGAATGACTTTCCTACCATATTCTTGCCTTCTTTATTCTTCGGTCAACCAACATCATTTATGTGTGTTTGCCATCTCCTTACCCTCTTCTCCAATCACACTACTATCTTCTTTCAATCAAAATCTCTTAATAGTATTCTCAAACTTTGGTATTTACTTTCTTTATCCTTGATCTTTCATGCGAGTATACCTTAGGACTCACAAATGTGTACTTTGATACCATTTTCTATTCTTTTGAAGGTTCTTCTTATGGCTTTCACACATGTCTAACCAAACGTTCCTAAGTTTGTACCAATATTTTTTATATTCAACAGGGATTCCTCTCCTACCCTATAAGCATTCATAGCCATTTTATTCGTAACCTTGACTTTTACCCCGTCTTACCAAGGCAGTCATACCTATCTACTCCATCTCAAAAATTGGTTTGGTTTTCACCACTCTTTATAAAATTAAAACTTCACAGTCATGAACTACCTAATCCAAAAAAATTATTTTTAAAATATAAACTTAGAAATATTTTTATTAAATTCAAATAATACTGGTTCCAAAAGGAGCCATGAAAGTTTTTCCATTCTAACCAACTTTCCCTTTTTAAGGATTTTCTACAACAGAGACTTACTTCTTTAAAAGTAGGATTTTAACTCAAAACATTTATTTGCATTCAAAAACTCAATCATCGTACCAAACATTTTTCAAAAACATCTTCTATAACTTTAAATAATGAAAAATGGAGTAGACAAGGATAACTTCGATCCTACTATTTTTCTACTACATATGTTATTTCCACTTTCAACCTTAGTGGAGATTTTAATAGCATATAAGAGAGAATTTTTAAAAGATATGCACAATTACTGCACATATCTACGTAAATTATCCATTTTTCCTACTCTATTCCTATTGTTTTTCCCTATTTTAGTACAAATTCCTAATGCTATTTCTATTTAAATTTCCTAACATTGTTACTATTTAAAATTTCTCCTACCTAAATTGCCCTTAAATGGCTTCTTCTTATATAGCTCTTTTCCTCTTTTATTATTTCCCTTATTGACTACTAGTTGCATTGTGTTTGCCTACCGTTTTAGCCATTGGGTTTTTCCTTTTAACATGAAAAGAGATATGTCTAAGTATATTTCAATTATTTTTCTCAATATTTTTCTTACAAGAGAATATTTTTCCTACCTATATTATCGGACGTTCTTACCCTTCCATTCTCTCTACCCCATTTAAATCAAGTACCATTTCCATTTATCCACCCCTTAGAAAGAATTTTAAAACTTTTGAATTTACAAAAATTAGGAAAAATCGTCAACCCAAACAAACGCTCCCTTTTCCATTCATTTCAAATATGAAAAATCATTTTATCAAAAGCCTTTAAATTAAATTTTTTTTACCCAAACAAATTTAAACTTCGGTAGGAATCTCTAAATAATCCTTTAAAACTTCAAATTTTCTTGGCTTTTCGAAATAACTCTTCGGTAGTAGGGTCCTTCTATTTTAAATAAATCCATTTTTTAAAACCATTCAAAAAGTTTCAAGAAACTTTCAAAAAAAATTGTTAAATTCTTTCACATAAGGTCGGAATTTGAAATGGACTTTTATTCATCCTTTCTTTTAGACTTTCCTTCTTTTCTACTCATCTTCGTTAAGAACATGTCAAAATCCGGCTATCATCTTATGGTAGTTAATTTACACCTTCTTTGCGGGAACTTGCTCAATCTGTTTTCACATCTTACTTCTGAATTCTTGCAACATATAGGTTCTTACTTTCCATCTATTTGGAGGAAATATACATCTTCAATCGAAGATCCATTGAAATCCATAATCATAGGGCAGTCCAGGCCCAATAAAAAAGTCAAGTACCATCTAATTTTAGGGGTTCTTCTGAAAGAGTTAGGGGTATGCCTTAGAGGAAATTATGTAATTTGTTACGTATATCTAACTCGATAACCAATCTTATTCAAAATAAAAAATGTTTTCTTTCTATTATATACTTGATATAATGTGTTATATTAATTAATTAATTTAACTAAAAGTATATTTAATAGAAAATCCATAAATGGTATGTTTTGTGATAGTAGTTACAAAGTGTTGTAACTGTGAGTAATTTATCATAATGAAATAAACATACCATTTTAAATATTCCTAGTCAAGATGTATTGAGACTGTACATCGATACATCCATTGAGACTAGAGTGCGTAATGCTCTCCAAATGTTGGGTAATGCATTACTCATGGCTGCTAGGGTTACTAAGGGGTTACATACTGATAGTTATTGTATAATTATGTAATGGCTCACTTGATAGTTTTCTATTGGTTAATATAACTAAGGTCAAACAGAAAATGTTGATGTGACAAAATTACATAGTTCCCTTGACTAGAGAATTCTATTGATCTTCAATGTGGAAGCTCCGCTTTGATTATAGTTGAATCATGGCACAATATCCATTGAACGACTATAGTTGGGTCGAGTGGAAGCATTGGAAGTGAAATACTATTCAAGTGAGGATTCTTCTGCTCAGTTATATGAGGTTATTATCACAGTCAACTTAAGTCAACTCAAAGTCAAAGTCTTTGGCCATAACATTTCGATTAATAATAATTTCTATTATTGAACCAAGGACTTTGTGTTTGGACTATGGAGTTGAATGTGGACGATATTGGAATTTTGACCATTACCAAATTCTATAAGTCTAAAGTGATACAGTGTAACGACCCGGAATTTCACCACTTTAATTTGAAAATATTAAATTAATTTTAAATATTCAAGGTTTTGTAATTAAAATAAAACTCTATTAAATAATAGTTAATGATGGTGAAATAGTTTTCCAAATTTGTTTACAAAAATATATAGTTCGAAAAAAATAAAAATGTGACCAGAATTCGTTTTTCAAATTTTTGACTTTTCGTCGACTAAAAGTTATCGGAAATGTTGTGAATTCTTTTGCATAAGTATACACATTTGTAAATAAGTTAGTATATGTATATATGTGTATTAATGTATGTATATATGTATTCATATAAGTATATAAAGTTTAAAAATATATATAAATGTCACATCATTAGAAATATTAAGTACAAAGAGTACTTAAACATGTTTAAACATTTTTGCATGGAAATGAGAAGAGGGAATAAGGGTGTGGGCATGAGTACATGAGATGGAGCAGGCAAGGTGAGGTAGCCAGAAGGCAGTGGAGGATAAAGGACAATGGCATTTAGGTAATTCACTTTTTCTCTTGCTTATAAATAGCCCTTCACTTCTTCAAATTTTTCCTCCTCTTTATTCTATCATATCTTCCTCATCTCTTACCCTAATGGAAAAATACTTTTATTGAAACCACAGAAAATTCTAGTGGCTGGAACTTTCATTTGTACCACTTCATTAAATTTTGAGCTTAGCCATGTCAAAATATTATTTCTTTGAAGAGTGTTTTCGGATCCATATTTTCAAGTCCGAAAATACTTCTTCTTCTTTTGACCATATCTCCCTCAAAACCAATCCAAATTGAATAATTATTATTTTAAATAGTAGAGAAGAGAATTTACAAGAACTTTCTATATGAAAATTTCTCTAAATTCCAAGAGTAATATAGCCAAATATTCAAGAGAAGATGACTAAATTTTAGGTCTAGTTGTGTAAATTCAACATTATCCAAAGTTCCTCCACCTCTCCAAAACAAGTCCTCACCTCACGTATACATGTCATGGCTAAACTCATTTATGGAATTTAGCCACCAAAATCTTGTCTTTTCATAAGCTAAAGCTAGGAGCTAGGTGGTCGAAAAAATTGGTGAAGTTCTAGAATAGGTTGGATAGCTTAAGGTGAGAAAAATCTTACTTTTATATAAAATTCTAAACTGTAAACTATTTTTGATCTTGGTTATGAAATATGTTGCTTGATTTGTTGGATGTTGATGTATATAGACATATTGCTTGGATATTGTATGACTTGAAGTTTGAAGTAAAGTTAGTAAGCGGATGTTAGTATGGTTTGTAGTTAGAATCTTTGACTTGTTGTATGTGATGGTGATATATCCATATGTTGTGCTCATGAATCTAGGTTTGTAATTTTTCTTAGGATGTTCTAAGCTAAGAAAGTTAGTGGTAAAGTGGTTAGCCGTCACATTGAAATATCTTGGTTTACTAACTTGTTTACTATGGATTTTTCGAGAAAATTTATAAAGTTTTAAACTTGAATTGATGTTTTCAAAAAGTTTTATGCAAGTTTATAAAAGTAAGTCAAAATGATTAATAAAGGTTTTGGAAAGTGATTTGAATTATAAATCAAGTTTTGAAAATTACAGGTCATATAGCGATAGTCACTATAAATGCAATTCGCGAAAAACGAACTCTTTTTGAATTTAAAATATTTTAACTTAAGTATCTTTTTGAAAAGTGTTTTCAAAACTTAATATAAGTTTTTAAAAGTAATTATTATTGATTAATTAAATAATTAATTATTTAATTAATTAATTAATTAAGCAAGGTAATTAACACATAATCATTTGGTAATAAAGGTAATTAGTACTTAATTATAATTAGTTAATTAATAAAGATTTTTTTATTAATTAACAATATATTTAAGGATTAATTGGCGTTTAATTATTAATTAATGATTAATTGTATTTAATTATCTAATAAAGGGTTTAATTAATTACCAATTAAGTTAAGATTTAATTAAAAATTAATTAAGATTCGATAAAGGTTTAATTATTATTTAAGTTTTAATTAAGTATTATTTATTTATTAATCGAGATTAATTAATAGATAATGATTTATTCAAAGATTAACTAATTTAAATAATTTTTAATTATTTAATTAATAGTTAATTATTATTTAATTATTAATTAAAGGTTTAATCATTATTAAATAAAGAGTTTAAATGTTATTTAATTATTAAATAAAAGTTTTAAAGTTTAAACCTACTTTATTTCTAAAAGATTGGTTTTGTTTTGAAAGCAACTCTCTTTTAAAGAATATTTGATCCAAGGGATTTTCTTTATCGATTACACTTAAGTAACCCAATTGAATATGAAACCCAATGACATCTATTTAGCAGAATAAAACACCATTCTGCTAATTAAATTTTAATTGACATCTGTTTAGTAGAATAAAATCCCGTTCTGCTATCATTTGGTTAGATAATATAAATGACATCTGTTTTGCAGAATAAATCCTCATTTTGCTATTATATTGTTTAGACATTGAATTGTATGTAAGTAGATTAATATTTGATAAATGATGTTTTCTATATGTGCATAGTTGTTATTTGCTTTTGTATACATATCCCCATACTTAAGTAATGTGATGTTTGAATGAAAATGGTATCCCCTTTGAAGTATTTTGTTAAATCGTGTGCATAGGTTTTTCAAAGATAATTAATTATTTAAATAAAGGTAGTTTAAAATAAATTAATTATTTCAATAATAATGTTTTAAAAGTAATTGATTATTTTAACAATAATGTTTTAAAATAAATTAATTATTTTAATAATAATGTTTTAAAACTGACCAATCATTTTAATAATAGTGTTTTAAAGATAATTAATTATTTACTTAATAATGAGATTAAGATTAATTAACCATTTTAATAATAAGGTTTTAAATATTAATTAGTTATTTTAATGATAACGGTTTAAAGTTAATTAATCATTTAAACAAGGATGATTAAAGTTAATTAATCTTTTCAAATAGTGTTGGTTTGAAGCAATGAATTGGGATTAAAGCTAATTAAATATTTTAAATAAAGCTGTATGAAATAGCTAACCATTGTTTTAAAAGTTAATTGATCATTTTAAATAATGATATTGAAGTAATAAATTTTGGTATAAAATTAATCAATCATCTTGATAAAGTTGTTTAAAGTTGACACTTTTAATGTGAAACCCCAGCACAAGTTTCATTTTAAAAGTAAAAGTTTTGATTCGGTTATGGGAAAGAAGTTTCCATAATCCGATATCACTTATGTTGAAAGGATTTAGTCATACTTTTAACACTAAACGTCGAGGCTTGTACTCGTTTCTATCTCGAAGGTTAAAATATCATCAAGGCAATGCCTAGAGGTAACACTACCTCAACTTGCTTGACTTCATTTTCAATCAAAGGATGGCACTTGTTTGGAATCGACGAGTAGTGGTAAGATTATGAAATTTAATTTCCATATATGATCATTTTTAAATTATCCCCACTAGTTCATTTATTAACTATCGGTTCAGCTTTCTTCTTTGTATTTCGTCTCTAAGAAGATGTGTTGCTCATTTGAGCTTTTTTATCCTTTATCGAAAATGACTAAACCCAAAGAGCGAGCAGAAGCCAAGCTATGTCGGGTTGCTCCCATTAGGGCATTTTCACATCCACTCTAGATTAGGATCGAATTAATTAAGTTGATTAATTAATTTAAAACACCATTTAATAAAAAGGATTAACTAGTTTAAAGTATCGTAAATGGAAAAGATTGATTAAAGTGAAACTAATTAATTACCTTTAAAAATAATTAATTAAAAATGATTAATTAATTTTTAAACACCGTTAATTAAAATAATTAATTGACTTTAACCTATCATTATTTAAGAGATTAATTAAACTTAATCATCATTAGATAAAATGGTTAATCAATTTTAAACATCATTAACAAAGTAATTAATTAATTTAATTAACGATGTTTTAAAGTGATTAGCCCTTTTTAATTATAGGTATTTAAAGTTAATTAATCAAATTAATCAACGAAGTCTAAAGATAATTAATCACTCTTACTAATGACAGTTAGAGATGATTAATCAATTTGATAATAATGTTTTAGGTTAGTAAATCCTTTTTATAATGGTGTTTTAAAGTTAGTAAACTATGTTTACAAAATGTTTAAAGTTAAAAACCTATAATGAGAAGCCCAAGCATGAATTTGATTTTAAAAGTAAAATTTCGATTTGATTGTGAAAAAAGTTTCCATAAACGACATCGCTTATATGGAAAGAATTTAATCATACTCTTGACACTAAACGTCGAGGTATGGAAACTTGTCACTATCTCGAAAGTTAAGATTGCCATCGAGGCAATGCCTAGAGGTAACAATACCTTCACTTGCCTAACTTCATTTTTAACCAAGAAATAGTACAAGTTTGAAATTGACGAGTAGTGGTAGGAATATGAGGTTTACTATCCATATACGATCATTTTGTTATCTTTAATGATCGGTTTGTCGACTATCGATTACCTCAGCCTTCTTTTTGTTTTTTCATCACTCTAAGACGATGTGTTGCTCATTTGAGCTTTGCTATCCTTTTTTAGAAATGACTAAACCCAAAGAGCGAGTGGAAGCCAAGCTATGTAGGGTTGCTCCCATTAGGGTATTATCACATCTACTCTAGATTTGGTTTGAATATTTGTGCGCCAAGATTTGAATTGCTCGGATACTCGATAACCGTTGGCGAGGTCCAGCTCGGACGTGTCCGAAAATCATCGGAATTCTCAAGTATATATTCTAGAGGTATACTTTCGGTAAGGGAGTTGAACCCTCATAGTCATTGTTGGTAAATTTTCTTTTCCCGATTGATTCGAACCTTGTTTTACTTGATTACATCGGGAAGAGTATAGCACTCTTCACGATGTTAATTATTTGTATCCATTCTTTACATTTGGATGTTGTCCTGTGAGAGGAAACCCGTTCTGCGTTTGGCGGCGTGGTCTCACATGTTATTATTTAATTACACTTATTATTTATAGTTTTACTCATACCAGACATATTGTCTAACCTGAGTTGTTTATTTTCCCTAAACTCTCGGGTACTCATTTATATTTGAGTAGTCCGAGAGTAGCAGGTCTTTTATGAGCTCTTTTGAAGACGGCGTCCGAGTGGGAGGCTTTTATCTACTTAGCTATATATTTCGTTGTTTATTTAGTTTGTGTATGTGTATTTTGTTTCAGCATGTGTAAAGACAGATTGTTATAACTGCCTAAGCTGATTGTAGTACTTTTGTGTGACTTTGATAACTCCAAGTGAGTGAGTAACCTTATGTACTATATTAATGTTATGTTCTATTTAACGGTTTCATTGTGAGATTTTCTGTTCTATTCTTTATTTTACCCCACGATAATTAATCTTTCGGATGCTTGGGCAATGACACACGAATACAGTGGATGTTTAAATGTCGTTCCCGGGGGTCAGAAAGGTGGATCGTCACAGTTGGTATCAGATGCTTTGGAGTTCAGGAGACGAGCTGGATGCCCAAGATGTGTCTACGTATTTCTTTATTTTTCATTGTATTGATTGTTGAATTTATCAGCATTTGTAAGAACATACTATTATAACTGCCCAGGCTGATAATAGGATAGTGTACTCTGATAATTGTTTATAATAAAGTTCTTTCTTTTCTAAAGACTTGATTTATATATTATATGTTACTCGTCACGTTTTGTGAGATTTTGTTCTGTCTTCTTCTTTCTTTACCCCAAATGACCTATCTTTCGGACACTTAAATGATTGGCACACGAATACCGAGGATGAATTAAGTGTCGTCTTTAGGTGTAAGAAAGGCTGATCGTTACATGTGGAATCAGAGCTTAGATTGAGCGAACACCTAGGCTTTGGTGGGGTTAACTCATTTGAGATAGGGTAAGCGAGACTCTAGGATGAGTTTGAGCATGTATGTATATAAGAGCGCGTATTTATTATTTTTATAAAAATATTTTCTATTGTGTTGATTGATCCATTAAGTGGTTTATGGATTCGAAAGGAATCTCTAAAACACTTAAACAAGGTCAACTGATGCAGTATTGTTTTAAAATTAGGTAAATGAAATATTTTACCTAGATTATATTTTATATATGAAAGAAGATTTTCAGAAACTTGTTATAGTTATATAGGATGTTTTCGTTGTTAAGAGAATGATAATGTATGATCATTATCATTTATTGTTGATTAGTTAGGCTTAGATAGTTTATGAGAAATTATTGTTTTAGTTAAATTTAACACGAACACCTTATGAATTCAATTTCACAATTTGACTATAAGGCATTCATTGATAATGTTGGGATAATTTTTTTAATTTTAATTGGATTATAATAGGGGTTGTTTATTATAATCTGAACTAAGAATAAACATTGTGAAATATTTTATTAAAAAAAGGGTAAAATTATATAAGTATGTATGTATTTTTATTTATTTTACAAATTGGATTTTGAATAAAAGAATAATTTTATGTTAACTAGTTCGAGTGGCCCAAAAATAACTAAAAAAATGGGAAAGAGATGTGTTCGGACCTTAGGAACTTCTCTTAAGTATTACCCTTTCTAGTAAGGGAATATATGATACTATTTGGTAGTACCCAGTTCCTTAATATCATGTTAGGGTCACTCGGGCTATGTAAATATATTTTTATGATTAAAATGTATAAAAATCATTTCAAGAAGAGTTTTGAAATAAAATAGGGTATTTGGATCTCAAATTTTCTTAAGAGAAATAAATTCAAAATGGAAAAGTTTGAATCAGATAGTGGTATATACACTCAGGATGTAGTAGAATATCATAAAAGTTAAGCTTAAGTTAGTTCTATTAAATGTTTACATAAATAATTTTAACAAAAATAGAATTAATATTGGTAAGAACCAATAAAATAAGTACGTAAGTTGAACGTGGATCATTCCTTTTTTCACACAAGTTGGATCCAAGATTCGAGTGCATGACTTTAAGGTGTCCCACATCGTTCCAAATAAGGATTCATCACTCGATTTTTGACAATGAACACTTTGTGAGGGTTCTTAACATGAAACCAAAGTTTTATATCATAGTATATGGCTATGTTAGGAGAACGAAGGTTTCTAATTAAGAAGCCTAACCGGAGTCCGCATTAGGAAGTCGGGTGAGCGATACTAGTTCAAAGTAAAGCTATGTATTTGAGTGAGTGATCAAATCACATTTTTGTAAGAATGGTCTATATAAATCATATAGACCAATGAATGGTATTAAGTATTTCTAGTTTGGTTTGTTTTCTGGATTAGGATTATGGTTAAATTTCGAGGTCGAAATTCTTTTAAGGGGGATGGTGTAACGACCCAAAATTTCACCACTTTAATTTTGAAATATTTAATTAATTTTAAATATTCAAGTAATAGGTTTTATAATTAAAATAAAACTCTATTAAATAATAATTAATGATGGTGAAATAGTTTTTGGAACGGAGGATGCTATAAAAGTTGAGAATTGGCTATTGCGCTGTGAGAGGATCTTTACTGATCTAGGATTGGATGATGGGCAAAAGAGGAGATTGGCCTCTAGGCAGTTGCAAGGGGCAGTGCTTCACTGGTGGAATAGTGTGACTGCTGGAGTTCCGGAGGAAGAATTGACATCGGCTGATTTTAGAAGGAGGTTTGAGCAGAGGTTTCTATCTGAGGTTGGTAAGTCAACGTTGATGAGGAAGTTCATGGATCTAGTTCAGGGGGAGATGTCAATAGTCGAGTACGCTGCTCTGTTTGATGAGCTGTTTCGATATGGATATGCCACTATAGACACTGACATCAGAAGGAATGAGAGGTTCATTCGAGGACTGAGACCTGAGCTTGCTAGAATGACCATGACACATATTCGAGAACCTTGTAATATGGTGGTGGAGATAGCCATTCGCCATGAAGAGATGCTTGCTATTTCTGCTAGAGAGAAGCCAGTGGAATCCCAAGGTCCTTAGGGAAAGAAGAGGAAATTCTTTAAGAAGAAAAGAGCCCAGAAAGGGGATGCTGCCAAGAAGGCAAAGGCGGATTTAGTGTGCTTCAAGTGTGACAAGAAAGGTCATTATGCTTACGAGTGTCGGACAGGCAAGGGGAAGAAACCTGCAGATAAGAAGAATGTGAAATGCTTCAACTGCGACCAAGTTGGGCATTATAAGAACAAGTATCCAAAGCCAATCAGGGCAGACAAAGTGAAGGTTTTTGCTATAGGACCACCATCTTCTTCTAAACCTACTACAGCAGAGAAAGGGAAAACTGTGATGGAAGGTACATTTTTGATTCAGAGTATACCAATTAGGATACTATTTGAAACCGGTGCATCACATTCATTTATATCATAGTATTTAGTTGATAGGTTATGCTTAGAACCAACATACCTTGTTACTTCCTTAAGGGTTGCAAATCCAATAGGAGGGTATGCAACTCCGAGGATGAGATGTGACCAATCAGAACTTGATTTGTTAGGTCATAAGTTTGCATGTAGTCTGTATGTTTTCAATTTCGTAGATTTCAAAATCATTTTGGATATGGATTGGTTGAGAAGGTATGAGGCTAGGATATTTTGCCAGGATGGGGAGATATCGCTAAAACAACCTGATAGTCATAACCGAATTATATTCTCCGTAGAGAATTCTGACAGGAGTAATTGTGCTTTACCAAGTGCAATGGAAGTGGGAGAAGATTTAAGTCAGGTTCGAGTAGCAAAAGAGTTTGCAGATGTGTTTGAGCTAGTCACAGGACTACCACCGAAACGAGCTGTTGAGTTTCAAATAGATCTTGTGCCAGGAGTTGAACCTATAAGTAGACCACCTAGCAGGATGACACCGACTGAATTGAAGGAATTGAAGGGGCAACTAGTGGATTTAGAAGGAAGGAATTTTATTAGACCAAGTAGTTTGCCTTGTGGAGCGACCACGGTGTTCGTGAAGAAACCAGATGGGTCGTTAAGGATGTGTATCGACTATCGTAAGTTGAACGAAAGGACGATAAAGAATAAGTATCCTTTGTCGAGAATAGATGATCTGTTTGATTAGTTGAGTGGATCCAGAGTGTTTTCCCAATTGGATTAGGCGACAGGGTTCCATCAGTTGAGAGTGGCGGAGGACAGTATCCCTTTGACAGCATTTCGGACTAGGTATGATTCGTATGGGTGGTTAGTGATGCCATTCGGTTGACGAATGTACCTACTTTCTTCGTGGATTAGATGAATTGAATTTTCCAAGAGCACATGGATAGGTTCGTGTTGGTATTCATAGATGACATTTAAGTGTCCTTGAAGGATGAAAGAGAGCATGAGATTCATCAAGATTGGATTTGCAAGTAGGTTGATGGATTCGTGTCGATACATGCGTATCGATAGGCTTCGTATCGATATGATGCGTATCGATCAGCTGCATGTCGATAACGTGGTGCGAGAGTTCTGTGGAAATCCATATTTCATGCCTAAAGACTATTTCCTTTAGTTAGACTATGTCCTTTGTATCCATCTAATGTCAAGCTCTTCGTATCGATGCCTTACATGTGGCTTCGTATCGATGCTTTACGTGTGGATGGATTTTGTATCGATGACGTGGAGCGAGAATTCTAGGGAGATCCACATTTCATGCTGAGAGGCCGCTTCCTTTGGTTAGACCATGTCTTTCGTATCCATCTGGCGCATTGTCCTGCTTATCGATGCTTTGTCTTTGCCTTCGTATCGATGCTTGGTTGGTGGCTTCTTACTTTGTATTGATCGATTGGCTGATCGATACGAAACATGCTGAAGTGGGATCGATATGAAATGGGTGAGTATGAAATGGATAGATACGAAGTACATGGATACGAAGGGAATGGATTCGAAGTTGATGGATATGAACTAGACATGTTTCACATGGATCTTGATCGATCCATAACTTGAGCATACGAACTTCGATCGACCTGAAATTTGGAATATTGCCTTCCATAGCTCTGTTTGTCGTACCATGCTAATTGTAGCTCGATCCGGACTAGGACCAAGTTTGCTTATATCCATCATGGACCTATAGATATTCGATCTTCGGGACGGATTACCTTTAGTTTCTAGTCAAGTCCTTGGTGTCACGGCCTTGCCAAAAGGCGGGATAACACTTGCCCCCAAAGTACGTCCTGTGTGAACATAACATGCTTTGAAAAGCTGCAACCTCTATTCTGAAAAAGTTCTATCTGATTCGTTGAACAGTTGTTGTCCTTTCATCAAGAGATGTAACCTTTGATTAATTTCCAGTAATATAAATGTTGAATTATAAACTACCAATGATCATGCAGTTTCATGTTGTAACTGAATGTCAAGTGCTAGCAATTTGTTGTTCATTGTCTTGGTTGTCACCAAGTAAGCATTCAATTCCTGTCAACTTTGAAAATCAAATGTTGAGTTGGCATACATGCACATATGTTAACCTGACTCCTGTTCACGTTTGCACGTTCACGGGTCGTTGTCAAGTTTCATTGTTCTTGTTTGGATCGAGTTTCGTATTGATCCTCTCCTGGATTGATGTGAAATTCGAGTTGTAACAACGATTGATAGTCGTTTGGATTCACTCCATCGTATCGATCCTCTCCTAGATCGATCTGGGATGTGTGAATGTAGGTTTCGTATCGATGGCTATTGATATGGAATAGATTGAGTACGGTGTGCTATGTATCGATCGATACAACACATGGGTTCTTGAATTGATGGATATGACATTGACGTTTCGTATCGATGGAGTTGAACAGTAAGGACATAATCAGGTTGTGGTCTTCGTATCGATGGATACGAACTAGTGGTCTTTGGATAGATCTGTATCAATGAATACGATGCACTGATGGATACAAAGTGTTAAGTTCTGGACTGTTGTATGTTGATGGATACGAAAGCCAACCTTCGTATTGATGGATGCTGACTGATTCTCTCGATTTAGTAACTGGGATACGAAACGCCTTCCCTTGGATACGAAGCCATATAAATAGATTTTGGACTTATAAAAAATTTCACTTGCATCTGCCTTCACTTCGTATCGATAAGAAACAGATAGAACTGTAGAAGCTCTCGTCTTCACACAACCAACTTTTAATCCTTAACCAAATTTGCTTAATCTAGGTAAATGATTAGTAGACCCATATTTAAAGTGACAAGGATCGAGTTGACGCCATTCCATCCATGGCGAAGTCCATCTTCGGCGCCGTTGGTGGCGGAGCGTGGTTAGGGCAAGGTTGAGGAGTAAGTAATGGCGCCTTGGAGGCTTGGGGAAGAAGGAGAGCAGTCGATGGAGACAACGGAGTCACTGACTTCCAATCTTTTGCTCGAACTCATATCGAGACATGGATCGATCAGAATACCGTGAAGTAGTTTGCAGACGGAGTAGTTTGCTGATTGATTAAGGATAATGCCATTCGTATCGATGAAAGAGGCGTGGTGATCAATCCGAAGCCAAGGTCTTTGGATCGATACAAAGATTATCGATGTTCGGAGTGATTGTTACGAAGTCGAAGCCTTAGGATAGATACGAAGTGTAGTAATGTGTGGATTGATCGATTCGAAACCCAACTTCTCGGATCGATACGAACACAAGATTTAGAGGAACGATCTAAGTTGAACCATGATGGATATGAAAAATAGCCTTTTTCATACTTGAGCACTTAACTCTGACGGGCTTTAGCCTTGCATATTCAGACTTGATTAAAAATAAAATGCATATATGACTATCCTTCAAAGCTCGTCAATGGAACTGTAACTTGATAAACATAACCAATCTTAACATGGATCGTTTTCTATAGTCAGAATGGAAAGGTTGAGACGGTCAGCGATGACGGTCGCTTCGGTCGAATCTCGAAATCTTGTCGCTTTACTATCTTTTAAACTTGTAGAAATTTAAAGTTTTATGCAGCACTTTACTACACAACACGACCACTCACTTTACATTGGGGGAACATGGGTTTCTTACCATCTAATAATAGTTTTTACTGAGTTCAATATCTATGGATCCGGGAAGCTCCGAGCAGCAGGGTGTTCAGAGTCCTCCACTTCCTAGAATTGAAGTGCCAGACATCGCAGCTGACGTAGAAAGTCATGCTACAGATGAACTGCCGGGTGCAGTGTTGGTTCTAAATCCAGAGGACTCGGTCCGTTCCAAGATTTCTGAAGATACGCTGGGTATAATTTGTCTCAGGCATGGTCTATCTTTGGAAGACTTTCTATTACCGGGGCCAGAAGACAAAGCGCACAATCCCCCGAAAGGGTTTATTGCTTGTAACAGATTTATGTGTGTAGCTGGAACGTTGCCCCCGTTCAACCAATTTATTCGGGATGTGCTGTTCTTCTTGAGGATTGCGCCTTATCAACTACATTTGAATGGATATGCACTTCTAAACAACTTATATATCATCTTCATGGAGCAACTTCTCTGACCCTCGACCGTTGACGAAATCAGATACTTATTCAATGTCAAGAGTCATGGGGATAACCCTTCGTTTACTTTCATAGAAGCGGTAAGGAACTGCCAAGTCGTGGCATGTGCTTGGAGTAAGTTAAGCTACTTCAAGATAGAATGGTTCTTTGTTAGGTGTCCACCAGAATTTGCTAGACGGTGGTTAGTTAGACGTAAGTGCTTTAACTTCTTCGTCAATTAACTGGGTAATATAAGTTGACGCTGAATCAATTACTGCATTTCTTTTTACAGCTTCACTTCCACAGCCCGAAGGAGCATAGTTCAAGGAGATAGTGAGAACGCTTCAGGCGGTGCCTGTCGAGCTTAGGGAAATAGATAAAGTCCTTACCGACGAAAACTTGATTGTCGTGGGGCTCATAGAGAGAGTTCAAAGCATTAGGCTAATAGGAGTTCCCAGGGTAGCTCCGGTAAGGCAAGAAGGAAGAAGGGCTCCTATCGTGCCCCCAGTCGAGGGAGATCATAGTGCGCCTGGAATAACAATCATCGAAATAGGTGATAACGAGAGTGCGGTAGCTAGGCATGAGCCCGCGGTTGTGCCTCCACAGGGCCTTAGATTATCAGAATCAAAAACAAAGGGCAAAACTCTCGCCCACAAAGTTAAGAGGCATAAGACCGTTGTTATAACTCAGCCCGTGGCAACTTCTACAGGTCTGGAGACCTCTTCTCCACAAACAAAAGGTTCATTGAAAGGATTGTCAGATGTTCCTATTCCAGATGACATATCTTCGTTCCAAGATCTTGGATTAGAGGGGCTCCTTTCCCCACTGCAAACTGGCACAGGCCTAACTCCTTTAGACATAGGGGAGCTAACTGCTACGAGCACGGCTACCATAATCGGTTGGTTGGGGGGTTTGCACATGCATACACACACTTCACGGCACCACACAACTTCTAATCACATGTTTCTTAATCTCTGGAGATAACTAATTCTGCTTCTCCTTTCAGTTTACAAATACGATGGTGAGACAAGGATCTATGCTCAGCAATCTTCGCTCTTCACGCCATTCTTCCAGTTCATACTCTGAATCTCATAGGCAGGAAAGAGATAGAGAGTATGGTCGCGGCTATCACTCTAAGCAAGAGCGCGAGCGTTGTGATAGGGAGAAGGAAAGGTCACATCAAAGTAGGCGCCGCTCTTGGTCGCGATCTCCACCATCTAAAGGACCCTCAAAACCATCCGGCTCTAGCAGTCATTTTCTAAAACTGCACACCAAATAGTGCCACCTCACACTTTGAAATCCGGCGATCAATGTCGTAAAACTGAAACGGAAGCTCCCATCGCCACCGAACAAACCACTATAGAGCCCACAGGAGAAGTAGCCATCTGAATCGCAAAGTTAAAGAAAGACTTCTCGAATATTTGTTTCGATGGCTTCAATTTCCCTCCAAACTTGAAAAGAATCTCCAGCGACATAGAAAAACTAGTGCAAGATCACGTGCATGATGCATACAACCAGTACAGAGAATGGGTTAAGACTGCTAAGAGGGTGTCGGCGGTATCTTTCGAGCGGGCTAAAATGATTGAAAAATTGGAGAGCGACTTTCTTAAAAAGGCAGAATAATAACGGTGCTCACCAACGAGCTTGAGTCTTCAAGAAAAATGGAGAAGGAGGCTGACCAGAGTGCCGAAGAGGCTATGAAATCCATGGAAACATGAGAAAGACTCATATGGATCTGGTGCAGGAGATGGGTCATCATAACACTGTCATTACTCAGGAAAGGGACACTGCACGGAAAGAGGTTAAGGAGCTAAGGGCGAAGCTAGCCGAGGCCATCAAGGGAAAAGACAAGGCCAACAAAGCTGCCCAGGAGGCATGTAAACAAGCGGTGAGACTTAAGGAGGAGAGGGATGCAGCGAATCTGAAGGTCGAGGAAGCCGATGCTAGGATTGATAAGGAAATCAAGGCGGTGGAGGCCAGGATGGAGAGTGAATTTGAAGATCTCCTGGTCACGTACAACGCCAATGTCTTAAGAAACCGCAACTTAAACTGGCTCGGCGAAGATTATCCTTTCCAACTATATAAGGCCTGGAGTCACTTGGTAGAGGACGAAAAGGTGACCCGCAATGCTGCAACTATTGATGAGTTCGAACTTGAAGCTCAAGTGCTAGTCGGAGATGAGCTCAAAGTCCTCCATGAAACAACCATCACTCTCAAGAAAGAAAAACCGGCCGCCAAGTATCCGAAAGCTAGGGAAGGATTCGGAATTGAACATCACGAAGTAGGCTCCGACATGCCTGTAGTGTCCCAATCTGAGCTTGGTTCTTTTATTTCTCCTCCAGCTATTCCGGAATATGACCCTGATAGGCCGCATCTCTCCCCAATAACTGAGCGCGGCTTGGAAGGCATGTCAGCTCATCATGGGACCAACCTAAGGAAGGTATTCTACACACTTCTCATATTCCTCAAAATGCACTAATATATTCTCTTATCTTCATTCAGTCTTAGATTCTGCACCGACTGATCCTCCTGCAGCTTAAGAAGTACATCACGAGCAGGAGGTGCTAGTGACAGAGGCTACAACCGTGAGGGAAACCACATCAGCTGGAGAGATGCATGATAGCAGATGCTTGCTTGATGAACAATTGATGGAAGCACTCTTCAACCACCAAAGTGATCCAAGTATCGAAGTGTCGTTCAATGCAGATGAAGATGTGGTCATCGCGGGCTCATCGGGTCCGACCAGCAGCATTCCAATGAGCATATGTGCAGACCGAGTGGAGCAGATAATGGAGGAAATAAAGCCGAAATTGAGCAAACCGAGCAGGCTCGTAGTGCTGGTGGAGGCATGGCAGGTCCCGATCCGGTCAATATACTTGTTGTTTCTCTGGGTGGCACCGTCATCGATACCAGTGCACCTCATTCTTCTAGCATTGAGGGTGCTACCATTCCTCCAGTTCCACCCATAGAGGATATTCTGGTCCCTGTGAGTTCCGAGGAGTAGACTGCTTCAATTCCCCTGGCCGGAGACAAGCCAGTTGGAGCAGGCCGGGGAGGTAAAGGCTCAAAGAGACATTTGAGCGGCAGCTCGAGTGGGTTTACGTCGAAGAAAAGGAAGAAGAATAGAAAACCGAAGGCGTAGATTCACATTTTTGTTTCCTCCCTTTTGTAGGTTGCTAGAATAAGCTTTTTCTTTTGCTTTCTGTAGGCCATGTATAGATGCAGGCTTGGCCCCCGCTTATAGGAATTCTTTGAACAGATTTTGTACTTACTTTCTCAAATAATAGTGGAAATAAAATTTCTTTTTGTTTTTCAGCACAACTCTGTGTTCGTTTATTTTAGTATTTCAGCACTTGCGTTTCCGTTCAATGTACTTGTGAGGCTTTAGTTTCTGAGTCAAACTTGAGTCCGGTCATTAGGTCCTGAAGTCATGGCTTCGAGTCATAATCAAACGTCGAGCCGAGTCCCAACGTTGCGCTGTCTTGGTCAGCGGCTGGTACTTGAGTTATGCCCCCAGTCCTGGGGAGAATCGAAGTAGTCAGTCGGTAGTCATTCTCCGCCTTTACTAACTTTAATTTAACTTAGTCGGAACAAAGTTAAAGTGAAATGAGTTTGAGTGGTCAGGTCACACTCGCTCATTTGCTGGTATTCACATCCACACTCTGGGGATTAAACTTATATGTTGGCGGTCAGTCAAACCTGCTTAATGTTTGGAATCATATCTGCACTCCGAGGACTTAAGTTATTTTTATGGGTGGTCAGTCACACTCGTTTAATACTTAGAATTATATTTGCACTCTGGGGACATAAGTTATTTACGGGCGGTCGGTCACACCCGTTTAACGTTTGTACTCCAGTTCGCGCTCTCGGGACCAGAGTTAGTCGATGGATGATCAGTCACACCCATTTGGTGTTTATACTCTAGTCCGTACTCTCGGGACCAGAGTTGGTAGATGGGTGGTCGATCACACCCGTTAATGTTTATACTCCAGTTCACACTCTGGGAATCTAGAGTCAGTCGACAAACGGTCAATCACATCTGTTTAAGTATTAGGATCTCGTTTGCACTCCGAGAACAAGGAGTTGGTCAAGGTTATGGACGGTCGGATCACATCCACCTTGATTTGGCAAGCGAAGTCATAGATGGACAAATCCATCCTCTTCGAGCTTGGAAAAATGAAGGCAAGGTTGTGGACGGATGGATCCATCCTCCTCGAACCTAGATTGAATGGGGCGTAGTTGTGGACGAGTGGATCAACCCTCTTCGAGCCCGTATTTTAGAGCTTGTACTCCAGCTCGCACTCCAGGAGCTGGAGTTCATTAGAGGATCATCGTGTTTCAATCCTTTTTTACTTTATCATTGCTTTCCCCCGAGCTCGGGGTTTCACTTAGCGAGTGACCGGTTAGATCACGGTTACTCCCTATTTGATAAATCCCACCATAAGATGGAACTTAGCTCTTTGTTCATCGTGATAGTCGCACGATGCATTCCAAGAATTGCCAATCTGGCCTAATGAGTCCGCATTTTATTGTAAATAAATAAAAGGTAGTTATGTGTAATAGTGGTGGAGACTGTTGTTCCATGCTCTCGGTAAAGTGAGACCGTCAACAGTTGATAGCTTGAATGTGCCATCTCCAAGTCTCCACTCGATGACATACGGTCCTTCCCATGTCTATTTTATTTGTGAAGGGACCGGATAAATTCGCTTAAGTATGAGATCGTGAACTTCGAAGGTTCTGGGTCGGACTTTCGCATTGTACAATCGGGCGACTCGACTGCGGTATGCGGATGCCCTCAAATCAGCCTCTTCACACTTCTCATCCAGCAAATCCAGAGATTATGCAAGTAGGATGGCATTCGTCTTCGGATCGTAATTGGTCACACGGTGAGAAGGTACTTTTAATTCAACTGGAATAATAGCTTCGGAACCGTAGGAAAGTGCAAACGGAGTATGGCCGGTCGTAGACTTGTGGGTAGTTCGATACGCCCATAGGGCCATGTGAAGCTCATCGACCCACTTACCTCCAGCCTTTTCCAGTCGTTTCTTTAGAATGGACTTGATAACTTTGTTGAGAGCTTCGACTTGCCCATTCGCTTGAGGGTAAGCTACTACTGAGAACTTCTTCTAGATGTGGTACGTTAATAGAAATCTTTGAACTCGACACTATCGAATTGGGTCCCGTTATCAGTTACAATGGTGTGTGGGAGGCCAAAGCAACAGATGATGTTGCACACAACAAAGTTGATTACTTTCTTCATCATGATAGTGGCAAGGGGCCCAGCTTTCGCCCATTTAGTAAAGCAGTCAACTGCAACGATGGCGTACTTCGCACCACCCTTGGCCAAAGGTAAAGATCCTATTATATCGACGCCCCATGTGGCAAACGGCCATGGACTGACCATCTGAGTGATTTTGGTAGGCAGGGCTCTTGGAATTCTGGCATGTTTCTGGCATCTATCGCACTTCTTAGCGTAATCTGATGCGTCTCGATTCATGGTTGGCCAGTAATATCCATATCTGAGTATTTTCTTCGTAAGGGCTTGCCCCCCAATGTAATCGCAACACTATCCTTCATGCACATCATGTAACACTTGTTTGATCTCATCGTGGGTGACACACCAGAGTAAAGGAATAAAATATCCCCTCCTGTATAGGACTCCATTCTGGATAATAAATCGCGAAGCTTTTCGGAGGACCTATCTTTTCTCACTTCTGCACTCGGGTAGAGCTCCGAGCCTAAGATAGTTTCTGAATGGAGTCATCCACGACTCCTTCTCAAGCGTTGCCTCGTACACCCAGTCTGTCTCTATTTGATCGATACTCGGGGCGGTAAGTGTCTCGATGGGGACGAGTCCCATCTGTTGTGCTTCGCCAGTGCTGACCATTTTCGCTAAAGAATCGGCTTTCTGATTGTGCTCTTGGGGTATACAATGAATAACATAATAGTCAAACTAATTCAACACTTCTTGAACCCGAATAAGGTAAGTGGCTAATCTCCAGTCTCTGGCATGATACTCCCCTCAAACCTGGCATACGACCAACTGCGAATCACAGTAAATTTCCACAAGGATAAATCCTAATCTTTGGCAAGCCTTAGTCCAGCAAGCAAAGCTTCATACTCGGCTTCGTTGTTAGTTGCGTGGAAGTCAAACTTTAAAGCATACCATATGGATCGACCTTCTGGGGTTTCGAGTACCACTCCAGCGCCTGAGCAACGGTCGTTTGATGCACCATCAATGTATAGCTTCCATGTGCACTTGGGAGATTCACTGGCTCCGGGCAAATCCTCCGGTATGGTGAATTCAACTATGAAGTCCGCCAGAACTTGTCCTTGAATAGTTCGCCTTGGTGTATAAGTGATGTCAAATTGACTCAATTCGATGTTCCACTTGAGCAATCTACCAGACGTCTCAGGTCATGTTAGGATCTGTCGTAACGGCTGATCGGTGTAGACTGTGATCCGATGAGCCTAGAAATACGGACGGAGCTTTCTCAAGGCTATGACGAGACAATAAGGTAGCTTTTCCACCTTCGGGTAGTTTCTTTCTGCCCCTGTTAGCCTTTTGCTGATATAATAGACTGGTCATTAAATTCGATCCTCTTCTCAAATTAATGCAACACTAGTTGCATTTGCCGAAACCACTAGGAAGACATATAATCTCTCGTGATCAATTGGTTTCGGAAAAATAGGAGGTGTTGCCAGATGTTGCCAGATGCTGAATTAGTGCCTGGAATGCACCTTCGCACTCCTCTGTCCATTTGAAATTTCGCTTCCCCTTTCTGATCAGATCGAAGAAGGGAATGCACTTGTCTGTAGATCTGAAAATGAATCTGCTTAAGGCTGCCACCTTCTCGTTGAGGCTTTGCACCTGCTTTATGGTCCTGGGAGTTTCGAGATTTTGAATTGCCCAGATTTTTTCAGGATTGGCTTCAATTCCTCTTGCGTTGACGATGAATCCAAGGAACTTTCCTAATGTAAATTCGAAATGACACTTCAACGGATTGAGCTTCATCCTATACTGTCGGAGTATGTTAAACATCATTTCCAAATCACTGACATGGTTGATGGATAGTCGCGACTTCACGAGCATATCTTCCACGTACATCTCCATGGTTTTTTCGATCTGGTTAGCGAACATTTGGTTCACGAGCCTCTGATAAGTTGCTCCAGCGTTCTTGAGTCTGAATGGCATCACCTTGTAGCAGTAGAGTCCTAGATTGGTAACGAAGCTAGTATGCTCCTGAACGGGAAGATGCATCGGGATTTGATTGTAGTTGGAATATGCGTCCATGAAAGATAAGAGTTCATGTCTGGCCATTGAGTCCACTAGTTGGTCAATTCTGGGAAGCGGGAAGCTGCCTTTGGGGCAGGCTTTTTTCAAATCTGAGTAGTCCACACATGTCTGCCATTTCCCGTTCGATTTTCTGACAAGCACTGGATTCGACACCCACTCCGGGTATAAAGCATCACGGATAAACCCATTAGCCATGAGGTTATCTACTTCTTCCTTCAGGGTGGTAGATCTCTCTGGATCCATATCGCGCCTTTTTTGTTTCACCGGGACATGCCACTGGTAGATGTTTAATGCCTAGCTCGCGATGTTCGGTGAGATCCTACACATGTCTAAATGAGTCCAGGCAAACACATCAAGGTTTGCTCAGAGAAAATCAACCAATTCATGTCTCATCTGGGGGCTGAATTGAGATCCGACCTTCACTATCTTGGAATCGTCATTATCGCGGATCGAAACATCGATCGTCAACTCTACCGGAGAAGCCTAGTAATCTTTTACTTCCTCCTCATCATTATTGTCTCGAGGATCAAGGTCTTTAAGGAACTGGTTGTGGCGCCCAGGCCGAGACCCAGGCATTACTTGTCAATTTTCTGAAAAACGGACGCAAAGAGATTCCTCTACGCCCTTTCCTTTCTCCTTCCGCTGTGCATCTCGTAGCTCCGCAACATAACAGGCGCGCCCAGCTGCTTGATCACCATGTATTACTCTGACCCCGTTATCAGTGGAGGGACTTCAGAGTTAAACACCATGGGGCAATGCTGCCCTGAATTCTACAAGGGCCGGTCGGCCCAAAAAAGCATTATAAGGGGAATGTATGTCCAACACAACAAACTACAACATTCAGACTCTCCGGTGATCTCCAATACCCAACTCAACGGGCAATTCCACCATCCCAGCTGGTATAGTCGCGCTTCCATTAAAACCATGAATACATGATTGACACGGTTTCAAGTCTTTCGCTTCCATCCTCATTTGGTCATAAGCGCGCTTAAAAAGAATGTTCACAGAGCTTCCGCTGTCAACCAAGATCCTCTTCATCCAAGCAGGACCTACCTAGGCCGAAATGACCAACGGATCAATAGTAGGGGCCTCGACTCTGTCAGCATCATGATTCCTGAAAACGATGTCATCCGTCATCGTCCTCTGTTGTTTTTCCGGGCCCCATCATCAGAATTACTACAACATTCGAAGTCCACATGCCTAATCGAACTAGCATATGACTCCATTTCCTTCCAGCTCTGATCGGCCGGATGAGGACCACCACTCACAGTATTAATTACCAACCTCCCGCCAGTACGTGCGGGTTCTTCAGGCCTAGCTTGGCCTTGACCTTGATTTGGGTTAGATGGACCCGCACCTCCATCCTGCCGAGCCTGGACGAACTATTCTAACTTTCTTTCTCTGATTAATCTCTCGATGATATCTTGCAAATGACGGCACTCATTAGTATTATGGCCGTAACAATCGTGGAACCTACAGAACTTCCCGGTCTAAATTTTTTTCTCAGATGATGGTTTTGGAGCTGGCTTCTTATACTGTCTGGTATTACAAGTCTGAAGGTAAACATTTTCCAGCGATGTGTTTAAGGGAGTGTATCGATGAACATGGGAGCTCTGGGTTTCGGTCCGCAATGTGGGTCTCTCTTCTTTCCCTGACCTCCATTACCCTTCTGTTGACCTTGCTTGTTCTGTATGTTCAACTGTACTTTACCAGAATTCTCACCGGTCTTCTTTACTTCAACATTGCTCTGAATGCCTTCACCACTGGGCCCCGCAACGTCCTGCTTCCTAGATTGTCTAGCATCCTCTCTCCTCAAAAACTGGGCTGCCTTAGCATAGAAATGATCTAACAAAGCGGGTGGTTTCCCAGCCAACCAATCACCAAATTCGGAATCAGGATCGATCCCTTTAGTCAATGCCGTCAGAACAGAGTTGTCATTGGGGTTGCTGACCTCAGCACAAGCAGCATGGAACCTTTCTAGATAATGCCTAAGAGTTTCTCCTGGAGCTTGAGTAACACTGGACAAGGTATTGACATCCTTCAGTCTCGTAGCATGCATACGAAACTGTTTAACAAACTTAGTAGCCAACTGATCGAAACATGAAATAGATCTGGGTGGTAGACGAGTGAACCACATAGTCGCAATGCCTCCCAAGGAGATAGGGAAGCTTCTACACTTAACCGCATCGTCAGCTCGAGCAGCATTCATGAGCCATTCATATTTCAAGATATGCTGGTTAGGATCCGAATTTCCTTTGTACACCGGCAGAGTCGGCATCCTGAATCGACGGGGTGGCTTTGCATAAAGAATGTCATTGGTGAATGGAGTGTGACTTCGAGAGATTCCCCAATCGTCGTTTGTAAGACCTTGACTTTCTCTAATCATCTGCTGTATCATGGTTGGAATGTCAAGCATCTGGATGTTCAGGGCAAAGGCATGGTCAGGTTCCATGTTGCGAGGACGGTCCGATCGTTGTCTACGGTCCATTCCTCGCCTCCATGGCTCCCGATCTTTATAGAAGTGAGGATCCTGAGCATGAACGTGTTGGCGATGAGCTAGATCTGGTTGGTTCTGGATCTCGGCTTCCAGATCTATAGCAGCAGCAGCAGCTGCATGGTCATGAGTCATGTGATAAGGAAGTGCTCCTCCTAGGGAGGAGGGTCCAACTCGATGCCCTGTAGAAGGACCAATCCCGGCTTGTCCGAGATTCACAGCATGCTGATTCCCGGAGGATTCTGCATAGTTTCCATCCAGTTGACGGCATGTAGACCTGTGATTGAAGTCAGGTGAAGCCGAATTTTTGGTCGAGGAATGAGAGAGATGATCCCTTCTAGATCACCTTTGCCTTTCTTCGTTCAGTTGGTTTGCGAGCTTCGTGTTGGCACAGATCTGCCTAGTGAGCTTTTGACGGCTCTGAGTAAGCTCTTGCATGAGGGTCTGGAACTCCTCTCTTGTCACAGGACCTTGTAGATCTGGAGCTCCAGCTGACGTTTAGCCTGCTATGGTCAGCTGCGTGGCATTTGCCTATCTCTTCCTTCTGGATTTGTAGCATTTGAAACGGTTCTGGTAGTGTGCACCATGATGAATGTAGCTCTTTCCTAGATCTGGAGTAATCTGAATAGACTGGAAGGAACTACTGGAGGACAGATCTGGATCTCTTCCTTAGATTTTAGCAATCCAACAATGACAGAGGATCAACTGAATCAGAGAAAAGCAGAGTTTTCTCGGTGAAAGCACCAAAGTGTTTATACCAAAACTGGGCACAACACTCTTCGGATGTAATTGAAGAAATTAAAATGAAGAAATTAAATGGAAAAAGAGGCTAATCTAACAATCACACCAATAAAAGCATGCAGAAATAGAAAGAGACAAGAGTTTATAATGGTTTGGTGTTGTAGCCTATGTCCACTTTGAATAGTTTATGGTTTATTGATGATTCACAACTGATTACAACAATACAAATCATTAACACTCGGGTTACAATTGAGTTGCAGCAGAGTAACGGCGTAGAAGCTTCAAAAGTCCTTTTTCAGTAGGCGTAGGGGTGCTATTTATAGGAGTAGTTCTGGAATTATCTGCCCCAAAACTCGAAATACCTCTTCTCACATGTGGATGGGCCCACCAGATCGATCTGAGGTTGCTTGGGATCGATCCTGATCGATCCAAGTGCATTTCGTATCAATCAAGATTGGCTCCTTTTGAGCTGCGGTCGATCATGGTGGTTCTTCAGTTGATACGTAAGCTTCCATGAAAATTTCGTGGCATTTGGACTTGTAATTTTTGAGTTATGATTGATCCAAGATTGGATTTGCAAGCAGGCTGATGGATTCGTATCAATGGGCTTCGTATCGATTAGCTGCATGTCGATGACGTGGCGTAAGAGTTCTGTGGAGATCCATATTTCACGCCTAAAGACGGTTTCCTTTGGTTAGACTGTGTCCTTCGTATCCATCTAGTGTCAAGCTCTTCGTATCGATGCCTTACATGTGGCTTCGTATCGATGCTTTACGTGTGGATGGATTTTGTATCGATGACGTGGAGCGAGAATCCTGGGGAGATCCACATTTCATGCCGAGAGGCCGCTTCCTTTGGTTAGACCACGTCTTTCATATCCATTTGGCGCATTGTCATGCGTATTGATGCTTCGTCTTTGCCTTCGTATCGATGCTTGGTTGGTGGCTTCTTGCTTCATATCGATCGATTGGCTGATCGATACGAAACATGCTGAAGTGGGATTGATACGAAATGGGTGAGTATGAAATAGATGGATACGAAGGGAATTGATTCGAAGTTGATGGATACGAACTAGACATGTTTCATATGGATCTTGATCGATCCATAACTTGTGCATACGAACTCCGACTGACCTGAAATTTGGAATGTTGCCTTCCATAGCTTTGTTTGTCGTACCATGCTAATTGTAGCTCAATCCAGACTTAGACCAAGTTTGCATGTATCCGTCGTGGACTTGTAGATAACCGATCTTCGGGACGGATTACCTTTAGTTTCTAGTCAAGCCCTTGGTGTCACGGCCTTGCCAAAAGGCGGGATAATAGAATTTGAGGGTGGTCACTGATGGTCGAACAGAAGTGGTAGGTGATGGTGCACGTGCACATGTGCACGTTGTGCATTAGAAGGGCTGGGTTCAATTTAGGGAAAATCGGTTTTGGATGAGGAGGGAAATTGGATTTTGAAGTGGATTTGGGAAGAAAGGTAAAGTCCTATAGCTAAGGGTGGGGTTAGAGAAGTGGGTTAGGCCTTATCTTAGGTGAGATCAAGTTTTATAATTTAATTGCTCAAAAGTTAACATAGTTAAGTGTTGAGTTAAATTTTTATATATTATTCGTTTTAAATCCGTTTAACCCGTGTATTTTTGCATTTGACTCGTAATGACATCTATAACATTATGGTATAACTTGTTGATAGTTTGATTGAAGTAATATTTTATGATATTATAACAGTGATTGAATTTAATTACATTGTTTAAAATAATAACATAGTTAAATTAAGTTTACTTCATTGGTGTTATCTATTTGGCCAAATAAACACCGTCCTATTAAATTAAATGGAATAGATTATTTTGGACATTTATTAAGCAGAATAACACCTCTATGTTAATTTAATTATTTAGATTATTTTGGACATCTGTTTAGCTGAATAAATCCCCGTTCTGTTATTAAATTAATTTGGACATTAAATTTTATGCCAGTTGATTTATATAGGATAGGTGACATAGTAACTATGGATGGATAGTTATTGATTTGATTTACATACATGTTGCCTACGTAAATACCAGTTATGTGACTTGAATGGTACCTTGATTTAGTACCATTGTGGTCACTAAGTCTCTTTTTGAATTTGTAAAGTTATGAATTTAAATAACTTCAATTGTATAACAATTTGAGGTTAAGTGTTACAAATGATGTTTTAAAGCAAGTTATTTAATTATTTTAATAAAGATGTTTTAAGTTATTTAATTATATTATTAATGTTGTTAGTTAATTGGTTTAGTTCTACTTAAAGTTAATTAATTGTTTAATTAATAATGTGTTTAAAGTTAATTGCTTACCTTATCAGTGTTGTTTAAAGTAAATTAATTATTTATCTATGATGTTTAAAGGTAACTAATTAATTGAATTAAGGTGTATATAAATGATAAACTATTTTATAAAAAAGATGGTACTTAGTAAAAAGTATTTATTTAAGGAGATTTACAAATGATATTTTGAAAGGGAGATTTTAAGTGGTATTTGGTAAAGAAGTTTTATAAGGAGTTCATAAATCATTTAAGAGATTTATAAATTAATTTGGAGATTAATAAAAGGATTTGAAGTATGAAATGGGCTTATAAAAAGAGAATTATATAAAAAGGAATGAGATTTGATTTCGATAATTAATCCTTCTTAATTATAGTGGTATGGAAACATTCTTTCCATACTTAACACTGAAGGATATTGAGTTGGTTTATATTAAGAAATATTTTAAATAATATTGTTTAGGCCTATTTAAAATATGATTTTGGAAAAGAAGAAATCTTCCTCAAATTTTGTTAATATACTTATATCGTTGAGATAAGTGTATGGATATTTTATAAGTATTGAAACGATAATGGTTTGAATATACCACTGAGACAAGTATATGAATATTTTCCCAAGTATTGAAGAGAGTATAAGGAGTTTGGGAATATACCTTTTGTGAAGGTATTTCGAATCAAATAATTGAATGAAATTTTAACTAATTGAAAGATTTATTTATAGAGGCTTAGTGGATTCCATGTGAAATTAAATCTATGTTTGATTGTTTGTTTATTTGATAGTTAAATAATTGACTATCAAAAACTTGGCCAAAAATCTAACTCTAGAAATATCCGGGAGAAACAGATGGGTTATATGGCACAGTCTTCTTCGGTGATGCTGTACTGTGCGTATAAATGTTATTTTGTTCTCTTAGAACAAATGATAAGGAAATCTATCCACTTAAACGGTTAGGAGGTGACCTCCACTCTTATGTATTGTCTGATTATTTCCGAAAGAACTGGAGTTGAGTCTACCAGAAACTATTGAATGTTGGTTCGAAGAGACCGGGATCGGATACGTACGAAATGTCCAAAAACCACTTCGAACCAACTCAAGTGTCGTATTAAAGACATCTTGAAGATGATGGAATCAAAAATGGAGCTCTTTGAAGTGCAAGGGCTACTTGCTACTAATCCTTAGAGTGATTCCAAAATGGATGTAGTAGAAGTAGCGTCGTCGGTCTGTTTATATCCTGAACAACTTGTATGAACGAATGCTGGCATTGCATTGTGGCTTGAAGGTAGTGTTAGCATTCCAAGTGGGAATTGCTAAGAGTGGAAATAGGTAAACCTCACAAGCCTCACAACCCGGTAACGACTAAAATAGAGGATATGCTTCAGAGTTATGTGGTTCGCTACCATTAGGAGCATCACTCCTCGATTTAGAATAGATATTTATAGTTTTGTATGCTTGCACGGGTGGTGCTAGGGTCTAGAATAGGTTTCCATAGTTGGTACCTGAGGGATATTGTAATTCGGCTTGTCATGTTAGAGGGGCTGGCTGACTTTGATTCACAGAGGTCAATAGGTTTGACCTCGGTGCGTTTTTCTAGAGGTGTGCTGTGGTAGGCGGTACCCCGGTTGTCTTGTCATTGATGGAAATCCAGTCGCCAATACATGCCCCTATAGATTTAGTTGTAAACCTATTATGCTGGAATTTAATTAATGTAATAATTTCGGCTATGATTTATATTTATTTTACCCTAGACATTAGGATAGTACCACTGGATTTCCTATAAAATGGTTTGGTTATGGTAAGGTAAAAACCGTCCATGTTTACGTGTAGCGTGATCTTACGAGATACCATTATTTTTGAATGGTTTTATAATTGTAAGAATCCATTTGATTGTGTTTCTCACTCTGGTATTACCAGACTAATCCGGGCGTTATTTTTCTTATAATGCTTGGGTCAGCTGAGCATATTTTCCAGATTTAGCTGGACACTTGGAGCTACATGATACGAGCTGGATGCCTCCAAGACGTACTTCCATATTTCTTTAACTTTCGATGTTTGTTTCTTATATGTATTTATCAGCAATTGTAAGGACAACTGTTATAACTGTCCAGGTTGATTGAAAGTTAGTTACTCACATTGATGTACATGTACAAAAGTTTCTTTTTGTAAAGATTGATTGATATATTATAGGTTACTTGTCACGTTGTCAGATTCTGTTCTGTCAGTTTCCTTTCTTTCTCCCCAATGATCTGTCTTTCTAGCACTTGGATATTCGGTACGTGAATACCATGGATGTATTAGTGTCGACTTCTAAGGATCGAAAAGGCAGGTTATCACACCTAACTCATCTCCAATCTATCCTCTATATGAGCATCTCAACGCACATCTATTAGAGAACTTTTAAACCCTCCTTACCTCCCGCCTTTGGCCAAAATCTAATGCTCTACTTATCTCCATTTCCAAAGTCAAATCAAAGTATAAAAGATCATATTCGATAGTTGGTGGTCATCGGTTCAGGGACTAGAACTCTACTGGATTGGAAACCTATTTTAGGAGTAGATCTCAATGTTTCAAGGTGTTCTAACGGGCATTGGATATAAGGTAAATCTATAATGAAGTTATGAATATTAATGTTTATGTAATATTTATATAATGTATATTATATTTTTAATTAGGTGATGATTCTAATATATAAACATATCATCAAAATTAGATTGGTTGTATGTTTATATTCTTTTATGTTAATTTTTTTGTCATTTATATATGTATAAAGTACACGGCTCAGAGTAAAAAAAACATTTCTTATTTTATTAATCTAATATACAATATTTAGTTATACTTATATGTTATATAAATTTAATATTACATCTTACTATATGCAAAGTGTGATTTTATAATTTTATATAAGTAGTATCATATATAAAATATTTTTAGCAATGGTAAAATAATTATATATATATTATTTAGATATTGTTTAAATTAATAATATGTAAATTAATTATATTAACTTATATACATTATATAAAATCGAATTAGCATTAGATAGACATTCGACAGAGGTAAAAAACAAATTTTTATTTATTTTAAAATATTTTAAATATCAACTAAAAATTAAAATAGATTTTAAAATTATAAAATTATGTATTAAATATTAAAATATCACTCATAAATTTACTAAAAATTTAAAATTCAAAAAAAATTATACATTAATTTTAAATAATATTCGTATGGATATTTAATTCAAAATATATTATATTAAAATAAAATAAAAGATAATAGTTTTTCTGTCATGCGCATTATCTGGTATATGTATAGGTTTAATATATATAATTCATATATTTTAAAATATTAATAGATATATTATTATAATATTGTTTATTTATATATGTAAGTATATATTTTAAACAATTATATATATACTGCTTTTAATTTTCAGTGATTTTTTTTAAATTTAATTTAATTTATAAACATCTTAAAATATACTTATATATGATTATATATTTATAATATTAAATTCCATGTATATGTTTATATATATACGATTATTTAAATAAAATAATGTTTATATATTTGTATATATAAACATAAATTTAGACAATATACTTGTATACTAAATGAGGTAACATGGCCGTTGCAGTGTAAATCCCAACATTTATACACAAGAATATTATACGTTGCATGGACTGCTATATTACACGTGCACACACATACATATTTGTATATGATACATACATACATACACACACACATATATATATATAATGTAATACTAATTATATAAAATAAAATAAAATAATAAATTTAAATAAATTAATGATTTTATCTAAAAACAAATTTAGAAATGTTCTAAATAAATTAGACTTCATAGGCCCAATAAAAATAAAAACTGGTAAAAAAATTTGAAATTCACCCATTACATCCGATGGGGTCCGCCCAGTTCCAACAATGGTATCAGACCCCCAATAACCTATGCGGTCTAAATTAGTCATGTTAGGGTTAACTAAATAAGCTCATAGTCCAGATAGTAGGGTGTCTAGAAAGGCAGTGTTAAATGATTGTGTTTGGGTAATTAAGTACTCTGCCCTACCTGGCTACCGGCCCGGCCCGAACAGATATATGAGCCTAAAGGTTGTCCCTAATAGCAAATGCCCAATTTGAATTGGGCCTTAGGCTAATTTTTAAAATTGTTTGAAAATAAAAAATATAAGATTTTAAATTTAAATATACATATATTATAAAAGTTATAATATAATAAATTTTCTATATAATGTTTGAAAATTAATATAAATTTATTTTGAAATGTTAAATTTATTAATAAGATTAATAAAATAAATTAATTAATTAAAAGGTTAATCAATGAAAAATATATACATGTATTGTATATTTTTATATATGTTATGATATTCTAAAATGTTTAAGATATCATAAGTATGTATGTACGTATATAAAATGATTTTTCAAAACTAATATAATTTAATTAATTTTTTTAATTAAATAAATTGATTAAAAGGTTAATTAATTAAATAACACACACATATATGATATATATATACACATATTACATTATAAAGGTTATAGTATATAATAATTATTAATACATCAATTATTGATTTTGATGATAACAACCTTAATAACAACAATATACATTCATATAAAATATGGATAATAATGTTTTGCTAAGTTTTATAGTATATAGTGCAGGATATTACATAGGTATTAAATCGAAGACTGAACAATATAAGGACTCAAGAAATGGACGTGAAGAGTCATGAGTATAGAGACCAAGATATAAGGATCTCAAGACTATAGTATAGTGTATAGAGTCATGGAATATTGTTAAAGTCCATGGTAGCAATCTTTGATCTCTATCACTTATTTTTCTATCTTTTATATTTAAAAATAATAATTTTTTAAAATAAATTTTAAAATATTTTATAAAAGTTTTTTAAAGTTCAAAATGTTTATAAACTATGTTTAAAACGTTTTACAAAGTATCAAATTATTTTACAAAAGATAAAGTATTCAAAACATTTAAAAAAACACTTTTCAAAAATTTCATGTATATGTCGACATACATGTTGTAGATATGTAGACATACATGCTGCAAATTAGTTTTTCAAATTTTGAATTGAAGTGTTTAGTCGTCGCAACTCTTCGTGAACAGACACATCTGTTTATACACTATATATATAGAGGGTTTCAAACAAATTTTTAGTTAGTTATTATCTTGTTTTCTTCCCTCTTTTTACTCTCTCAAAATCTCCATTAAAAATATACAAAATTCTCTTCAAAATCAAATAGAATCAATTCATACTTTTGTGTATTGATTCAATCTTACTTTCTTTCTATTTTGTAATCATCTCTCTCTCAAATCAAAGATCAAAGTGTTGTCCAAGAGGCTGTAGGATCCATTGTATCCAAAGTTTATGAAATTGTCTTGGGAAAAACCATCAAACTCTATTTTCATTGGCTTGGGTGTGACTGCAGCCCATTTAAATTGATTGAGTGTGCTTGGTAGCCCGAAAATCTGAGTAGGTGTGCTTGTAGCCCATCCAAATCAAGTGGATGTACCCCGAGCTCGAAAAATCTAGAGGGTGTGTCTCGTAGCTTTGGAATCAAGATTGTAATTGGGTTTGCCTTCTACCTATTTAAAGATTGGCATTTGAAAAAAAAAATGTACAAGCAATTTTATGAGACTAGATTGTAGGAGAAATCCGAACCAGTATAAAATCCCTCGTATCATCTCTCTTACTCTTTACTTTACTTTATTGCTTTATTTTTATCTATGATTGATTGTTGATATTATTCTATGTTGAAAATCTATGATTTAATACTAAACTTGAAAGAAATTTAAAAAGATTTACAAAAGTTAGAAAACACTATTCACCCCCTCTATTGTTTAATTAGCATTAAGATCCATAATTCCACAACCCACACTTGGTCTTTGAGCACTAGGTTTTCAAAAAATCGTAATTTAATTTTTGAAGTTTTAATGGCTAATAGCATAGTTGGTACATTTGTTAACACTTTTGTTGAAGGACAATCTACTGCTAGACCCCTACTTTTTAATGGCAGTAACTACACTTATTGGTCATGTAGAATGAAAATTTACTTACAGTCTAATGGCTTAGATATTTGGAATGTCGCACAAAATGAGACACTAAACCTGAGACTAATTTTTCATAATGGACTGCTGACCAAAAGGCACTTGCACAAAATAACTCAGAAATATTAATATTTTGTTTTGTTCACTAGATAAAAATGAATTTAATAGAGTCTCTATTTGTAAGTCTACATATGAAATTTGGAGAACACTGCAAGTTACACATGAGGGTGCTAGTAAAGTGAAACATACTAAAATTTCCATGCTAACTAATCAGTTTCAATTATTTAAAATGAATTCAAATGAATCTATTTCTGACATGTACTGTAAATTTCAAGATATAGTGAATTCATTAGTTGCATTAGGTAAAAACCTTTTTGTAGAGAACAAAGTTAGAAAAATCTTCAATTCACTTTCTACAAAGTGGGACCAAAAGACACTAGTGATAGAAGAGGCTAATGATATTAGTACTCTGAAAATTTAAGAGTCAATAGGCAATTTAATATCCTATGAAGCACAATTACTGGAAAGAAGGGAAAGCAAGGCAATAGAAAAGAAATTTATCGCTTTCAATGCAATAAATGACGGTCAAGATTCTAACGATGACAATGACGAAGAAATTGCCTTCATGACCAGAAATTTCAGAAAATTCCTAAAGTATAGAAAAATGAACAATTTTCGAAAACCTGAAAACAAGACCTTTGGAACTGGAACTACAGCTGTATGCTTCAACTGTGATGAATCCGGTCATTTTCAGTGAGACTGCCCACGTTCAAACAAATCAAAGATCTCGCCAGTTAACAATTCTCCAAAAAAAGAAAGAGTGCTTATACAACAACTTTGGATGATTCACACACTTCCTTTAACGACAATGAACCAGATACTAAAAATGTGAATATGTGTTTCACAGTAATAACAGATTAGTCAGGACTAATCAGCAAAAAGCGGCAAAATAGTACCTTTTATCTAATAATTTTTATTTGGATGATTATGGTTTTTAAAACTAACATATAGATTAACATAAGATTGGATGAATATAAGTATATAGACACATACATACACACATAAAGGAATATATTATCTTAGTTTAATTTTTGAAAATTTCGGGCTATATGTCGACATACCCTCAGGTCATATGTCGACATACATGACAGAAAACTGAAAATTGAAATTTCAATTCAAAATTCAAATTTTAAATTTCCCTCTCTTTTGCACTTATTCCCATTTCTGTAAAGGCGCATTTATCACCAGAGAAAATGACTCTTCACTTTCTATTAATTAATTCTATCTGTCCATTCATTCACTCATTTTATCTCAAATTTCAAATATCTCTTCATTATCTTATCTCCTTAAAAACTCAAAAATGGCTTCCTCCAGTCAAAATCCATAAGGTTCTCTAAGAGAACTAAAAGATTTCTCTTCAATGAGAAAGATGTCGTTGAAGCCTATATGGAGTATACTACTTTCGGAAAAGTTTCTCCCAAAAGATTTGCTAAATCCATAGATTTTCCTCTTGTAGTTTACAAGATCTTTGTTTTGAAAATGAAATTCTTTCTTTAATTGACTCTTCACAAAATGATTTTGTTTATTATCCAGATTTGGTCAAAAATTTTTATGCAAATTTAAATGGAAAAAAATTTCAAGGAGAAGAGCGACAAATTTAAAGTAGTGTTAATGGTACTCAAATTATATTAAATTGTGAACTTTTGGGGAATATTCTTAGTCGCAAATCTAGTGAAATTGACCTCTCTGCTTTTCAAATTGATGAACAAAATCGTGAAGTTTTTCATGATATTTTCAAAAGTGATTGAAAAATTGATTTTAAACACAAGAATCTTCGACCAAAATCAAGATTTATGAGTCTCATTTTACAACAAAGTATCATTCCGAGAACGGGTAATTACAACAACACTACAAAAAAGTGTTTAAAGCTCTTTTCGTCATTTATGGTCATTACGACATCAATTGGGCACAAGTTATTTTAGGCGACTTTGTTCAAAAGAACATTTCTAGACACGAGAACACACTCTACCATGGTGTGTATATTACTAGAGTTTTCATATATTTGTTGATTTAAGAGGAGAAAATTCTATTCTTGAAAGGTTTCGGCAAGGCCAACAACTCTCTCATGTATATTCCACCATTTTTTGAACCATATGAGACACTTCCCAAAAAAGAACAAAGGTTGGCATATGAAGAATAACAAGAGATCCAACAAAAAGAAGAAGGCAATGAGATGGAAGTGGAAGAAAAAGAGGAGGAGGAGGAAGAACTGGATACTTTCTTAGAAAGTTTTGACAAACCATCTCACCCCTCCAATAAAGAGATCCTAAGGAATCAAGAAATGCTTCTTAAAAAAACCAAAAAAAGCTTAAGCGATCACTTAGTAAAAAGTGTACTTCTCTTTCCAACAAAATGGACAAATAATTTGCAAAGATCATTCGCAAACTTGGCGGCTCTTCATCATCATCACCTACATCTTTCTAAGCATATCTAGTTTTTTCCTTATGATATCTAGCTTTGTATTATGTGATTTTAGTTTAAGTTCATGTTTTTTTATGTATTATCTACATCATCATCTACATCTTTGAAATCCATGTACCTTTCAATTCAAAGTAATGAAATATATCCCTTACTGTGTTGTATTATTTATCATTCTTTGAAAGTTATAAGAATATAATGGCATAAGTTTAAAACAAAAACTATAACAAAAACATAAATATTGCAATTTATGACATGTATGTTGACATATGTGTATCCTATATGCGACATATTATGGCCAATTGGCAAATTTTTTTAAAGTTGAAAATTAAATAACTACCACATATTCAACTCATTCCAAACGACTTTCTACTTCTATATAAGTCTATTCCTTCCAGAAAACTCACTCATCAATTTATTCTATACTATCTTTTCATTCTCAAACATCTTTTTACAAATATGTCTTCTCCTCATCATAAATTAGGTGAAAATCTTGAACAAACTTTTCAATCTTTTAAGGATATTCTCTCTTTTATTTTAAGAAATCAAAGGCATTTAGAGTTAAATCAAATGCAGATGATCAAGGAAGAAGAAAAACATTTCGATGTCATTCGATGAACGATTTCTTCCTTAATTAAAGATGAACTATCCAATGATCCAGAGTACACTATTAACAAGGGTAATTAAGATTGGGACGCCATCAAAGCAAATCTAATCTTTGGGTCCGACGATTGGGTTGAAGTTCCACAAAACGTCTAGTTATTAGGTTTTGATTTAATATGAATACATACACACATACTATTAGGTTTTTGTTTGATTGATTTAGTGTGTATGGTTGGATTGAATTTGATTGTTTTGGATTGTTTGACATTTAGAAATGTGTGGTTTGAATGATTGAATAATATATAAAATTGATTTAATAAAAATAAGTTGTGTTATCTTATTTATAATCATCATGCTTAGTATAAAATAGTGCATTATTTTTAAGTATATCATATAATCATCATATATATCATCATATATCCATCATAATCATATATATATATATATATCATTTTTAACTTAGTTATTGATTCTGAATCTATAGTTTCTAAGTATTTGTTTTAGGGGAAGTTCCTACCTTTTCACCTATTTTTGATAATGACAAAGGGGGAGAAAAATATAAAATGTACATATGCAAATATTAAACGGGAGTTATCTAACTCAAAGGGAGTTATATCATATCATATATACAGGATATTAATGGTTGTCATCATCAAAAAGGGGGAGATGGTTAATAACTCAGTTATTGATTTTGATAATAACAACCTTAATAACACAATATACATTCACAAAAATATGGATACTAATGTTTTGCCAAGTTTTATGGTTTATAATGTCGGATATTAAACAGGTATTAAATCAAAGACTGTACAATATAAAGGCTCAAGAAATAGACAACAAGACTCATGAGTATAAAGACCAAGATATGAAGATCTCAGGACTATAGTATAGTGTATAGAGTCATAGAATACTGTTAAAGTCCTTGGTAGCAACCTTTAATCTCTATCTCTTATGTTTCTATCTTTTATATTTTTAAACCAAAATAATTTTTCAAAATATATTTAAAAATATTTTATAAAAGTTTTTTAAAGTTCAAAATGTTTATAAACAATGTTTAAAATGTTTTACAAAGTACCAAATTATTTTACAAAAATATAGAGTTTTCAAAACATTTTTTTAAAGAAACCAGTTTTCAAAAATTTCATGTATATGCCGACGTATATATTGTAGATATGTCGACATACATGCTATAAATCAGCTTTTCAACTTTTGAATTCAAGTGTTTGTTCATCGCAACTCTTTGTGAACAGACATTTCTGTTTATACACTATAAATAGGGGATTCAAATGAATTTTTAGTTAGTTATTATCTTGTTTTTTTTCACTTTTCTCACTCTCAAAATCTCCATTAAAAATATACAAAATTCTCTTCAAAATCAAATAGAATCAATTAATACTTTAGTGTATTTGTTCAATATTAATTTCTTACTGTTTTGGAATCATCTCTCTCTCAAATCAAAGATCAAAGTGCTGTCCAAGAGGCTATAAGATCCATTGTATCCAAAGTTCAAGAAATTGTCTTTGGAAAAATCATCTAACTCTATTTGTATTTGCTTGGGTGTGATTGTAGCCCGTTCAAATCAATTGCATGTGCTTGGTAGCTCAGAAATCCGAGTGGGTGTGCTTGCAGCCCGTCCAAATCAGGTGTGTGTATTCTAAGCTCGGAAAATCAAGAGGGTGTTTCTTGTAGCCTTGGAATTGAGATTGTAATTGGGTTTGTCTTTTGCGCATTTAAAGATTGGCATTTGAAAAGAAATATGTACAAGCAATTGTATGGGAGTGGATGCAGGAGAAATCCAAACCAGTATAAAATCCCTCGTGTCATCTCTCTTACACTCCACTTTACTTTATTACTTATCTATGATTGCTTCTATGATTGATTATTGATATAATTTTGTGTTGAAAATCTATGATTTAATATTAAACTTGAAAGAAATTTAAAAAGATTTACAAATTTTAGAAAAGACTATTCACCTCCCATCTGGTGTTTAATTAGCCTTAAGATCCATAATTCCGCAACCCATAATAAATATTTATATAAATGTTATATTAAGATAATATAAAATTAATTAAAACATTAATTAATTTAATATTATACATAAGACCATTATATAAGTAATATGAAATACAAACGTTATATAATAATAAAACTTATATAATATGAATGTATAAATTAAAGGTGAACATTAAGAAACTCTAAATAGACTTAAGGAATAAATAAATACGTAGAAGTACATATACCCTGATTTATGATGTGTCTAACACTTAAGTTGCAATGATATTTCATAAGAAATACATTATTCGATAAGTCGATATCGCTCAATATAATATATTGAAGACTATGAATCTTCAATATAATGTTGTCCACTACCATATATATATAGTAATAAATTATTTGCATACTTCTTAGTTGTTGAGAAAACTCAAGCTAGGGATGTTATGTGTAGTACTACTAATATATTGAATAGATGAAGTAAGAAAACTATATGTATTTGTTGAGAAAACTCAAGGTACATACAATATACTTAGGTCGTCGTGATATGCTAGGTCTAAGTTAATGATTTCATTTTGATGAGCAAACTCAAGGTCAAAGTAAAATTATGACTAGGTACTAAGAGTTAGGAGATGTATACGATACAACCAATAAGGAGTTATCCATCGTCCGTGGAGCCATGACTTGTTGAGCAAACTCAATGTCAGAATTCTAAGACGGAAAATCCTAACACCCACTAGCGAAGTCGAAAGTTTTATATGTTTCGACTTAGGGTTTGGTGAAAATAAAAGACCAGTGGGAGCTTTATTAGAAAAATGAAATGATAACATTTAACCTTTCTAATATTGTAAGAATATATGTTATATAATGTTATAATAATCTACATTGATAAATTTATGCATTTAATACGACTGATAAAATGTTTATCAATTAAGATATGTAAATGAATTAAAGATTGACAAATAGAAATATAACAAATACTTACTAATAATGCTTATTGCATGTCAACATTTCAACACCTGTGCAAGCGTCTAATTCTAAAACTACTAAATACATTCGTAATTTGGTCGCTTACGTGTTTATTTTGGTCAATATCATGTATTGCATTCTATGAGTTCCGAACTCAAAAGCAATACAATACTATGGATGTTTGATCCATATACAACTGCATATAAGTATTTTATAGTCAACGGTCACACTTTGTAGTGTGCAATATTTCGATGAAATTAGTTCATCCGTGTGACGACCCGCTCTTCTCAACCCTCGAAAATCGACTCAAAATACTCAATAGTATAATATGCCGACGATCGAATGCCGGAAAAGACAGATTGTAGAAGAATAAGAGAGAGATAGAAGAAGAAAGAACTAAACAAAATCAGAACCTCACAATCGCAGCGGATAAAATATAATATATATAACAGATCTTTACACAAAATGAAAACTATATCTGTTTATATACAATACACCATCATCAAGTATATCATAAAACAATCACCAATATCCAGTCAATACAACAATCACAGCAGCGGAATAATACAAGTACGAGAAATACGCCTCGAACTCCAGCTCCTCTCCTGAGCTCCATAGCATCCTGTCCTGTAAATATACTCGGTCTGACCCGAGCATTATAATAAAATAACACCCGAGTCAGTCTGGAATACCAGTGCATCATAAATACACCCAATTGATTATTAAAGTTTCAAAAATCCTTTGAAAACAAAAGCATCTCGTAAGACCACGCCACAAATAAACATGTCGGGTTTTTACCTTACGATAGCTAAAACACTTTTTATAAAATCCTCTGATATTATAATAGTGTCTATTTACAAATACTTATAAAATAGCCGAAATTGTTACATTCATTAAATTCCGGCATACTAGGTATACAAACAAAACTCGTAAAGGCGCGTAGGGAGAATGGATTTCCAACGAATGACTAGGCACTGGGGTACCACCTGTCACAGTACGTGGCCTAGATCACAGTACCGAGGACCCACCCTAAGTCCCCTGCAACACAAGGCCGGAATCACCTATGGGCAATTCCGAATATAATCACCCCACGGTTGTGATCAGCAACCGCACCACTAAGCCGAAATAAAAGGGACATCTAGACAGGGATGACCATACTCTCCAGTGGGCGCTACCCACGAAGCCTTGCTGCATAACCCCTGATTTTCAGTCATTCCCGGTTGATGAGGCTTGAGGCTAAACGTTACCTTTATAGAACATATCCCTTTGAATGCCCATCGTCCGCTGACGATGTTCCGAAAACATTCATCCATACAAGTCCGTCCCGGGTCCGAACGGAACCAAAGGCACTATTCCTACTACATCCATTTTGGAAATATCCTCAGGATTAGTAGCGACTAGCCCTTGCTCTTCACAGCTCCATCTTCGACTCCGAACACGTTACACGAAACGTACAAACCGGATCGAAGTGGTTTTCGAGAAATAAATCTCGATCCCGGTCTCTTCGAAACGATCAGCGCTTTTGGCCAATATTGATAGTCGGTGATTTAACTATCAATTCACATTCACAAGCATCCATAAGCATCCATCACACAATAAATAATCTCACACATTATTTATTCTTCCCTTTAATATCTTTAAAAGATATATTCACATTTCAAAACTCATTTTGAACGAATTCCCAAATTTCCTCCTTTACATGGTAAACCATTTTACCCTTTATTTCCATTTGGAAAAACCAAGTATAAAACCTTTTTGCATTTAAAAACAGTTAAAATACTTTATACTGAAATATACTTAAAATATGTAACTTCCTTCTATCTATTTACTCAAAATATAAATTTCAAAACTATTTTAAATACTATTATTTAATAAGATTTAAATTCGATTTAAATAAAGGTTTAGTTTACTAAATTTAAAAGTGGAGTTTAAAAGAATAATACTAGCCTTTACCAATAACTTAATCATATATCTTTAAAACAACTTGAAATTTCTTCTTTCAAAGTAATAATTTTCTTAAAATACTCTTTAAACAATTTAAAGCTTTAACTTTTAATTAAATAAAATCCTTTAAAACACTAACTTGGTTTTCCCCAGAAACACTTTCCGTTCAAACATCCCAAAGCATTCTTTCATATAAATCCATCCGATTTATTTCAAATTCAGTTTATGTTTACGACATAAATTCCCAATTCCATACTTATCTATAACTTCATCCGAAGTTCACACTCAATTTCCCATATCCGAAAATCAAATTTTTAAAATATAGTTTTAAAACATTTTTAATAAAACATTTTGGTGAATTCTTCAATGAAAGCCAGATTTCCCATTTACTTAAATAAAATCCCAATAGAGAAAACGGTATTTTAAAATATTCTATTAACACTTAAAATTGTACATTTATATTCGAAAGCTTCATTTGAACATATTTTACTTTTCCGGATATCACTATTCATTATTAAAATAAACCACTGTTATTTTACTCAATTTATAATTTCATAGAATTCATTTCCAGAAAATTATATTTCACATTTAACGATTGATAAATTTTCCCCAATATTTAAAATCCCAATTTACCAATTTACATTTTCCATTCCAAAACAGAATCCAACTTTTATATTCCTTTAAATTCCTTATTTAACAATTTCTTTAATTCCTTTTAAATCCCAATCTATTCATTTATAATTTAATTCTGGAATTATAATTTATACAACAATTTCACAGAACAATTTAAAATTCCAGATTTATCAATCACAACATATAACAGGTATCACTATCAATTATAAAATAATTGCTACATTGTGAGGAATCCAGTTGGATCCCTCCAACCTGTTTTTCCCTGCATCCACAAATGTTAGCACATCACAATATATAAATATCAATCCAGACTGATAACCACAGTTATAATCAACCAATCACACAGATATTTAAATATTAACTATTTAAAATGCCTAGCATCCAGATGTGAGTGAGAAAACTCACTTTGAGTTCGGCGAGCGTTCGAAATTTAAATTAAACCGGACGACGTCCAATTTAACCCAAATTCCTACTTGCCCGGAATGACTCCGGATCTGCACCATCACGTAGTGTCCGTCTCTGCGATTCCAACTCCATGAATTTTATCGAAATCTGATATCGTACAGACAAGATATTAATTTTTAAAGTTTATAAAATTTTCAAAACAAATTTCCTTTTTTTCTTTTATACAATTACCAAAAAATCAAGGCCGTTCAACAAAATCAACGCACCAAACCCGCCCTCCTTCTTCCCGCTCTAGAACGTAACCCCTCCCAGGCAAAACCGAACCCACTCATGCACCATTAGGGTTCGCCACCGCCTTGCCTACGATCGGTTTGAACGCGATCAGAATCCCCCGTTTTGAAGCTTCTCGCGACCCCTACCTTCGGCCGTGACCTGCCCAAACTCGGTCACCCATAGGTGACGCGGCATCCCTTTGAACGCGCAGCACACGCGGCCCCCCTGTCTCCTCTACGCTCCGCCAAAACCCATCACCACCGTTGGATTGGTAATACTCGATGAGATCTTCGATTCTCCAGTTGGGAGTTTTGCGAATTAAAGCCTGGATTGATCGATAATTGGAGATGAAATAAGAAGGGTTTCAGCCATTGATTGATATTAGTGGCAGCCGGTTCATTTTTGAAGCTAGGGTTTAGAGAAAATGCTTATATATTATTTAATATTATTTTATTAATAAAATTTCTCGATCTAACAGTTAATGCAAACGACCTCCAATTCTCACGTTCCGACAGGCTAACCTGAGGTTTTTCCACGTTCCGGACACAATGGAAGAGGTTTCGTAAGCTAATTTGATCGTATACACGAGTTACAGAATTAAACGGTCAATTTAAAATTAAATCGGTTAAATCGATTTCTATGCGTTTCGAGCTGCCACGGTCAAACGACAACTCCGATTGCCACGAAAATTGAAATCCGATAATAATTAACTATTACGGATCCAATGGAACTGGTTTCGTCGAATTCCGAGACTGTGCCCCGGAAGGCTATTTTCACTCGTCTATTAAATCAGGCGATTTCTGAAAATCATCGAAAACGCTTCAAATTTCACTTTTAAAATTTTGTTAACTTAATAATAAATCATATAAAATGTATAACCACATTTAAAATCATTCTGGTTCAATCCAGATCAAAATCTGATTGTATTGCATTTTAATAATATTAAATTCATTTTTAAATTAATATAAAATCCCAAATAATAATTTATCGACTTTTAAATTCATCTAAAAATCCCATAATATTATTTATAACCATTCGAACCTAAAAATACATTTAAATATCATTTTATTACTATTTACACCCAAATCCAATCCCAACCCCGAATATTTAATTATTATTATCCAATCTCAAATTAAACCTCCACATTAGAAATTATCACTTGTTATTTTAGTTTAAACCAAATCTTTTTAGTTCAAAATAAATCTTAAACCCATATTAAACATTTAAAATGAATTAAATGTTCAAATTCAATGGCTTAAAAATACGGGATGTTACATTCCTCTCCCCTTATAAAAATTTCGTCCCCGAAATTTGCTAAGGTAGGAACATACTTCCCAACACATTTACTTACCCAATTTGCTTAGTTAAAAACTTATATTCACTTTCCCAAAAGGTTTCAACTCCATTTCAAAACCATTTGCTTTATCTACTCTAAAGCCTGTATTTTAACATTTGCTTTCAAAAATAACTTTACTTATTAATAAATTTTCCCAAAAACCCCAAAAATTTTCTAACTTCCAAAATTTCTGGAAAATTTTGGCGGAGTCTCCTTTGTACGGAGGAGCTTCTGCGATATCGCAGGATACACAAATATATATACATCGGCTCACACGGCCGGAAACCAAAATATATCATAAAATATATATCATTTCCCAATTATATTTGCGTAGGCGTACCCTTTTTAGCAAATTTTAATAGCGAGCGGCTAATATCTCGCATATACGCACTCCAACTCTCACGAACGCCTCCCGTACCTGTACTAAACTCAACAAACTCATCAAATTTCAAAGATAAGAACATTTCATTAGCATTTCCAATATAAATGCAAGCTAAACATATCCATTTCATAACCAAACCAACAAACTCCATCATTTAACAATGTTAACCATATTTACCAACAATTCAAGATCAAACTACCTTCCAAATTTCTTATTCAAATCCAACTTCATTTTTTTTTCTCGCTTGGATGCTTTAAATTCAAGTTCACTACATACAATCTAAATTTATCCTTTCCAATTCATTTTTATTTACCATATGGTTAACATGTGCTTTACAACGTCGATCTTTTCTTTTTCAATTCCAAATTGATTCACCAACCAATTCTTATTTTAATTTGAAGTATTTGCATTTCTTTTATAATCCATTTCCATTTATATGCAAACATTACTTATTAAAATGCAACCCATTCTGATTGATTCAAAACTAATTCCATTCTCTCTTTAAATCAATTCACTTGCATTTATATACAAACTTTTGAATTAGATTCCAATCCATATCAATTTATTCAAAGGTCAACTTCAATTGCTTTTTAAACAACTCAATTCTGAATACATGCAAATTTTCACGCCATTCAAGCAAAAATTATTGTCACTTAAGCTTATCACCATTCAAAATTAATTTCAACTTAAATTTATATAAATTTTATTCCATTTTCATGGTTCACAATCCAAGTATTTTTATTTCATTGCTATTTTTAATTCAATTTCCTATTCACACTTCAAGATCATCATTTAAGTTTAAATTAATAATATCCGATTTTATATTATTTACAGCCCAAACATTCTTGCTTTATCACAATTATTGAATTAAATCTCCAATCTTATATTTCCAATTCATTATCCATAGGTTTATATTAATATCATTCAATCCTGGGTTATGTACAACTCATACATTCCCATTTTATCTCAATAATTAATTAAAAGTCCTTTTCCATTTGCGTTTCAAATTTTATTATCTAACAAATTTCATTCAAGATTACTTAATAAATCCCTTTCACAAAATTTCCATCATCTTCTTATATCAATTTTATTTTATTTGATTCACATTCAAATCGATTCCAATTCATTTACAACTTTAATGCTCTTTGTTTATTTATCCAATCCATGTTAGATTTATTTTGTTAACAAAGAGACCACTTTAAATTATTTCACTCATTTGAATTTACTTACAATTCAAATCATCTTTATTACAATCTAATTCCATTATCCATTCACACTTTCCAATATTCATTACCAAAATTAAATCCCATCCCAAAACTGGATTTTATTTACCTTTCCAAATTCTAACAAACTATCAAAATTTCATCCATGCCAATACAATTTCATTTAATTTAGCTTACACCAAATTCATTTCCAATCAATCATTATAGCTTTAATTGAGTAAGCATTTACTACATTCAACATCCCCTCAACTGAGTTAAATTTCTATTCAATTCGATTCTTATCCAAATTTATCCCAAGTTTACTAAGTTTTATTTAGCCAAAATTTAAATTCATCCACTTCCTTTACTACTTCAATAATAATTGAACTCCATTCAATATTGCTTATAATGCATCTGAGTTTTGAATTCCACTTCAATTTATTCCTCCATAAATAAATTCAAAACTTATTTATTATTTAAGTTCATTCACATCTTTTATATCTCACTTTACCTTATGTTTCTCCACATTTCATTTAGGATTGAGTTTGAAATAACTATACCATTCAACTATTTCTCATTAATGAACTTCAATTTCACTTCTATTTAAGAGTTTAAATTGCTCATTTAAGTCCATTTCCATTTAATCACAACTCCAAATTATAACACTTTATAACTTAGGAATATGAAGTTATTTGCACCATCTTGAATTCACAAATTTTAGATTGTAAGTATAATACTTAATAGCTTATGGGTACAATTTATTACACAATGACCCCCAATTTCAAAGTCATTTTGCTTTTCAACTTAACTCAAATCAATTTAATTCCAGTTCCCAATTTTATTTAACTTATCCCAAGTTAAATCCTAATTTCTATTCTCTTCACTAACTTCATTTACTTCCATTTACCCAAATTTAATTTTAATTTCAGGATTAAAATTTCCATCCTTCCTTTCTCACTTAAATCAACCTTATTTTCAACATTATAGTTGATTTATTCTTTTTACATTTTTATTTTAAACAGAATTCTCAGAATTCAATTTACCCGGATTTATTTCAAAACCAATTTGAAACAAAAGTCAACATATTCCCCTTTGATATCCAAATCAAATACCAAATTCCAAAACAATCTGCTTTTACCAAACAATTTTCCTTTTTGAAAATTCTAAAATCATTTGTTTCTCAAACAAGTCCAAACAATATCATAACCAACTATTTTTGGTAGCATCCCATCACTTCAGAAACTCAAAAATGAATTCTAATGATGTGGCCAGCATCATCAGGATTATTTCCCAGCGACTAAAGTTAGTTCAATGCTTCTTTACTTTCCCAAATTCATCTCAACTAAATTTCCATTCAAAAAGATTTTCCAAAATATACCCCATCATTGGCTTTAATAGCTTTGGAAAACATTTCAACCTTTCCAAGATTTCTAAATTTTTCCAAACCCCTATTTAAATTCATTTGAAATCCCTTTCAAAATTTCCGGGGTCAAAACTCTGGTTTAAATCAATTTCAATTATATTTCTTCTTACTTAACTCATATTTAATTAATTCCATTTGGTCATAAACCATTTTAAATATTTTAAATTCTTATTTGCTTATACTTCATTTCAAATTTTAGATCATATCTTAATTTCTTATTTGATTATAGAAGAAACAACCAAACAAACATCCAATACATATATAATTTAGAAAACTATTTATTTATATCAAAATATAATTTTGGGTAATATTATTTCATTTACCCATTTTAAAAACAATACTATGTCGGTTTACCTTGTTTAAGAGTTTAGAAACCCCTATCGATACGGTTGTACTTCCCGCACCGACCAGAATTCATAAACACTCAACCGATAAGTCAACACGGTATAAAAACAATTTTATATTCACTAACAAGTACGCTCTCATAGCTATTATTACACTCAACTCATAATAGAGTACTATTGACTCTATTTAAAATGAGTAAATTTACCCACCAAAGCCTAGGTTGTCGCCAATCTAAGCTCTGATACCAAGTGTGACGACCCGCTCTTCTCAACCCTCGAAAATCGACTCAAAATACTCAACAGTATAATATGCCGACGATCGAATGCCGGAAAAGACAGATTGTAGAAGAATAAGAGAGAGATAGAAGAAGAAAGAACTAAACAAAATCAGAACCTCACAATCGCAGCGGATAAAATATAATATATATAACAGATCTTTACACAAAATGAAAACTATATCTGTTTATATACAATACACCATCATCAAGTATATCATAAAACAATCACCAATATCCAGTCAATACAACAATCACAGCAGCGGAATAATACAAGTACGAGAAATACGCCTCGAACTCCAGCTCCTCTCCTGAGCTCCATAGCATCCTGTCCTGTAAATATACTCGGTCTGACCCGAGCATTATAATAAAATAACACCCGAGTCAGTCTGGAATACCAGTGCATCATAAATACACCCAATTGATTATTAAAGTTTCAAAAATCCTTTGAAAACAAAAGCATCTCGTAAGACCACGCCACAAATAAACATGTCGGGTTTTTACCTTACGATAGCTAAAACACTTTTTATAAAATCCTCTGATATTATAATAGTGTCTATTTACAAATACTTATAAAATAGCCGAAATTGTTACATTCATTAAATTCCGGCATACTAGGTATACAAACAAAACTCGTAAAGGCGCGTAGGGAGAATGGATTTCCAACGAATGACTAGGCACTGGGGTACCACCTGTCACAGTACGTGGCCTAGATCACAGTACCGAGGACCCACCCTAAGTCCCCTGCAACACAAGGCCGGAATCACCTATGGGCAATTTCGAATATAATCACCCCACGGTTGTGATCAGCAACCGCACCACTAAGCCGAAATAAAAGGGACATCTAGACAGGGATGACCATACTCTCCAGTGGGCGCTACCCACGAAGCCTTGCTGCATAACCCCTGATTTTCAGTCATTCCCGGTTGATGAGGCTTGAGGCTAAACGTTACCTTTATAGAACATATCCCTTTGAATGCCCATCGTCCGCTGACGATGTTCCGAAAACATTCATCCATACAAGTCCGTCCTGGGTCCGAACGGAACCGAAGGCACTATTCCTACTACATCCATTTTGGAAATATCCTCAGGATTAGTAGCGACTAGCCCTTGCTCTTCACAGCTCCATCTTCGACTCCGAACACGTTACACGAAACGTACAAACCGGATCGAAGTGGTTTTCGAGAAATAAATCTCGATCCCGGTCTCTTCGAAACGATCAGCGCTTTTGGCCAATATTGATAGTCGGTGATTTAACTATCAATTCACATTCACAAGCATCCATAAGCATCCATCACACAATAAATAATCTCACACATTATTTGTTCTTCCCTTTAATATCTTTAAAAGATATATTCACATTTCAAAACTCATTTTGAACGAATTCCCAAATTTCCTCCTTTACATGGTAAACCATTTTACCCTTTATTTCCATTTGGAAAAACCAAGTATAAAACCTTTTTGCATTTAAAAACAGTTAAAATACTTTATACTGAAATATACTTAAAATATGTAACTTCCTTCTATCTATTTACTCAAAATAGATACTCAAAATATACCCCAGTGCCGAGTATATTTACTGGTATTCCATAGCATCCTGTCCTGTAAATATACCCGGTCTGACCCGAGCATTATAATAAAATAACACCCGAGTCAGTCTGGAATACCAGTGCATCATAAATACACCCAATTGATTATTAAAGTTTCAAAAATCCTTTGAAAACAAAAGCATCTCGTAAGACCACGCCACAAATAAACATGTCGGGTTTTTACCTTACGATAGCTAAAACACTTTTTATAAAATCCTCTGATATTATAATAGTGTCTATTTACAAATACTTATAAAATAGCCGAAATTGTTACATTCATTAAATTCCGGCATACTAGGTATACAAACAAAACTCGTAAAGGCGCGTAGGGAGAATGGATTTCCAACGAATGACTAGGCACTGGGGTACCACCTGTCACAGTACGTGGCCTAGATCACAGTACCGAGGACCCACCCTAAGTCCCCTGCAACACAAGGCCGGAATCACCTATGGGCAATTTCGAATATAATCACCCCACGGTTGTGATCAGCAACCGCACCACTAAGCCGAAATAAAAGGGACATCTAGACAGGGATGACCATACTCTCCAGTGGGCGCTACCCACGAAGCCTTGCTGCATAACCCCTGATTTTCAGTCATTCCCGGTTGATGAGGCTTGAGGCTAAACGTTACCTTTATAGAACATATCCCTTTGAATGCCCATCGTCCGCTGACGATGTTCCGAAAACATTCATCCATACAAGTCCGTCCCGGGTCCGAACGGAACCGAAGGCACTATTCCTACTACATCCATTTTGGAAATATCCTCAGGATTAGTAGCGACTAGCCCTTGCTCTTCACAGCTCCATCTTCGACTCCGAACACGTTACACGAAACGTACAAACCGGATCGAAGTGGTTTTCGAGAAATAAATCTCGATCCCGGTCTCTTCGAAACGATCAGCGCTTTTGGCCAATATTGATAGTCGGTGATTTAACTATCAATTCACATTCACAAGCATCCATAAGCATCCATCACACAATAAATAATCTCACACATTATTTATTCTTCCCTTTAATATCTTTAAAAGATATATTCACATTTCAAAACTCATTTTGAACGAATTCCCAAATTTCCTCCTTTACATGGTAAACCATTTTACCCTTTATTTCCATTTGGAAAAACCAAGTATAAAACCTTTTTGCATTTAAAAACAGTTAAAATACTTTATACTGAAATATACTTAAAATATGTAACTTCCTTCTATCTATTTACTCAAAATATAAATTTCAAAACTATTTTAAATACTATTATTTAATAAGATTTAAATTCGATTTAAATAAAGGTTTAGTTTACTAAATTTAAAAGTGGAGTTTAAAAGAATAATACTAGCCTTTACCAATAACTTAATCATATATCTTTAAAACAACTTGAAATTTCTTCTTTCAAAGTAATAATTTTCTTAAAATACTCTTTAAACAATTTAAAGCTTTAACTTTTAATTAAATAAAATCCTTTAAAACACTAACTTGGTTTTCCCCAGAAACACTTTCCGTTCAAACATCCCAAAGCATTCTTTCATATAAATCCATCCGATTTATTTCAAATTCAGTTTATGTTTACGACATAAATTCCCAATTCCATACTTATCTATAACTTCATCCGAAGTTCACACTCAATTTCCCATATCCGGAAATCAAATTTTTAAAATATAGTTTTAAAACATTTTTAATAAAACATTTTGGTGAATTCTTCAATGAAAGCCAGATTTCCCATTTACTTAAATAAAATCCCAATAGAGAAAACGGTATTTTAAAATATTCTATTAACACTTAAAATTGTACATTTATATTCGGAAGCTTCATTTGAACATATTTTACTTTTCCGGATATCACTATTCATTATTAAAATAAACCACTGTTATTTTACTCAATTTATAATTTCATAGAATTCATTTCCAGAAAATTATATTTCACATTTAACGATTGATAAATTTTCCCCAATATTTAAAATCCCAATTTACCAATTTACATTTTCCATTCCAAAACAGAATCCAACTTTTACATTCCTTTAAATTCCTTATTTAACAATTTCTTTAATTCCTTTTAAATCCCAATCTATTCATTTATAATTTAATTCTGGAATTATAATTTATACAACAATTTCACAGAACAATTTAAAATTCCAGATTTATCAATCACAATATATAACAGGTATCACTATCAATTATAAAATTGCTACATTGTAAGGAATCCAGTTGGATCCCTCCAACCTGTTTTTCCCTGCATCCACAAATGTTAGCACATCACAATATATAAATATCAATCCAGACTGATAACCACAGTTATAATCAACCAATCACACAGATATTTAAATATTAACTATTTAAAATGCCTAGCATCCAGATGTGAGTGAGAAAACTCACTTTGAGTTCGGCGAGCGTTCGAAATTTAAATTAAACCGGACGACGTCCGATTTAACCCAAATTCCTACTTGCTCGGAATGACTCCGGATCTGCACCATCACGTAGTGTCCGTCTCTGCGATTCCAATGCCACGAATTTTATCGAAATCTGATATCGTACAGACAAGATATTAATTTTTAAAGTTTATAAAATTTTCAAAACAAATTTCCTTTTTTTCTTTTATACAATTACCAAAAAATCAAGGCCGTTCAACAAAATCAACACACCAAACCCGCCCTCCTTCTTCCTGCTCTAGAACGTAACCCCTCCCAGGCAAAACCGAACCCACTCATGCACCATTAGGGTTCGCCACCGCCTTGCCTACGATCGGTTTGAACGCGATCAGAATCCCCCGTTTCGAAGCTTCTCGCGACCCCTACCTTCGGTCGTGACCTGCCCAAACTCGGTCACCCATAGGTGACGCGACATCCCTTTGAACGCGCAGCACACGCGGCCCCCCCTGTCTCCTCTACGCTCCGCCAAAACCCATCACCACCGTTGGATTGGTAATACTCGATGAGATCTTCGATTCTCCAGTTGGGAGTTTTGCGAATTAAAGCCTGGATTGATCGATAATTGGAGATGAAATAAGAAGGGTTTCGGCCATTGATTGATATTAGTGGCAGCCGGTTCATTTTTGAAGCTAGGGTTTAGAGAAAATGCTTATATATTATTTAATATTATTTTATTAATAAAATTTCTCGATCTAACAGTTAATGCAAACGACCTCCAATTCTCACGTTCCGACAGGCTAACCTGGGGTTTTTCCACGTTCCGGACACAATGGAAGAGGTTTCGTAAGCTAATTTGATCGTATACACGAGTTACAGAATTAAACGGTCAATTTAAAATTAAATCGGTTAAATCGATTTCTATGCGTTTCGAGCTGCCACGGTCAAACGACAACTCCGATTGCCACGAAAATTGAAATCCGATAATAATGAACTATTACGGATCCAATGGAACTAGTTTCGTCGAATTCCGAGACTGTGCCCCGGAAGGCTATTTTCACTCGTCTATTAAATCAGGCGATTTCTGAAAATCGTCGAAAACGCTTCAAATTTCACTTTTAAAATTTTGTTAACTTAATAATAAATCATATAAAATGTATAACCACATTTAAAATCATTCTGGTTCAATCCAGATCAAAATCTGATTGTATTGCATTTTAATAATATTAAATTCATTTTTAAATTAATATAAAATCCCAAATAATAATTTATCGACTTTTAAATTCATCTAAAAATCCCATAATATTATTTATAACCATTGGAACCTAAAAATACATTTAAATATCATTTTATTACTATTTACAGCCAAATCCAATCCCAACCCCGAATATTTAATTATTATTATCCAATCTCAAATTAAACCTCCACATTAGAAATTATCACTTGTTATTTTAGTTTAAACCAAATCTTTTTAGTTCAAAATAAATCTTAAACCCATATTAAACATTTAAAATGAATTAAATGTTCAAATTCAATGGCTTAAAAATACGGGATGTTACAATCCGAAATAAGCAAATAAACCATAGTACCAAATCGAGTATTCGATTTGATTGATTACAATAAAAGATCATATTGTGTTAAATATAACACAAGACCAAAACTATAATATAGATCTAAAAACTCGATCGTTGAAATATCGATTTGATCAATTTATATAACGACCCGCAAATTTATCAATTTGATAAATTATATTTATTTTTAAAATACTCAAATATTAGATTTTTTAACATAGATTATGATGTTTTGAACAATAAATAATAGTGGTAATAAGTATACGCAAAAATATATACTTTGGAAAAAATAGCGATAAAATGACCGAAAACCATTTTATCGATGAACAGTTCTATAATCGTCAAACGTCGTGCATGGAGCTGGATACATACACTTATTTTTATAATTGAACAAGAATATGAAATAAAATCAATTGTTTTATTTTTGGAGATTTAATGTATTTATGACTTCATCAATGATACCATTATACTTAATAATTGATTTATGATTTTAAAATTGAGATTTAATGATTTAATAATTTTTTTAAAATGATAATAAGTCATTTTAGTTTATTATATAGTGATAGTAAATCATTCACTGTAGTTTTATGAAGATATATGCTGAATTGATAAATATTAGAAAATTGATATCGCTTTATTGGTATAATAGCAACTTTTGTAAATAATTATTAATATTGATTTATATGATTTTATAATACAAATGATATCATTTTTTATTAATTAAAAATGATTAGAAATTTATTTTCAAATTTTGTTTACATATATATGTAATTTAAATTATAAGTGAAAATGTGACTGGTAATCGGTTTCCCGATTTTCAACGGTTTAAGTAACAAAAGTAATTCAAAAGTTGTTGCAACCTTGTTTATATGTCATGTACACATATATAACATATATGTGCACACATGAATGCATATACACATACAAATATACATGTACATTTATATATAAACATATATAAGAAAATTTCTAAGATATTTTAGAAAACTTAATTCTTAAGCTTCCTTAAGTCAACTATCTTACACACTAAGGACATGCACATGGCATGGAAGTGAATGAAGTGATGGAGGCACATGGGGAGGAGGGGATAATGTGTGGAATGATGGGATGGGAGGGGTGTGGGCAAGGGGTAGAAATGTAATTACATATTCATATATTTTTACACAAACTTTTCCTATAAATACCCACCCATTCTCTCACAATTTTACACACAATCTTCTTCATCATCTCCTTTCTCTCAAGCTATTTTAATGGTTATTCTAATGACTTCTTACTTAGATAAGTTGAGGCAAAATATTTCAAATAAAAGAGAAAAATATATACGCTAGTTTGCAATGTCAAGTCCACTTCAAAACTAGCCCAATCCACTTCTCTTCCTCTTGCAAACTCACGGCCTCCACCACTTCCCCTATAGTCGAGCACACTAACCTCAAAGGAGCTTGGCCGAGCACCCCCTAGCATAGGCCGAAACCATTTGAAGACAAAGAAGGAGTTCAAAGGGCTCTGAAGCAAGAAAAAGAGGAGGAAGTGCTACCGAAATCGACTCGAGAAGCTACGGAAAAGAATGGTGGAGTAGAGCCATAAGTGAGTACTCAATCTTAGTTTTATTTAAATAAAACTTATACATGTTGAATTACAGATTAATATGTTGAATATGAGTTGATATTGGATGATAACTTGGTTGATATTATGATTGGTTATATGGTTGTGATATGGTTTATAACTTGGTTTGATAAATGATAAGAGAAATGGTTAGTAATTAACCATATTTAATTAAATGGAAATTTAATCTAGAAATAATATGTGTATGGATTTGTTTAGCATCTTAATGATTTTAAATATCTAAAAAGAGTTAAAATAAATATTATAATAATATAATATTATAATATGAAATAAAAGGATTATGAGTTAGAAAATGAGAATATTGTTCAAAAAAATAAATTTAAAATGATTGCTAAGTGTTTTATAAACATTTAAACTTGTTTCAACAAAATTTAAATAGAAAATAGTAATTGAGTCAAAACTAGGCGCGTCGTGTGACGCCCCACCTCTATGCTCACGCTAGCCAAGGACACTACTGAGTAATGTCGTCAACTAGCGCGAAGAATAAGGCTGTTGAGGAGCGACCATCTGTGTAATTGCTTTGTGCGAGTACCGATATGTCAGAAAATATAACATGCATTTCTTTTCAAGAGGAAATCTGACATACCGATACAAACTCAAAGCTACCACATAGTGGCTAAGTGGACCTCGGAAACAAATATAGAAATAAACATAACACAAATCAGTCATAGACATTCATATCACAAAGGCGGAATCAGATATGAATATAACACGTAAAAGTGTACATCAAAATAGTGGTCATAAAAGATCCACTATATCACAAAAGAATAGATACAAGTGCTAGATAAAAGAATAATTATACATCAAGGAGTCTCCATCTCTAATGTATAATAACAAAAACTACTAATCTAAAGTAGTTAGTCAAAAGTCAGGTGGCAAGCCCTGATAAGAAGTCAAGCAGAAGCACCTGAAATATTTCGGTCTGACCCGAGTATTATTTAAGAAGAAAATAATAAACGGATCAATCTAGCTATAAATATCAGATAAAATGAGATAGGATAAGGGATATGACAAAAAACGTATGATAACCAAAAATGTCATACTGTGTCAAGTATACATCAAATAACACAAAATCATACAGTATCTCAAGAATCTCAAAGCACCAAAAAGAATGTCATATTCTTTATTTTATTCACCAAACCATAAATATATTGACAAACATATCATTGCCAAATACGAAAAGGGGTGAAACACAAATTCTAGAAATCATCAACTAGAAATCCAGAAATCACAAAAGGGGGAGGCCTATCACAAACGGGAGCATGAAAACTCACTAACACGTGTATCACAAATGGGTCACTAACCCATGGTCGCTAACCATAGAGCCGGTGCAACAACGTAGTACAATAACGATACGCCCGATGAACCTGATACTCAAGTGATTCAGAACAACGACGTAGTACAATAACGGTACGCCCGATGAACCTGGTAAACTGGGACAACAACGTAGTACAATAACGGTACGCCCGATGAACCAAAAAGCCGAGACATCGATGTAGTACAATAACGGTACATCTGATGAACCAAAAATCATAAAAGAACATGGGTCGCTAGCCCATAAAGGAATGAGATGAAGCTCAATAAAACGGGGTATAGTCCCCCATGTGGACAAAGAGACATCGCACAATGCTAGTCTAAATCACAAAATGATCATCATCGATCATCAAGAAGTGTCGATTACAGTAAGCTAGTAAATATAAGAGTTTAGCTTCATGTCCCATAACCACTTGCTTAACTCAAATATTTACGAACAGATTGTAGATTTCCACTCGAAAATTGTCACAAGCATTTCAATCGAACAAGTCCAAAAATTAACCGACGAAGTAAACGCAAGCGTTTCATACCACTTGTTTTGCTAAGCCGTTTAATCAGATTTTCTCATACGAATGAGGTAAAGGTTTGTATATACTAATAGATTAGAAAACAGTTTTATAAACGAGCTTTGTATTAAAAATAGAGTTGAAATCATCTTTGTAAAAGAGTTTGAATATTTACTACTAGTATAGAAACCTTTGTATTTGAAAGTGACAAATCACAAAAATGATTGTTGAAATAATCAATCACCAAAGATTCACATTCGAAGACGTGAATTAAATCCAAAGAAATCGATACCAAATCCATCAAAATGGATATTCTCAAAAATCCCGAAAAAGAAGTCATCAAGGTCGATAAAAGTGATAACAACTAATCGGAGCAACTAAAATCGATAAACAATGGAAATCCACACAAAACAGCCTAAATAGGCAAGAATAAACGTTTCCAGACGTCTGGTTTGGAATCCAAACGTCTGGATTTGTTTTTTGGAAATAGTTCAGAAAGCCACCCAAACGTCTGGAATAGCCAAAACAAACGTCTAAGCCATGACCAGACGTCTGGTTTTGAATCCAAACGTCTGGTTTCGTTCTCTGGAAATTATCCAGAGAACTCCCAGACGTCTGAAACTTCAAGTTAGACGTTTGAGACTCATCCAGACGTCTGATCTTGAATTTCAGACGTTTGGAAATAGTCTCTGACTTTTTTTTTATAATCTGCATGCAAACATTTTTCTCTCCAAGTCCAAACCAGACGTCTGGACTTGGTCACCAGACGTCTGGTCACCTGGTCTGTGCAACATTTTGCCTAGGCCAAAGTGGCCAAAACGTATCGGGAGCGATCGAACGAGCAACGACGACTAAGGATTTACGCCAAGCGACAACCCGGCCTTATAGGCTCTTCGATACACCCCAAACATCAATGTCCAAATATCCATAGAAGGATTTTCATAAAATTGGACCAAAACACCAAAATTTGAAAAATTCACCAAATCAATTCAAATCAAAAGCAAATGAATATGCAAGTGTTAGGAATTCATACCTAACAACAAAGATAGCTATAGACATAGATGTGAGTTAAAGAACTCACCTTTAAACCCAAAAACACAAGAGAGATGCTATAGAGCAAGGCAAGAACAATCACTCTTCAATTTTAACCCAAGAAGCTTCAATCTAAGCTCAAAAGAAGAATATTTCCTAAGTTAGGTTATAGGAAATTCTAAAATTGAAGAGAGATAGAGATGGAGAAGATGAAGAGGATGCTTACCAAAACTTCTCTTTGATTTTGGAGCTAGAACTTGAATTTGCAAAGGAACTAGGGCTTAGGAATTTCTAATTCCTTTTCTCTTCCCCCATTTTTCTAAAGCTTGAAGTGTTTTAGGAAATGAGAATGAAGTGAAGAGGAGAGGGGCTGAGTTAGGGTATTAGATGGGTTAGTGGGCTGAAACCCAAACCCAAAGCCCAAGTAGAAAAATAGCAAATTCTACTCAACTCCAAACATATCGATGTTTATACTCAAAAAAGTTGTAAATGCCATTTTGGACTCAATGGAAGTGGTCTCGAGTCCCAATTCGACTGTTTACAAAAAGTAGCTTTTCGGACTTTAATCCGATTAACGATGCTATATTTAAATAAAACATTTAAATATACAATCGTAAAATATGCGGGTTGTTACACGTCGCATAACACTAGTTTGTGACTTCACGTCGTAAAAGTCAAAAGGTATATAGAATGGAATATAGCTTGGAATTCTTCGAGATAAAATTTTTCTGAACTATTATATCAATAGCTTTCAAATGAAGAAAGAAAATCAAGATTTCATCTTGTATATTTTTAAATAAGTCCAAAGCAAGTTTTTAAAATAATCGCGGTTTTGCAGTTCGGAATCCATAAAGGGAATTTCTTTAAAATGATACTTTTAAATTGTTTAAAAATATGGAATAAATTTTATAAAATATTTTAAAAGAGATTTGCGCTATATAAATGAATTTCCAAAAGATAGAAAAGTCATTTTGATCAATATAGCTTTTAAAACACTAATTGTAGCATTTTTTCGTAGCACTGTTTAATAACTTTTTAAAACATTGAATTTAACTTAATTATTCTTTCCTGAACCTTTTGTGAACCTTTTCAAATAAATAATTAAGTAATTTAAAAATGATTAAGAGATTTGAAAATGAGTATGCGGAAATGACTAGTACGTTTGTTCCAATTGTGGGTATCATAGAAAATCCAACCGAGGAATGGAACAAATCGAAGGGAAAGCCTGGATGCTCTAAATTAATTAAAAGCTAATTAAGTATGTTAAAAGATTTAGAGTCGATCATATAACTTGACCACCTTATGGGTGACAGAGAGGTAGTCTCTAGGCTTGGGTTTGGAAAACCAGTTATCTGCCCTCCCTAACTACCTGGACTGGCCCGACGGAGGGGATAATAAATTTGATTTACTCGGATCAAAATTTCCCAAAGTACAAAAGGTGTAAAATTCCGAGGAGGGAATCCGTACTATCCATGTGAATTTAAAAGGCGATTTCACCGTTATTCAACGGATAGTAAAGATTGAATTCAGAAATTGATATTGAGTAGAATTAGTATAATTTCCATGATCCTTTTTACTCAGTAATGTTTTCCAATATGAGATTTAAATAAATGATTTGAAAATGTTTTCCTAAATAAAAGGTGAAACGATTTGGAATTATTCCAAGATTCAAAATGGTTTAATTAACCAAATGATTTGATAAATGAGGCTTAATGATTCCATATACTGTTAAGAAGATAAATTGAATAAATTAAAATAATACGTCTCTCTGAGATATTTATGAATGGATAAAAAGATGAAATAAATTGAATGATGATAGATAATCACATATGAACTTAACATCTTTTTAATCGATGATTGGTTCAGAGGAACTGGGGTTGGAATTGGGTAACTCCTATCTGAAAACCACTTCGAACCAATGTCTTCGTTCAGAAGTGAAGATATGATGAATATGTTGATTTTTGAAGACGGGGATCTTCATGATGAAGGGTTGCTTGCCACTAGTCCCTCGAGTTGAAATTTACCATTTCATATATTTATGGTGGCAGTAGTGCTCTGTTATGAAAATCTTCGATTACAAGGACTAACTGCTACTAATCCTAGGGATAATTCCCGATAGGATGTAGTAGAAGGAGTGCCTTCGGTTTCGTTCAGTCCTAGAACGAAGTTGTATGGACGAATGTCTAACATTGCATTTCTGAGATCACAACGTTGACTTTTACAAACGTACATCTGTCTGGTGGTGGAGAAGACAACTTCTCTTAGCTTAACACCCTTCTCTAAGACGTACGAGCTCAAAGGTTGTATGTTCTTGAAAGTCAATAGTGATCGAAGGAATGGAAATGTGGCATTCGAAGTTGAACCTGATATGATCAAAGCGTGGCTTTGCGAAAAGAAAAACGTGGCTTTGTGTAATGTAACCTCACAAGCCTCACATCCCAGAAATGATATGGGATACTATGTGGTCCGAAGGACAAATTTCGGGCTATTATTAGGGGAAGATGTCCCTCTAGGCAGTTGTTGCCTTATTATGTGAATGGAAAGGTGGCGGAGATCGTGTAAAGCCACTGAGTAATACTCTGTTCCATGGTAGTGTAGTAGAGGCGGACGGAGATCGTGTAAAGCCACTAGTATGAACTAGGATTGTTATACGTGGATTTTCAGTCCTGAATGGTCACTAGTTCTCTATCATGTTGGAAATCCAATTCCAATACGTTGCCTTACGGTTTTGATTGTAGAACCTACTTTTAAAAAAAAGCTAGTAAGCCATCAAATTTAATCAATGTAACAATTTCGGCCATTTTGATAGATTATTTGAAAAGTGTTTTATAAGGAATGTTATTAGAAATAATATCAAATTATTTTGGTATAAAAGTGGTTGGTTATCATAAGGTAAAAACCCATTAGTATTTATGTGTGGGCGTGGTCTTATGAAATACTCTTCTTTTCAAAGGTTTTGATTAACATCGGCATGATCTATACTTTAATTTTTTTTTCGAGTATCTCACATTGGATTATCAAGCCTGATCTGGGTATTTTTAATACTCAGGTCAGATCCGAGTAGTTTCAAGTTTAGTTGAAGACGCTTGGAGTTTCCAGAGGAGAGCTGGAGATCTTCATCTACGTATGGATGTATTCTATTATCAGTTGCATCTATTGCATTTGTTTTTATTTTTCAGCAGTTGTAAGGACAGAGGGTTTTAACTGTCCAGGCTGAATCTAGGTTAGACTCTGATATTGTATTCAAAATTTTCCACTATAAAGATTATTGTTGAAATAATATATGTTATTCCATTCGTGTGAGATTTTGTTCTTATCTTTATTTTCTTTTTCCCTTAACAATCGGGCTTTCTGGCACTTGGATTTGCGGCACGTGAATACCGAGGATGTATTTGTGTCGATTTTCAAGGGTCGAAAATCTAGTTCGTTACATTTGGTATCAGAGCTTAGGTTAAGCGACCACCTTGGCTTTGTTGGGCAAGTCTCGCTATGGATAGGGTTAGTAATACCCTAGAATGAGTGACTCATTAGAGATAGGGTTAGTAACACCTTAGAACGAGTTTGAGAGTATTATATATATATAAGCGCGTATTTGTTATTTGATATAAAATTGTTTTGTGGTGATTAATCTGTTGAGTGGTTTATGAATTCTAATCGGCGCATGAAGAGCTACATGTAATCGGCAGGGATTCCTAAATACTTAAACAAGGCGTATCGACACACCATTTTAAAAGGAGTATATCTAATATATACAAAAGTATAAACATTTGTGTGATTTGGAAAATTTATAAGATGTTATCCCTTTGAAAAGATCCAAGAATAAGGTCTTAATCTGTTTGGTAATGGTGGAAATAATCTTCTAAGTATCGATCATATGTTGGCTTAGGCAAATGGTATCGAACGCTTGGTAAATTATTCTTCTTATTATTGTACAATCAAGGCAAGTTCAAATCCGAACAAGTATGAATCAAGTAATTTGGATAAGTCAAGAAATTAATGGTATGAAACTTATGATAATAACTTAGTATATCATTTAGGTCAGGATGTCTTATTTTATGTCAGGGGATGAGTATTGGGCTAATCCAAAGCAAGCACGAAGAGTACGTGCACAAGAAGAGGCAAAAGAAAAATTAAAAGTAGGATCTTATGTCGACATCTTCTGTTAAAGATGCGGTAAAGAAGGGCGTTATGCAGTTCTGTGTAAGGATAGGAAAATAAAGGAAAAGGATAAAAGGAAGTAGAGAAAAAGTAGAAAGAAAAATCTTTTAGGGTTGATATATTCTGTTTCAATCGTAAAAGGCAAGGACATTTTCTACGTGAATGCCCTAAAACAAAGAAGAAGCCCAACATTTGGTCAGGAAAGGAAAAAGGTTGCTACCGTTGTGAAGGACTAGGACATATAACCAAAGAATGTCCCCGAACTTGCATTTGGTGCTTCCAAGGGAAACACTTAATGAAGGACTAACCAAAAATGAAGGCGGCTAACTTATGCCTCAAAGACAAAGTACTGTCTACCTTAAAAGGGGTCCAAGGATAGTATATATAACAGTTCAAGTATCTATATATAAGATGGTAATGTATGACAGGCTGTATTCCCTAGGGGTTATCTCTAAAAGTTTGAAACACAGGCTAGGGTTTGTAATGAATGTATAAATATAATGTTAATTAAGAAATCTCTTTTGATCATTCTCTCTGTGCATTTCTTCTATCTTCCATCAAATCAATTTAATAAGATATTCAGAAATAAAAAGTTGAAAGGAATTTTAGAAATGACTTATTAAAAAGTATTTAAATTAAGAAATTATTTAAGAATATATTTTAAAATGGTATATTTTATAAAATAAAGTTTAATTAGCAAAAATAAAATGATGTTTGAGAAAGATGGATTTGGGAATTCATATCCTAATGTTTTGAAAAAGTATAAAAGGGAAAGTTATATAATATAAAATAAGTTTGGAATTTAATTTATAACGAGACATATTAACAAAGAAATTTCAAAAGAAATTTTAAATAAGAATTATGATGGTATTATTCCAAATAAAGGATAATCGATTTCTTTTGGAAAGGAGATAGAAATATTTTTAGAAATAAATATTTTGAAGAAATAAAGGGTTTATAAAAGTACTTAAAGCAAAAGATAATAGTTTTATGAGATGTTTTCATAAAGATTTGAAAAAAGTTAAAAAAGTTGTACGTAGACATTTCGTCACATGATTTTGATCTAAGATTCGATGTGAAACTTTGAGGTGTTTACACCATCTCGAAAAAGGATTTATCACTCGATTCTTGACGACGAACATTGATGAGGGTTTATGATTGGGTACTTGAGTTTTCTATCATAGTTGAGGGCTATGTAAAGGAAACAGAGTTTTCTGATTAAGAAGCCTGATCAGAGTCCGCACTAGAGGATCAGGGGATCAATACTAGTTTGGAAGTAAAATTGTAGATTCGAATAGTAGATCAAATTGGATATTACGTACGGATGATCTATATACATTGTACATGTGTAAGTTTTAAAAAAAATTGGGTAAATACCTTTGGGTTTTGCGTTGTAATTTCGAGGACGAAATTCTTTTAAGGGGGAAGTATGTAACAACCCACAAATTTATCAATTTGATAAATTATATTTATTTTAAAAATATTCAAATATAAGATTTTTTTAACATAGATTATGATGATTTGAACAATAAATAATAATGGTAATAAGTATTTACAAAAATATATAATTTGGAAAAAATAGTGATAAAATGACTGAAAACCATTTTATCGACAAACAGCTCTAATCGTCAAACGTCGAGCATGGAGCTGAATACATACACTTATTTTTATAACTGAACAAGAATATGAAATAAAATCAATTATTTTATTTTTGGAAATTTAATGTATTTATGACGTTAGTAGTGATACCATTATATTTAATAATTGATTTATGATTTTAAAATTGAGATTTAATGATTTAATAATTATTTTAATTATTCTAATAATTGTTTTAAAATGATAATAAGTCATTTTAGTTTATTATATAGTGATAGTAAATCATTTACAATAGTTTTATGAAGATATATGTTGAATTGAAAAATATTAGAAAATTGATATCGCTTTATCGGTATAATAGCAACTTTTGTAAATAATTGTTAATATTGATTTATATGATTTTATAATTCAAATGAGATCATTTTTTATTAATTAAAATTGATTAGAAATTTATTTTCAATTTTTTTTACATATATATGTAATTTAAATTATAAGTGAAAATGTGACCGGTAATTGGTTTCCCGATTTTCAACGGTTTAAGTAACAAAAGTAATTCGAAAGTTGCTGCAACCTTGTTTATATGTCATGTACACATATATAACATACATATGCACACATGAACACATATACACATATAAATATACATGTACATTTATATAAACATATATAAGAAAAAAATCTAAGATATTTTTGAAAACTTAACTCTTGAGCTTCCTTAAGTCAACTATCTTACACACTAAGGACATGCACATGGCATGGAGGTGAATGAAGTGATGGAGACAAATAGGGAGGAGTGGCTAATGTGTAGAATGATGGGATGGGAGAGGTGTGGGCAAGGGGTAGAAATGTAATTACACCTTTAGATATTTTTACACAAACTTTTCATATAAATACCCACCCATTCTCTTACAATTTTACACACAATCTTCTTCATCTTCTCCTTCCTCTCAAGCTATTTTAATGGCTATTCTAATGAATTATTACCTTAGAGAAATTATGGCAAAATATTTCAAACAAAAGAGAAAATTTATACACTAGTTTGCAATGTCAAATCCACTTCAAAACTAGTCCAATCCACTCCTTTTCCTCTTGCAAACTCACGGCCTCCACCACTTCCACCTATAACCGCACACCAACCTCAAAGGAGCTTGGCTAAGCATCCCCTAGCATAGGCCAAACCTATTTGAAGACAAAGAAGGAGTTCGAAGAGCTTTGAAGCAAGAAAAAGAGGAGGAAGTGCTGCTGGAATCGATTTGAGAAGCTACGAAAAAGATTGGTGGAGTGGATCCATAAGTGAGTACTAAATCATAGTTTTATTTAAATAAAACTTAAAGCGATAATATACATGTTAAATTAGAGATTAATATGTTGAATATGAAGTTGATATTGGATGATAATTTGGTTGATATCATGAGTGGTTATATGATTATGATATGGTTGATAACTTGGTTTGATAAATGATAAGAGAAATGGTTAGTAATTAATAATAGTTAATTAAATGGAAATTTAATCCATAAATAATATGTGTATGGAGTTTTTTAGTCTCTTAATGATTTTAAATATCTAAAAAGAGTTATAATGAATATTATAATAATATAATATTATAATATGAAATAAAAGAAACACGAGTTTGAAAATGAGAATATTGTTCAAAAATTAAGTTTAAAATGATTTCTAAGTGTTTTATAAACATTTAAACTTGTTTCGAAAAAATTTAAATAGAAAATAGTAATTGAGTCAAAACTAGGCGCGTCGCGTAACACTAGTTCGCGATTTTGCGCCGTAAAAGTCAAACGAGTATATAGAATGTAATATAGCTTGGAATTCTTTGAGATAAGAATTTGCCAAACTATTATATCCATAGCTTTCAAATGAAAAAAGAAAATCAAGATTTCATATTGTATATTTTTAAATAAGTCCAAAACAAGTTTTCAAATAATCGTTGTTTTGCAGTTCGGAATCCATAAAGGGAATTCCTTTAAAATGATATTTTTAAAGTCTTTAAGAATATTGAATAGATTTTATAAAATCTTTTAAAAGAGATTTGAGTTATATAAATGAATTTCAAAAAGAGTCGTTTTGATCATTATAGTTTTTAAAACACTATTTGCAGCACAATTTCGCAGCATTTCTTAATAACTTTTACAAACAATGGTTTTAACTTAATTATTCTCTCCCGAATCTTCTGTGAACCTTTTCAAATAATTAATTAAGTAATTTAAAGATGATTAAGAGGTTTAAAAATGAGTAAGCAGAAATGACTAGTACGTTTGTTCCATTTGTGGGTGTCATAGAAAATCCGACCGAGGAATGGAACAGATCGAAGGAAAAGCCCGGATGCTCTAAATTAATTAAAAGTTAATTAAGTATGTTAAATGATTTAAAGTCAATCAAATAACTTGACCACCTTATGGGTGTCGAAGAGGTAGTCTCTAGGCTTGGGTCTGGAAAACCAGTTGCCTGCCCTCCCAAGCTGACCATACTGGCCCGACGGAGGGGATACTAAATTTGATTTACTCGGATTAAAATTTTCCAAAGTATAAAAGATGTAATTTTCCAAATTCAAACAACTTGGATTGCATAGAAATAATCTTCTTATACTTGGTATTAAATTCCGAGGAGGGAATCCGTACTATCCATGTGAATTTAAAAGGTGATTTCATTGTTATTCGACAAATAGTAAAGGTTGAATACATAAATTTGATATTGAATAGAATTAATATAATTTTCATGATCCTTTTTACTCAATAATGTTTTCCAATATGAGATTTAAATAAATGATTTAGAAATGTTTTCCTAAATAAAAGGTGGAACGATTTGGAATTATTTCAAGATTCAAAATGGTTTAATTAACCAAATGATTTGAAATGAGGCTTAATGAGTCCATATACTGTCACTACAACAAACTGGGGCTTTAATTCCGTTTTAAAAATGCTATTATACCTCACTATATCGTTTCAAAGAATGTTGTGGAATGACATGCTATAGTAAACCGTAAACTTTAAATAGCAGAAGCAAAAACGCTATGAAAAATAATTTTTCTATAGCGTTTGAACAGTGCTATTAAGAAAAAATGCTATAGGACATATATCCATGATTACTTTCTATAGCCTTTGTCATACATATTTCTATAGCATTTTTATGCACATTTCTATAGCAATTATCAATTCTATTATGTAGTTTTCTATAGCGTTTGACAAATGATAGCCTTTATAAAATGCTTTAAATATAATACTGATTTCCTGAATTTTTCATTGTTGTTTTAACTTTTCCACGTATATAACATCCATACCCATTTCTTCTTTGCATATAAATACAAAAGATTTAAACATATAAAAAATATGAAAATTAAAGCATGATATTTATACATGTTCAAATAAATTTTCCATCTTCATACATGTCGTTCAAACATCTTTGCTCATGTCCATACATAATATTTTATACATATCGTTCAAACATATTTACCCATGTCCATACATAATACTTCATATATATTTGCATTAACAACTTACTTATAACCAGTTAAATAGTTGATTTCATCTTGCTTTGCTTTTGATATTTTCTTTTTTGACATCTGCAATATTGCACCTGTTTATGTCAAATAAGAAATCAAGATGTTAGTAATTGTTATTATTTCATACTTTAATATTATACATGGCAAAGAACTATGAAAAAGCCTAATAGCCTGCAATATATATGTGAATATATGTTAGGTGTCAAAGATGCTAAATAATATAGATCATCAGATCAACGATAAACTCAAAAATACATCCAAAAAAATTTCCAGTAACAAATTAATCAATGGGTGCGATCTGGTATACAAGTAATTCTTATATGAAATTCAGTAACAAATTTCCATTGAATTAAATTCAAATTAATCAACAGGTATTTTCGAAGTAGTTGTTCAAGTGCTAATTTTTTCTTTCTTAACTTTTAAAATGTGAAAAGTTGACTTTAAGCAAGACCAATTAGTCTACAATCAAAAGAATAGAAAATTCTAGTTCCACTTGAGAATGGTATGTAGGATCCAAAACAAACAATGAATTACTTTCATTGCTGTGTCAAAAGAGGAAGAAAGTCATAAAGACTTCAAAAAATCATAGTAATGTTGAAAGCTTGGTAATATTAACAAACAAGAACATGATAACTAAAGCTCTTGGAATGTCTAGAAAAAGTAAAAGTAAATCCATATGTACTTCTACATTGCCTCAACTATTGCCAACAAACTCTTATCCAAGGTTATATATACCAACTACTCAATTTCCAATTTATATACATAACATACGATATTTCAAAATTTCATAATGGACCAGTCGTGGGAATAATATAAATAGAAGACAGAGCGTGAGAGATGCAAAACTTAGGCAACTAACTCATGTACCAACATGAAAACATCATTCATTTATCGTCTGAAGAACTTCATATTTCAGCATCCAAATTAGACAACAAGTGAGTTATATGCAGTATAACAAGTACCAATATCAGATATTAAACTAACATACCAAACCGAGTTTTCAAAACCTTTAATAAGAGCCAGTACATCCGTGTGTATTCGTATGTATACTTTAATAGGTCTACAAATTTGAATATAAATAGCTATTCATTTAATTAATTGTAAATAGATATACATATATATAAATTTTAATTCATAAGTTTGTATAGCTACTAATAGTTAAGTAAAGGTAAATCCATCTATTTCGTCGCTGTATCCAAAGACCATAATTATAAAATTAAAATTTTTAAAAGATGAAACTATTCAGGAAGATATAAATAGGAGACACTCTTACCGATTTCTCATGCTCTTGTGTGCTATTTCCAATTATATGAAATTGATTAGCCTCATCATATTAAAATGGATCCTCTTTTGCTTAGCAACTGGAGTGTATATATGGTGCACAACTGCAATTGTAGATGTTGAAGTGAATTGTGTTAGTATGCAATAATGTTTACAGAATCTGAGTTAGTTTGCAGAATCTTCTATTTATCACTATTATATACAGTTTTTGGAAGCTTAGCTTTTTATATAACTTGATTTTATTTTTATTTTATATTTTTAATAGTAAAAAAAGTCATAGTTGGGGGAAAAGTGGAAGATAGTTCATTATATGGATTAGGTAGTTTGGCTGAAAGTAGTGCATGTAGGCATCACTACCCTATACTAACTTCATGTAAAAGGACATGAATATAACTATAGGCATGCGTATTCTTTTTTCTGAAGTAAAAAAGAAGAATCAAGTATGGAAAAGTTCACAGGTAAAATTTGAGTTTGGGTAGAAAACTTGTAGTTAAAATGAGTTTTTAAAGTGATGTTGTAGAACAACCAAAATTTTCTTAATGTATATATGTAGGAGAGATCCGCTCATTAAAATCCAATGATTGATAAGAATTGACCACAAAAGCGTCAAATAATTTAAGATACAAGAATGCATAAAATTTTAAGCGACCTGTTTCTGCTTCACATCAGTTAGACTGTTCGAGATTCCTTTTTTCTTTTTTTCCTTTTTTTTTAAAAAGGCTACCCTCATGTTCGACTTTAAATTGAAACATGTACAAACGGCTTAAATAAAAATATGATTCATTTTTGTTTGCACATGCATCAAACATACTATTTAGCATTGTAAAACATAGCTTATATGGCAAAAATCCAAAATCAGCCATACCTCTTTTTTCTCCTACATACGTCATGGACCAAAGATATATGCATAGTTCAATCAATTGGGTCATCAACCAAACTTAACGTGGATACTGGCATTTCTGGAGTCATGATTTGGTCTTTCCAATTACACTTTTTAAAATGCTTATTCCTAGATGGAGATGAATTCTTAAAGCAACTCTCTCTTGCATACCTAACAATTTGACACGGTACTATTATGCATATATAAGAGGAAAATAGAAAGAGATGTGCCCATGTTTGGTGTTTCCGATTCTCTGTGTAATTTGCATACATTTAGGTCATCAGAAGTACCATGTTTAGAAAACTGGAAGATGCGAACTTCATTGAATGATTGAAGTTGTTGTTTAAAAAGGAATCAAAGATATATTATAAAATTTGTTTTAAGCTAGGCTGTAACATGTCCCGAACTTTTAATTTCAACTGTGCATTATTTGAGTGACTGAAATAAAAGTAAGGGAAAAGCAATTGCAAAAACTAGCACATTGTCAAGTTGATGATCTGGTTACACTCCAGAGTTCCATCATCCGAATATGCTTCCTGTAATCAAAAGAAAGGGAAGAGCATAAAACAAATCAAATTTCTGTCAAAGACGTGCTTGTTCACTTTAAATCGTTATGTTTTATAGGCATAAAGCAATTTCAATAAAAACCAAGGAGAAATTGACACATCATCTCTAAATAATATAGAACGAAATACATGTATACCTATAGAGTATAAACTATATGACTTACCAATTATTATTATTTTGAAAAGAAGGTGCTCTATATATAGAAAACAAATATATACGTCCATAATATGCCTCGTTAAAACCTTGCAACCCCCCAACCTAAATGGGTACCTTGCAAGGAAAAAAAGTACATATCATGTCCATATATTAATAGTACAACATCAGATTAGCCCACAAAACCAAGTTGCCAAATTGATGGATGAGTAAAACACTAAAGAAATTACACTCAAAACCATCCATACGAAACAACTTGGGGGCTGAAAAAAAGAACAAAATTTACTCTCTGTCTCTGCATTCATAATTTATTCCCCTGTACTATACATGAAAAACATTTCTCGTAGATAAACAAAGGAACCCTTTCATGCTTCCCACTATAAATATCTAAGTTGCACAGCAGTAAATTATATCTTGAACATGGAGTACCCACAGCAACTATACTCATCCGATACACCACTAATCAACTCCTTAACTAATGATAGTCCTGATTATGAATCCAACCCAATTGATGATATCATGTTCTTTGATGATAGTTTCTAAATGACGTCTTTGATTCTAGGATCAGTTATCCCTCAGACCCATTATCAACCTCTCCTGACCAAGATCCAAGCCTTGATGGCAACGATTTGGATTTAAATCCCGAGGATTATTTCATTGAAGAAAATCCTATATCATTGAACGTAAAAGAAAACCCAAGTAAAGGTCGATCTAACACTCTAGTGTCAAAAAGAAAAAGACGTAGCAGGATGAAAGAGAAGCTCTATGAGCTTCGATCATTAGTTCCTAATATAACCAAGGTTTGTGGGGATTTTTCTTTAAATTATTGATGTAACAGATACCAGTTTATCGGATTAACAAATATACAGTAATACCAATAAAAATAGTGCGGTAAAGTTTTTCCATATGCCAGTGATGATTGTTACCATGACTGCCCTAAATTTTGTAATATTAATAGAAGATATTGATTGCCTCTCGATTTTAACCATTGTCATTTTTATCGTCAAGTTACAAAAATAAAATTTTGAATTTTAATCAAATAGGGGAAAAAAGGCGAAAAGGGAAAAATATGAAAGTGGGCAAGGGACACTTTTAAACATCGTAAACTAAGTTCACTATAACTATATACATTAGACATGTGCATACGCATGCGTACATCATGCATGCTGATATACTAGTGTATATAATGCAAAAGCTTATGTCATTCAGGTTGTTCAGTCTAGAACAAAGATTAACCAATCGCTGTAATCAACGTGTTGCGTGTAATAAATAGAATATTACAATGAAAAGTAAGCACTAGACGTTAATGCTAATTGCAATTGGCCTTTTATGCATCATATTGACAAAAGAAAAATAATTACAAGTTCAGATTGACCTTTTATGCATCATATTGACAAAAGAAAATTAATTACAAGTTCAGCTCCGTCTCTTGATAAGTACTACTTGTTGCTCATTAGAACACAACGGTTTAAATCAAGTACATGCTAGAATAGTAGACGCTGTTTTACACCTTACGTACCAAATCAAAATATATTCTTTCTACCAAAATTAATCACCTCAAAATACATGCGAATGAACACAGTTATATTCTTCACATAAACTAAACTAATTATAAACAATCATAGTAGTTTAGAACAGATACTACTCCTCTTCTGGTGGCATTTGATAAACATTAAAAAAACTTTAAATAACAGGACTACAAGCAATAATGCATTGGCTAACTATATATATTTATGAACACGGCTTGCATTCACATATCATAATCAACAAGTGATAAAGAAGAACACTAACTTAGTCAATAATGTGTACACTTCTCTGCCTTCTTTGTTTCTTTGTTCTCTAATTGAATAGAAAGTTAAACCTATAAAAATAATAATCATATATTAGTTTGAATTATATGGTATACTGGTTGATCACACATCTAGCCTAGTAATGTACTGCCCAACATACTGGCACCTTTTCTTTCTTTTTTTCTTAATTCCAATACCATTATCAAGTCATTATTAAGTCATTGCTGAGAAAAATAAGAATTTGAAAGAAAAACACAATAAATAAGAATATTGAAATCTCAAATAGCAAACACATTAGCGGTCAAAGACAAAACTTGTCACCAAATATCAGTAAACTAATCTTATTAGAATTTTACAAACTCTCCTAGAATATATAGTTATGCCTCTCAAAACCTATATATATTTATATTATAAATATGTTTGTTGGATTCTCTTTTGGATTCAGCAAACTGTGCTTTCTCAATATGTTCATAAATTGCTTTTTGTCCTAAACCAACTCATCTAATATAATATTCACCATGGAGGACAAGTATTCAACAAATACAATTCAGTTGCTAAACAGTTAAAAGAAGTGAAGAATATATAAAATGAAATATGCACATAGTTGTCAAACATATTTTTAACCTATAGTGCTCTACCACAAATTCATCGCCCAAAGGTTAGTAATATTTAACACATCATGTTTCTGTAAATAGTATAAAATAACAACATTACACATCTATTCTTTGTAAAAAGAAATGGTGCATAAAATATGATTAAGGGAGAAACCATTGTAGCCAGGGCCAAATCTGTTAGCACTGTCACATGTTTAGCTTCAGTAAGTACAACACACACTCAGCTTTTGTAATTTTTTATTTTACTATACCATTTATGTTGATTATCTTCATTCTAGAAAGTAGGGGATTCACAGAGATGGCAGTGGATGTTTACTTGGTGTTGAGACCCACAGTTATAGGCTCTAAGCAATATATATAGGAAGCTCTTGATGGACATGAGCACCTCTCCTCTATTTGGGAGCAATGCTAGCCATGTGTATTAATGTATTCTACTGTCCTTACATAAATTCGATGCTTTACATTATCAAAAGCTATGATTTTTATTTATTTCAATCTTCAAGTATCAAACATTTCAGCAGCATGTGCCAATGCTTCAACTTCAGTAACATAATAGGGTTTTTCGATTCTACACTGATCAAACGATTGTTTTTTCGATTTTTGGGATGGAGTTATAAGAACCATAACTTTTAAATTCTTTGAAATTTTAAGTGAAAAAAAATTATAATTATAATTCAGGAAGTTTTTGAGTAATAGGCACCTGTTAAACACTTTCAATAACATAGAGAGATGGGAACAACGTAGATACATACAAAATTATATTAGGGAAGTTTTCAGTTACCCCGTATTCTTGTATAGTTTTCATAACCCGGTACGTATTTCGTCTTCATCGGTCCTAACGTATATACTCAAAAGCTGAACTAAGAATGTATTCAAACCATTACACATCAAATGTAAGTCAGATTATTTATTAGCATTAATAAGTTGATAAAATAAGCATGCAACAAATTATTGTGCCTACCAAATATGTATTTTTCAAACACATATGTAGAGTAATATGAATTAACAAAATGAATCAAGTGACGGATGGCAAGTATGACTGTCCAAGAAAGGTGCTTGCATTTTTAATTGATCACCACATTTCATTTCACTATGTGCCTTAATATGTTATTTAAAAGTTATATATTGATTTTTCATATTAATCATTTTCAAATTGCACAACGTACAGACATGAAATCTAATTTTTTGCAATATAATAAAAAGCAATGAAAGACCAAACAATTGCAAAACTGAATATGTTGTTGATTGAAGGACATGAACCAAGAAATGGAAATAGAAAAATATATTATATAAAAAGTAAAACAGAAGGAAAAAAATAAAGTTGGAACACTCTAAAAGAAATAAAACTAGGAACATCTGGAACACCCAAATGAAAAGCATCATAAGTTTCAGGAAGGCAAGGCTTCTCGCGAACTAATTAACCACTATTTTATAACACAAACTAATTAACCACTCATTATGTCAATTATATATCTATAAACAAGGCTTTTCAGTGCATATATGTATATTCTTAAGAGAAAATGTCGGAAGAAGTAAAGCTGTTAGGAAGATGGGGAAGTCCTTTCAGTCATAGAGTCAAGCTTGCCTTAAAGTTAAAAGGAATTTCTTACGAGTACATCGGGGAGGAAATATACAACAAAAGTACTCTACTACTTGAGTCAAATCCAATACATAAAAAGATTCATGTCCTCATTTATGGTGGTAATACATTGATGACAAATGGGACAGTTGCCCTTTTCCACCTAAAGATCCATTCAAAAATGATATTTGGCAAAGCTCATAGATGAAGATGTAAAATTCAAATAATATTATAAATTTTTCTTCATGGTATGAAGAAAACAATGGTTTCTTTGTCGTTGAGTAATACGATCTTTTCACCAAGTTTATATGTGCACAGTTTAAAATAGTATAATTTTGAAAAGATGATACACTGAAAAACTACTTTCACTTCTTACTCTTCAACCGACACATATTTTTTTCACTGAGAACAATAGAAAAATTGTAAGGTTTTTAGATTATGGAAAGTTCATGGATATAAACAAGTGAATATTAGGCTCAGGTCCCTAATAAGTTTCAAAATACAGAAAAAGCGCAGTAAAAAAAAGTATATAAATTAGGTCTCTAAAATTAAGTTACTAAGTAATTGCATATAGTTATGCAATTATTCACTGAATAATTGCAGACATTTATGCAATTATATCCAAAAGTTGCATAAATTTATGCAATTTTTTCGGTGAATAATTGCGGAAAATTCCGCAATTTTTTTGGTGAATAATTGCGGAATTTTCCACAAGTTTTTGAAAAATTGCGTAAATTTCCGCAATTTTTTGGTGAATAATTGCGGAATTTTCTACAATTTTTTAAAAAAATTACAGAAATTTCCGCAATTTTTCAGTGAATAATTGTGGAAATGTCTGCAATTTTTTGATATAATTGCATAAATGTCTGCAATTATTCACTGAATAATTGCATAAGTGTATGCCATTATTCGGTAACTTAATTCTAGGGACGTAATTTACAAACTTTTTTTTACTGGGGTTTTTGTGTATTTTGAAACTTATTAGGGACCTGTGCCAAACTGTCCCTATAAATAATTTCTACACAATGAAATATATCCACCTTGATAGGTCATGAAGCATAAATCTGATACGAATACCAACAAACAATGTTCGTATTTCAATTACTTATGTAGTTATGCACAGTGCATGCTTATATGCAATGGTCTTTAATTAAAACAATAATCAATAGTATGATATTTGACATTCAACAGAATTTAGAATTCCAAAAAATACAACAGTTTGCTGATAGCCTGATAGGATAGTGTGATTAGGCTAACATAAAATACAACAAAGGTGAGTAACATTAGTAGATAAATAGAGATGGCTGTACTTTACGTTAATATAATAGAAAAGGTCTAGTAAACATACGCAAGACAAATGTAACGACCCCGAAATTTAAATTTATTTAAATTGATAATTAAATTAATTTTTTGAATTAAATTGAGTGATTAAATAAAATTTTGAATAAAAATTTGTAAAATTTATTTTAAATGGAAGCGAGTTTCCCCTACTGTCTTAGAATCTATATTAAGTCATATGAATTTAAACGATTTGTATAAATGTGATTTGGATTTAAAAATTTAAGTAAATGGTTTAATAATAATAATAATAACAATGATTGATAATTAATGATTTAAATTTAGGATTGATGGTTAATAAATATGAGGAATTATAACAAGTTGAATTTTAATAACAATATATAAGATAAATTATATAGTATAAAATAGAAACTTATTTACATTATAAAGTGATTACACTACAATAATTCAAACAACAAGTAAACAAGACAAAGATAAAACAAAGCAAAAGTATTGCAATCATATAATAAATCAAAGTATTTGTAAAACAAACAAGCAAAGGCAAGATAAATATATAGGTATAAACTAATGAAACACTTGCTAAAGAAGGAAGACATCAAAATATATTCATATATGTACAGCCGAGTTAAAGTATGGTACAAGGTAGTTAATGCAATATCTGTAGCATACAAACACATATATCTTCAGCCACCAACATATCTTCATATTGTACAACATCATCAATGCAGCCAACAAAGAAAATATTTCATGTTGTACAACCGAAAGAAGATATAAGTTGTACAACTGATAATAAATGCAAGCCACCAAAGGAAAATATCAGCCACCACTTGATAAAAATATACCTGATGTTGTACAAATACACAACATTACTTGTACAAAAATATTATAAACTGTAAGCTTATTTTCAAGCATATCAACTTCTTCATCTTATTAGTTCGTCCATTTTTAAACTGAGAAGAAAAAAATCTAAAGCAAGGATCATTTTAAATTTAAACAAAACACAATCAATACAAACCAGAGGAAGAAGACTTCAGCTTGCAATCTTCACAGCTTGTTTCAAGAAAGTGGAAGCTCTGTTCTTTCTCTGTTCAAATTTTTGTTACCAGGTGAGCAAACCTTCTTTTAAAAATATGACTTCTATGTTTCTTTTTACCAAGGTGAGTAAACTTTTCTTTTTAATTGGAACTGAATCTTGTTGTTGGGAGAAATATGGAAGTTTAAATTTAAAATATATGCGGCATGTATATAAAAACATGAAAATTGGGTTGTGCATATCTGTGCACTTGAAAGTGGAGTTCTGTCCCAAGGTGACAAGCTAAAATTTGATTTCTTTTTTCCTCAATCAATATTAAACCTTAAGATCTAAACAAAAGTTATTTGTTTAGGCATAATTCTTGTATTAAAAATGGTTTCAGGCAAATTTAATTGAAGAGTGGTCTGGAAAAATCGAAACTACAGGAAAATTTAAAACTTGTTGAAAATGGGATTATCCTAATTTTTGATTTCAGGCATATCAATTGAATCACCTTTGGAAATAATGATTTTAGAAAGAAAAATCTGAATTTTTAATGCAGTTTTTAGTGAGAAATCTTAACTTGATCAGGAAATGAAAATTTATAAAATTCTGGTGATCGATGGGTTTGTGATCCTCGAGGTTGAAGTCGTAGCTAGGTTGAGGGTTCGAAGTCATCAAAAAAAATGCGAGTTGAATTTATAAATCATTGTAGAGTAGTGATGAGACCGATTTAGGGTTAAATGTTCATATTTGGTCACGATCGAAAAAAGTGTTGTCGCGTCGCCGTCGATGGACCAGAGTCGTTCGCACCAGTGCCGATCGAAGCGTCTGTCATCTGCGATGTTTCAGTTGAATCTTCGTGACTGCTGACGGCCTAAGGTGGACGATCGAAGCGATTCCGTGTTAATGGGTTTTGGTTGAAGTTTGGGGTCGACAGTAAAAATTTGGATTTCGTCAACGCGATGGGTATCTGAGTGTTTGTGAGGCTCATAGAGATCATGGCTGATGTGTTGACGATCGCAGCTTGGATCGGAGGAGGCCAGAACGGCGGTGCATGTGTACATGACTTTGGGTTGTGTCAGTTGAAAGGAATTGGAGAAGAAGGAGCTGAACTCGAAGTCGTTTTCTTGAATTCTCGTGAGAGACTCGTGGAAACGTGGATTGGGCTCGAGTATTCTACTAGGCTCGAATCGTTTGATAATGGAACAGGTTTTCAAAGGGTTTAGAACAAAATTTAGTTTTAAAGAAAAATTAGAAGAAGAAAAAGTTGCGTACCTGGGATTGTGTCTCGGGTAAATTGGACGAGCAACTCGAAGCATGGGAGTCGGGGTCTCGAGTCAAAAGTTTGGTTCCAGGTTTTACCTGAACCAGTCTTCCAGGGATTCAAAACTGAATTAAAAAAAAATGTAAATTTTAAATCAAGGATTTAAAAACTAAATTTTAAATCTAAAAGGTAAATTCGAGTTTGGATTGAAATCTAGTTTGAAAATAAATAAAGTTTCAAATCTAATTTGTTCAATAATTTAAAGACAATTAATCAAATGGTGAATTAAATAATAAAAGGTTAATTCTTTAATAATTATAGGTTGATGAATTATAATTAAAGTTAATTAATTTATTATTAATGGTTATTTAATAAACGATTAAAGAATAATTTATCAAAATGGTTTGTAAATAATTAATGATTAATTAACCAAAATTTGTAGTTTATTCAAAACTAATTAATCTGGTATAAATTAATTATGATCAGATATAAATTGACCTTATGAATGTTTGAATTCTATTGGATGATTTGATTATTGGTATTCCCTGATATATGATGCTTTGTGATACATCCTGATTTATGTGGTGATCTGAAATTTCTATTTCTGTGATATATTACTATGTGAATATGAAACCCTTTGGCCAGTAACACGGCACTTGAATTTCGATGCGACAGGGAGTCGGATTCCAGTTGGTTATCCGAAACCCACATCGAGTTGTAATGATAAATCTTTATGACTGATAAATTTATTTTATCTATGAATCTGTGAATGAAGATAAGCGTTATCGATTTTACCGCTTATCGATATATCTGTGATGATTGATGTTGCACTATTGTGTGAAACCCCTAGACCACACTGTTACACACACAAATATGGATTTCACGTGGAAATCGGTTAAATCACAGATGATTTAAATTTAATGTTTCTGAAATTGAAATTTTAATTTCAATTGATTTTGAAATTAGAAATTTGGGTTTAAAGTGAAAAGCTTTTGAAATGGAATTTCAAAGATAAAAGTTATTTCGAATAACTTAATCGAGTTTTGAAAATTTGAATAATTTGATTAAATTTGAATTCAAGTTTGAAATCGAATCCTATGATTTGAAACTAGGGATTAAAGATGCTGTACAAGTTATATATGGGTTAAACCATTTTAAAGGTATTGATTTGGGGATTTGAATTTAATTCAAGGATTTTAACTTGTGTAAATATAACTGGATTTTTTCTGAAACGAAACTATTTGTTTTCAAATAGTAAAAGCTTTCACAAAAGTAATGAACTTCCAATTTGTGTTCAAAGAATTCCAAGTTTGAAATAGAATTGAAATGTTTTGAAAACTATGAAATGAGTCTTTGATTTCAAAGACCGGATGAGTTAATCTAACTTGAATTGGAATTGTTTTGGAAGATTATGAATGAATTTTTGGAAACGAGTTTTGAAAGCTATAAGTTAAATCTTGATTTAAAGATTTAATGAGTTAATCAAGTTGGAATGGAAATCGATTTGGAAATCTATGAATGAATCTTTGTGAATGGGGTAAAACTTTGTGAATTGAATCTTTTTGTTTAAAAGATTAAAAGTGTGGAAATTGTTTAAACCATTGAAGGTTTTTGAAATGAATTTTTTTGTTTAAAAGATTGGAAATGGTAATTTGTTTTAACCATTCGAATGAAAAGTTTTAAGCTTTAAAGCTGTGATTTAACTGAGACCCCAGTATCCATATGATTTCTAATTGCGCTCGTTATTCGGTTTAGCCGGGAAAGGACCTTTGTGTCATATAACCCATTCCGAATAGTGATACGACGATATGGATAGCATTTGAAGACCGGTGGTGAAGACCGGGTATTTGCGAGAGCGATATGATGACCTATCGATTTTCTCTGCATCATGGCTCCGGTATAGAGATTCCCAAAGTGATGGGAAGTCCGATCGAGATTGTGAATACCCGGATTTGCAAGGGCTTCTTTGGAAGTGCCTTCGGTTCTGTTCGAACCCGGAACAGACTTGTATGGATGTATGTCTGACGTTACACTTTGAGATGTAAAGCTGGTTTCTATCAAATACATTTCTGTTGGTGGCGGAGAATTTATTCTCTTAGCTTAACACCCTTCTCTGAGACGTACGAGCTCAGAGGTTATGTAGTTGATGGTTACTAGTGATACATTCCCAATTTGGTAATGTGGCATACGAAGTGCTGATGATCATTTGTTGGTCAAAGCGTGCTTTGTGAAAAAGCGTTGCTTTGTGGACGAGACTTCGACGAGCCTCACAACTTGGTAATGGTCGAAACAGGAATGTTGCGACAAAGGTTTGTAGGGGTAGCACCCCTAGGGTATGTCATTTCCTTCTGGATAAAAGGTGATATCATGGTATGGAGCCCATATATTTTACCTATGTTGATTATACTTTGTGGCTGTTGCTTTGCGATTGAGGATCCTCGGATAAAGGTCGGTAACGATCGGGGGATGACATGACTCGTGTGTTAGTTACCTAGTTACAGCTATACAGCGTGAGGTAGCGTCGACCTTTTGTTTGCAGAGATCCGGTTAGGATCCGGGGCGTCTTTCCAGAGGCGTTTCTATTTCGGTAAGGAAGTTCCTTAGCCTGATCATTTGTTGGAAATCCAAAGAAACAATACGAACCCTGTATGATTTTTAGTTGTATTACCTGCTATGGAATGTGGCGGTAACCTGCTATTGAACGTAGTAGCTATAGTAGGCATACGATGAAATGTTGTATGCTGGCTAAGATTAATATTATACTTTCGAAATGTTTTTCTACACTATGCACTAGTAATATTATCAAAGGAGTTTTGTTTGCGTAGTAAGCATGTTTGACTATCATAAGGAGAAATCTCCTCCAATTCTGCGATTGCATTGTGTGTGTGGCGGGAGGCCTTATGGTAGTTTCATTTTCGAAAAGCATTGCGGATTTCAATGTTTAAAAGCCTTTCGTGTTTGTTTAAAGATAAACTGTTTTTGTTGCTCACACCAGTCCCATGACTGATCCGGAGTTTATTGTTCCCTTCCTAAACTCTGGGTGCCCACTATTTTCCACACGGGCAGTCTAGAGTTGGGTTTATCAGATATTCAGGTTTGGTAGATTATCTGGAGCTAGTCAGTTCTTGGAGTTCATGGACTGACGTTGCTTATCTTGGAGCATTCCATTGGAGACATTCTATCCGCTGCTGGCGTTATCTATTTTCTTTTCCGCTGCTATTTCTTGTATCATATCTCTGATGTATATTGATATCTGTTGTATCATTCTGTTGTACCTGTCATTGTATCAATGTTATGTAATTGATATATTCTTTTTCTTCCACTGTGTTGTTATACTTAATGGTGTTATAGCTCCGGCGAATCGGATTTGAACGGTCGAATCTACGGCATTCTAGTACAATGTGAAGTACGGATGTTGATTTTCGAACGCGCAAAACCCGAGTCGTTACATGTGGTATCAGAGCTAAGGTTGAACTTTAGCTCAGGAGTATAACACGTTAAGTAGCTCATTAGAGATAGAGTGAAGTAAACTCTAGAATGAGTATATCCTTAAGATATCCGCCTAAACGTCTCAGTAAATTCTCTTACTATCCACTGATAGTGAGTATGAGTGCAAGAAGAAGACGAGATAGGGGACAGGAAATACGACTACAAATGGTCAATACCCTGCAACAGTGGAAACAACTTTCTTATCAATCTTCTTTGATTCGTTTCCAAATTCTTTTGATTGCTTCGTATCAGCTACAAGAAGAAGTTTCGGTGTGATGATGGCTCTACGAACCGTTGTAGGAGATTCTTATTTCGTATCTTCATCGACTTCTTATCAGCCTTTTGGATTTAAACCTTAATGAATTTGAAATTGGAATTTTAAATTGAATTAAATTGACTAATAAAACATGAGGGTAAATTGAATTGAATCAATTAAAACGATATCGTTTAAAACCAAAATTTTGAAATTCTATTGTAATTTCTTTTGAATACCAAAGTCTGAAGAGGGACAAATTGGTATGTATTCTGAGATATTCCGATTTGAGTTTGGAATTCATATCATAAGTTCGAGGAATTATAGGAGATCGAATCTGTCGATCTCTGTGTTGTTTTCGTGCCTGCGAATTTCGAGGACGAAATTCTTTTAAGGGGGGAAGTTTGTAACGACCACGAAATTTAAATTTATTTAAATTGATAATTAAATTAATTTTTTGAATTAAATTGAGTGATTAAATAAAATTTTGAATAAAAATTTGTAAAATTTATTTTAAATGGAAGCGAGTTTCCCCTACTGTCTTAGAATCTATATTAAGTCATATGAATTTAAACGATTTGTATAAATGTGATTTGGATTTAAAAATTTAAGTAAATGGTTTAATAATAATAATAATAACAATGATTGATAATTAATGATTTAAATTTAGGATTGATGGTTAATAAATATGAGGAATTATAACAAGTTGAATTTTAATAACAATATATAAGATAAATTATATAGTATAAAATAGAAACTTATTTACATTATAAAGTGATTACACTACAATAATTCAAACAACAAGTAAACAAGACAAAGATAAAACAAAGCAAAAGTATTGCAATCATATAATAAATCAAAGTATTTGTAAAACAAACAAGCAAAGGCAAGATAAATATATAGGTATAAACTAATGAAACACTTGCTAAAGAAGGAAGACATCAAAATATATTCATATATGTACAGCCGAGTTAAAGTATGGTACAAGGTAGTTAATGCAATATCTGTAGCATACAAACACATATATCTTCAGCCACCAACATATCTTCATATTGTACAACATCATCAATGCAGCCAACAAAGAAAATATTTCATGTTGTACAACCGAAAGAAGATATAAGTTGTACAACTGATAATAAATGCAAGCCACCAAAGGAAAATATCAGCCACCACTTGATAAAAATATACCTGATGTTGTACAAATACACAACATTACTTGTACAAAAATATTATAAACTATAAGCTTATTTTCAAGCATATCAACTTCTTCATCTTATTAGTTCGTCCATTTTTAAACTGAGAAGAAAAAAATCTAAAGCAAGGATCATTTTAAATTTAAACAAAACACAATCAATACAAACCAGAGGAAGAAGACTTCAGCTTGCAATCTTCACAGCTTGTTTCAAGAAAGTGGAAGCTCTGTTCTTTCTCTGTTCAAATTTTTGTTACCAGGTGAGCAAACCTTCTTTTAAAAATCTGACTTCTATGTTTCTTTTTACCAAGGTGAGTAAACTTTTCTTTTTAATTGGAACTGAATCTTGTTGTTGGGAGAAATATGGAAGTTTAAATTTAAAATATATGCGGCATGTATATAAAAACATGAAAATTGGGTTGTGCATATCTGTGCACTTGAAAGTGGAGTTCTGTCCCAGGGTGACAAGCTAAAATTTGATTTCTTTTTTCCTCAATCAATATTAAACCTTAAGATCTAAACAAAAGTTATTTGTTTAGGCATAATTCTTGTATTAAAAATGGTTTCAGGCAAATTTAATTGAAGAGTGGTCTGGAAAAATCGAAATTACAGGAAAATTTAAAACTTGTTGAAAATGGGATTATCCTAATTTTTGATTTCAGGCATATCAATTGAATCACCTTTGGAAATAATGATTTTAGAAAGAAAAATCTGAATTTTTAATGCAGTTTTTAGTGAGAAATCTTAACTTGATCAGGAAATGAAAATTTATAAAATTCTGGTGATCGATGGGTTTGTGATCCTCGAGGTTGAAGTCGTAGCTAGGTTGAGGGTTCGAAGTCATAAAAAAAATGCGAGTTGAATTTATAAATCATCGTAGAGTAGTGATGAGACCGATTTAGGGTTAAATGTTCATATTTGGTCACGATCGAAAAAAGTGTTGTCGCGTCGCCGTCGATGGACCAGAGTCGTTCGCACCAATGCCGATCGAAGCGTCTGTCATCTGCGATGTTTCAGTTGAATCTTCGTGACTGCTGACGGCCTAAGGTGGACGATCGAAGCGATTCCGTGTTAATGGGTTTTGGTTGAAGTTTGGGGTCGAAAGTAAAAATTTGGATTTCGTCAACGCGATGGGTATCTGAGTGTTTGTGAGGCTCATAGAGATCATGGCTGATGTGTTGACGATCGCAGCTTGGATCGGAGGAGGCCAGAATGGCGGTGCATGTGTACATGACTTTGGGTTGTGTCAGTTGAAAGGAATTGGAGAAGAAGGAGCTGAACTCGAAGTCGTTTTCTTGAATTCTCGTGAGAGACTCGTGGAAACGTGGATTGGGCTCGAGTATTCTACTAGGCTCGAATCGTTTGATAATGGAACAGGTTTTCAAAGGGTTTAGAACAAAATTTAGTTTTAAAGAAAAATTAGAAGAAGAAAAAGTTGCGTACCTGGGATTGTGTCTCGGGTAAATTGGACGAGCAACTCGAAGCATGGGAGTCGGGGTCTCGAGTCAAAAGTTTGGTTCCAGGTTTTACCTGAACCAGTCTTCCAGGGATTCAAAACTGAATTAAAAAAAATGTAAATTTTAAATCAAGGCTTTAAAAACTGAATTTTAAATCTAAAAGGTAAATTCGAGTTTGGATTGAAATCTAGTTTGAAAATAAATAAAGTTTCAAATCTAATTTGTTCAATAATTTAAAGACAATTAATCAAATGGTGAATTAAATAATAAAAGGTTAATTCTTTAATAATTATAGGTTGATGAATTATAATTAAAGTTAATTAATTTATTATTAATGGTTATTTAATAAACGATTAAAGAATAATTTATCAAAATGGTTTGTAAATAATTAATGATTAATTAACCAAAATTTGTAGTTTATTCAAAACTAATTAATCTGGTATAAATTAATTATGATCAGATATAAATTGACCTTATGAATGTTTGAATTCTATTGGATGATTTGATTATTGGTATTCCCTGATATATGATGCTTTGTGATACATCCTGATTTATGTGGTGATCTGAAATTTCTATTTTTGTGATATATTACTATGTGAATATGAAACCCTTTGGCCAGTAACACGGCACTTGAATTTCGATGCGACAGGGAGTCGGATTCCAGTTGGTTATCCGAAACCCACATCGAGTTGTAATGATAAATCTTTATGACTGATAAATTTATTTTATCTATGAATCTGTGAATGAAGATAAGCGTTATCGATTTTACCGCTTATCGATATATCTGTGATGATTGATGTTGCACTATTGTGTGAAACCCCTAGACCACACTGTTACACACACAAATATGGATTTCACGTGGAAATCGGTTAAATCACAGATGATTTAAATTTAATGTTTCTGAAATTGAAATTTTAATTTCAATTGATTTTGAAATTAGAAATTTGGGTTTAAAGTGAAAAGCTTTTGAAATGGAATTTCAAAGATAAAAGTTATTTCGAATAACTTAATCGAGTTTTGAAAATTTGAATAATTTGATTAAATTTGAATTCAAGTTTGAAATCGAATCCTATGATTTGAAACTAGGGATTAAAGATGCTGTACAAGTTATATATGGGTTAAACCATTTTAAAGGTATTGATTTGGGGATTTGAATTTAATTCAAGGATTTTAACTTGTGTAAATATAACTGGATTTTTTCTAAAACGAAACTATTTGTTTTCAAATAGTAAAAGCTTTCACAAAAGTAATGAACTTCCAATTTGTGTTCAAAGAATTCCAAGTTTGAAATAGAATTGAAATGTTTTGAAAACTATGAAATGAGTCTTTGATTTCAAAGACCGGATGAGTTAATCTAACTTGAATTGTAATTGTTTTGGAAGATTATGAATGAATTTTTGGAAACGAGTTTTGAAAGCTATAAGTTAAATCTTGATTTAAAGATTTAACGAGTTAATCAAGTTGGAATGGAAATCGATTTGGAAATCTATGAATGAATCTTTGTAAATGGGGTAAAACTTTGTGAATTGAATCTTTTTGTTTAAAAGATTAAAAGTGTGGAAATTGTTTAAACCATTGAAGGTTTTTGAAATGAATTTTTTTGTTTAAAAGATTGGAAATGGTAATTTGTTTTAACCATTCGAATGAAAAGTTTTAAGTTTTAAAGCTGTGATTTAACTGAGACCCCAGTATCCATATGATTTCTAATTGCGCTCGTTATTCGGTTTAGCCGGGAAAGGACCTTTGTGTCATATAACCCATTCCGAATAGTGATACGACGATATGGATAGCATTTGAAGACCGGTGGTGAAGACCGGGTATTTGCGAGAGCGATATGATGACCTATCGATTTTCTCTGCATCATGGCTCCGGTATAGAGATTCCCTAAGTGATGGGAAGTCCGATCGAGATTGTGAATACCCGGATTTGCAAGGGCTTCTTTGGAAGTGCCTTCGGTTCTGTTCGAACCCGGAACAGACTTGTATGGATGTATGTCTGACGTTACACTTTGAGATGTAAAGCTGGTTTCTATCAAATACATTTCTGTTGGTGGCGGAGAATTTATTCTCTTAGCTTAACACCCTTCTCTGAGACGTACGAGCTCAGAGGTTATGTAGTTGATGGTTACTAGTGATACATTCCCAATTTGGTAATGTGGCATACGAAGTGCTGATGATCATTTGTTGGTCAAAGCGTGCTTTGTGAAAAAGCGTTGCTTTGTGGACGAGACTTCGACGAGCCTCACAACCCGGTAATGGTCGAAACAGGAATGTTGCGACAAAGGTTTGTAGGGGTAGCGCCCCTAGGGTATGTCATTTCCTTCTGGATAAAAGGTGATATCATGGTATGGAGCCCAGATATTTTACCTATGTTGATTATACTTTGTGGCTGTTGCATTGCGATTGAGGATCCTCGGATAAAGGTCGGTAACGACCGGGGGATGACATGACTCGTGTGTTAGTTACCTAGTTACAGCTATACAGCGTGAGGTAGCGTCGACCTTTTGTTTGCAGAGATCCGGTTAGGATCCGGGGCGTCTTTCCAGAGGCGTTTCTATTTCGGTAAGGAAGTTCCTTAGCCTGATCATTTGTTGGAAATCCAAAGAAACAATACGAACCCTGTACGATTTTTAGTTGTATTACCTGCTATGGAATGTGGCGGTAACCTGCTATTGAACGTAGTAGCTATAGTAGGCATACGATGAAATGTTGTATGCTGGCTAAGATTAATATTATACTTTCGAAATGTTTTTCTACACTATGCACTAGTAATATTATCAAAGGAGTTTTGTTTGCGTAGTAAGCATGTTTGACTATCATAAGGAGAAATCTCCTCCAATTCTGCGATTGCATTGTGTGTGTGGCGGGAGGCCTTATGGTAGTTTCATTTTCGAAAAGCATTGCGGATTTCAATGTTTAAAAGCCTTTCGTGTTTGTTTAAAGATAAACTGTTTTTGTTGCTCACACCAGTCCCATGACTGATCCGGAGTTTATTGTTCCCTTCCTAAACTCTGGGTGCCCACTATTTTTCCACACGGGCAGTCTAGAGTTGGGTTTATCAGATATTCAGGTTTGGTAGATTATCTGGAGCTAGTCAGTTCTTGGAGTTCATGGACTGACGTTGCTTATCTTGGAGCATTCCATTGGAGACATTCTATCCGCTGCTGGCGTTATCTATTTTCTTTTCCGCTGCTATTTCTTGTATCATATCTCTGATGTATATTGATATCTGTTGTATCATTCTGTTGTACCTGTCATTGTATCAATGTTATGTAATTATATATTCTTTTTCTTCCGCTGTGTTGTTATACTTAATGGTGTTATAGCTCCGGCGAATCGGATTTGAACGGTCGAATCTGCGGCATTCTAGTACAATGTGAAGTACGGATGTTGATTTTCGAACGCGCAAAACCCGAGTCGTTACAACAAATATGTGACTTCACAAAAGTGAAACAATCGATAATAAATAACAATTAATTTGGTAATTGGATAGATGTTTAAAATTATATTTGACTAGTTTGGTATGTCTATGTTGCATTAAAGACCAGTTAACAAAAAAAAAGAATAATGACATGTCAACACCCAAACTTCTCCTAAGATTCCTAAATAAGTTGACACATAACTAAGTGGGTATAACAAGGTGGAAATAGTCAAAATTCTCACAAAAAGAATCCATGTGATACAAAAATAACCAAAGAAGAAATCTTACCCTTATAGTGTGATCCATAGAACCAGAATATAATCTTGATCCTCCCACAACTATAGAAACCATAGCAAGTCTATGGCCAGTAAGAGAATCTGCTGGTTCAAAGCAGTTCCCTGCCATATTATACTTCCAAGCTAAAATTTGACCATCCTGCAATTAAATTGACAAATAAAAAAAGACCATTTACATTAACAAGTTGAAGCTATTGTATATCATAAACATTATAATTTGTACACTAGATAATACCTGAACTCCAGCGAAAAGCATCTCATTAACACCCACCAATGCGTAAACTTGAGGGCCATCAAGACTTAACTAAGCAGATGTTTGTGTATTCCAAGCCTGCAATTTAAAGTAGAAAATTTTACATTATGGTTCTAATCTATACACAAACCATATAAATAATTAAACAGATTGTTTGATAAAACAAAAGGAATACCTTTCTTTGTCGATCCTTTTAACAGCTACTCGATCTCCAGTATCCTTATCAACGGCAACAAAAGTAAGCCCAAACTGCCCTTGACCTAACAGTTTCCCAATCAGATACCAGCTATGAAAATCATTATCATATCTGAAACCGATTATTTTTCCATAACCTGTTCGCGACTTCTTTTTCCATCCCCAAATTGGAGAGGTGCTGATTTAGATTTCTAGGCAGTTGAAATGATGGTTGTGTTTAGGGATTGGGATCGAATATTGATGACAGAGGTTTCGGTTTCACGGTTCAAAAGTTGATCGACTATTGATGACAGAGGTTAGGGTTTCGCGATACAATAGATTGTTGACAACCAATTTGGGGATCGATTTAGTTATTGTTTTCTGTACGTGACAAGGGAAAGAAGATGGTGTTTTCTGAACGAGGCAGCGAAGTGAATAGGCCCATTGTAACGACCCGATTTTTCGACTTCCGAAAGTCAACATCAATACAACCACTGTATCAACTGCCGAACTATCGAATGCCGGAAAACCGAATTGTTAGGGTTAAAGAAAGAGATAGAAGAAGAAAGAAAGAAAAAGAAATAGAAACAATATCAAAATCTCACATTCGCAGCGGAACAATATATAATAGATGAATGAATAATCTTTATAACAAAGAACTATATCAGTTTATACAATACATCATCAGAGTTTACAACAACAACACACATCACTGGACAGTTATATAAACTTGTCCACATAACATAATACACAGAGGAATAATACTAGTATAAGTGATACGTCTCGCCATCCAACTCGCCTCCAGATCTCCACAGCAATCCATCCAGATCCAATTGATAATCTGATTCTAGGCTGCCCGTGTGGAAAATTATGGGCACCCAGAGTTTAGAAAGGGAACAATAAACTCCAGGCCAGTCATGGGGCTGGTGTGAGATCTTAAAAACAGTTATTGGTATTAAAAATAAATCCGCAATGTTTTTGGAAAATGAAACTACCATAAGGCCTCTCGCCACACACACAATGCAAACGCAGAATTGGAGGAGATTTCTCCTTATGATAGTCAAACATGCTTGATACGCAAAATATTTTTAATATTATCATTAGTGCCTAGTGTGGAAAACATTTCGAAAGTATAATCTAAATCTTAGCCAGCATACAACCATTATTGTATGCCTACTATAGCTACCATGTTTTGTGGCAGGTTACCGCCACACTGCATGGCAGGTTATACAACTAAACCGTACAAGGCTCATATTGTTTCTTTGGATTTTCCAACAAATGGTCAGGCTAAGGAACTTCCTATGCCACATGGGTACGCCTCTGGAGGGACGTCCCGAGAACCTATCCGGCTCTTTGCCAACACAAGGCCGGGTTACCTCTGTAACTAGGTAACTACTACTCGAGTATGCCACCCCCCGGTCGTTTGCGACCTTTATCCGAGGGCCTTCAATCACAAAGCAACAACCACATAGTAAATGAGATTGCAGCAACCACATAGGTAAAGTATCTGGGCTATATACCATGATACCACCTTTTTCCAAAAGGAAATGACATACCCTAAAGGGTGCGACCCTCATAACCTTACCGCATCTTTCATGTTTCGACCATTTCCGGGGTGTGAGGTCCGATGAGGTCTCGTCCACAAAGCTACGCTTTACACGAAAGTCTTGCTTTAATCAACAAATGATCAACATCACACAGCAGCACTCAGCATGCCACATTACCAAATTGGGAGTATATCACTGATAACCTTCAACTACATAACCTCTGAGCTCGTACGTCTCAGAGAAGGGTGTTAAGCTAAGAGAATAAATTCTCCGCCACCAATAGAAATGTATTTGAAAGAAATCTGCTTTATACCTCAAAGTGCAATGTCAGACATACGACCATACAAATCTGTTCCAGGTTCGAACAGAACCGAAGGAATTTCCAAAGAAGCCCTTGCAATCCGAGTATTCACAATCCCGATCGGACTTCCCATCACAAATGGAGGTCTCTATACCAGAGCAACTTAGTGCAGAGACAATCGATAGGTTATCCTATCGTTCTCGCAAACACCCGGTCTTCAACACCGGTCTTCAATTGTAATCCATAACGTCGTATCATTATTCAGAATGGGTTATATGACACAAAGGTTCTTTCCCGGCTAAATCGAAAAATGAGCGCTTGTTTTAAAAACAAATTCAAGTGCCATTTCTAAGGCAAATATTGAAAGTCGGTTATTTAACTATCAAACAACATTCACAACAATCAAGCCTCAATAATTTCCCCAAATTGTTTATACTGATAGTTGGATATTTTACTATCAAACAATATTCACAATAATCATCCAATCTAAATAATTTTTCCAAATTATTAAATTTCAAAATATCTTTGCAATATATATATTTTCCACACTTCATCACTTTGAAAACCAATTTCAAATCACTTTTCACTCGCGGAATAAAATTCCCGATATTATTTATTTCCACTGGAAATCTGCCAAGTCCGAATACTTTAAAGTAATTTAGATCACCTATCCAAAATATACTTGGAAATATTTTAAAATAAAACTATCTTTAAACTCTTACTTAAATATTAGTTATAAAAATATTATACTAATATCTCATATAAAACTTCAAGTCCAAACTAATAAAATTAGTAGATAGAGTATAAATATTTCCAAATAACAAACATTTGCAAATAGATTTCCAAATTAATTTTTCATTCAAACACCAAATCAATTTTCATATTGATTTTCCAATACCAAATCGATTATCAAATGGATTTTAATTTTTTTTATCACCTTTTAAATAAATCCCTTTATTCTTTCCAAATTATTTAAAATTCCATTTTCAATAAATTCTTCAACTTTTAAACAATATTATTCAAAACCCATTTATTAATATCTTTTCCCATATTTTGGAAATAATTCGATAAGATTTCAAAAATCAACTTTATGCTTTTAAATTCCTTCTTTTAAATTCACCCAATTCTTTCAAAAGGGATTTACTTAAAATTTCCTACTTTAATTTCAAAAATCCAATTTTATTTATTTCTGGTATCCAACGATACCAGAAATACATTCGGCTAAATTATAACCTTCAACAAATTCAATCATCAATATAATCATTCACAGATTATCAATAAATCATCACACAACATATGAAACAAATTCATACAATTTGAGGAATCCAGTTGGATCCCTCCAACCTGTTTCCCTACATCCACGGATGTTAGCACAACAATGAAATACCCATTCCACTTCGAGGTGGAATATCGCGGTATATGGGATTTATAAAATATCATCCGCTATTATGCGGCGCATAGGGTCTCAACCGCTATATAATGCGGGAAATCAATCACTCCAAATATACATATATAATACCAATTCCACTTCGAGGTGGAATATCGCGGTATATGGGTTTATATATATAATATCATCCGCTATTATGCGGCGCATAAGGTCTAATTCAATTCAACTAATAACAATCACCATCCAAGCAAACAACCAATAATTTAAATCAACCATTTAAATTAACTAGGCAAATCAAGTGAGTGGGAAGATCTCACCTTTGCTTATGCATGCAATCCATTTTTCATTCTGGCTTGTTTCTCGATTTTAGACCTTGTATAACAATTATATAATTTATTAATATTCGAATAATCGAACAATTAAATTCTCATTTAATAATTTACTTAACAAATGATTTTAAATTAATTTTTCCTTCTATAAATTTATTTTTTAGTAAATAAAATAATTGAACAAGTTAATTAACGGGTTAATCACATGATTCATAACCTTAAGTATAAACTGGTAAGTTTAAAATGTGTGTATATATATTTATTTATACCCTTCCTTTACTGTATATATATATACATATATATAAAAAATTTCAAAACAAATTGTTTTTATAAATCTTACTGTTCATTTCTTTTCTCTGTATATATATATATATATATAATTCTACACATATATATATACTTCACTGTTATATATATTACAGAAATAAACTGGATAGATTTTAAACCTTACTATAAAGAAAAATTATATATATATTTCCAGATTTACATTAAATTTAAATTATCTAAGAATTAAAAGCTGCTATACCTCGCAGAAAACAAACGAACCCAGGCTCCTAACCCTCAAATGCAAATCCAGCCCTCACCATCGCGGCTTCGACCACGAACTCGAGACGTCGCACCTCCAGGAACCACCGCGCCTCACCCCAATCAGAGCGAAACCCCACGGCCATGAATCACTACCACTGTCGCGACGTCCTTGCTTGAACTCGACCGTGCTTGAGCTAGCCTAGGGCCGCGACTGGTTGCCCTCACGAGATCGAGCAGCCTCGATCGCCATGAATCTCCCCTTCAACTACTTGCCGAAAAGATTGAACGCGGTTTCGATTTGAGGGAGAATAAGCTTGCGATTTTTGAACCCCTCCATTTCGATTTGTATTCGATCGGCTTTGCTTTTGAATGGGAAGGAGGCCATTATTTAATTTGAATTTCTTTGCATTCGATTTTTTTTCTTTGGTTTTGAAGGGAAGCACGGCTGCTTCTTTTTTTTCGAACGAGACGAATTGATTTTTGGAAAGAGAGAAGCGTGCTTTGAAAGGAAAAGAGGAAACACGTGAAGATGGTTGCGTGTAGGGTGAAGGCGACAGTGATTTGAAAAGGTTCAGATGTGATGGAAATTCGGTTGAAGCCGACTGGTATAAATAAGTATATATATACATTCTTAATTAAATTCAAATTCAAATTCAAATGCAACTTAAAATTTTAAACTCCTATCGAGGCGTGCCGCTAGGCGTTTATAATGTTAAACCCCTATTTCGAACACAATGGAAAATGTTTCAAGTCCTAATTCGATCGTATGGAGAAGATAGCTTTTTGGACTCGGTTAGTATATTAAATTTTGATATAGATTTTAGCGCGTTTATATCTCGTACGGTTACACGATAACTCCAAACATTTCGAAATTTGAAATCCGATAATAATACAATATTACAGATCCAATGAAACTAGTTTCGTTGAATTCCGAGACTGTGCCTCGGAAGGCTATTTTTAAATATCGATTTAAACGATAAAATTTCAAAATTGAAAAAAACACTGTTAAATTCAATTTCAAAAGTTCTATCACCTTCAGTATTATTAATATAAATTTTCTAAGCCTTGAAAATATTTTTAATCAGCTTAAAAATTGAAGATTCAATATTTTTACCCAACTGCAATAAATTAAATTCAATAATTAAATTGCCAAATTCATTCTGATATTTGAATTTCAAATTAAACTAACTTCCAGATATTTAAAATCAATTAAATATTCCGATTTCCAATGTCAAAAATTCAGGGTCGTCACACCCATTTTTATTCCCGCACAAAATAATCTGTTTCCCCACTTTTTGATTAAATAGCGTTGAGTACACCGTATTTATTTACTTTATAGCATTGGAAACCCAGCATTGCTTAGGGGCGGAAGGAGGACATGCGAAAACGCTTTCTATTGGTGCTATCAAAACTTCATATTTTTGTAGCGTGTTAAGAAGATAAATGAAATAATTTAAAATAATATGTCTCTCCAAGATATTTATGAACGAATAAAAAGATGAATTAAATTGAATGATGATGGATTCACATATGAACTTAACATCTTTTTAATCGATGATTGGTTCGAAGGAACCAGGGTCGAAATTGGGTAACTTCTATCGAAAAAACCACTTCGAACCAATGTATTCATTCAGAAGTGAAGACGCGATAAAGATGATGATTTTTGAAGACGGGGATCTTCATGATGAAGGGCTGTTTTCCACTTGTCCGTCGGGGTGAAATTTACCATATCATATATTTATGGTGGAAGTAGTGCTCTGTTATGAAAATCTTTGGTTATAAGGACTAATCACTACTAATCCTAGGGATAATTCCCGACAGGATGTAGTAGGAGGAGTGTCTTCGGTTTCATTCAGTCCCAGAACGAACTTGGACGGACGAATGTTTGACATTGCATTTCTGAGATCACAACGTTGACTTTTACAAACGTACATCTTTTTGGTGGCGGAGAAGATAACTTCTCTCAGCTTAACACCCTTCTCTGAGACGTACGAGCTCAGAGGTTGTATTTTAGTGAAAGTCAATAGTTATCGAAGGAACGAAAATGTAGCATTTAAAGTGGAACCTAATATGATCAAAGCGTGGCTTTGCAAAAAGCAAAACGTGGCTTTGTGGGACGTAACCTCATGAGCCTCACATCCCAGAAATGATACGGGATACTATGTGGTATAAATGACAAATTTCGGGCTATTATTGGGGGAAGATGTCCCTCTAGGCACTTATTGCCTTATTGTATGAACGGAAAGGTATGGAGGCTGATGGAGATCGTATAAAGCCACCGAGTAATACTCTGTTCCATGGTAGTGTAACAGTATAGTTCGAAGGCTGATGGAGATCGTGTAAAGCCACTGGTGTGAACTAGGATTGTTATACGTGGATTTTCGGGTCTAAATGGTCAATAGTTCCCTATCATGTTGGAAATCCAATTCCAATACGTTGCCTTTACGGTTTTGATTGTAGAGGCTGCTTTTAAAAAAGTAGTTAGTAAACTGTCAAATTTAATCAATGTAACAATTTCGGCTATTTTGATAGATTTTTTGAAAAGTGTTTTCAAAGGAATGCCATTAGAAATAATATCAAATTATTTTGGCATAAAAGTGTTTGGTTATCATAAGGTAAAACCCGTCCGTATTTATGTGTGGGGGTGGTCTTATCTTCTTTTCAAAGGTTTTGATTAACATCGGCATGATCTTTACGTTAAAATATCTTACGTTGGTTTATCAGGCCTGATCCGGGTATTTTTAATACTCGGGTCAGATCCGAGTAGTTTCAGGTTAGTTGAAGACGTTTGGAGTTTCCAGAGAAGAGCTGGAGATCTTCATCTACGCATGAACTTATTTTATTATCCACTGCATCTATTGCATTTTTTATTTATTTTTCAGCAGTTGTAAGGTCAGAGGGTTTATAACTGTTCAGGCTGAATCTAGGTTAGACTCTGATGTTGTATTCAAAATTTTCCGTTGTAAAGATTATTGTTAAATAATATATAATATTCCATTCGTGTGAGATTCTGTTCTATATTTATTTTCTTTTTCCCCTAACAATCAGACTTTCTGACACTTAGATTTGCGGCGTGTGAATACCGAGAATATATTAGTATCGATTTTCGAGAGTCGAAAATCCGGTTCGTTACAGTTTACATCAGGTGCATCATATTTGTATTTAAATGTTATGGATAATCAAATGCATTTTTGTAAAAAGCACGTTATGATAGTGTAGTAAGAGATTCTTTTTGAATCACTACAAAAAAGCTTGTTTTAGTAGCAGTTTTTTGTAGCGTTTCATAACCAAGTCTACCTTCATCTAATTGAAATAATAAGAAGAATTTAATACACGCTACATGACCCGTTCTACCCATAATATGATGAAATTGTTTAAACGCGGCTTGACTTTCTTTTGGCAAGCCGCATTTCCTAGGGCTGTCAACGGATGCAAACGGATGCGGATATGGCTGTATCCGCATCCGCATCCGAAAATTTAATTCCGCATCCGAATCCGCATCCGATATTCGTGGATATCTGAGAATTAACATCCGTATCCGCATCCGTGGATATTTTTCGGATATCCGAAAATATCCGCATCCGAAAATAAAAAGCGGATATTTTCGGATATCCGAAAATATCCGAAATATCCGCATCCGAAATTGAATAATTTTTTTATTATACTAATATTTTTGAACTAAAACAATCACTTTCTCAAATGACAATACACACACTACAATACTAATCAGTTTTTCAAATGACAAAATGACAACACACATTATATCAAACAAGTTTACACGATATTACATCAATTCAAATGATAAAATAGCAACATACATAATGATAAAATGACAACACACATAAAATTTTGAATCGGACGGATGTTTTTCGGATATGAATATGCCCATATCCGCATCCGCATCCGATTTTCTTTTCGGATATCGGATATCTGCATCCGTTTTTCGGATATCGGATAATATCCGTTTTTTCGAATACGGGTCTAGACGTATGAAAAATATTAGTATAATAAAAAAATCCGATGACTTCTTATCCTTTCGTTCTCCGTCCAAAATAGCAAGCAAAACCCTAAAGGATTCTTCCCCTTTCATTCGCTCTTCCTTCTTCGCATCTTCCAGCCTCCGTATGAAAACCTACTTTTCGTCTTCATTAGGTAACGATTTCCTTTCCTTCTGCGATTTTAGTTAGTCTCACACTTCGTATGTAAGGATTCGTCTACGAAATCCCTGTTTAATCGGTAGCAATTTGTATGATTTTGGTTTTGACAACCGTAGTTTGTTGTTTGGCGTATCAGTTTAAGCTTTATCCTAAATCGTTGTGCTTGATTGTTGATATGATCAATCACGAAATTGATTTAACTGAAATCATATTGATGCAACTGAGTTTGCGGCTGATGTTAATTACATTGTCTCTGCTTTATTCACTTTATATTGGTTTACCGGCGACAATAAATTAAGTCTTCTCGACTGATTGATTTCGATTCTGTCCCATGTATATTTTGTTGAGACACACATCATGTGTGTGTGTGTGAAAATTCATTCTTAAATTTTATATTTGATGGATTAATTTGATAAAAGACGTCTGTTGGATAACCTTATTTCATACATTCATTTAGCAGGTTAATAATAAGTATATAAATTCTTTCTAAATCATTGATTGTTGTTGAAAAAACTGTTTACATTATTGGATTCAGAAAGCAGTAAATATAAAATATTATAGCACCATAATTAGTTTATTATGGACATCATTTTGAAGTGTTATTGTTGGTTGTTACTGTAAACTACTGCACACAATATTAATATATTTGTTTAATTTAACTTGCAAATACCATTAGGCGTAGATTGTTTGTTCATTATCACTTTGATGTACTTTCTGGTTGTGAAACTGCAAATGCCGACTGTTCAATTTGTCTGAGTAACAGACATATTCATCCCTACTTTCTCTTTATCCAACCATTTCACTTTACATGTATAACACTCTCTGTGTAAGTTTACTTAGTAATTTTTGAAACAATAGTACTTAAGCTACACAATTTTGCACACTTTTTTTTTTGGGAAGAGAGTTTTTGTCATATATGATGTATTCTTCCCTATATATATGTATACAATTTACCACAAATATTTGGACTGAATCGGGAAAACCTATATTGCTTACTCCAATATCAGGTTTATAATCGGTTAATGTGTATGTTATGGTTATAACTTAAAATTCCAGGAATGGCTTTAGTCCATGTTTGAATATCCATGTTTCTAAAATGTTAATATCTATGCCGCAGATAATATGTCAACCCAACATCAACTTTGCATATTCTTTCAGTAATTCCTTACCAGACCGAATGTCTTTAGGCGTGTGAACTTCATTATTATTTCACCATTTTCGTTGCTTCCCTTCCGTTTTTCTTCCTTAACATTAATTTCACCATCTTACTTATGATCGGCAATAAATTTAGGCATCCTATGGAAGGAGGAACATGGCCATCAATTACTTGGTCGACTATCTAATCATTCACTGAATTTAGAGTTTGAGATAACAATTTTCAGTTCATGTTTCTTCATACCCAAATTCATGTTGCACCGTCTTATATGATTTCAGTAGCGAACATTGTAGACTGACGTGTGTTTGGACTTAGTACTGTCTGTTTTTTTTCATTTTCCGCAAACCCTTTTTCCATTTTCCTCAAACCGATGTTTTTGATTTTTGTTATGAATGATTACGACATCCATGTATCCACTATCAGTTACATGTAGTTATAAATGTAGACAAATTATTTTCATTTTGTTTGGTGTAGTTTTTGTGTGATGTTTGAAAAAAATTCATAATTTTCTACCACAGTTATTATTCTCAAACTAGTCTATGCTAGTTGTGATCTGATTATTAAGCAGTCATGTACTCCAATGGTAATTGTATCATCCTAATTTATCAACTAAATTTGGTTCAAGACCTAATTTGCTTCTAAATTAAATCTTAATCTAGTTCTTTTATAGGAAATTCTATGGCTTTGGTTAAGCTTCAGGGAAGATCCAATAATTAGTTGATGAACAAGAAATGACATATTGACAACAAAGAGTTGGAAGATAGAATATTTTGTCAAACAAGTGAAGAGTTAGAGGAAGACAAGAAGGTATTGTTTCTTCATATATTTTCAACAAATTTCATTATTTTCAGTTTTATACTAAATTTTTGTTTTAAATTACCGCCTTGATTTCACATCCTTCCTTCTTCAGCAATTTTTTTTGCATGTTCTAATCTGATGAAGTCTCCCGTCTTAAGTCTCTATACGCCATCGCATATAACTATTGATATTAAATCAATTATCAAGGTAAGAAATATTATCGCATATAACTATTGATATTAAATCAATTATCAAGGTAAGAAATATTAAGTCACCTCTTTTTCAAATGAAAATTTATTCAAAGGTTTTTCATACATCTCCCATTCGGACCCCTACATGCTCCTTCTTGGACCTTAGTCGGTATCATCTGATTCTGGTTCACCTTGAATCAAAGATATTCATTTTGTTTGTCGTCGGTGATGGAGTCAGCAGTCCCCAGTTATTGTTATATCTTTAGTACCATTAAAACATAAATAACTCTTCCTTTGTTGTCATGTTTTTTACTCATCTAATGACCAATGCATATTCCATTCATATTAATTAGCTTGCATATTATTAGCTAATAACAAAATGTAAACGCTCCGATAAAAACAAAATACAAATAAATAAGCATTGGAAACAAAAACTGATGTATACATATACCAGTAACTGGGAATGGGTAACTATGGGCTCTACAGATAAAGGAAAATGAATAGAAATATTGAAGAAAAGTAGCTTAATCGATATATGGTGCCTGTTTCTGTTGTATCAAATACAAATAACCAGTTATCTTTTACAGTACTGTAAGTCAGACAAATAGCTTTAGGAAGCTTGTATTGAAATTATTCATGGGAAAGAAAATATTCAGGGACATTAAAGTCCTTCAAAATCAAGAAATAGTGGATTTGAATGGGGATTGAATTTTTATTTTCCTTTTTCATTTTTTGCTTAATTTGAAAATAGGAATTTTGTGTGTAAAGTGCATGGAATTCTCAAACAAATTTTGTCTTCTTTTTGTTAGGTATATCGAAACAAGATATGAGTTTGGTATTTACATCAGCTATACATCCTTTTCATAAATATTGTACGTATGCCAAACGCTACAGCGGTATAACATATGCCAATTCTCAAAATGGCTCTGTCAGTGTTTCCCCTTTAGTGTTTATATCAATTGTATATCGAAAATCTACTACTGTAGTTAGCAGTTTAAAATTATGGCATGTATTTTTCAGTTATAGGATTGTTTTGTAGAATCCGTAAATGTGTGTACCGATTGATTATATTAGTGAACTAATGTGAGATATTGAGTGATGTATATAGTTAAAATGAAGTAACAGCCAGTGTTTTTATTCAACTAAATTGAAGCACCTCAAGTTCTTTTAGTCCCCCTTTTCTAACTATGTGTTACAACGGTAATTCATTAATTAATAACAATAAAAAGAACTCAGTGGCTAATTATATCATCATGGTACTTAGCTACTTTGTTGTGCTTTGACAAATTGACTTCATATATACATCGATGAAAAAGAGAATATTACTTCGAATAATATATGTACTCAGAGCATCTTATGATTTCAATACCTGACAAACTTGATATTCATGATTGCCTAATGTGAAAATTTCTTCATTATAACTTATTTAGGTGGTGGAAATTGGAAAAGGAAGCAAGGTGAAGTATGAACATGACAAGATGACAGAGATCATTAAAGTAGGGTTACGTGTACTTCAAAATTTACTTTCAAGATACACAAATTGTCATTGAAATTTATATAAATTTCGCTTTCAAAGTCGGGCATAAGTATTCTTGATTTTAGCATTTCAAGGGAGGTACTGATATGGTGGATCTTTATAACGATTCTTATTAAATGACTGTATTCTTGAATGATGGATTTTAGACATACATAATGGTCTCTAAATATAAAGTGTGTTTTGAAGAAGAACTAACATGGCATGGTTATGATTTTCATAGTTAGTTAACTATGGGCACAAACAATAGTTTCTCCAAAATATTGAAGCCAAACAAGTTCTAAACATTTTCATTTTATAATCCTGACTATTGACATGTATGTCATTTTGTTTTTGCAGGTTGGCCGAGTTCTATACTCATTTGTGGTGTACCCTCATAATTATGGCTTCATTCCCAAGCACCCTTTGTGAGGATAATGACCCCATGGATATCTTAGTAATTATGAAGGTATTTTACAAAGAAACACACCTGGATATGTTTGTTCCTATAAATAATAACTGCAAGCAAATGAAATGACGTACACACAGCCCATTGTTTGATTAGGGTGCTCACTTTTTTTTTCTTTTCTTTTAATTACTATATCCATTCTCCTTTTACTCTTACTCAATAATATTAATAGGAGAGGAATGGAAAAAAAGTGGCATTGTTTTATGCAGTATAGTATACCAGTATATGTGGTCAATAGCATTTAAATTGCGATGTTAATCTATTATCGGTACTGGTATATGAATTTAGCTTTTAGGAAGGACAAAATATTGTACTAAGAAAAATAGTATTCCTATGTGGAATTAAACTTCTATTAAGCTCTCCGTCCCTTTTAAGAAGCAGTAATGCGTTGAAATCGGTATAACTTATTATTACTATTTAACAAGCTATTTACATTTTACTTATTATTACCATTTAACTTTTATGCTTGAAACCCTATGCATGTACGACCCATTTCTAGACGTTACTCTCTTTAGTATCCAAGGAGTTAGTGGTATACAAGGAGTTAGTGATGCTTTGGCAGATGCTGTTTCTTCTGCAAAGCACTACCCTCTTATGTCTTGGGATTTGCATGAAGTTTTAATATCATATACTAGTCAATACTAAAACATAGTTGTTGAGATTCATTTGTTAAACTACAATATGCATGGATGCAAAAAGACATGGCATCCATGGATAGAACGAAAACACCATGGCTTATTTTTATGGGGTAAATTTCAGAATTATCTAGAAGTTATCAATATTAAGAATTCAGAGTTTTAATTCAAGTTTTTGCATATGGCAAGCACAAACCGATGAATTCAACAGTCTTTGGAAATGCAGACTCTAATTTTTTTGAATTGTGGAGCCACTTCTGATGTAAAACAAGGTATCTAAAGTTTCTGTATTGACAACTGAAATTACAAATCCTACATCAAAGTTTCGGTATCTAAAGTTTCCTTGACTGAAATTACTCCATGAGAGGTTAATTTTAGTTTACAAGTCTACGCTTGTTCAATAAAACTACTAATCATACTACACCGACGCTACTCAAATAGCTTCGATGTAGGTGGGAATATTATCCAATCTGCCGAATCCTATAGTTTTCAAGAAAATAATTTCTTACATGCATATAGTTCTATTTTATTTTGGTCAAATATTGGGACCGCTAAACAATGTTAAAAGAAAACTAAAATCAGCTACGCACGAACAAGTAGTATGGCAGGCCGTGGCATAATACTGTATGGCTGAAGTGTCCAAACATTATATATACATATATGTATATATATATGTATATATATATATGTATGTGTGTGTGTATATATATATGTATGTGTGTGTATATATATGTATTTGCATGAGCAAGCTGTAGCATTTGTTCCAACTAAAATGCATGTACTGAAACAATGAAACACTGAGAAGAACGAGTATGAGATGGTGGCACTGCGGAGGACAGACGTGTAAGCATTCATTGTTTGAAATAAAATGATAAAAAATAAATATAAAAAAATAAAAGATAAAACAATAAAGGTAAAAGATATAAGATTCATTGTTTTACCAATGTCATGTTATCATGCCATACTATAGACCTATAAAACAAATAAGTATGAAATGTAACGATAGGTCATTATTATTAGCTCTAGAAAAAAAATTAACTAAGTTTTATAAGAATTAACAAAGTTTATAAAAATCAACTATGTTTGTAATAATAATAATAATAATAATAATAATAATAATAATAATAATAATAATAATAATAATAAACAATAGTTTGAATAAATTAACTAAGTTATAAAAATTAAATACGTTTATGAAAATTAACCAAGTATTATAAAAATTAACAAGTTTATAATAATAATGATAATAAAATATAATTTGATAAAAATTAACTAAGTTTATAATAATAATAAATTATCTAAGTCAACTAAATTTTATAAATAATAACAATAACAATAATAACAACAACTAAGTTTATAAAGATTAATTAAGTTAACTAAGTTTTATAAAAATTAAGTAAGTTTATAATAATAATAAAAAATTAACCAAGTTTACAGTCATAATAAAAAATTAACTAAGTTTACAATGATAATAATAAATTAACTAAGTTTATAAAAAATTTATAAGTTTGAGATAATTTATAAAAATTAACTAAGTTAATAAAGTTTGAGGTTTAAGATCATTTATAAGTTTAAGTTAATTAAATATAAGTTTAAGTTAATTAAAATACAAGTTTGAGTTAATCTTTTCTACTAATAATGATATTTCAATCCACTAGCTTCAACCGCGTCTTTTTGAACTTCCTAAAATGCCCTTGCATATCCAATCAGACCCGCTTGCGTTCCTCCCCTTTCCATTCCCGCTTCATAAAACCTAACCGTGTTTCTCCCCAAATTCGTCCCCTTTCCTCGATCAAATTCCTCAAAACCCTGATTCATAAAAGCTAGAAGCCCTCCCCACCGATCAGCTTCTCTAACTTCCGAATCTATATTGGCGGCATCACCAGAGACGGCGTCGACGATAGGTGATTCAATGGACTGCCAGAGAATGGTCAGGCATATTATCAGCTTCTTTTTTCTTTTTTCTTTTTTCGTTAGTTGAATTGGGACATTTAGATAAATTAGTATATCCAATCAAAACAATGGTCGAACTTTGATATATTAATCTGGGTAAAGATTTAGAAATATAGAGAAACACTTAAGATGCAAGTTACAGTAAAAAATCACAACACATCTTCATTCGCTTTGCATTAAAGGGAATACGAGGTTATATTTGGGCCTTTTGATGCATGAATGTGTTTTAAAAGAATTTATGGACAAGAAGTCAGTAAATGTATGTATAAAAACTCAATAACAAGTCAGGAAAATGATTGATGAGGTATATAAGCTTTTCATTTTCAGAGATAGGTGATTCGATGGATAGTTGATATGTTCTTAGCTGAAGTTGGCTTATGGGATAATGGGATTTGGGCCATTTGTAAATATGCTTTTTTGGACTCTATATATTTAGATTATAGTTTCATTAATAAAGAAATCAGAACATTGTTCAAAACAGGGATAAACTATAAAGTCATATATATGTGGTTCTCAGAACATATTTAGCATAAAAGATTTTGTTGTTTGAAAGCTATAAATATTTGTTTGCATATAGTTTGAATGTTGATACACCCACCATGCTAGTATTCATCTTATTCGTGGAAGATACACGTGGGCATGCATATGATCTATAAAATTACAATAAATCAAAATTTTAACTTTAGTGATGTTTTGAAATTTAAAATCCAATGTTTACTAACAATTATCGTATGGTTTACATGACCTGAACATAACTACGAGTACATCTGAGCCTAATTTTAGCTCATTCTTTCTGATTTTATTTGAACAGGGCCTTGCATGAGACTCTGCCTGCATTTATTCCTTTGAAGTTTTAATTATACTGATGTGTATTTATGAATAATGCGTGTATTTTTAGAATTCTGGATTACGTGTATGATCATGTTCCATTTTATGAATAATGCGTGTAGTTTTAGAATTCTGGTTTACGTGTATGATCATGTTCCATTTGCATGCAGATTGCAGATAAACAAGATTGGAAGATACTCATCATATTGGTGACAGAGGCTTAATCAGAGATGCACACGCTTTTCTGAGTTCCTAATATTATCAATACTATATTTTGTTGGGCAGAACTATCTAAGAGCAACATCTCTATACTTTCTTATGTATTTCTTTCTCTTTGATTATAATATTTACAAGTTAACTTTATGTCAATGGGTACTCGAAAAATCCGATATCCATTCGAATCCGTATCCGAAAATATGAAAAATATTTGTTATCCGAAAAGCGGATATCTGATATCCGAAAAGCTTTCGGATGCGGATATGGTTATTGTGGTATTCATATTCGAAAAATATCCGTCCGATTAACTGATGCATATATATTTCATTAAAATTATATTTAATTAATATATGATTTTTTAACTATTTTCTAACTATTGGATGTTATCATGATATGGTTTTTTGCTCATTTTTAGTGAAAACAGACGGTTTTAGCGTTTAATTTTTTGAATATTTTTGGATAAACACATATATTAGTATAAAACAATGTTTTATCATCGTATTTTTTATTCCTTGGTTTTTTATGAACATTAGTGCAAAACTATTTTATGTTGATTCAAACCTTTTCATTTATACTTTTAAATTTATTGATTATGGACGGAGCGGATATATATCTGATATCTGTCCATTCTGAAAATTAAGAGGATACGGATATCCGATATTCGAAAATTAAGCGGATACGAATATCCGATATCCGAAAATGATTTCGGATACGGATACGGCACTATCCGTATTCGAAAGTATCTGTTGACATCCTAGCTGATGGGCTAGACCCAGTAGGCACATGCCTAGGGCAACCCCCCACATGGTTGCAATCCAGGAGTCGAAAAAGAAAAGGAAAGTTTTTTAGAATCCTAGATCCAATCGTACTGTAATTCTTTCCACCTTCAAGCAGTCGCAGTGCTACTATATTCAACTGCCACATCCCTTGTCCATGACCATCAACTGCATTAGTGTGGCACCATCCATCTGTCATTCCAATTTACAGCCCATAAATGTTCTTTTTTTCCTTTTCATTCCCCCTTTCCTTCTTTTGCCATTAGTTTTCGCAACATGCTGTTTGAGAAATTAGATAATTTAATTGGTTGATTTGATACATGTGTCCAGGCTTCAGGTTTTGATTATCTTTGTATTTCTACCGTTGGAATAATGCATACACGTCGTTTGCTTTAATTCCTCTTTGGGTTATCAGCTATTTCAAAAGTTTTGTCTTCTTGTTAATCAATGTTGTATTTGTATATACATATAGTTGGTATAAACAAAACTTTTGATGTAGATTATTATATGTTATTCACTTTTCTGAAAAAAAATTAGTCTAAGTTTTGCTTGCTCAGTATAAACTTAGCAATTTTCTAAAATGGTTCATACATTTTCTACATTCAGCCATCCATCACTTTTTATGCGATTTATTACAAATTGAATAAAAGATTTGTAATTATGATAGGAATGTGATTATATGAAAGGATGAATTAGTCATAATACATTTCATATTAATATGTGCATCTCAATGGAGTTTTAAACAAAAATTTCTATTTTGATTCATTTCTCGTTGTATCAGTAATACCTGTTTCACGAGGTATCTATTCTTACCATTATTATTGCAATAATTGTGCTACACCGCAGGATTATTATAGAGAACTTTCTCTTGATTTGTGGCTTGTTTGTGGTATAAAATACATCCATCTTTAGCGAAAGAACTAGCTATTGTTGACGCACTAACATCTAGCAGTACATCATAATTTTACATATTTTTATATATTATTTTGAGTGGATTTTGTTACCAGTGGGAATTCAGAAGAAAAAAAAGGTAATAGGTTTTTTTTTTAAATTTTGAGTAAAGGCAACCAAATTACTTTTCCGTCTTGGGCAACCCGAAGGTCAGAACCGGCCCTGTCTAAAAGAACACAAATATTCAAGCTATCTTCAACTTTTGTGTTTTAGGAAATGACATTATATGTTTATAATGTCAAAAGATATGTATAGAATAATTAGTGTGTTGCTTATCACCCGTATAGATCATTTTTTTCCATTTTTGCGCGTAGACGGTTTGATGAAATGCTGTGTTTATGAAAAATTATTGCAGGTGTCAGTTTGATTTTGAATGTAAGCTTGCTATATGTTATTTGAAGACGGCATGAGGATTTTTCCCTTTATCCAAAAGTGTGCTTTAGTTAAATTTTCTTTACCATTTTATTGTGTTTTTCCAAATTAATAGACGTGTGGGGATTACCTTTGATGTACATAATTTATGGAAATAAAGAAAAAGAAGTTACACTTTCAAGATGATTAACTTCCATTAAATTTTGCCATCTTACATTCTTAATATACGAGGTGGGAAAGGAAAATACAACTTAGTGATGTGGATCGAAATACAATGACAGTTGCTACAGTGTCCAAAACTAAGAGCTCAAAACTAAGAGCTCAGTAAAAGAACTTATGTGTGTGTGGGCAATCACCATCAATTGCTCTTATTTAAGCTGTTATTTGGATTTTTTAGCTTTTATTTTGGCTTTTCTTAGTTTACTTTTTATTTTTTTGTTTTCAAAATACTTCTTAGTTTTGTTTTAAGTTGTTATTTGAATGCGTGATATGGTGTCACTAATACTCCGTTTGGATCGATTAAAATAAATCGTTTTTTCCTTTTTGAAAGACAAAACTCATTCATTTTGCCTTTCAAAAAGTCAAAAAATGACTTATTTAAGTTGATGCAAACGAGCCGTAAGTGAATCCTCAACCGACCATAGGATAGCTCTAACTAGAACTGTGAAATGTTTAGGATTGGGTGCAGATTTTGTAATATGAACTATCCTCATTCTGGCATATGCATGTAAAAGTACAAGTATTATTTTCATTTTCAGTAGTATAAAATAAACCAAAACAAAAGAAATGAATGATAAAACTATGAATGCATTCAAGTTATTGGCTCTATGAATGTTCTTCAGTTGTCTCGGTCTTCTCGATCATTGCCTTAGGTTCAGTTTATGCTCCCAATGGTACTGTCAAATCTACTTCCACAGGTGCAACTACAAATGCATGAACGTTGTGATTAAATGCAGGTCCATCTGGACATGCATATATACTCGTATAAATAAAGTTATAAGTAAGTTAATCGAGCTTTATAAAAATTTAACGTGCATATATACTCGTATAAATAAAGTTATAAGTAAGTTAATCGAGCTGTATAAAAATTTAACTCATTTTTATAAAAATTAAACAAAGTTTTTGAAAATTAACTAAGTTTTATATAATTTAACTATGTTTTATAAAAGTTAAATAAATTTATACAAATTAATTAAGTGTTATTAGAATTTAACTAAGTTAACTAAGTTTATAAAAATTAAATAAGTTTATTATAAAAAGTAACCAAGTTTTATAAAAGTTTAATTAAATTAATTAAGTTTTATAAAAATTATTTAAATTTAATAAAAGTTTAACTAAGGATGTTTGACATACCTTAAATATGCAAAGCACTTTCATAATCATTTGTTGATTGTTAAACTTGTTTATAGGCAATTAGCTTTTTCGAAGTAAAGGCTAGTTGCAGCAAAGAATGGTGGGTAATCAAGTAATGAACATGGATCTAATTGTTATATATATCATAACATTTTGTTAGTACTAGTTGTGTAAAATTGTTAATGAATGGTTATGGATTTTATGTGAATTTGCTGATTTTGTTGAAAACTATTATCGAAATGATTATGGATATCATATTTGATTTTGTGATTAACACATTTTTTCAATTTTTTGAATATGATGATTATGTGCTTGATTGATTGGTTGCTAGTTTGAATATGACGATTATGTGATTGATTGCTAGTTTTAACATGACTATTATGTGAGTGATGGCTGGAAATGGGACAAGCCATTAACAGAAAACGGTAGTGTGTAAAGTATGTTGCAAAACAGTCAATAACTTTTAGTAGAGTTTTAAAAATGCTACGGAAATAAATACAAACCGCTAATACACTGTAGCAAATGCTATGAAAAATGTATAGTAGCAGAGAAAACCGTTATAGAAAACTAAAGAAGGATGTAAGTAAAACGTTACTTAAAAAATGGTAACATTGGTAGCAGCTGACAAGCGCTACGAAAATAAACTTTTTGTAATGAACGGGATTTTCGACCCCCGAAAACCGACACTAATATGTCCACTGTATTGTGTGCTGAGCCATCGAATGTCAGAAAATCCGAAAGTTAAGGGAAAAGAAAAGGGAAGGAAGAAAGAAAACAAACAACAAAGAATCTCACAGCGGAATGATACAACAAATCTTTACACAAAAGCGAAACTGTCATATGTATATATATAGACATCAATCAGAGTATACTAACATATTTCAGCCTGGACAGTTATAACAGTCCGTCCTTCAATTGCTGATAAATACAACAATGAATGCAGTGGAAAGAATAACCATATACGTAAATATGTCTCTAGGCCTCCAGCTCTTCTCCTTACGCTCCAAACATCCAATCTAAATCTGTAATATGCTCGGTCTGACCCGAGCATTATAATAAAATAACACCCGAGTCAGTCTGGAAAACCAGCGTGAGAAAACACATCCAATTGGATTTTAAAGTTATAAAAATCTTTGGAATCAAAATGTATCTCGTAAGACCACACCACACATAAACACGACGGGTTTTTACCTTACGATAACCAAAACCTTTTCTATAGAAAATCCATTGATATTATAATAATGTCTAAGTGTGAAAATAATAATAATCAAGTAGTTGTGATGCTCGTGAGTGTACATCACAACAATACTAGGTATATAATCAAAAATCGATAAGGCACGCTCGCTAATTGTGTAGGATTCCATGGAGGTGCCCTCAGTATTTCAAGAACGGTCCTCCTGCACAAGAATCATAGATATCCTTCCAAAGCAGCATACATCCCTAGTGATGTAACATAGGAAAAACATAGCTGGTTTCGCTAAGACCGAATGCATCGTCCCATGCATGCATAACAACTGTAAGCAATGTCTAGGAGGAGCCGACTGCACATTATAGGTTTGCTAACCCTATTGGCCATGCCTTATATCTTTGGTTTTAGCCATTACCGTCGATGGGGCTACGTCCGACATTTAAGCTTACGCATCGCCACCAAATAGATTACGGAATCCCACTTGGATTCGCATACCCCAACGGGTTCCGGAACCACACATGGATTCTAACATTTCAATATATGTCACGAAACTCCTCCATAGAACCGTATACGGTTTCGGAGTGGTTACGGCTTTCCAGTCATCTCTTACGAGTACGCTCTTCCTATTCCCTACCGCTTCAAAATCCAATCATCGATTTTCCAGAATGCTCAATGCCAGTTCTTTAGGAAATAATCAAACAATATACAAGAGCGGTAATCACCCCCTAACCATTTAGGTGGATGGATCTCCTCATCATTTGTCCTAGAAGAACAAAACGAGTTTATACGTATAGTATAGCACCACCGACGGTAACTGTACCATATAATTCCCGTGTTTCTCCTAGATATTTCCCGAGTTAAAATCCTTCGGTGTTAAGTTGGGAATATTTCCATACCACCAAAATTAAGAAGTATTACATATTTAGGCCAAGATTTGATAGTCGGTTATTTAACTATCAACAAACACACATTTAAACAAAGACTTATTTCATAAGGGAAAACCGACATTGGTTAAGCACATAAGCAACCACTAGCCTCCTTTAATAAATCTTTCATTCATTTAAAATCACTTTGTAAATTACTTGTATAAAAATACTTTTACAAAGGTATATCCACAAATCCCTGTATTTTCAATACTTAGAAAATATTCATATACTTATCTCAACGGTATAAGTATATTCACACACATTACATTTCGCATCTTAGAAAATGCACTCGTATACTTATCTCTACGGTATAAGTATATTTACAAAGTTGAGAAAGATTTTCTTTTTACTTGATTCTCAAATCATTTATAAATTCCTTACAATTCTCTAAAATTATTTATAAACCATCGTATAATTCGCCGAAAACCTTTTATAATTCCTTTATAAAATTCAATCACTTATAAACTCTTTTTGTATACTTTCTAAAATCCTTTATAAACCCTTAAATCATTTATAAACTCCTTTCATAAATCTATAAATCCATTTCTTAAACTCGTTTATAAATATCTATCCATTTATAAAATCTTTTCACCTTGTAAATAATCTTCCCTTAAGCCTTCAAACCAATTTATAAACTTCCCCTATAAAGTCCAAGTCCTTTATAAAACTCTATTTATGAGTCTCGAACACACTTATAAACAAATATAGATCATTTACTTCTAAACAATATTATATAAAAATAATTATTTAAATTAAACATTATGAATAAATAAATAATTATTATTAATCTTAAAACATCTTAAAATAATAATTAATCATTTCAAAAATAATAATAATTAATCTCTACCATGATTATAAATAATAATTTATTTTAAAAGCCTTATTAATAAATCCTTATTATTAATTTCAACCATAATTATTCTTAAAATAATTAACCTTTCAAAATATTAACATTTTGTTAAATACTTTAAAACAATATTAACTATAAAAAATTAAATCTAAAACAATACTATTATAATTAAATAACTTTAAAACAATATTAATATAATTAAATTAATTTAAAAAATATTAATATAATTAAATAACTTTAAAGCAATATTATTCCGAAACCCAATTTCGGATTTAAAAATCATTTTCTGTCTCAAAAACTCAATTCCAACTCAATTGGCAATTTATAGTATTTCAAAATAATAATTTAAAGCCACTACCCACCAAACGCTCAACCAATATTGATATCGATTTTCTATCACTACTGGGTTTTAATTTTCAAACATATAACAATGTTATAACCATAGCGTCCATAGTCAGGTTCATTATTCAATAATCCATATAAAAGGAATATTATTGAAACAATTCAACAATAGCAAGAAATCCCATTGGATCCCTCCAACCTGTCCCCCTACATCACAACTCATATATATTAGCATATATATATGTAAATAAAATCAACATTGGTGAGGAATCCCGTTGGATCCCTCCAACCTATTCCCCTGCATCACAAACAGTATATAATCAATAATATAAATCAACCGCTTCGAGGCGGGATTCGTATACAAAGGGTCAAACGCTCTTACACAGGAACTTAATAGCGTCTCACCCGCTCCAGGGGTGGGAATATATCCAAACCAACTAATTAAACTAATAAATCATCCAAACAATCATTCAAACACTTTTCATCAATTATATATCATACTAGTTGACCAAATAGTGAGTTTAACTCACCGAAATTTTCTGTTGTCGCCAAGGCTTTCCGATTTGGAACTAAAGTCGAATGACGTCCGATTTTAGCCCAAATTTCAACTATCTTCAAATCCATCCAAACCAGTTCCATCGTGAAGCTAACGTCGTTACGAGCGTAATGCAAAAATCCGCGTCTCGATTGGACCTCATATGAGAGAGTTACATAATTTTTAATTAAACGGTTTTTAAATTAAAATTTAAATAAACTAATTACATAATTACTAAACTAACCCCACCCTTATAAAATAATCCATCTTCTCCTCTCATTCAAAAAGAAAAGGCGGCCAAACGAACCAAAAACGCGACTTCAAAACTTCGCCACTGCCACCACCCACCACCTGAGACCGCCGCACCCTCGCCGTTGCCCCTCCTGGACCATCCGCTACCCACACCGTAGGTCCCCCCTTCCAATTTGCCGCCGTGTCGAAGAAAAACCCCAAAAATGAACGCCATTAAACCATCAATTTTCGTCGCCTTAGCCTGTCAGCGACCATCGCACCGCCACCCTAGCACCCTGTGACCACCCGCTACCCATTGACATCGTCCATTGCCTTCAACCTTGCTTGTAGCGCCGCCCCGAGCCTCAACTCCACTTCGATGTTCATCTGGAGTTCCGTGCCACCTCACACCACCAAAACTAATCTCCACCGTCCATCCTCCTCGTCATCCCACAATGGACGTTTCTCCGGTTGATCGCATCGCCCGATATGGCCTCTAGTGGCGCTGATCACTCAGGGCCGTTGGATGAGGCCAATGTTTTTAAAAAGAGAATGAACGTTTTATTATTATTTTTTCTTGTTTCTTTGTTTCTTTGATTTTCTGTTTCCCAAAACTTTTAAGAGGAGGAGGCTGAAAAATATATTAGAGATGGGTATAGGCTTGGGTATGGAAAGGTATGGTGTGAACAGCGGGAAAGTATGGGTTGGTTATGGCAATCATATAAATACATAAATAAATAAATACACACACACATACATATATTTAAATTATTATATCTCGTTTTAAGCGCTAAAAAAATCTCACACTCTATACAAGGTGTGCCGCTTGGCGTTCTATATGTTATACCCCCATTCCGAAAGCAATGGAACTAGTCCCGAGCCCTAATTCGATCATATGCAGAAGATAGCTTTTCAAACCCAGTTATTATATTAATTTCCGAAATTAATTTTCTGCGCGTTTCGATTTCGCACGACCGAACGATACGTCTGATTGCCACGAAAATCATAGGCATACAATAACTCACTATTTCGAATCCAATTAATTTGGTTTCGTCGAAATTCGAGACAGTGCCCCGGAAGGCTATTTTCACTCGTTAAATAAAAGAATTATTATAAAAACCAAATTAATCACTTTTAAATATAGATTAAAAGTTTACCATCTTCATTCTTATTTAAACAGAGTTTAAATCAACTTTCGAAATCATTTTTATTCATATTAAATTCAGGATTCAATTATTTAAACAATTTCAATTATTAAATTTAACAATTAAATTACCAAATAAATTGCCATATTTTGAAATTCAAGTTATTTAACTTATAAAATTAACTTTTCCATATTTAAAATCAATTAATTATTCCAAATTCAAATGATTAAAATTCTGGATCGTTAAATTGCCCCCCTTAAAAGGAATTTCGTCCTCGAAATTGCCTAGGTAAGAAAAATGCCCAAACCCATTACTTTTTTGTTAAGTCAATTAGTTGAAATAGATTACCAAATCCTTTTAAGCCTTTAACTTTTCCCAAAAATCAACTCGTTGAAACTTTGTTATTACTTTTACTAAGTTTCCAAATTCATTCATAGATCCCAACTAATATCATCCCATCCAATCATTTCAGGTTATAACTCAAAATAAAATTTTATTTATCAAATTTTTTTTCAACATTTCTCAAAAATTTTCTAACGCTTTAAATTCACGGAAAATTTTGCCAGTGTCTCTTTTGCGCGGCTCAATCGAAACAACTACAAATCGCCACTACGGGCCCAAACCAGCAAAAGAAAACAAAAGCCAAGTGGCTCAATCATAAAACCATCAAATCAAACAACAATTTAAATGTGTACCTTTTAGTCGGGAAACCAAATTTTTACTTACGTCAACTAGCTTTTGCCTCTATATACCTGCATCTTGTTTACCAATGATAACCAATCACATAATTCAAAACCATATTATCTTGTATTTTCAATTTCCAACATTTGCTTTACTAAAGCCGTACGATGTACATATATTATCCATGCGCAAATCTCAAATTTGATCGCTCGTTCGATCACAAAATTTCACTTCCGAACTAGTATCGTTCACACGACCACTCTAGTGCGGACTCAGATCCGGTTTCTTGATTGGAAACCGCCATTCTCCTTACATAGCCATATACTATGATAGAGAACTCCAGAATCAATCAAAAATCCATATCCAGTGTTCGCCATCGAGAATCGGGTGAAAAATTCCAACTCGGATCGATGTAAATCATCTCGAAACCATGTATTCGAATCTGGATCAAACCATTATGCGAATAATAATATACGTACAACTTACGTATTTATTTAATTTGATTTCTTAGATATACCAAATTCCTTTTTTATTCACATTCATTTCATTCTCATTCATTTTATTCACATTCATTTTATTCACTTTCAATTATTTACATTCAATTGATCTATATTCAATTATTCACATTGCTTTATCCACCTTCATTTATTTACTTAGTATATTCCTTTCAATGCTAATGCCACTTAAGAACTATTCCATCAAATTCAATTCCATTTAACTTATTTCATTAATTCAGACCATTTTTCAATTCTATCACACAACATCTTAAACTATATCCAATTCACTAATTCCTTTAATTAGTTCATTCATTAATTCATTTCAAATCACAATCTATTCCATTTCAAAAATTATTTAATTTAAATTAAGTTAAATTTCATTTCAAATTTTCCTTTCTCAACATTCATATTCAAATTTTTTAAAACTTTTGTTTTAACTTACTAGCTCTCAAAATTTATAAGTTATAAAACTTATTTTCTCATATTTTCATAAAACACTTAATTGAAAATTTTCAGAGTTTAAAGATCTTGTCCTTACTTCAAATTATTTTGAAACAATACTATAAATAATTTCTTTGTATTTCAACTCATACTCTTGAATTCCAATATCAAAACTAGTTTTACCAAGACAAAACTCCAATGGTAGCAATTCTCCTATTGGAAACCCGAAAATGAACTTCGATGATGCTGCGGTCATCACCGAAATTATTTTCCAGCGACCGAAGTGAGTTAAGTGCTTTCTATCTCTTTAAAATTCCATTTTAAAATATTTCCATTCAAAAATATTTTCCCAAATAATATTACTATTATTTTCTAAAACTTTGAAAAACCATTTCCAAAACCAACGGGTTTTAAATTCTCAAATTCCCAACTTTTAAACCTTTTATTTACAAATCATATTATAGTATACTTATGAAATTTCATTTCCTTTCCATTTATAAATCACATTTATAAATCATATTTATATAATTCCTTTGGTTATATATAATTATTTCTTAATTGTTTATCTTGCTTACATTATAATATCAACTTTTATTCGATCACAAACAACAAACAACAAATGATAATAATCTAACATTATCATTTCCTAACAACCAAGCACACCATATATATCATAATAATTTTCTGAAAAATTGTTCCTTTATATATAAAATATAATAAAGGTAAAATTATTTCATTTACCCAATTTCAAAACGATACTATGTCGAATTGCTCTGTTCAAGTGTTTAGAGATCCCTATCAATAACGTTAATTACTCGCATTAACCAGAATCCATAAGCCACCCAATAGATCGACCAACACAATATAAAACCTTTTTATATCACTAACAAATACGCGCTCATATATATATAGACTCAAACTCATTCTAGGGTGCTGCTAACCATATCTCTAATGATAACCCCACCAAAGCCAAGGTTCTTGCTTAACCTTCAACTTTGAAACCAAATGTAACGAACGAGATATATATATATATATATATTGTAATAAACTATATTTTGCAAATTTCTTTTATTCAAACTATATATATATATTAGATAGATATACTTATTTTTAACTTCAAAGACCTCGAATCAGAGAATTATGAAAATAGGAGAATCAAACCTCAGAAAATCAGAAAGTAAGGCACTAGAAATCGCCAAACAAATTAAGGCATCAAACCATAAACAAAACCTAGAAAAATTAAATTTACAGAAAATACACAAGATAGCTCACGAACAGTCGACAAAAAGTCACTTCAGTCAACTGGTCGAATACTTAGAACGCTCGAAAAGCAAACGTTCAGTCGACTGAAATACTCAGCTCAATTGAATGAACGAACGCCTGTAGCCAACTTCTGGCAGTTGTTTAAATCATTTTAGGTGACGGTTTTCATCGATTCCGGTAATTAATTCATGATATTTGCAGCACTACTACACAACCAAACTTTCATGCAACAACTCATAACATATAGAATCCACAAACATCAAAATGAAGTTAATTTGGTTGGTAAATTTGCAAATAGGTAGGGTTTTAAAAATCTAAGTTCAGAAACTTATCCACAAACAGTATAACTAGCAAGCACCCAACAATTCAACTTAAATTCAATCAATCAACATCATGCAATTAGATATTCAAAGATAGGTTGTGTGAGGATTAACTCACCTTAAATCCCAAATTAAATTTGCCAAACCCTTTCATTTTCAGCAAACCCTATAAACAACTCAAACTCAAAATAAATAGCAACCTAAATTAAATATTGTAAAACTGAAATTGAGCTATCAAAAAGGTATAATAGGTTATAAAGTCGTTACCTTAATTATATTGGATTTATTAGCAATTGATTCCCCATTTAATCTGTTGATTTGCTTTCAAGGTTTTAAGAAGAAACTTAGTCTTCTTCTTTTTGGTTTCTGTTTTCTACTTACTGTAAATTAACGTACTGAATATTGTTAAGGAGAACTTCTCATTGGTAAATGGGCCTAGGTAGTTAATAAATCCAATAAGAAAATAAAATCTTATTTATTTTAAAAGAACTTTTCTCTTTTAATTTTCTTATAAACTTAACTTCGTATTTTAATTATTTACAAGGAGCTTCATGAATCAAAAGCCTAAGTATTTAAATCATAGCCCAATTAAAAAAAAAGACGTCTTAATTTATCTTGATAGAAATAAATTTCAATAATGATCTAAAAAGAGAATATTACACTTTTTAATTTAAAGCCAATTTAAACACTAATTAAATTTAGTTATCATAAACGAAATAAAATCCAAATGGTTTTTAAAATGATTACTAACATTTTTAAAATTCCATCATTTTCTAATTTCATAATTATCTAGAATTAAACATTCTAAAGTAAATTATCTTTTATAAAAAGATACACTACTACAAAATAGGCCATTTGCATCGGTTGTTTACCCCCCTTTTGCATCAGTTCAACAACCGATGCATATGCAACCGATGCAACAGGCTTAACACTTTTGCATCAGTTCTCAAACCGATGCAGAAAGGTCCTTTTTGCATCGGTTGTTACTAACAACTGATGCAAAATATCATGGTTGGTTGCTTGAACACAGCCCCAATGTTGCATCGGTTGTAATGAAAACCGATGCAACAAAGGAACTTGTTGCATCAGTTGTTGTTGAAAACCGATGCAAACTAATCCCTCTATTTCATCGGTTTTTTATAACAACCGATGCAAACTAATCCCTCTATTGCATCAACTATTTATACCTAATGCAAAAAAACCATTCTCAGAAACCATTATTACAGCACTCAAATAGACTGTATATATATTATTGATTATAACAAACAATTATTGCATGCAATATTACAATCATTCAAAATTAAATTTGATGGCAATTACAAACTGAATAACATAATACCAAAATAAACATATATCAATTAAAGTGTCATTACTTGCCTCAACTAAACAACTTGTCATTCCTCTACAAAACAAGCACTGCACTGCACATTAATCAACTCCATCCCCACTGCAAACTGCTGCACCCCACTCCATTTCTCTGGCCACCCCATCATCAAACTGCAATATACTTCAACTGTCATCATTTGAACCATAACACCACTGCCATCACATGAACTTTACCATCACTTACTTCCCTACTTCTTCCATCAGTCAATTACCTTCATTACAGCCATCTTCTCACACTTCAAACTGCATTCAAACAACTGCCATCAACTCTTCATTAACTACATTCACTTCTGTGCACATACCCTACTGTCATCAAATACCCAGTGCACATCAGTGCACACTTCAACCAGAGCAACATTACCATTTCAATCACCTACCTTCACCAAAACCAACATTACAAAATTCACATCCCTTTACCTCTTTCAAACATCAAACAACAACCCAACCGTACTCACTTCACCATTCAAACATCCTCTGCCAACTACAGTTCCACTGCCACAACAAACTTCCTCTGCTTGCACACTTCATTTCAGTTGCTGCCATCACTGCCCCACTTCACTTCCCTTCTTACTGCACATCAACTTCACTTCATCAACAAACATCCTTCAGTCTCTTCCTTTAATTCCCCATCTGCTTGCCGCAACCATCACCTATACAAACTAATCTCCAGCTATCAAAACTTCACCTTCAACCTACATATTTTACCTTCATCCACTACTTCAACCATCAACCTACACAATACCACAACATCAACCAAAAACTGTAGCTACAAGCCACCATCCATCATCAACCACCATCATCAACTTGCATGACACTAGAGCCTTCCCTGTGCACCACTGATACAACCTACTCAAATACCCCCACACTCCACAGCACATTTCCAAACACTCTACATTACTGTCACAGCCTCATTCACTTCTGCCAACTTCCTCTGCCATCACCCACTCCTTCATTCACCATCTAACACTCCTTCATTCACATATCAAACTGCCAACAACATATTTAAACTTCACATACCATCTTCCCACTGTCTTCTTCTTCCAACTCACTCAATCTCCAACAACTACATACAACTGCCCACCACAACCAAATATACATACCTCTATCCAAATATACAAGCCTTTCTCAACCATCATTCTCCTATAACATACTGTACCTTGCTACCATCCTTCATCTTCTCCACCAACCATCCCAAAATCAACCACACTTACAGCAAGCAGAGCCGCAACCACCACCTCAGTTTCTACCACTGCCTTGCCCCATCGCTACTGTGCTTTCATTGCTGCAGTCTATTTCAAATATCTTATACCTAAATCTCTGTTAGTCACTCTAAATAATTGATATAAAGATATAAAGTACCATGAAGTGAATAATATTCTAAATTGTGATACCTGTTTTTATAGGGTTTTATCACAGTTGAACTTCGAATCTACACCAATCAACAACAAAGAATATGAAACTCTCCTGCAGTTGGTAACTTCCATTTACCTGAATTGTTTAAATATATGAATTTATGATGCTAATGGTCAGTAATAAATTTGTTTAAATGCAGATTGGAAATACAGTTACCATCTAATCAAACTTGCAAAACACTTCAAACTACCAGCCCAAAAGAAGTCCACATTCACCAAAATAATTTCAAACGAACCAACAATATTCTATACCATTTCCCCCCTCTTTTTTCTTACAATAAAAGGAAACAAAAAATTTGATAATTAAATAATTACTTTTTCATTCAATTGAAGTTAAAACAAGATTAACAAATAATTTAAAATTAACAAACTATCATTTGAAATATTACTGGACAAAAACACCAAAACTTATATTTAGTTGGAAGTTTAGAAAATTATTGATCCTACTTATTAGTTTTGAATGAGTTCAACTTACAATAATTTGAAATTAATTAAGCTATTATTTAAAATAGTACTGGATAAAATAAATAAAAAAGTATTTGCTTATTGTACAAAATACACTAAAAAGGCGATAGACGGGTTTAAATACACTAAAAAGAAGAAGGAATCAAGTTGCAAGACTCCTGTTATTTACGCACTGAAGGTGGAACAAAAATTAAGAGATATAATTGACTCTGAATTTAGTGAAGACGGGTCTTTGGATGAAGCTATAGAATTGGTTCATAAATCTGGAGGAATTGAAAAAGCCCGTGAGCTTGCAAAAGTGAAAGCTGATTTGGCATTATAGAATTTGAAATGCCTCCCTGTTAGTAAATTCAAATCTTCTCTTGAAGGAATGGTGAAGTATAATCTCGAAAAGATTGAGTAGAAAAGATACTAAAGTCATACAATATAGTTACTTGTACCATTGAAGGAATTATCTGATAGTAAAATATACAATGCGTAACAGTAATTTTGGTAGGCCTTTTAGCATGTCTCAGCAAAAGTAGTATATATGTATTTTTTTCAATATTTTTTTGAAGTGGCATGTGCCTCTAATATGTTGCCATTGATATCTCATAAAGAAATTATATTGCTGGTTATTTAGATTTGTTTATAAATTGAACAAGACGATGGAAAGTTGCACATACGACTCACCGAATTGATAACTGAAATGCACAGATCACCTTCAAGGAAGAGAAATTTCATACTGACTTTGGTGCTGAATTATTTTTGTCTATATGACTCGACTGAAGCGCGATTCCATTTCATCTCCTTTTTCTATTAGTTTTGATATTCTTTTTACTTGGTAATTAATTTGTATTTACAAATTTGTAATCTGGATTTACCTTTTATATCAGAAGTCATATTGGATTGACATGAAGCTTTTTTTTCTTTGCAGCACTTCAGGCAATATCATGGAGAAATGATACTTTAAATTTTCAACTTTCAAAAGAGAGTACATCTGTTGCTCCACCACTCATTACTATTCAATCAAGTTCGAATCTGACGCGATTACCTCTCACTTTCTCCATGAATTTGGCCACTGCCTGCAGACACATCACATCTCAATTAATTTTTAGTGACATTTTTTTCCTTTCAAATGAACATAACTGACTGAAATTGTTTTGTTTTACAAGTGCTTATTAAAAAAAATACATTTTCACCATATTTTTTTATTGTTGAATAAATTGGTTGTCATCTGACTATTTTGCAAAACTGAAACAATATGTTTGTAAACTGCAGTTCTCTCTGTCAATATTCTGATCAGTGACTCAAGTTAGTTTCATTTTAGCAAAGATGAAGTGCATATTCTACTCTTTTTTTGTTACGACTCTAGTTAGGAATTTCTTGAAGATGATCATATTAAATTGAGCGGCATAACTTATGATTCTTACTGTTCTAAATGCTGGAAGGCCATGATAGGTACATTAACAAACAAATGAACATAACGAAATAATTTATGAATTCAAATTGAAAATAACATAAGTAAAAGATGATATATGCTCATTTCTACTATCGCATGAAAAGCTTGAGCAGAAAGTACTAATAGAAGTAAAAATTGGAACACAGAAGAAAACCAATAGAGAAAATATGCAAATCCAAAAACTATGTCTAACATTTCAGGATAAAATGAGGTAAAACATAGAATAAATGAAAAGTATAAAGATATTTAAAAACCTGCTTGTATTAATTTGGCAATCATTCGCATAACAAAGAGAAATCTTACAAGCTCACCATAGTCCATGAAACCTCGTTGTAGATTTCTGGCAATATTCAACCCAAAAGGCAAAACTCTGACACTGTAAACATCGATTTTTTGTTAACTTTCATGTTGAAATGTGCTTAGGACCAAGGTAGCTAAAAGCTCTCTTTATATTGGAAGCGTTTTATATTGAAACTGTAAACATCGATTTTTTGTTAACCTTCAGTGCAAAATCAGTGTAAATTGCATTTGCATCTTTCTATTGGAACCTGACTACATCAAAAGGAAATATGTAAAAAAGAATAGTAAACGTAGCAAGTAAATTTAGAGATGATAGTTGGGATGGCAAGTGTTGAGATCTGTAATGACAGGAGTAAAAATGACTCTTTTCTGAAGGTTTTGCCATTTGAGAACCCAAAGAGGAATGTGTTGCATTAGTGGGTGTACACTTATGATTATGTCTGGTTTGCACTTCATGAACCCTGCATCCACTTTTCTTTTCAATTCAAAGACAAACAGGAACAATTTATATTAGCCAAGTGCAATAATCATTTAAGAAATCATGAATCTGAAGTTTGTTTGTGCTATTGTTTGTATATCCTTTAAGAAAATTTTAGTGTTTCGGCTATCTGAGTTTCTCTATTTAGGCTATTAACAAATCCTCATTCCTAACCATTATTGCTTATGAAGAATGCAGAATAAGCAAAGTATGAAAGCATATAAAAAAGATATGCAAACTCATACATGAACATGATGATCCAGAGAACACAATTCAAGAATCAAAATCAATAAAAGGACTCATTTTTGGATTGGAGAGAAGTACTTGGCATAGAAGGCAGCTGAAGAGCAACAAGATAAATGCAGTGAACCCATCTCGGAGAGGTGCCATGAAAGGCAAGGCTCCATAACTGTACGTGTTTCACCATAAATTTGTAAGAGCTTTCCATGTTATTTAGTGGCCACCCTACATACTCTTTCCCCAAATCCTTCACAAACACCTGAATTTTCCAGTTTTAATAATCACTTACGGTTAAATCATATGTCCATTGTATATATTTTTGCGTAATTTGCTGCATATACATAAGACTAAAGATTGTTGATTTTACCTTGTATTTATCACCAAACTCGATACGGAAGGCATCCTTGATAGCCTCAGCTGAGGCACGATGACCTCCGCCTGTATCACTCATCAAAATAAGAACATTTTTGGGTCTTCCTTCATCTCCGAGTTGAGCCAACTCGGTGGCACCTTCTTTGTAACAACCCATAAATTTTAAACGGTTTGAATAACGTATTTAATTGAATTTGTAAGAAATTTTAAATAATAATATTTTGAAATAAAAATTTAATGTTTGGATTACGTATAATTAAATATAAGTAGTTGAATTAGATTTTTATTTGATTTTAATATGAAATTAATATTTGTATTTGTTGAAATCTTTCCATTAAGGAAAGAGAATGTATTAAAATGAACATTTAATTTGGTAGTTAACATAATGATATTTTATTTATAAGTTTTAAAAGAGAATTTTTTTTTCAAAATGTTTTCCAAATATAATAATTATTATAAGAAAGATATTTTGAAATAAGTAAAGTATAAATTAATAGGTAGAGAATAAATAGGTAACGTATAAATTAATAGGTAGAGAATAAATAGGTAACGTATAAATTAATAGGTAGAGAATAAATAAGTAACATATAAATTAGTAGGCAGAGAATAAATAAGTAACGTATAAATTTAGATACGTTACTTTTTATATAAATTTAGCGTATATTGTACTAACTATATGAAAAATATATATGAACAACGCATTCAATATTGTTTAAAAATATTATTTTAAAATCTAATCTTTATACATATTTTAATTTATTTCCTCTATTCACCAGCATTCAAACTTTATACATATTTTAATTTATTTCCTCTATCCATCCATGCCATTTCAAAAGTTGAAACGTATAAAATACTATATGTTATTTCGCATTCATTGATTTCTTTTATTTATATAAACTTTATATTCGTTGCACGTTACATTCATTTATTTGACCGGTCCTTTCCTTTGTTATTTCCGAATTTCGTGTGTTACTAACCAATGCTCCATATTTATTTGCCTTAATAATTCAGCTAAATTTAAGGATCACCGTTGCTTTTACATTTTGTTTATATCACCTTTCCCCTATTTTAGCCGGTTGCATTTAATATTTCCTTGATTTAAGCTTTCTAACTTTTAAATTTCCACTACTCTATATTTATTTCTGTACGTTTATCTTTGCTTGAATTTCGCTGTCCATTCCTTTTTCCATTTTAATATCCTTCATTTCCAAACTCATTACGTGCTCTCCAAACAAACAAAAATTTATTTCTTTAAACGTATAGCTGTTACTTTTCCATCATCTCAGTTTATTTTCAAATTGATACGTTACCTCTGGTCTATCTGTCTATTCCTTTTAGCATTCCTCAATTTTAAGCAAATAATTTTCCCAATTCACGTTTGAAACGTTCCTATTCCTGGCTATTAATATAATTGAAATCAGTGTCTTTTGTTTAAATTATGGCATACGTTCAAAGCATAAATTATTCTCAGCTAAATTTTAGCCATTACTATCTTTATTTCTTGCCACTTTAAAAAAAATTTCTTTCCACTTTATCAATGTGGGGCTTCTCTTATAAATACAAATCACTCGTACATACCCTACTCCATATCAATAGACCTTCATCTCCTCTCTTGCGTGTGAAGCTTCTTCTGTAGGTAAATGGCTGCACTAATTTTTTTCTTCTTACTTCTTTTCTTTTTCTTCTTCTTTTTCATCCTTTTCTTTTATTTTCTTATTGTTTATATTGCTTTTCCTTTATTTTAAGCACAACATGTTTTTCTCTATTTTTTTTACATGTTTTGATTTTCAATGTAACATAAAAGTTTGTAATTTACACGTATATATATATATATATATTAAAAAGGATCTCTTTATATTAAGGTCACATGGTATTTGGAGAAGTATGTTTAAACTATTTTGTCACTTTTCTTTATATTTTACAGTCCCGGTCCTAGGAGCATTTGATTGTTGGCTATACATTTTGGGTCTAAGTATTTACATTTAAAAGATAATGTTTAAATTTATGTAAAGGAAGGCAAAATTTTGATGTATAAACTGGGATAGTTTAACATAAATAGGCAAGGCCATCATTAATTCATACTTTCTATTTTCATCAGTTTTGGTTTATGCATTTAGTAATGCTAACTAAGCTATATATATATTGAATAACAAGTGTTTATAGCTTTCTTTGTCGTAGTTAATATAAGTTATGTTGAAAATGGGTCTCAACATTGTTTTTCTTTAAACTTGCATGTGTTTATGTACATTTCAATATGAAAGTTACAATATTTATTTCAAATTTTATTACATTTGATTTTTAATACAAAACAATGATTTTTCTTACATACGTATTTTGTTTTGATATTGGTCTTAAAAAGAAATATTAATTTAATAAGAAAATAATATATTTATTTTGATTTATATATGTATATGTGCTTTAAATGGATATTGTTTTCAAATTCTCTTACACCAATTTTCTTCATCAAACCCGGTTTTAATTTGATTCCGTCGATTCCTGTTATCAGCTTTGTCCGTCGTGCCCGTTTTCTCCATCGAATCGTATCCATCTAGCATCGCTTGGAATTCGTAGCTCGTTTCCTTGTCAAATCTGTTTAGCCTCGAAAGGTGAGCAATCACTCACGATTAACGTTCTTTTATTTATTAAATTTGATTTCAATTGAAACAACAATTGAAATATGAGGCTGTAGTTATTTAAATTGTTATATATGCTATTATCTATAACTGTTCACTTATGGGATATGACACCATATCCTATTCTTTATATTTATTTTTAATGATATATGCCTGTTATTATTTTCATATCTGTTATCACTCTGCAAGTTCCCTGTTAGTATAGAAATCACTATGGGTTGAAATGATACATACCCGAACGGACTTTAGAATAGGAGAATTTCGTTATGGGTTGAAATGATAGACCCAAGCGATTTTCATTTAATTAAGTTTGGGATTACGGGTTGAAATGATATCCACCCGTATATATTTAGTGTACGGATTGAAATGATAAATATCCGTAGCACTTGACTATATGATAGGAAAAATACATACAGACACCGATGGTCCATATATAAATATTTTGGAAATAATTTCTATGATTTTGGAAAGAAATATATGGGTTAATAAATTTTGATTCTTAAGATGTATAAAAATGGAAATTTTATATATAGATTTAGTAGTAATATTTGATAAATTAGATTGATTTAATACATATAATGTGGTTGAGTATACAAGTAAATCTATGTTTCAAATAGATTTCCTTGTAATAAATTGAAAAATTAAGATTGGGAGATAAATTTGGGTTTATTAAAAATGGTATTTAAATAAGGATCTATTTAATTAAATCAATTTGAAATTATTGAATGGGAAATTTAAAGGTATGATTGTATAACTGGATTTTTGATTTAAGTGATTTAATGAATATTTCACGTTTAAATAAATTAAAGTAATATTGAGTAAAATGTAATTTAAGGTTACTTAAATGATATTGAATCTAATGAGGGAGTATTTCAAGACTAAAAAATAATGAGGTTAAATCGAGATCTATATGAAATATATTGAACATTTAAATATTAAAGCCTTGAACTATATTGGAATTTAAATGGTTTATTTTGAGATTCGGATCTGTATTTGAAATTAATATAGTTGAATTTGTTATTTAGAAACTAAATTGAATTAAAGTGAAAATTTAGGTTGAGTTAAACTTGAATTTATTATTTAGAAAACTAAATTGAATAAAATTTAGTTTGAAGCGTTGAATACTTAAAGTTTTGAAATATATTGAAATAAATGGGTATTTTGTGATTTCAAATCCGAATTTGAGATCGATAAAATTTAAGTGGTTAATTTAGGGATTGAGTTGAATTTAAATTGATAAATTGAGATTGAATGGGAAGGTCGGGTTGAAACGATTTGTTAAGTTGAGGAAACTGAAAATACTTTACTTTATAAATTATTTAATGTATATAAATACTATTTTGGGAAATATAGAGATATTTGAAATGAAAATGATATTGGTTTTGAAGTATAAATGACCACGGTGTTATAGTGTATATTTCTACCTTGTAGATAGTTCTATGGACCCTTAGAGGATGGTTATCCCAACATCCTTTAAGTTATTTGTATTTCCGTTGATATTTCATTTGGGTTGGATTTATTTATATAAGAATGTTAATCCTGACTCGAGTGTTTTGTGTTTTGCTTTACGCTCGGGTCAGACTGAGTAATACAGCCTTTTGAGACTCACCTTTGGAGTTTGGAGCTTCGTTTGGAGATCCAACTATCGATTCAGCTTTCAGCTTTTCCAGCCGATTGGTTTAGAGAAGTCATCTGCTTGTACTGAAGACTTCACTGTATCTGAGATATTCTTATGTATTTTATTTTCTAACTCTGATGTATATAGTAGCTTCATGAACTACTATCCTTTTTCTATTCCGCTGCATTATTCTACTCTGTGTCTGTGATCTGTGATTGATTTATTTACTGTATATGCTATGTTTTGCCAAATTTTAAATTAACAATTCGGTATTTTGAATTATTCAAGTCAGATATGTATGGTTTTATTATCGATTTGAATGGTCCAAAATAGCGGGTCGTTACATTCTTCTTCCTCTCCCCACCCGCCAACCCCTTCATCCTCGTCATCTGAAGCCAATGAGCAGTTCCTTTTATGGCCCAACACACCCCTTCATCTTCTTCTTTTTAGGAATCGGCAGCAGCGGAAGCAATGATGATGAAAAATTACAGGGGTTAACTTTGATTTCGAGTTTGCTGCCATCTTTGCCATTAAAATTTTCAAAAGCTTCGTTTTAATTTTTTCGTCTTTCGTTCGATTTTGAAAATGAGAAGAAGGGGAGGACATGGTATTATTATTATTATTATTATTTTGACTGAGGAAGGACTACATTTGTCAAAGTAAACTTTGGTGCCAATTTTTCATTATTTCCCATCTAAATTTCATATTGCCATCAAGATGTAGTTGCATCGGTTGACTTTAAAACCGATGCGACTAAAACTATTTGCATCGGTTGTTGGTAAGAACTAATGCAAATTTGATTTTTTTATTACCTATTGCTTTCCACATACCAATTGCATCAGTTATTAAGATAGAACTGATGCAAATAGTTCTATTTGCATCAGTTTTTACTTCAACCGATGCAAATGAGGCGAAGCAATATGCACTTTTTGTACTAGTGATACAAACTCCAAAATAATGATTTAAATTCTCCAATTTAAATCATTACTTATTTTATTTAATCAACCCAAAAATCTGGATTGTTATAGACTTCTCCCCTTTAGGAAATTGCGTCCTCGCAATTTCCAATTAAGAGAAAACTCTATAATATATTTTCAAAAATTCATCTTTTGATTTCCTCTTTATTCTTTAAATTCAGCCAAGCGTTACTTGATGTGCACGTAAATGTGCATATATACACATCCATATTTTATCTCTTTTTATTTAAATAAACATCATATTTGGGCATTTGTACATGTTAAAACCAAAATTCAATTATTTTCAAACCATCATATTTTCATCTTCATTCAGGGGCAAAATGGTCATTCTTGTGCATGTGTAAATTTGAGAATTTTTACTTGAACATTTTTGATGATTTTTATAGGAATTTGGATGCATATGGAAGAGGCTTATATGAAGATACATGCATGCACAAATGAATACAAAGGAAAGAAGAGAGAAATAATTCAAAGTGAAGATCATGGAGGACCCCACCTACCCACCTACCTTAATGTACAAATTAGAGGCTAATGAACATGCTTATGGAATTAATGGCTTCATGTACACTTAAATGATGATTAATAGAAGCTAATGATTACTCTGTCTCCACACTTCCTAAGGGGTATTTTGGGAAGCCCCCAAAAAATTGAATTAGGGCTTTATGCAAGTATAAATAACCCTCTTATGTACATGAAACTATCATCTACTCTTTCATTTTACTTAGGAAATTAAGAAATCAAATTGTAAGCTCAATGTTATATGAAATAAAAATGGCTTCCAAGCCTCGTTTTCCTCTCTTTTCTACATGCTTCTCTTTGTTTTCATGTTAATGCTTTTATTTATGCTCTTTCCTTTTCTTTGTTAGTAGATTAGTTTTACATTCATGCAAGAAGTGTAGCTTAATTCCTTTTGTTGTAAGTAGTTTAATTACATTCTCTTCTTTGCCATTTTTTTCTATTTTCTTCTCTTAATGTTGAAATTTACTTGTGTTGCTTCAATGCCACAAATGAGTAGCTAAACCCCTTCAATTTAGGGGTAATGAAGCTCTCAAATATTATGTAATTTCAACATTTCGAGATTTATGATCTCGTTTGGTATATGCTTCATGAAGTGAGTTTTGATACAAGTTTATACAAGTGGGTTTGATAGCTTATATTGTTTATGCAAATGAGCTATTCTTATTCAACATAAACCCAATTTGCATCATCATTTGCCAATCCATTTTTGATTGTGAAATTAAAGTAGAAATGAAATTTGATGATCTATATTACTAGTTACAATAGTAAATAGATCATACTTAAAATAGCTTTTGCTTTGGCTTCATTTTCATGAGAATTATAAGTGGTTTATTTGTTGTATTATAGTTTGATGGTTTGAGTTATGTTAATTAATAACATAAACAAACCATACTTATAATAAATACAACAATATTTCACTTAATATCAAAGCTAGAGATCACAAATTGTTTGTTTGTTGATTTATAAAAATATGAGAGTGGATTTGCTTCTAAATTGTTCTCTAGTTCAATAATTTTTAAATCAAATTTTAGTTCTATTTTTAGCTTAATTTTATCTCTAGTTAACAATTTCTCCTCCATTTGGTCTAATTTGATTGAATAGATTTTTTAAACTCTAACAATTCCCTACGGATCGACCCGTATTCGCCACGTACTACAAAGTGTACGCCGTGCGCTTGTGGTTATATTTTAATTTGAATTTTATTGACGGTTTTCTAATCTGATAGAAATTCCGTCGATTAATAAGTTTTTGGCGCCGTTGCCGGGGAATTGTTTTGATTTTAATTTTCTATTCTTCGAATTTACTATAATAAAAACAATATTTTAACTAAATCCATTACTATAAAACAATAATTTAACTCGACATACTAGTTTACAAAAGTCAACATCTCATTCATATTTATTTTCTAGATTGAAAATAAGTTCACACTAATATTTCGCATTCTTTTCGAATTTATTACACCTTTAATAGTTTGAAAATACAAAATAATTAAGGTGTTCAAAAAATATTCATCTTATGTAAATCTCTTAAAATAAGAATGTGAAAACAACATAAAGGCTTCCTTTATTTTCATCTTCAAATTCCGCTATTTAATTTCACTATATTAAAAAGAAATCATTTTTCTCTGGGAATTAATTTTTCCTTATCATGATTTTTTTTTAAAATTTCAACCAAAACTCAACTTTAATTCCTACCAATTCAAAATTTTCATATTTGAAATTCATAAATTAGGAAAGCTAATTTCCAGTGAAAAGTAACATGTATGCTCAAACCAATTTAATTTTCTTTCCTTTACTCAATTATTTAATTTTTCAAATTTCCATAGACTTCCTATGATTACAAAGAAAATATAACTTAGTATAATTCATATCCTTATACTAAAATTTAACTTATTCATAAAATCTATTCTCTTGCTTTACAAAAGAACTTCCATAATTTCACTATTATTTTGTAAAGCTATTCTAATTTGAAATATTCTTATTAATTTGTTGTGCCAAATTTAACAATCATCTCAATCAAAATGACAATCAACTTAAAAATCATAACAATTATTAAGCATAAATGTATGGACAGTGCTACAGAATTAAACTCACGAAACCCAAAATTTTGCCTTTAATGGTAAATCACAAAAGAATATCAATATTTTTAGAATTTTATTCACCAAATTTCAAAAATCTAAATTAGCTTGAAAGAGCTAATCCCCCGGAAATTATGTTGAAAACTCAAATCACAAGAATCTAGAAATCAATAATAGAAATCTATAAAACAAAAAAGGCAAAACACCAAAAGTGCCAAACATTGCACTTTTCCATTTAAAAGTAGAACTCAAGATGATTAATGGTGAAAGGTCAAATCACATAAAATCTAGAAGTCAATAAACGAAATCTAGAAATCACAAAGGGAAGGCACCAAAAATACTCCAAGATCGGTGAACATAAAATCACCGTACACATGTGTAAACTTTAAGATAGACATAAAAGTCTACAACCTCTAAGAACAAGTCTAAAGCTTGTCAAAATAAGTGTCAATGGCGTTCAATCGAACAAGACTAAAAATTAACTGGAGAAATAAATGCAAGCATTTCATACCACTTATTTTACTAGTCCGGTTAATTCAATTTCTCATTCAATCGAAAACATGCAATTTATTTCCAGAACTATTTTGAAAATGTTGCTTTGACAAAATTAATAATAGCTATTAGAAAATATATCTTGTTATATATATATATGTACATATATATATATAAAATCTTTTCTTTTCAAATAGTTTAATTTTTTTAGTAACTATATGTTTCCAAAATTGGGTTTGCAAATAATATATTTGTTTTGAGGAAACAATTTGGTTTAAAATATATCTCTTTGAAGAAATCTAGTTTGAAAATAGTGCAAAGAGGTGTATTGTGCTATATTCATAGAGCAATTTCCTAAAAAAGGAAACAACAAAATAAGAGCATCAAATGAAGGTTAGAAACAACCTAGAAGTTAAGCAAGGAAAACACCATAACTAATCCAAACAATGCCATAACCCAAGCAAAACAACACGGCAAAAAATTGCATGAAGCAATAATTCAAAAATCATCAAAAGAAATATCAAAACGACTTTTATAGCCAAGGATAAGAATAATGAAAGCCAAAGCAAGCTTGTAGTCTTGAAAGCGATTATTTTTTGAATTCAACAACATATGGAATGATTTCTAAAAGACCATATATATATATATGAATATTTTCAACATCTTCTTTAAAGCAATTAACTTCTTATAGTAAGGGCTCAAATATAAAAGTTAACATCTATTTAAATCATAAAATGATTTACACAGCAAATCAAAATACTACACACTATTCTTCTTAGCATATATCTAAAAAATAAACATTCACAATTTACAAATACCAAATAATTTGATGGCATTGCTTTGCCATCTATTTATAGAAAATCGCTATGTTATATAGCTACGATGTTGACCTTGAAATCAACATGGCCTCACCACTGATCTATACTATTGCTAAGGTTTGGTGGCTACACACGTCATCTAAAATTTATACATAAAATGCATTTTTACTACTTTATTATAGTTTTATAAACCATCAAAATTTTAAACACATGTATACTTATAGATAAAATTTTCTTCTAAATTTATTTTTTGAAATATTTTTTCGCAAAATATTTTTATTTTCACAAATGATAATATTCAATTTCAAATCATTAACTAAATATTATTATACAAATTCACTTAATGTTTCCATTCCAAATAACCATATAACTCATAATATTTTCTTTTAAAATATTATTATTCTTCAAGATACTTGTTTTTAATATTATCACATTCATATATACAAGTATACATACTTTTTGACAAGTGGAAATTAGCTACAAGGGCCTCTTTAGCAAGTGGAATTAGTTTCTAGGACACATAACTGAAATAATTACTTTCAAGGACAAAACGTAAAATAATTAGTTTCTAGGGCCTAAAAACCTATGAAATTATGTCTTTGAAAGTAATTGGACTGCTGACTTTGTCCTTGAAAGTAATTATTCTGCTGATTTTGGCCTTGAAAGTAATTTCTTTGAATGTGTATCCTAGAAACTAATTGGACTGCAAAGTTTAGCCTTCTGGTGAAATGCCCCTTTTCACAAAGTAACTTTTCACTTCCAAAAGTTATTTCATATGCATATAATTATATTTCCCAAAACATTTATCCCATCTTAAAATAATATTTAACTCACTTAAAACTTTATTTCCTTCTTAAATATTATTTATAACTCATTTATAATTATTTATATTAATTTAAATATTATAACTCAAAATTTCCATGTCTGACTTTCTCGTCAAAGCGTTTAGGAATCCCTATCAACACCGTGGCATCCCACGTCTCGATCAGAATTCATAAAATACTCAACAGGCAGTTTGACAAACTAAAATCTCTATATTTTCATACAAATGAGTTTCTACTAATAGCAATTCACTAATGCAACCATTCGTCCATACATATAACATTCAATCAACGACAACAAACAACTAATTACTATGCTCAGTGAAAACAGTCTATCAGCTTTCACTACGCAACTCTGATCACTAACGGATCAAAACACTACACAATACTTAAATTTTAAAATCATTTTATAAAATAATTTATAAGGTAATTCAAAATTTCTACAAATACGTCCCAATGATTATTCCCAATAATAATTTGTACTTCTATACTAAATAGGAAATAAGTCCTACTTCCTACTCGGCACACCCAAGGGATGGGACTCTAAGTCTATCTAGGCCAAAATTTGTGTTTCTTATGTCCTATATTATTTTCAATCTATGCTCTGATACCAACTGTAACGCCCCTCCTTTATACCCATATTACCCGAGAATACTATAAGTAATATTGTCAAGTAAGACGGAGAATAAGGCTGGTTATAAGCGACCATTCATAATATTGTGTTGGGTGAGTATTAATACATCGAACATTGTGACTATATTTTTTTCCATTTTCCTTGGAGGAGGGATTCGTCTTATACAAACCAGGCGCAAAACAATAATATAGTGTCTTACTAATAATTCATAACAATATGTCACATAATTACAACAAATATCACAAGTCGCAATGGAAATAAAACACATCAAAATAGTCATAATGTGTAGGTCTACAAAAGGGAAAACTAAACTTACATATACAACAATATACATACATAGACTATGATGGGTCTAAAAGTATACATAACAACTCAAGTCAACACCACATCAAATGTACAACATGAATACATGTAAGACCAGCATCTCAAAATAAACTTCCTCATATAGATAACACTGCATAGATCTACTACAGCTAGCCCACATCTAAAGTCTTTGAGTCTCTGTACCTTCAAGTCTCGGTCTGGCCCGAGTATTATACAATATAATAAACGGGTCAGACTATCTCTAAATAACCAAAGGATGAGATCACTATTATCCCGCCTTTTGGCAAGACCGTGATATCAAGGACTTGACTAGAGACAAAAGACAGTCCGCTCCGAAAATTAGTTATCTGCAGATTCACGATGGATACAGGCAAACTAGGTTCGAGTCCGGATAGAGCCATAGTTAGCATGATATGACAAGCAGAGCTATGTAAGGTGACATTCCAAATTTCAGGTCAATTGGAGTTCGTATGCTTGAGTTATGGAACGATCAAGATCCATGTGAAACACGCCCATCCGTGTCCATCATTTCGTATCCATCCATCTGTGTCCATCATTTAGTATACATTAGCATCGATACGAAATGAACGTAACTCCATCACTCGGCATCCATCGTTCATATCCATATGGTTCAAGCACATAACGATGGACTTCGGCACTTCCCAGATCGATCGCGCTTCACTTGGCTAGCAACTGCATTTCTCATATCGATCAACTATTTGATCAATACGACTTGTAATCGATACGAAGATGGTGGCAAGGCATCGATACGAGAAGCAAGGTATCAGATGGATGCGAAAGAAGCGGTCTTTATGCACAAAATATGGATCTCCACAAAGCATGCACGCCACGTCATCGACACGAAGAGATCGATGCGAAGGTATCGATACGAAAGCTTCAACCACTCCACATTTGCAACTTTGATCGATCAATAACTCCACAACCACAAATCTAAATACGATGAGATTTTCACAGAAGGTTGCATATCATCTCAGAAACACCATGATCGATCGTAGCTCAATTGGAGCAACTTCCGATCGATACGAAAGCGATGTGGATCGATCAGGGATCGATCCAAGCGGTTCCAGATCGGTTGTGTGGGCCCACCTAGGCTTAAGAAAGGGTATTCCGAGATTCAAGGCAGATATTTCCAGCTTCACACCTATAAATAGCACCCTCGTTGCAACTAAAAAAGGACTTTTATGCTGCTGCTTTAGTTGAACTCCATTGTAATTCAAGTGTTAGCTGTTGTACTATTGTAACTCAGTTTCTAATCAGCAATAAACATCAAAACCTTCAAAGTGGACATAGGTCACAACACCGAACCACTATAAATTCTTGTTTTCTTTCCGTTACTGCTTATTTCCTTGGTGTGATTGTTAGATTAGCCTCATTTTTCATTTTACTTCTTCATTCTAATATCTCAAATTACATCTGACGAGTGTTGTGCCTATTTTGGTACAAAAACTTTGGTGCTTTCATTGAGAAAATTCTGCTTTTTCTCCGATTCTATGGATCCCCTGCCATTGTTGGATTGCTAAAATATAAGGAGGAGATCCGGATCCATCTTTCAGTGGTTCCTTCTATTCTATTCAGATCATTCCAGATCTAAGAAGAACTGCATTCAACATGGTGCGTACTCCAGAACTGCTTCCAACGCCGCTGATCCAGAAGGAAGGGATATGCAAAATCCCGCGCAGCTGACTACTATAGGACAAACTCCATTTGGAGCTCCAGATCCATCCGGTCCAGTAGCTAGGGAGGAATACCAAACCCTCATGCATGAGCTCACTCAAAGCCGTCAAGAGCTCACTCAACAGATCCGTGCCAACATGGACTTATGAACAGCTGAATGAAGAATGACGAGGGAAATCTAGAAGGGAGCATACCTTTTATTCCTTGTCTGAAAGCTCGGCGTCATCTGATTTCTATCATAGATATACATGTCGCCGATTAGATGAGAATTACACGAAAGCCTCCGGGCACCTGTATGCTGCAAATCCTGGACATGCCGGGATAGATCCTTCTACAGGGCGTCAAGCTGCACCCTCCTCCCGAGGAGGGGCTCTTCCTTACAACACTACTCCGTACGACACTACTATTGCTATAGATCTGGATGTCGAGATCCAGAACCAACCAGATTTAGCCCCTCGTCACCGCATTCATGCCCAGGAACCTTACTTCCCTGAATCCCGGGAGCCAAGGAGGCATGGAAGAGACCGTAGATAGCCAACAGACCATCCTCGTGATATGGAACCCGACCGTGCCTTGGTCCCGAATCTCCAGATGCTTGATATTCCAACTACGATACGCCAGATGATAAGAGAAAGTCAAGGCCTCACTAATGATGACTGGGGATTTATAGAAGTCACACCTCGTTCACCAATGATATCTTACATGCGGAACCGCCCCATCGGTTCAAGATGCCGACCTTGCCAGTGTATGAAGGAAATTCGGATCCCAACCAACATATTCTAAAATATGAATGGCTTATGAATGCCACTCGAACTAACGATGCAGTTAAGTGTAGAAGCTTCCCTATCTCCTTGGGAGGCATTGCGACTATGTGGTTCACCCGTCTACCACCAAAATCTATTTCATGTTTCGACCAGTTGGCTACTAAGTTTGTTGAGCAGTTTCGTATGCATGCTATAAGACTGAAGGATGTTAACACCTTGTCCAGTGTTACTCAAGCTCCATGAGAGACTCTAAAGCATTATCTAGAAAGGTTCCATGCTACTTATGTTGAAGTCAGCAATCCCAACGACAACTCTATTCTAATTGGTTGGCCTGGAAACCACCCGCTTCGGTGGACCGTTTCTATGCAAAGGCAACCCAGTTTTTGAGGAGAGAAGACGCTAGATGGTCTAGAAAGCAGGACGTCACGGGGCCCAGTAGTGAAGGTATCTAGAGTAATGTTGTAGTGAAGCAGATTGGGGAGAGCTCCGGTAAAGTACAGTTAAATATTCAAAATAAACAAGGCCAGCAGAAGGGTGATGGAGGTCAAGGAAAGAAGAGAGACCCCCATCGAGGGAGACCGAGAGCTCCTATGTTTGGTCGATATACTCCCTTGAACACGTCACTAGAGAATGTTTATCTTCAAACCTATAATACAGGGCAGTATAAGAAGCCAGCTTCGAAACCATCGTCAGAGAAGAGATTCAGACCGGGAAGTTCTGTAGATTCCACGATTGTTACGGCCATAACACTAATGAATGCCGTCATTTGCAGGATATTATTGAAAGGTTGATTAGAGAGAGAAAGTTAGAGCAGTTTTTCCGGGCTCCACAGGATACTGGAGCAGGCCCATCCAACCCCAATCGGGGCCAAGACCAGCTAGGCTTGAGGAACCCGCGCGTACTGGAGGGAGGTTGGTGATTAATATTGTTAGTGGCGGTCCTCATCCGGCTGATCGGAGCTGAAAGGAAATGGAATCATATACTAGTTCGATTAGGCATGTGGATTTCGAATGTTGTAGTGATACCGACGAAGGGGCCCCAGCAAAACAACAAAGGACGATGATAGACGACATCGTTTTCAGAAACCGCGATGCCGACAGAGTCGAGGCCCCCACCATTGATCCGTTGGTTATTTCTGCCCAAATAGGTCCTGCTTGGATGAAGAGGATCATAGTTGATAGTGGAAGTTCTATAAACATACTTTTCAAGCGTGCTTATGACCAAATGCTGATTGAAGAGAAGGATCTGAAACCGTGCCAGTCACGTATACATGGTTTCAATGGAAGCACCACCATACCGGCTGGAATGGTAGAGTTACCTGTTGAGTTAGGCGTTGGTGATCGCCGAAGAGTTCGGATGTTACAGTTTGTGGTGTTGGATATACATTCTCCATATAATGCTTTAATGGGCCGCCCGGCCCTTGCGGAGTTTAGCGCATCTATTGCCCCGTGGTGTTTTACCCTAAAGTTTCCTACTAACAATGGGGTTGGGATGCGCAAAGCTGCAGGATGCGCAACGAAATGAGAAAGGTAAGGGCGTGGAGGAATCTCTTTGCGTCCGTTATTTGGAGAATTGACAATTAACGCCTGGGCCTAGGCTCGGGCGCCATGACCAGTTTCCTAAGGATCTTAATCCTAGAGACAACGATGATAAAGGGGAAGTCAAGGAATACCAGGCTTCCCCGGTGGAGTTGACGATTGATGTTACGATCAACGATAATGATGATTCCAGAATGGTAAAGGTCGGACCTTAGCTCGGCCCCCAAATGAGACAGCAACTAGTTGATTTTCTTCTGGCAAACCTTGATGTATTTTCCTGGACTCATTCAGACATGTGTGGGATCTCGCCGAACATTGTGAGCCATACATTAAATATTGACCCGCGGCACATCTCGGTGAAACAGAAAAGGCACAATATGGATCCAGAGAGATCTGCCGCCCTGAATGAAGAAGTGCATAAACTCAAGGCTAATGGGTTTTTTCGTGATTCTTTATACCCGGAATGGGTATCTAATCCAGTGCTTGTCAGAAAGTCAAATGGAAAATGGCGGACATGTGTGGACTACTCAGATCTGAACAAAGCCTGCCCCAAAGACAGTTTCCCATTTCCCAGAATTGATCAACTGGTGGATTCAACAACCGGACATGAGCTCTTATCTTTCATGGATGCATACTTTGGCTATAATCAAATCCTGATGCACCTTCCTGGCTAGGAGCACACTAACTTTATCACTAATCTTGGACTTTATTGTTACAAGGTGATGCCGTTTAGACTCAAAAATGCTGGAGCAACTTATCAGAGGCTCGCTAACTGAATGTTTGCAAACCAGATCGGGAAGACTATGGAGGTGTATGTAGACGACTTGCTCGTGAAGTCGCGACTATCCAGCAACCATATTGGTGATTTAGAGACGATGTCCAACATACCCCGACAGTACAAAATGAGGCTCAATCCACTGAAGTGCCATTTTAGAGTCACATCTAGAAAGTTCCTTCGGTTTATTGTCAGTGCCAGAGGAATTGAAGCCAATCCTGAAAAGATCTGGACGATTCAGAACCTCGAAACTCCCAGAACCGTAAAGCAGGTGCAAAGTCTTAATGGGAAGGTGGCAGCCTTAAGCAGGTTCATTTCCAGATCCACGGACAAGTGCATTCCCTTCTTCGATATGATCAGAAAAGGGAAACGGAATTTCGAGTGGACAATGGAGTGCGAGGGCGCCTTCCAGGTACTAGTACAATATCTAGCAACACCTCCCATCTTGTCGAAGCCGGTTGATCATGAGAAGTTGTATGTCTATCTAGCGGTTTTGTCAAACGCAATCAATGTTGCGTTAGGTCGAGAAGAGGATCGGATCCAACTACCGGTCTATTATATCAGCAAAAGATTGATTGGGGTGGAAAGAAACTACCCAAAGATAGAGAAGCTGGCTTATTGTCTTGTTGTGGCCCCGAGAAAGCACCGCCCATATTTCCAGGCTCATCCGGTCACTGTTTACACCGACCAGCCGTTACGACAAATCCTGACACGACCTGAGAAATCTAGTAGGTTGCTCAAGTGGAACATCGAGCTGAGTCAATTTGATATCACTTATACGCCAAGACGAGCTATTCAAGGACAAGTTCTGGCGGACTTCATAGCTGAATTCACCATACCGGAGGACTTGCCCAAAACTGGTGAACCTCCCAATTATAAATGGAAGCTATACACCGATGGTGCATCAACGGTGCTTAGGCGCTGAAGTGGTGCTCGAAACCCCAAAGGGGCGATCCGTATGCTATGCTTTGAAATTCGACTTCCGTGCAACTGACAACGAAGCTGAGTACGAAGCCTTGCTTGCTGGATTGAGGCTTGCCAATGATTTAGGAGTCGCCGCTGTGGAAATTTACCACGATTCACAACTGGTGGTATGCCAGGTTCGAGGAGAGTATCAAACCAGAGACCAAAGGTTAGCCTACTAACTTATGTAGGTCCAGGAAGTGTTGAACTGACTATTATACTATCTGCAGTATACCCCCCAAGAGCAAAATCAGAAGGCCGATTCTTTAGCAAAACCGGCCAACACTGGCGAAGCACAGTAGATGGGACTCGTACCTGTGGAGACGCTTACTGCTCTAAGTATTGATCGGGTGGAGACAGACTGGGTTCATGAGGCAACACCTGAGAAGGAATCGTGGATGACTCCAATCAGATACTATCTTGAACACGGAACATTGCCCGAGCATAGGAGCAAGAAGAGACATGTCATCCGAAAGGCTTCGCGGTTTGTTATCCAAGATGGAGTCTTGTACAGAAGGGGATTTTCTATCCCTTTACTGCAGCGTATCGCCCATGATGAAATTGAGCGAGTGTTGCGGGAAGGGCATGAAGGAGAATGTGGCGGCCACACGGGGGGGCAAGCCCTTGCAAAGAAGATACTCAGGTGTGGGTACTACTGGCCAACCATAAACCAAGACGCATCAGATTATGCTAAGAGATGTGATAGGTGCCAGAAGCATGCCAGAATTTCGAGAGCCCCACGAACCGAGATTTCTCAAATGATCAGTCCATGGCCATTTGCCACATGGGGTATTGATATAATAGGGTCCTTGCCTTTAGCTAAGGGTGGTGCATAGTACGTCATCGTTGCAGTTGACTACTTTACTATGTGGGCGAAAGCTGAGCCCCTTGCTACTATCACGATGAAGAAAGTAATCAACTTTGTTGTGCGCAAAATCATCTGTCGCTTTGACCTTCCACGAATGATTGTAACTGACAATGGGGCCCAATTCGATAGTGCCGAGTTTAAGAATTTCTACCGACGCTATCATATCCGGAAGAAATTCTTGGCGGTAGCTCACCCTCAAGCGAATGGACAAGTCGAAGCTGTTAACAAAGTCATTAAGTCCATTTTGAAGAAACGACTAGAGAAGGCTGGAGGTAAATGGGTCGATGAGCTTCCCGTAGCCTTATGGGCATATCGAACTACCCACAAGTCCGCGACCGGCCAGACTCCATTCGCACTTTCTTACGGCTCCAAAGCTGTTATTCCAGTTGAACTAGAAGTGCCTTCTCACCATGTGACTTATTACGATCTGAGGACGAATGCCATCCTACTTGCAGAAACTCTGGATTTATTAGATGAGAAGCGTGAAGAGGCTGATTTGAGGGTAGCCGCACATCGCAGCCGAGTCGCTCGATTATACAATGCCAAGGTCCGACCTAGAACCTTTGAAGTCGGTGATATCATAAATAAGTTGGTCTATCCGGTCCCTTCGCACATGAAATCGACATGTGAAGGACCGTATGTCATCGAATGTAGCTTGGAGACGACACATTCAAGATATCGACCATTGATGGTCTCACTCTACCGAGAGCATGGAACATCGAAAGTCTCCTACGCTATTACATATAACTGGCTTTCATTCATTTAGTCTGCTTTCCTTTTTAAATTTGTTTATGCAATTCGAGAATTTGTACTTGTAATAAGGCAACTGATTTTTCCATGATTTCTTATTTCAACAATAACGCGCAGACTCATCAAGCCAGATTAGTGATTCCTAAATGCATCATGCGACCGCCATGATGTACGAAGAGCTGAGTTCCATCTTACGGTGGGACTCATTCAAATAGAGAGTGGTCATGATCCGACCGGTCACTCGCTAAATGAAACCCCAAGCTCGGGGGCAAACAACAATTAATTAAAAGAGAGTTGAAACATGACAATTCTCCAACAAACTTCAGCTCCAAGAGTACGAGCTGAAGTGCAAACTCCAAAATCAGGACGTGAATCGACCATCCAGCTCGAGGAGTATGGATCCGTCCATCCATAACCTCGCCTCTTTTCAAGCTCGAGGAGGATGGATCCATCCATCCACGACCTCTCTTCTTTCCAAGCTCGAGGAGGATGGATCCTTCCATCCAGGACCTCGCTTCTTTCCAAGCTCGAGGAGGATGGATCCGTCCATCTACGACCTCGCTTCTTTCCAAGCTCGAAGAGGATGGATCCGTCCATCTACGACTTCGCTTACTGGATTAAGGAGGATGCGATTCGACCATCCACAACCTTAACGAACTCCTTATTCCCAGAGCGTGAATAAGATCCTAATCCTTAAACAGATGTGATCGACCGTCTGTCAACTAACTCTAGATTCCCGGAGTGTAAACTAGAGTATAAACATTAAACGGGTGTGATCGAACACCCACAAAATAACTTACATCTTCGAAGTGTGGATGTAATCCTAAATAATAAGCAGGCATGATCGACCACCGTCTTACAAACCTAATCCCCAGAGTATGGATGCAAATGCTAACAAATGAGCGAGTGTGATCCGACCACTCAAACTCATGTTACTTTAACTTGGTTCCAACTAAGTTAAATCAAAGTTAGTAAAGGTGGAGGACGACTGCCAACTAACTATGTCAATTATCCCCATAACTGGGGGCATAACTCAAGTACCAGCCGCTAACTGAGACAATGCAACGTTGGGACTCGACTCAACGTTTGATTATGACCCGAGGCCATGACTCAGGACTTAAAGACCGAACTCAAGTTCGACTCTGAGACTTAAGCTTCATGAGTACATTGAATGGAAATGTGAATGCTTAAGTACTTAAACAAATAAACGCAGAGTTATGCCAAAAACAAAAAAGGAATTTTATTCATACTATTCTTCAGAAAAAAGTACAAAATCTATCCAAGGAATTCCTATAAGCGGGGGGCCAAGCCCGCATCTATACATGGCCTACAAAAGCAAAAGAAAAGAAGCTTATTCTAACCACCTACAAAAGAGAAAGTCCAAATGCAAATCTACGCCTTCGATTTCCTGTCCTTTTTAGTTTTCTTTGGCGTAGACCCACTCGAGCTACCGTTCGGACCTCTTTTGGAACCCTTGCCTCCTTAGCTCGCTTCAGTTGGCTTGTCTCCAATCGGGGGAATCGAGGCAGTCTCCCCTTGGAAGCCCGCGGGGATTGAAGTATCCCCTATGTGTGAAGCTAGTGGAATAGTGGCACTTTCAATACCAGAAGAATAAAGCATGCTAGTCTCAATCATGGTGCCACCTGGAGAAATCATGAGAATCGGGGTCGGGCCAGAACCCGCCATACCTCCACCGGCTCTAAGATCCTGCTCCATCTCAGCCTTAATTTCCCTCATTATTTGTTCCTCCCGGTCCACGCGCTCGCTCATTGGGATACTGCCAGTCGGACCCGAGGAGCCCGTGATAATAACATCTTCATCCATATTAAAGGGCATCTCAATGCTTAAATCGCTTTGGCTGCTGAGAAGCGCTTCCATTAGTTGGTCGTCAAACATATAACCGCTATCATGCATCTCCTCAGCCAAAGTAGTAATCGTCACAGTTGTGGCCTCTGTTGTTAACGCTCCTGCTCGTGATGAACTTCTTGAGTTGCAGGAGGGTTGGCCGATGCAGAATCTAAGGCTGAATAAAGATAGGATAATATGTTAGTAATGTCCTCTGATAATGTCCCTGCATTTTGAAGAATAGGAGAAGTGTCCAGAGTACCTTCCTCAGATTGGCTCCCAGGTTGAGTTGACATGCCTTCCGAGCTATGCTCGATGACTGGAGAGAGATGTGGCCTATGAGGATCATACTCTGGGACGACTGGGGGGTCGACAAAAGATGTGGGTGTAGTTTGAGATGTTGGGGGCATTTAAGAAGCAGCATCATGGTGTTCATCCCTAGATCCTTCTTTAGCCTCTGAGTATTTGGCAGCCAGGGCTTCTCTCTGGAGCGAGATGGTTGTGAAATGAAGAACTTTGGGCTCGCCTCCGATCAACACTTGAGTTTCCAATTCAAACTCATCGATAGTTGCAACTTTATGGGTCGCCTTTTCATCCTCAACCAGGCGTTCCCAGGCCTTATACAATTGGAAGGGATAGTCCTTGCCAAGCCAATTCAAGTTGCGGTTCCTCAGGACATTTGCATTGTAGGTGACTAGGAGGTCCTCAAATTTGCTTTCCATCTTGGCCTCAACGGCTTTTATTTCCCTTTCAACCATGGTGTCAGTTTTTTCGGCCTTTTGATTTGCGATGTCCCTCTCCTCTCTAAGTTTCACCACCTCCTTGCATGCTTCCTGGGAAACCTTATTAGCTTCATCTTTTTCTTTGGTGGCCTCAGTCAGCTTTACCTTTAATTCGACAATTTCTTTTAGCGCGGCAACCCTTTCTTGAATGATTATGGTGTTGCAATACCCCATTTGTTGCACCAAGTCCATATGGGTTTTTCTCATTTCTTCCATGGACTTCCTAGCTTCCTCGGCTCTCTAGTTAGCTACCATCTTAGCTTTTCTTGAGGACTCGAGTTCATTGGAGAGCACCTCTATTATCTTGTCCTTATGAGAAAGATCGCCCTCCAATTTCTCAATCACCTTGGCTCATTCAAAGGACACAGCCGAGACCCGCTCTGCCATCTTGACCCACTTACGGTATTGGTCGTATGCATCGTGCACATAGTCTTGCACCAGTTTTTCTATGTCGTTTGGTATTTTCTTCAAGTTGGGGAGAAAGTGGAAACCATCGAAGCATATGTTTGGAAAATCTTTCTTCAGTTAGCAATGCGGACGGCTCCTTCTCCCGTTGGCTCTATAGCGGATTGTTCTATGATAGCGAGAGTGGCTGTTTCACTTCTGCGGCACTGTTCGCCCATTTTTGGAGCGTGAGATGGCGCTGTCTAGTGCGAAGATTCAGAAGGGGGCTTGCTGGGGCCAGAAGGTTTAGAAGGCGCTTTCGGTTGCGGAGAGCGCGACCTGGAACGACGCTTGCTTTGGTATGATTTTTATTTTTCCCTGTCATAGCACTCACATTCCCGACTAGAATGGTAGCCACGACCATAATCTCTCTCACTCTCATGGCGATGCAATTCAGAATGCGATCCAGATGACTGGCGCGAAGAGCGGAGTTTATCAAGCATAGAACCTTGTTTCACTATTGTATCTGCAAAAAAAAAGAAGGAAATCAGTCACTACTGGATATTGAGAAGCACATGATGGAATGTCATGTAATGCCATGAAGTGCGCATATGCATGTGTAAACCCCCCAACCGACCGGTTGTAGCAGCTTTGCTTATTGGAGTTGACTCCCCTATATCTATTGAAGTTAGGCCTACGCCGGTTCTTGAAGGGGAGTGTAGCCCCTCTAACCCAAGATCAGGGAACGACGGTATGTCCACAAGAATGGGAATATCCAATAGCCCCTTTAGCGAGCTTTCTATCTGTAGGGAAGAGGTCTCCAGACCTATAGAAGTAGTAACAAGTTGGGTTGCTTCAGTGCTCTTTTGCCTCTTGATTTTGTGGACATGAGTTTTGCCTTTTCTCTTTAACATAGTTGATTGAGGGCCCTACGGAGGCACGACCGCGGGCTCTTGACCAGCTTCTGTACCCTCATCATCGCGAGGTTTGACGATTATTATGCCAGGCGCGGCCTGAGCTCCCTCGACTGGGGGAACGACAGGAGCCCGTATTCCGCCTTGTCTTATTGGGGCCACTCTTGGTACCCCCGTGAGCCCTATGCTCTGTCCTTCCTCTAAAAGCCCAGCGGCTATCAAATTGTCGTCAGTGAGAACTTTATCTATTTCTCTTAATTCAACAGGCACCGCCTGGAGTGTCCTCACTAGCTCTTTATACAGGGCTCCTTCGGGCCGTGGAATAGCAGTTGTAAAAGAAATGCAGCAATGAATTCAGCATCAATCTATATTATCTAGTCATGGTTAACAACGGAACAAGTAATAGAACTTACGTCTGGCCAGCCACCGCCTGGCGAATCCTGGTGGGCACCTCACATAAAACCACTCTGTTTTTAAATAGCTCAGCTTGCCCCATGCGTCCGTCACAACCTGACAATTCCTAGCAGCTTCCAGGAAGGTGAATGATGGATTATCCGCCAACTCTTAACATTAAATAAATATCTGATCTCGTCAGTCGGGTGATGAAAGAGATGTTCCATAAATATAATGTACAAGCTGTTGAGTAGCGCGTATCTATTAGGGTGAAGCTGAAGAAGGTGCGATCCTCAGATAAAACAGCACATCCATAATGAACTAGTTGAATGGGGGCATTGTTCCAGTCCAGCACATGAATCAGTTGCATGTGGTGAACCCTTTTGGGGGATTGTGTGCTCTATCTTCCGGTCCTGGTAGCAGAACTTCTTCCAAAGGCAATCCATGTCTAAGGCAAATTCTACCTAGCAATTCTTCTGTAATCTTGAACCGGATGGAATCTTTTGGATTCATTATCACCACTGCATCCGGTAGTTCATCTGGAGCAGGATTCACTGCATCTGCCGGGACATCCGACCTTTCTATTCTGGGGAATGGAGGACTTTGAACTTCTTGCTGCTCCGAGCTTCCAGGATCCATAGCTATTGAACTCGGTAAAAACTATTATTAGATGGTAAAAAGACCCGTGTCCCCCCGGTGCAAAGTGAGTGATCGCGCTGTGTAATGAAGTGCTGCACAGTGCTCTAAATTCTACAAGGTTAAAAGATGGTAAAGAGACAAGACTTCGAGATTCGATGTTCAAATTTATTACGTTTAACAAGTTACAGTTCCATCGACGAGCTTTAAGGGATAATCACATATGCAATTTACAGTCGAGTTTGAATATGTAAGGCTAAAGCTCGTCAAAGTCAAGTGTTCGAATATGCAAAAGTCATAACGTCCGTATCCATCATAATTCATTTTGGATCATTCCCCTGAAGTAAGCTTTCACATTAATTACATGTCACTTAGTCGTATCGATCAATGATTCAGATCGATAGCCTCTTCGTATCGGTCAAACCTTAGGGTCGATAACTTGTTCGTATCGATCACTTCACCCATAGCCTTTATTCGTATCGATATTCCCGGTATCCATCATTCCGTCACTTCGTATCGATCCATGGACTTTGATTTTGGATCGATTAGAAGACATCTCACCCATATCGATACGAGTTACTCCACCTCGGATCGATCAACAAGCCAATTTTTCCACATCGTTTCCAGACGCTTACTCTTCACCTCGATCATGAAGAATGCTTTCCACTATCTCTAAAACTCCATATATTCTAATCGATTCCACATCCATCCCCTCGCATCGATACGAGGTCACCACTTGAGTTAGACAGACTTGGAGTTAGTGACTCCATGTCCATCGATCCTCTCCAACTACCCTCCTTCTTCTCCGAATCTCCAAATTGCTATTAGCCACACTCTCAACCTCACCCCAGTCACACTTCGGCGCTAATGACACCGGAGATGGCCGTTACCATGAACGAAATGGCACAAAACTCAAGTCTTGTCATTATAAGCATGATTTTATTGATTATTTACCTAGCTCAAAGGATCTGGGTTAAAGGTTAGCAGTTTGGTATTTGGGGACGAAGGATCTGAAGTTTCTTCTTTTTCTCTGATGGACACAAAATGGCAATAGAAGCAAGGTAGAAAATATGCTAAGTACAAAAAGTATTTATACTCCTTCATATCCAACATGAAAGACGATTCGTATCCCAGTTTCCTCATCGGTTGAATCGATCAACCTGCCTATCGATACGAAGCGCATCTTCCGTATCCATCGATACGAAGCACATTTGAACCCCAACATCTCATATCCATCGATACAAAGCGTTCCTAGGCGTTTATGCTTATAACTCTCATATCGATAACAATCGATACGAAATCCACTTTGATGCACCCTAGATCGACCCAGGAGAGATCGATACGAAGAAGGACATCAAAACAACCATCAATCGTTGTTGCAACTCAGATTTCATATCGATCTAGGAGAGGATCGATACAAAACTCGATCTAAAAGGAACCATCAATCGATGGCAAGAATTTCTTTTCACTAAGATCGATTTTAAAAAAAAGAAAAAAGAAAAAGAAGAAGGAAGAACTTGACAATGACCCATGGACATGCAAGCGTGAATGGGAGTCAGGTTAAAATACGTGCATGCATGCTATACTAACGTGTGATTCTCAGAGTTAATAGGAATTGAATGCTTACCTGGTGATAGCCAGAACAATCAACAACAAATTGCTAACACTTGACCTTCAACTACAACAAAAATTGCGTGATCATTAGCAGTCTACAATGCAATATTTATACAACTGGAAATCAACCGAGGGTTACATCTCTTGATGGAAGGACAACAACTGTTCCGTAATTCAGATAGAGCCTTTTCAAAATGAAGATTGCAACTTTTCAAAGCACGTCATGATCACACAGGACGTACTTTGGGGGGCAAATGTTATCCCCCCTTTTGGCAAGGCCGTACTATCAAGGACTTGACTAGAGACAGAAGACAGTCCGCTTCGAAAATTAGTTATCTGCAGATTCATGATGGACATAGGAAAACTTGGTCCGAGTCCGGATTGAGCCACAGTTAGCATGATATGACAAGCAGAGCTATGCAAGGCGACATTCCAAATTTCAAGTCAATCGGAGTTTGTATGCTCGAGTTATGGAACGATCAAGATCCATGTGAAACACGCCCATCCATGTCCATCATTTCGTATCCATCCATCCATGTCCATCATTTCGTATCCATTAGCATCGATACGAAATGAACGTAACTCCATCACTCGCATCCACCATTCATATCCATATGGTTCAAGCACATAACGTTGGACTTCGACACTTCCTAGATCGATCGCGCTCACTTGGCCAACAACTGCATTTCTCGTATCCATCACCTACTTGATCGATATGACTTGTAATCAATACGAAGACGGTGCCAAGGCATCGATACGAGAAGCAAGGTATCAGATGGATGTGAAAGAAGCGGTCAACCCAAAAGAAGCAGTCCCTATGCACAAAATATGGATCTCTACAAAGCGCGCATGCCACATCATCGACACGAAGAGGTCGATGCGAAGGTATCGATACGAATGCTTCAACCACTCCATATTTGCAACTTTGATCGATCAAACACTCCACAACCACAAATCCAAATATGATGAGATTTTCATAGAAGGTTGCATATAATCTCAGGAACATCCATGATCGATCGCAGCTCAATTGGAGCAACTTCCGATTGATATGAAAGCAATGTGTATCGATCAGGGATCGATCCCAAGCGGCTCCAGATCGATTGTATGGGCCCACCTACGCTTGAGAAAGGGTATTCCGAGATTCAAGGCAGATATTTCTAGCTTCACACCTATAAATAACATCCTTGTTGCAACTAAAAAAGGACTTTTATACTGCTGCTTGAGTTGAACTCCATTGTAATTCAAGTGTTAGCTATTGTACTGTTGTAACTTAGTTTCTAATCAGCAATAAACATCAAAACCTTCAGAGTGGACGTAGGCCATAGCGTCGAACCACTATAAATTCTTGTTTTCTTTCCGTTACTGCTTATTTCCTTGGTGTGATTGTTAAATTAGCCCCATTTTTCATTTTACTTCTTCATTCTAATCTCTTCAATTACATCCGACGAGTGTTGTGCCCATTTTTGGTACAAACAATCACAACAATAAACACGCATATACAGTAAGTCTATAGAAACTTGTAGGGTAAATTAAACTAAACAAGTTCAACTGCTATAATAATAACTCTTATTGAATGATTCCAAACTCTAGAAATAGCCATAATAAAGTAAATGGCAACACATCACATAATTCACCAAATCGTAAAACACAAATATAGCCTTTCATAGGCAAATCTGAATTATGGTGAAATCCCAAATCGAGTCTCAATAACACCACATAGCCACTTAGTAGCAAACACAAAAGGACATTATTATCCTTAAAATTTATTCACCAAACCCACATTTTTATCTCATAAAAGAAAAAACTAAGAAATATTTAGTGAAAACACAAATCTCACAGAACCCAGAAATCAGTAACAGAAATCCAGAAATAAAAATGGGGAGGCCTATCACAGATTGGTGAGCATGAAAGCTCACCGAACACGGGTGTATACACAAATAGTCCAGAGGACCCATGGATGAATACAAAACCCATAAAATACAAATGAGCACAAGGCTCCACAAATGAGCATATAGCTCCACGGATGAGCATAATGCCCATAGTTTCATGAATGGGCGTAAAGCTCCACGGATGGGCGTAAAACCCATAAACATAGATGAGCTTGAAAGCCCATAAAACTTAGATTAAGTTTCATAAACTCACGAATAGAAATCATTCGATCAACGATCGTATGTCCCATAACCACTCGGGTTTACTCAAATTTTTACTATAAGTTAGTAAACTCCACTCGATAAGTGCAATATACTTTCGACTAGTAACTAAATGAGTATCGCCCAATGTCCCATAACCACTTTGTTATACTTAAATATTTACTAAACAATTGTACGTCCCGCTCGACTAAAATATTCAATCGAACGAGTCCAATAATTAACCGATAAAGTAATACAAATGTTCCATACCACTTGTATTGCTAAATCATTTAACTAAATTTCTCATTCAAATGTAGAAAAATTGAAAGAAGGCAATAAACCCAAAAACCACACAAGAATGCCCAAAATAGCATAAAATAGCCAAAGGCTATGCACAATAAGATTTGATAAGAGTTTAAGATTTTGAAAGTAAATAATAAACTTTTAATCATATAGAAAATGATTTCTAAAACACTTTATTTATATATTACTTTCAAACTTCTTATTTTAAATCAATAAACTCATTTATTATTCAACCATATATATGTATATATTTATTTATCACTTCATAAAAATATACTTATAAATCCGAATAAATATCAAAGCATATTTATGTCTCCATAGTTGTTCCAAAAATGCCATAAACACAATATAGTTCAACAAACTATTTTTCAAAAGCCGTATATAGGTATACTACTATTCAATTAGGAATGATATAGTTTTATATTTAGAAACCATACTTTTAAATCCAAAAACCATTTCTACTAACTATACTAAATATAATTACTTATTATAATCATTTATAAAATGTAACAACCGGGACCTTCGACCCTCGGAAATCGACACTAACACATCCTTGGTATTCATGTGCCGCAAATCCGAGCGCTGAAGACCTCGTTCGTTAGTGGTAAAAGGAAAAAAGAATACAGAACAGAATCTTACATGAATGGGATAACATATATATTATTTCAATATATAAAATCTTTACAGCGGAAATTTTAAATACATTTATCAGAGTTAAACATGGACATTTATAAATCTCTATCCGTACAAAATGCATAATACAATAGTACACAAGTGTGGTGGAAAAAGAGGTAATAGTCTACTGAAGAATCTTCTAACTCCATACTCCGAGCTCTTCCAGATTTCTTCTAACTAAACCTCACTACTAGGCTCCTCGGAAAAATAGGGCACCCAGAGTTTAAGTAATGGGAAAGAAACTTTGGGTCAGTTAAGGGACTGGTGTGAGAAACTCAAAATACAGGTTTTGAAAACAAAAGGTATCTCATACGACCATACTGCACATAAACACGGAATGGTTTTTTACCTTGTGAGAACCAAAACATTTTTTATGTGGAAATTTGGCAATATTATTTTTAATGACATTCTTTTGGAAACATTTTCAAATAAATTTATAAATCTTAGCTGAAATGCTTGCATCTCACATTTCAGTATTTGCACAACTAAGCCATACAACACTTATTGAATATTGGATTTCCAACTGAAAAGCGAGGTAAGGGACTACCTCCCGTACAGTGCAATTCTAGAGGAATGCACCTGAGGCCCCTATGTTGGTCCTCATGCAAATTAAGACCGGCCCATCCGAAAATATAATATACGAATAACACCGAGTATTGCATCACCCGGCCGTTCCCGACCTATCCGAGACGTATCATAGCATACACCACTTAATTTAAACCCGATGTTATAGCGGGTAGATATTTTATCCATCTAGAAGGTGATTTCATACCCTGATTGGTTGCGACCCACTTTAGCCTTAAAGCATCCTCTATCTCACTATTCCTAGGCGTGAGGCTTTGAGGTAACAATTACCTTTTCTTAGATCATATTCCACTTTGAATGCCACTTTGCCATTTCATAATCACATAACTGATTTCATCAAACGTATAACTCCTGAGCTCATACGTCTTAGGAAAGGGTGTTAAGCTAAGAGAAGTTGCCTTCCCCGCCACCAAATAGATGATACGTTCATAGAGATCAATTAATATGATCTAGAAATGCAACGTCAGACATTCGTCCATACAAGTTGTCCAGGAATAGGACAAACCGAAGGTACTCTCCTACCACATCCTATCAGGCATTACCCTAGGATTAGTAGTGAGTTAATCCTTACATACGAAGATCCTAGAATGAAGGGACCACTGCTATTTATTTACCTTGGGAGCAAATCAGAATATTGTCAACAATCAGTCCATCCGTTATGAAGATCTCCACCTTCAAAATCAAAGTCTTCAATATATATTTTCTTCACTTTCGAAACATAAATTGGTTCGAAGTAATTTTCACATAGGAATTACCTAAATCCGACCCCGGTTCCTTCAAACCAATCATCGATAAAAAGATGGTTTATAAATAGGTGATTAATTTTTCATTAATTAATATCTTTTTATCCAAAATATCTTCTAGAGATATCTATTTTTTGAAAACCATTTCTTTTCAGTATATATGGAATTCATTAGAACTCTCTTTGTTAAATTCTTTGGTTTAATTAAACCCTTTTTAAAACTTAGAATAATTCCAAATTGTTTTACTTAAATTTTAACAAAGATATCTCAATCCCAAAACGTAACTTTTAATAAGTTGAAACCATGTTATTTAAGATGGTAAATTCGAATTGTTTAAATTTGAAAATTTTAATCTTTTATATTTAACTCGTTTTCGACATTTCGACCATCTCTATCCCTCACCTAGGTGAGGCCAGGTGAGCCAGGGCATTGGTTGCTCCTGACCATCTCATTAGTTTAAGCTTCTAAACTAGATCTCACGAATAGAAAAATTAGGGGTACTAGTCGGCTTATTAGAGCCAAGATTAACACATTTGTTTATAACAACTTTTCTTTAAATAATTTATTTTAGACTCTTCTAATAAGTTATAAAATCTTCAAATCATCCTAAAAACACTTAATTATTCATTTAAAAACATTTATAAAAGATTTGGAAAATAACCGTGTTAATTTGGTTTTCAACCCAGTAGAATTCAGTGGGAGTTTGAACATCCAGACTAAGCTATAATGACTTGAAACTTGAACAAGGCATCTAAAAGAACAACCAATGGAACTTAAGAGAAACAAGCCAAAAATCCACTAAATAGATGAATCGTTGGCGATCCATCATCCACGGATCGCTAGCAATCCAAAAGGAAGCATCATGAGTTGTCAAAGCCTCTTACATCTTGATCTACTACCTCTTCTAAGAATACTTGCCAAGTTTCATAGCATGCTAAACAATCTAGCTCGAAAAGTGAAGACTCATCTGATTCAAGCTGTTTGACCAAAAGCAGCTAACTTAAAATGGACCTAGAGAATTCATATGGAGTTGGATTGACTTGAAATTTTGGGAGAACACTTAGAAGCTATAAAAGAAGACTCAAAGAAAAAATGGGATCATTTGGAGTTTGTTTGATAGATCGCTAGCGACCTAACTAGATGCATCGCTAACGATTCATGTAGGTTGGGCCCCAAAACCTGAAATTTATAAAGTAGGTCCACACATCCTAGAAAGACTACTTGCAATGTTTCATCTGGTTTCGTAAAGTTTTGAGAGATTTATGGATGATTCATCTCCGGATTGGGCCAGTTTGATCCATCAGGTCTGACCCATAAGGAGTGGGCCCCATGACCTATGATCCATAGGGGATGCTCTCCTACTCATCTACATTGCACGTGTGAAGATTCATGTGATTTGATTACGTATTGATATTTGGACGAGTCGCTTAAATAGAAGATAGGAAGACAACCAAACTAATATCACTCAAAAATATGCTAAGCGGATGGATAGCCAACGATCCATCCACTATGGATAGCTAGCGATCCATCTACTATCGATAGCTAGTGATCCATCAAGATAGGTTGGATCGCCCTCAAACTTTCCAAACTCTTTCATAGCACTAAGCAAAGGCTTCTGGGAGAAAAGTATGCTAAGGTAATGGATAGCTAACGATCCATCCCTTATGGATAGCTAGCGATCCATCCCCTATGGATAGCCAGCGATCCATAGAAATGACTCAAATTGATTTGAGATTTTTGTTGATGACTTGGCATAACAACTGGACTCTTCTGCACTTGGACTTCTGGCCAATACTCACTGAATTCCCCTATAAATACTCGCTTATCTGCAACATAAAGAGGATCTTCTAGACTGGCCGTTGGAACTCTGCCGAGATTATTCTTCACTCTTCTCCTCCCACACAATAGTCATCTAGGGGTTCACTGTGATTCTCCATTGAACTCTTGTACTTGTGACTTGATCTAACTTAGAAGATTCATTCATATTGTAATCTGATTCAACTTGTACAACAGTCAGTTAACAGAAAGTTATACAGTGAATGTAGGCTTCATTAACAGCCGAACCACTATAAAAATCTTCTTGTATTTTTACTATTTCTGCTCTTTTTTTACATTTATTTTCTATATTATTTCTTTGTAAGAATAGGGCTGGTGCTTTCACACTCAATCCAGGGTACTGATCCATTTTTGGGTTAACATTTTGGTGCTTTCACTAAGAACCCAACTCAGGCTTAGATCTAGCTATCTACTTTGGATTAGATAGGTTCATAAGTTAGATCCTCAATCTCTGCTTAGAAGATTCGCTATTGAAAATCAATGACACCAAGAAGAAAGAGGACTACCTCCGAAAGATCCATAGGAGCTACCATTGCTGGAGAAGAAATAGACCCTCAACAAATTGAAGTCAACAACCCTGACAACCTACTGTTAGGAGCCAACTCTATAGATCAGGTTTGGGATCCTCCACACAACATGAAGTTGTGACTAAAGGAGAATTGAACAAGATGGTTGATGAAATTAAGCAGAAAATGGAAAACAGTCAAAAGGCTCTTATGGAAAAGATAGATGCTCTCTTAGCGCTCCAATCACTAATTATTTCTAGAACGGTGTCTGAAGACGTTGCTAATACGGAGCAAGTGCATTCTTTTATTTCTGGCTTGAATGGAAGAAATAGAAGGCGAAAGAAAAAGGAAGTAGTGGACGAAGCTCCAAGAATCATGATAGAAGAAAACGTTAACACTCCACCCACTACAAAAGCACCTGTTACAAACCCGAACTTAGGGTGAAAACCCCATGAGGATATATAACGATGGCTCTCTCCGGCTCTGAAGATGACAGACAATTTGAGAAAGACAAATTGGATAAAAATGCTAACGTGCAAAACACTAGAAGAAGCTCTAAAACTCGTGCCGCAGCACAGTGCCAAGCAATGGACGAGGAACTGCTACTTAAACGGTACTCCCAGAGGCAGGAGAACCAAGAAGATATGACATAAATCGGGATCATCACAAGGCCAAGCTCTCATGGTATATTGTGACCACTCCTAACTAACCGGCTTCCAATCCCATCATGAGCTCCCATTGTCGAATCACGAATGGTCGTCGCCGAAAATCATAAAAAATCATCAAAATGGTCGTTGAAAAACTCACTACAGGGTTGACTCGAAGTCGAACTCAGGTAATTGCCTATTTGACTTGAAGTAGATTCTGGAAGTCCTGACTCGAATTCAAACTCGGATAATCACCCATTTGACTCGAAGCAAACTTAGGAAATTCTGGCTCGAAATCAAACTCGGGTAAAACCAAAATTTTCTCCCAGCAAACATGCAAATGACTCTAAGCACCGTTCGTCACCAACCCAACACTTTGAATTCTATGACTCCAAGCGAACCATGTGCCGACTCCAAGCAAATGGGAAATTTTATTAGGTCGGACTCCAAGTAAAATACCATCGATCCATTAATGCCGATCCATCTTCTTTTGTCCATAACTCGAACATGTGAACTCGAAATGCCTTGAAATTTGGAATGCAACCTTATTGGCCCTTCCTTGTCACCTCAGACATATCTCACCTAGTTGAAAGTTTTTGGGGATCGTCACTGATCCATGACCTCATCCTAAGTGATTTGCCATTCAATCGGCATTTCCAATCATTTAGACATAGGACAATCATGCATATATTATTCTCAAGCATTATAAACGGCCGTAACTTGAAAACGAACCGGACTAACAACGATTAGAGCATCTTCCCCAATCAAAATCCATTCACTGAAGTTGTTCAACATGTTGACTAGCATATGGACAAAGCGAGGGTAGCGGATGCAGTCTACTACAAGGCCCTCAGGAATCTTTAAAGGATGAAACAACCCACTACCCTGGAAGAATTCTATGGGAAGGTAAACCAGTTCTAGAGACTAAAGGTAGTGCAATTAGTAGAAGGCAAACCCGAAAATTTTCCAAAGAACATACCAAACGGTGAAGGAGCTACAGGACCTCAGGGACATTCTGCCCAAGCAAGGCCACTAAGACCCAGTAGAAAAGCACCCCGGCTAACTGAAGAAATTAGACGAAAGGATAATAATCAAATAACATTCTGGCTAGCTATGAAGAAATAGGGCAACAACCTAAAGCGATGCCTTCTTATCCATCCTTGTCTACTTTCCTTTTCCAAATGAGCCGTACCGGGACAGTGGGGCATTGTAAACAACACGGCGAAAGAAATGCTTCTATCCCCTCGACGAGTCATGTCGATCCCCCTTCTGAGAATCGTCTTTTCTCTGGTAATGTCGAGAAGGCTTGTCCAAAGGATCGTCGAATAAACATATCCAACCCCCTAGTCTCCAGGAACCGAAAAAACTGTGTTCCCGTGAGCCAAATCCTAAAAATTCCTCTTGAAATCGATGAATCGTCACTTTAATACCATTGGGCCGTCGAACACACGACCCAGAACTCTTCTTGGAGTTGATGAATTATCGTTCCAATGCCGTCTATTCGTCGAACATCCAACCAAAATTTCTATTGAAGCCGATGAATCATCGCTTTAAAACCACCGGGCCGTCGGATAAATGACCCAAAAATCTTCTTGGAGTTGATGAATTATCCTTCCAAGGCCATTTGGTCGTCGGACATCCAACCAAAATTCCTCTTGAAATCGATGAATCATAGTTTTGAAACTGCCGGGCTGTCGAACACACAACCCAAAACTCTTCTTGGAGTCGATGAATAATCGCTCTAGGGCCGTCTAGTCGCTGGACATCCGACCAAAATTTCTTTTGGAATCGATAAATTATCGTTACAAAGCCATCGGGTCATCGGACATCCGACCATAAAAAATCCTACATGACCTAAAGCGTTGTGAAGGTCCTTCATGAACTAAAGTGTCATGAAGGTGAATCGGTAGATTAGCAGTCATTTGATCCTAAAATCCTTTATGAACTAAAGCGTCGCGAAGGCCAACTGGAAGATCAGCGGTCATCTCATCCAGAACTGCCCAAAGTCATTGAAGTCATGCTTCAGGGCCACAAATCGACAATCACATCAGTCACTTAGAAAAATTAACAAAATCACTTCCAACGACGAATGAGACAAATAGTGCTGAATTCGAGAGCTTCAAAGTCACTCAAAGAAACTAAGCCAAAACTAAACTGGCCTTGTGATCATTCAAAGGACGACTCGAATTAAGCCAAGATTTGGCACCTGGGAGAACCAAGTACCTCAAATCCTTAATATATAAGCCTCTGAAGATAGAGGCTTTCCCATGCTTTAATCATCTAGAAGACACAGTTGCATCCACTGGACCGCATGTAACCAAACGGGTTGTGGAGAAACCTCAGATACAGTTTAAGCGCATGAACAGCCTATGGCATGGGGGCACCACACATACTTGAATAGATACAAGGAAAGCCAAGCATAATCATACCACAGTTCTGTTACGCCCGATCTAAAATTCAGGCATTCTGACAACTACGGACTTAACGACCTAGCTAGCACCACAAATGAAATAGAAGCATAATACTTGCTTACTTCTTCCCAACTTCTCCTTTACCACCCTTGGTGACTAGTTCCTTTTCCTCTTAGACTATATGCTAGTTGAAGACCAATTCTCTAAAGACAGTTTGGACCAAAAACTGAGAGTCTTGCCCTGAACTCCCACAAGCTCTTTCTTCATAACCATCTCCATGCAGTCGGCTATAGATCTCTCCACCATGACAACCTTATCTGTTGGGCCATGCACATCTTCTCAAAATATGGAAGGATCATCCAAGCCACGATTACCTAATCCAAAAACCACTTATCTCTTAGAATTGATGAAACCATGTTCCAGCGAAGTCAACCGTTCTGGACCGATGGGTCGTATCGATCCCATAGGTCGCGCACTACCATAAATCGCGCATCACTTCTTGAGCCATGGAACCATGGTATCGAAGTACGAAGTCCTCACGTTACTCAAAGATTGGCAACATTGGTAAGTTCCAAACCATTCCAGATTGATGGGTGTTATCCCGCCTTTTGGCAAGGCCGTGATACCAAGAAATTGGTCAGAAAATAAAGACGGTCTATTCTGGAGATCGATTGTACATTGGTTTACTATGGATACTGACAAACTTTGCTCGAGTCCGGATCAAGCTACAATTGATATGACATGACAAGTAAAGATATGGAAGCCAATATTTCAAATTTCAAGTCGATCGGAGTTCGTATGCTCAAGTTATGAGTCGATCAAATTCTGGGAGAAGAGCGTTCTGTTCGTATCCCTCTGTTCGCATCGGTTCATTTCGCATCCATCGGTAAACAAGCTTCTCTTCATACCCATCCAGGAAAACCCGTTTCGTATCCATCCAAACTCACCTACTTCGCATCCATCTGCAGTAACACGTGAGTCCACTTCGTATCGATCCACTGCCAAACATGCTTCGTATCGATCGACCACAGATCGATACGAAATCAACACCCCAACCAATAAGCGATACAAAATGGCCTCTGAGTTATCGATACGAAGAACGTAAGTTCGTATCGATACAAAGCAATTGTAAAGGATCAATACGATGTTGGGTGCGAGGGATCGATGCGAAGTTGAGTGCAATAAGCGATAAGAAGGGAATATCCTGGGTCGATACGAACAAGGCACATTCAAGTGGAAGACTCTGTCACTCGGCATAAAAAGTGGATCGATCCAAAAGGCTAGCGCCACGTCATCAGGCATCACGTGCCTAGAAGCGATGCGAATAGATCGATGCAAATCGAAGCGATGCGAACTCAACAGCCTTTAACAAATCCAAACTTGCATCGATCATAACTCAAAATCTACAAGCTCAAATGCCACCAAATTTTCACAGGAGCTTGCGTGCAACCTCAAGAATGTTCATGATCGATCTCGACTCGATTGGGCTAAATCTTGATCGATGCGAAATCCATTCGTATCGATCACGGATCGAGTTCAAACGACCGAGGATCGATCGTGTGGGCCCACCCACGTGAGAGAAGAGGTCTTCCGGGATCTGAGCGAGATATTTGCTGCCTACGCCTATAAATAGCAGCCCAGGACCTACTGAAAAGGGAATTTTTGGCTCTTCTACGTCCAGACTCTATCGAAATCACTATTGTACTCGAATTTTACTATTGTAACTCGTTGTAACCAGCGAACAAAAATCAATAAAAGTCAGCCAATTCATAGTGGACGTAGGCCATACGCCGAACCACTCTAAATCTGTGTGTTTCCATGTGATTTTCTTGTTTATCAATTGGTGTGTTTGTTAGATCTTCCTCATTTTCCATTTATATTCTTCATTTTATCTCTTCAAACACATCCGAAGAGTGTTGCGCCCAGTTTTGGTACAAACACTTTGGTGCTTTCACCGAGAAAACCCAGTTTTTCTCCTGCTCATGGATCTACTACCAATATCGGATTGCAAGAATCTAAGGAGAAGATCCAGATTTTAAGTTCAGAAGTTCTTCCATCCTATTCAGATTTGTACCAAGTCTAGGAGAGAGCTTCGCTATCCACCATGGTCAACACTAGGACTACTTCAACAGCTGCAGATCCAGAAGGACGGGACAGACAGAACCCCACGCAACTTCCTCCTACCGACCAGAATGCACCAGACCTTCAGATCCGCAAGGCCCTGTCACCAAGGAAGAATTCCAACTATTAATGCAAGAGCTAACACAGAGTCGCCAGCAGCTTACTCAGCAACTTCGTGCCAACGCGGAATTGACCAATCAACTGAATCGTCAAAGACGAAGGAGATCCAGAAGGGATCAGGCTTCCTATTCATCCACTGAAAGTTCAGCCTCTTCTGACTTTAATCACAGATCCACGCGCCCATGGCTGGACGGAAGCTATACACAGGCTACTGGACATCAGCGCACCTTGAGTCTTGGGCAATCGAGAGTTGGCCCGTCAACTAGCCATAAGACCGAACCCTCCTCCCGAGGAGGTACTGCCCCCTATCACATTACCGACAACTGCACTACCACCACTGCTACTGAGTTGGGAGTTGATGCTCGGAACCAAACTGATCCGACCCACCATCAACGCAATCATACTCATGTGCCTTATGTTCCTGAAGTCATAAAACCAAGAAGGCGAGACATGGACCGTCGACCGCAACCGGCCCCTCCTCGCATTATGGAACCCGACCACACCTTGGCTCAACATGCCCAGGATGTTCAGATGCCGGATATCCCGACAATGATCCGTCAAATGATCCGCGAATGTCAGGGCCTTACTATTGACGATTGGGGAATCTCCCAGAGTCATACCCCCTTCAACGATGACATCCTCTATGCTGACCCGCCTCGGCGATTCAGGATGCCGACTCTACCCGTTTATGAAGGGAGCTCTGATCCTAACCAACACATTTTAAAGTAAGAATGGTTGATGAATGCTGCACGAGCCGATGATGTGGTCAAGTGTCAGAGTTTCCCTATCTCCCTACGGGGCATAACAACTATGTGGTTTATTCGTTTACCACCCTGATCTATCTCGTGTTTTGACCAGTTGGAAACAAAGTTTGTTGAACAATTCTGCATGCATGTCGCAAGGCCGAAAGATGTTAATACCTTGTCTAGGGTCACTCAAGCTCCCAGAGAGACACTCGGGCGTTATTTGGAAAGGTTTCACGCTGCATGCGCTGAGATTAGTAATCCCAATGATAACTCAATTCTAATGGCATTAACTAAGGGGATCGATCCCGATTCTGAATTTGGAAACTAGTTGGCCGGAAAACCTCCTGCGTCATTGGACCATTTCTATTCCAAGGCAGCCCAGTTCTTGAAAAGGGAGGATGTGAAACAGTCTATGGAAGGAATCCAGAGCAATGTTGATATTAAACAAACAGGGGAAAGTTCCGGAAAGGTGCAATTGAACATACAGAATAAACAGAACCAACAGAAAGGCAATGGAGATCAAAACAGGAAACGGGATCAGAATCGTGGGCCATGACGTAGGGCTCCTATGTTTGACAATTATACTCCTTTAAATACGTCACTGAAAAATGGGTACTTGCAGACCTGCAATAATATTTAATATAAGAAACCTGCTCCGAAGCAATCATCCAAAAAAAGATTCAAACGGGGAAATTTTGCAGATTTCATGATAGCTATGGCCATAACGCGAATGAGTGCCGTCATTTGCAGGATATTATTGAGAAGTTGATACGAGAGAGAAAGTTGGAGCAGTTTGTGCGGGCGCCGCAGTCAGGAGGTGCGGGCCCATCGAATCAGAACCATATACTAAATCAGGCGAGATCGAAAGAACCCGCTCGTACCGGTGGGAGGTTGGTGATTAATACTGTTAGTGGTGGTCCTCATCCAGGAGATCGAAGCTGGAAGGAAATGGAGTCGTATGCCAGTTCTATTAGGCATGCGAGCTTCGAATGTTGTAGTAATTTGGAAGACGGGGCTCTGGCCAAGCAATAGAAAATGATGACGGACGACATCGTATTCCGGAGTAGGGATGTCGATAGAGTCGAAGCCCCGACCATAGATCCACTTGTCATTTTAGCTCAAGTAGGCCCTGCCTGGATGAAGAGGATCTTGTTAGATAGTGGAAGTTCAGTAAACATATTGTTTAAGCGAGCTTATGATCAGATGAAAATGGAGACAAAAGACTTGAAACCTTGTCAGTCTCGTATTCATGGCTTCAATGGGAGCGCAACTATACCCACTAGAGTGGTGGAACTACCAGTGGAGTTGGAAATCAGAGAACGCCGGAGAGTCCGGATATTACAGTTTGTTGTGTTGGACATAGGCTCGCCATACAACGCTTTCTTGGGTCGACCGACCCTAGCTGAGTTCAGGGCTGCCATTGCCCCTTGGTGTTTGACTTTATAATTCCCTACTGACAACGGAGTTGGAGTCGTTCAGGGAGACCAGGCTGTTGGACGAGCTTGTTATGTTGTCGAGTTGCGGGAGGCGCAGCGAAAAGAAAAGGGAAAGGGCGTAGAGGAATCACTTTGCGTCCGCTTTGCGGAAAATTGACAGCTAACGCCTGGGCCTAGGCTCGGGCATCCTAACCAATTCCCAAGGGATCTTGACTCGAGAGATACCGAAAGTGAAGATGAAAGTAAAGACAGTCAAGCTTCCTCGGCCGAGCTGACGATTGATGTTCTGATCGACGAGAATGACGATTCTAAAATGATAAAAATTGGTTCTCAGCTAAGCCAACTGATACATGACGAATTGGTTGGATTTCTCCGGGCAAACCTCGACGTGTTTGCTTGGATGCACTATGACATGTGTGGGATCTAGCCAGACATTGCGAGCCACACATTGAATATTGACCCACGGCATGTCCCGGTCAAGTAAAAAAGGCGTGGTATGGATCCAGAGAGATCTTCCGCCCTTAAAGAAGAAGTAGATAAACTCAGGACAAACGAGTTTATCCGAGATGCGTTATATCCGGAGTGGGTGTCCAATCTTGTACTTGTCAGAATGCCTAATGGGAAATGGAGAACATGCATTGATTACTCAAACTTGAATAAAGCTTGCCCTAAAGACAGTTTTTCGCTTCCCCAAATCAATCAGCTTGTAGACTCAACGGTTGGACATGAACTCTTATCCTTCATAAATGCGTATTCTGGCTACAACCAGATACCCATGCACTTGCCTGATCAGGAGCATACCAACTTCGTCACCGATCTGGGACTTTACTGCTACAAAGTCATGCCCTTTGGACTCAAGAACGCTAGGGCAACCTGTTAGGAACTGGAGATAGTGGTTTTGATGACAACAACCTTTGTAACTTATTTTATTATAACTTATATACTAACACTATTGTCTAGATATATATGAATGTTATTATGCAGGATATATATAAGGTAGGTACTGATTATTAAAGACTGTACAGTATAAAGATCAAGGATGAAGAAATCAAGTTCGAAGACTCATGAGTATCAAGATTAAGATTTCAAGATATGTGTCTAGTTTATTGTTAAAACTTCATAATAGCACGGAAATCTTCATTCCAAATTTCATTTGGGATGGAACCCATTTCTATCTTCTTAGTGGCTTACAAACCCACAATAAGTAGCTTACAAACCTACGACAAGTGGCTTACAAACCCACGAACATCCTGGTTTTGTACAAGTTCTCGAGTCCTGATGTGATGAGATATTCTGCAGGAAGAAGCTTGCAAAACTACTTCAAAATGGTTTTTCAAAATGATTTTCAAAACTTCTTTTCAAAATGTTTTAGCATTAAAATATTCTTTGTTTTTGTTTTTAAATAAACTCTTGTTTTAAACTTCGTTTGTTTTTAAAAAAAACTATCTTCTGATTTTTAAATATATATATATACTTGAGATTTAAAATCAAATTTATATATACATTCTAAAAATATTTTTTTCTACTCTTCTTTATTTTAAAACATAGGAAAATTAGTTTATTTTACTCCAGAATCATTTCATCTTGTTTTCCTTTCAATACCATTTTCAAAACAAATTTAACATTCTTTTTAACTAAGGGATGTCGACATCATAGGATACCCCATGTCGACATGGTGGCCGTTAAAGTTCAATAGTTTCAATTTTCAAAAGAAGTGTCTATTCGTTTAAATCTCTTCATGAATGGTTATGACCATTACTGGTCTATAAATAGCCTTCACAAACGAATTTTTTTAACTAACTACTTTCTTATTTTCTTCACTCCTTCTTCTCCACAAATCCATATTCTAGAATATTCATATTTTTAAGATCGTGCCGAAATTCTGCCGAATTCTCAAGTGAATCAAATTAGAATCTCATTCTTGTTTGATTCTCTACCCTCTCTCGAAGATCAAAGTGCTATTCAGAGTTATAGGATCAATTGTAATCAAAAGTTTATCGAGTCTCTCTATAAGGTATGGTTGTGCCTGGAAATCAATTGGGTAATCTTGTGGCCCGAAAATCAAAAGAGTTTGCCCCGGACTCGTGAGATAAGAGGGTACCTCAAGGCCTTTAGAAATTGAGGATTGTAATCTCGACTTTGGTATAATAAAAATCTGTATGAGGTGTTCTGCCTTGGTACATGACTGGATGTAGGGTAACTCCGAACCAGTATAAAATCCGGTGTGTTATTTCCTTTTACTGGTTTTTATTTACTTTCTGCATCTGTGTTTGATTCTGTGATTGTTCTGTGATTAAGTCTGCATTTGTTTGTGTCATAATTTTAATTTAGTCCATATAAGTCTTAGAATCCATTAAACACGATTCACCCCCCCTCTAATGTTAAATTAGCCTTAAGATCCTTAATCCGCACTCCCTTTCACAACCTACCAATGATTAGTTAATCGAATGTTCGCCAGCCAGATCGGAAAAACAATGGAGGTATATGTGGATGACATGCTTGTGAAGTCATGGTTCTCCACTGATCATATCAAGGATCTGAAATCGATGTTCAACATCCTCCGAGAGTACAAAATGAAACTCAACCCGTTGAAATGTCACTTTAGGGTCGCGTCCGGAAAATTCCTTGGATTTATCGTCAATCCCCGAGGAATTGAAGCCAATCCCGAGAAGATCTGGGCAATCAGAAATCTTGAGACTCCAAGGACTATAAAGCAGGTTCAGAGCCTCAACGATAAAGTAGCAGCACTGAGCAGGTTCATTTCAAAATCCACCAACAAATGCATTCCCTTCTTCGATCTGATCAGGAAAGGGAAATGAAATTTTGAACGGACTATAATGCAAGGGCGCGTTCCGAGCACTGGTTCAACACCTATCCACACCACCCATTCTGTCAAAGCCTATTGATCACGAGAGATTGTACATCTACTTGGCGGTGTTAGAAAACACAATCAGTGCTGCCCTAATTCGGGAGGAAGATCGGATACAATGGCCAGTCTATTACATTAGTAAACGACTAACGGGAGCAGAGAGAAATTCTCCAAAGCTGGAAAAGCTGCTTATTGTCTTGTCATTGCCTCAAGGAAGCTCCGTCCGTATTTCCAGGCTCATCCTATCACCGTTTACACCAACCAGCCGTTACGACAGGTCCTTACGCGGCCTGAGACGTCTGGTAGGTTACTCAAGTGGAATATTGAACTAAGTCAGTTCGACATCACTTACACCACCAAGGCGAGCCATTTAAGGACAAGTCCTAGCAAATTTCATCGCTGAATTCACTATCCCGGAGGACTTGCCCGAAACCAGTGAATCTCCTAAATATGTCTAGAAGCTACATACTGATGGTGCATCAAATGACCGTTGCTCAGGCGCCGGAGTTGTACTTGAAACTCCTGAAGGCCGATCTATATGTTATGCCTTAAAGTTCGATTTCCGCGCAACTAACAGCGAGGTCGAATATGAAGCCCTACTCGCCGGATTGAGACTTGCCAGGGATTTAAGAATTATTGCTGTGGAGATTTACTGTGATACACAATTAGTCGCGTGTCAAGTTCGGGGAGAGTACCAAGTAAAAGACCGAAGATTGGTTGCTTATCTTGCTCGGGTTTAAGAAATATTGGATCAGTTCGATTATTATTCCATCTATTGCATATCCCGAGACGCAATCAAAAGGCCGATTCCTTAGCTAAGTTAGCCAGTACCGGTGAGGCACATCAAATGGGACTCGTCCCCGTGGAGACATTATCTTCCCCTAGCATCGATTAGATGGAGACCGACTGGGTGTATGAAGTTGTTCCCGATAAGGAGTCATGGATGACTCCGTTCAGAAACTATCTTGAGCATGGGACCCTGTCGGAGCGCAGGAGTGAGAAAAGACAAGTTCTTCAAAAAGCTTTGCGGTTCACTATTCAGAATGGAGTCATGTATAGAAGGAGGTACTCTGTTCCTTTACTCTGGTGTATCGCTCACGATGAAATCAAACGAGTATTGCATGATGTACATGAAGGAGAGTGTGGAGATCACACCGGGGGGCAAGCTCTTGCCAAGAAAGTGCTCCGATATGACTATTGGCCGACTGTAAATCACGATGCATCGGATTACGCCAGAAAATGTGACAGATGTCAAAAACACGCTCGGATTTCAAGAGCCCCACCTACCGAAATAACTCAGATGGTCAGTCCATGTCCGTTTGCAGTATAGGGGATTGACATTATTGGTTCTCTACCTTTGGCCAAAGGTGGTGCGATGTACACCATCGTTGCAGTTGATTACTTTACCTAATGGGCGGAAGCTAAGCCCCTTGCTACTATCACAATGAAGAAAGTGATCAACTTTGTAGTATGCAACATTATCTGCCGATTTAGTCTCCCACATACCATCATCACCGACAACGGAGCCCAATTTGACAGTGTTGAATTTAAGAATTTCTGTCAACGTTTCCACATCTAGAAGAAATTCTCTGCAGTTGCACACCCTCAAGCAAATGGACAGGTTGAAGCTGTTAATAAAGTTATAAAGTCCATTATGAAGAAACGACTGGAAAAGGCCGGGGGCAAATGGGTCGATGAACTTCCTATGGATTTATGGGCTTATCAGACAACCCATAAACCCGCCACCGGCCACACTCCATTCTCTCTTTCCTACAGTTCAGAAGCCGTTATTCCAGTCGAGATGGAAGTACCTTCTCATCATGTGACTTATTATGATCCGAAAACGAATGCTATATTACTTGCCAAATCTCTGGATTTATTGGATGAGAAGCGAGAAGAGGCTGATTTGAGGGCAGCCGCATACCAAAGTCGAGTCGCCCGGTTATACAATGCCAAGGTCCGACCCTGAACCTTCGAACTCGGCGATCTCGCCCTTAAGAGAATTTACCCGGTTCCTTCACATATGAAGCCGACATGGGAAGGGTCGTATGCCATCGAACAAAAGCTCGAAGATTGCACATTAAATTATCGACCGTTGACGGTCTTACTCTGCCGAGAGCCTGTAACAGCGAGAGTCTTCGTCGCTACTACACATAACAAGCTCTGTTTATTTATTCAGTCTACTTTTCATTTGCAATTTGTTTATGCATTTCGAAATTTGAATTTGTAATAAGGCAACTGACTTTGCCGTATTTTCTTATTTCAGCAATAAAATGCAATCTCTTCAAGCCAGAGCTGTGATTTTTTTGAAATGCATCATACGACCATCACTATGCATGGAGAGCTAAGTTCCACCATACGGTGGGATTTATGCAAATAGGGAGTGACTGTGATAAGACCGGTCACTCACTAAGTAAAACCCGAGCTCGAGGGCAAGTCATCACACCGAAGCCAAAAAAGGGTTGATACACGACAATACTTTAACTAACTCCAGATTCCCAGAGTGCGAACTGGGGTATAAACTTGCAAATGCGAGCTCGAAGAGGGTAGATCCATCCACCTAACGACTTCACTCATATTTAAACCAAATTCGAGGAGGATGGACTCGTCCATCTAACGACCTCGCTTGTTAACTCAGGGTGGGTGTGATCCGACCATCCACGATCCTGATACATCCATCGTTCCCGGAGTGCGAACGAAATTCTAAAATACACAACTAATGTGACTGACTGTCTGTCAACTAACTCCAGATTCCCAGAGTGTGAACTGGAGTATAAACATCAACTAACTCTAAGTCCCCTTAGCATGGACTGGAGTATAAACAACGACTAACTCTAAATCCCCGGAGTGCGGATTGGAGTTTAGACGCAAACCGGGTGTGAATCGACCACCCGTAGAACAACTCCGAGCCCCCAAAGTGCGGGCCAGAGTATAAACGCAAAGTGGTTGTGACTGACCACCGACGAATCAATCTAAGTCCCCAGAGTGCGGAAGAAGTCCTAAATATCAAACGGGCGTGGCTGACCACCCGTAAAATAACTAAAGTCCCCGGAGCGTGATCATATCTCAAAACCATTAGCAGGTGCGACCGACCACCGACTTACAAGTGCAATCCCCAGAGTGTGGATGCAACCATCGATTGATGAGCGAGTGTGATTCGACCACCCAAACTCGTCTTGTTTCAGATTCATTTCACAAAGTTAAGATCGGTGTATTGAAGGTAAAAAGTGACTGCTGACAGATCTTTTTAATTTGTCCCCGAAACTGGGGGCAGAACTTAAGTATCAGCCACTGATCGAGACAGTGCAGTATTGGAACTTGACTTAACGAGTCGATCGTGACCCAAAGCAGTAGCTTCAGAACTCAACAACTAAGCTCAGGTCCAACTCGAAGGCTGATACTTCACAAGTACATTGAATGGAAGTCCAAACGTTGGAATACTCAAGTGAAATAAACGCAAAACTGTGGTGAAGACAAAATGAGATTTTATTTCAACTATTCTTTGGAAGAGAAGGATACGTACAAAATTATTCAAAAAATCCTACTAGCAGGGGCCGAACCCGCATCTATATAAGGCCTAAAAAATGAAAAATTAGATTCCTATCTATCTACCAAAAATGAGCCGAGAAGACATGTCTATTCTCTCTTTTTCCTTGGCTTCTTCCTTGGTGACGACCCGATGGAACTGCCACTTGGCTGCCTCTTTGAGCCCTTGCCTTTTGGCGGTTGATCTCCAACCGGGGGAATTATGGTAACCTCCTCCTCCGAACTCACATGGATTGGAATGCTTCCTGAAGGCAGAGTCGAAGGAATAGGATCGATGTTGGAAGGAACAGGAGGCATACCGGTGTCGACAATGGTACCACCAGGAGAAATCATCTGCAAAGGGGCTGTGCCAGGTCCCGCCATTCCACCTCCAAAGCCACTGCCCCGCGCAGCTGCTTCCATCTCGACGTTGATTTCAGCTAGTATCTCCTCTTCGTGGATTGTTTGGGCATCACCGGGGATGCTAGAAGTTGGGCCCGAGGAGCCGATCACAGGCGCGCCTCCATCCATGACGAATGGTAGATTGGCAAAAGGGTCATTATGATGACCGAGAAGTTCCTCCATCATCTGCTCATCAAAAGTGAGCGTGCTCCCCTGTTTTCCGTCAGCTGGTGCAGTAGCCGTTGTAGTGGTCGCTTCTGTTATGATGGCCTCCTGCTCGTGGTGCGACTCTTGAGTTGCAGGAGGCATGGCAGATGTAGCTCCTATCACTGAATAGAGACAAAGAAAAAGAGTTAGTGATTACTTCAATCAACGTTTCCAACGTCGAATGAACATAAAAAATGTTCAAAGTACCTTCCTCAGATTGGCTCGCGGGTGGTGGAGCAGCTTCGGAAACATGCTCGCGAGCTAGAGACAACTGCGGTTGATCGGGATTATACGCAGGAACGGATTGAGGATTAACCGCATGAGTAGACTCAGGTAGGGTTGGCACAAGAGTTTCAGAACCTGCATCATGGCGCTCAACACCAGAACCCTCTAAAGTCTCCAAGTGCTGGGTACCGAGTTTCTCCTTTTCATATGTAATAATGATGTCATGGAGAACTCTTCTCTCGTCTTCGTTCAGCACCTGGTTCTCTAATTCAAATTCATCAACAGATTCGGCTTGATGCTCAGCTTTCTCATCTTCCACCAAGCGGTGCCAAGCGTTGTATAAGTGTGAACGATAGTTTTCGATCCAGGTCAGATTTCGATGCTTCAAGACGTTGGCTTTATATATGATAAGAAGATCTTCGATGTCGGTCTCCAACCTGGTCTCTGCAGCTTTCACCTCATTCTCAACCCTATTTTCAGTTTCATGGACTTTGAGTGCTGCCGCATTCCTCTCATTTCTAAACACCATGGCCTATTCACACGCTTCCTGGGCTGTTTTGTTTACATCGTCTTTCTCTTTGACGATTTCGGCAAACTTGGCCTTAAGCTCCTCAAGCTCCTTGAGTGCAGCATCCCTTTTGGCCATAACAATGGTGTTTTGATGACCCATCTCCTCAACCAAGGCAAAATGCGTCTGTCACATCTTTCCAATAGACTGATTTTCCTCGTCGGCTTTCTTGTTGGCCTCTATTTCCGATTTCCTGAAAGATTCGGCCTCATTGTTAAGCACTTGTATTATGCGGTCCTTTATAGCGAGATCAGCTTCTAATTTTTCGATTATTTTTGCCCACTCAAAGGCCACCACTGATGCTTTGTCCGCGGTCTTCATCCACTCCCAATATTGGTTGTAAACATCATGGATGTAATCGTGCATAGTTTGTTCTGCTTCAAATGGAATTCTCTTTTGATGCGGAGGAAAGATGAAACCGTCAAAGCAGATGTTTGGGAAATCCTTTTTCAGCTGGGCGATTTTGATCGCTACCTCCCCAGTGGGTTCGGTGACAGCTTGCTCAATAATTGTGGGAGTTTCGACTTCGGTCCTCCAGCGCTGTGAATCAGACTTTTGTACTTGAGAAGGTGGCTTTTGACATGAAGGTTCCATGGGTTGTTTGCCATAGCCGGAAGGTTGTGTTGGAGCTCGAGGAGGCGGAGAGCGTGACCGGGATCGATGTCTATATTCTCTATCTCTGTTCCTCTCCCTTTCATAACGCTCCTGGCTAGAATAATCGCAATCGCGGTCCCTTTCGGCTTCCCTTCTGCTGGACTCATAATATGAACTGGATGATTGGCGTGCCGAGCGAAGGCTTCCTAGCATAGATTCTCGTCTAGTTATCGTATCTGAAAAATAGAAAGAGAAGCAGAGTTAATAATCTCCAGAAATGAACAACTTATGATTGGAAATCATGCGGTGCCGTGAAAGTGTATGTATGCATGTGCTAAACCCCCCGACCAACCGGTTATGTCGGCCACACTAGTAGGAAGTGACTCGCTTAAATCTAAAGCACTTTGAAGCCCTTCCAATCTAGTGTCGTGTTGGAGCGACACATAGTCCGGATTTGGAATGTCGGTGAGTCCTTCGAAAGGATTCTCCATTTGTGAGGGAGGAGCCTCCGAAATTCTAACACCAGAGGCTGGCAGGGACACGACCACGGATTTCCATCTTGAAGACTTATGACGCTTATGGGCGACTGCCTTGCCTTTTCACTTTCCCTCTAAATCCCGAGAACTATCTGGGGGCCCGGCTACAGGATCTTCTTCACTGGGCATATCTTCTTCATCGTCCTCCTCAGCTATTACAACCTTGGGCGCTTTACACTTCACTCGCCTCGCCGGGGCTATCCTAAGCGGTCCCTCAAGTCTTATGCTCTGGTCTTGATCAATCATCCCAAAGACCCTTAAATTTTCATCTGTCAGCACCGAGTCAATCTCACTCATCTCACCAGGCACCTCTTGAAGGATCCGCACTATTTCTTTAAATGGGGCACCTTCAGGTCACGGAATTGCGGCTGTAAAGGAAAGAAAATATTAGATTCAGTGTCGATTGCAACTACCTCGTTAGCCACTACAGAAGTTGCGGCACTTACGTCTAACTAACCACCGTCTGGCAAACCCTGGAGGGCACCGAATGTAGAACCACTCCGTCTTGAAGTAGCTAAGCCTGGTCCAGGATCCGTCACCACTGGGCGATTCCTGACTGCCTCTAGGAATGTGAATGAGGGGTTGTCTCCCCGACTCTTGACATTGAACAAGAATTCGACATCTTCCGGAGTCGGGGGTCGAAAGAGATGCTCCATGAAAACAATGAATAGACTGTTCAACAATGCATATCCATTTGGATGTAACTGTGACGGAGCAATTCCAAAGAAAGCTAACACTTCTCGAATATATTGGTTAAATGGAGGTAGTGTTCCAGTTGTACATGAATGTCTATTAAAAGTAGTGAATCCCTCTGGGGGAGAGTGTGGCCTGTCATTCGGCCCTAGTAGCAGGACATCATCCAACGATAGCCCGTGCCTCAGGTAGATTCTTCCCAACATATCCTCAGAAACATTAGACGGTACATAATCTTGTGGATTCCCTATAAAGGTTGCTCCTGACAGCTCATCTGGAGCTGGAATTATGACTTCAGCCGCGATGGCCGGGATCTCTATTACCAAAAGAGGTGAACTCTGAGCCTCCTGCTACTGTGAACTCCCGGGTTCCATAACTAATCAACTTAGTAAAAACCATCATTAGATGATAATAATCCCGTGTGTTCCCCAGTGTGAAGTATGTGAATGTGTTGTATAGTGCAGTGCTACATAATACTTAAGAAATTCTATTGAATTTGAGAAAATGTCTAAACGACAAGACTTTGAAATTCAACCGGAATGACCGTCATCACTGACCGTAACACCCGTGCCTTCCAGACTTTGGAGATCGATCCAAGTTAAGGTTCGTCAGAATTTTGTCAAGTTACAATTCCATCGACGAGCTTCAAAAGGCAGTCATATATGCAGTGAAACGGTTAAGTCCAATTATGTAAGGCAGAAGCTCGTCGGAGTTAAATGTTCAAGTGTGCAAAGGATTTCATCTTCATCAAGTTCAAGCTTAGATTGATCCCCAAATGGATGATTCGTATCGATCACCCATAAAGTCAGTTCATATCGCTAGCCAATAGCATAGTTCGTATCCATCGGAGGAGGCAAGGATTCGTATCGATCGTGGAACAATGCTGCGTATCGACCACATGAAAGTTGTATCGTATCGATGCAAAATTCCCTCTGCTTCGTATCAATCATTGGACCCTGGATTTCGTATCAATCGCCCTAGATCGATATGAAGGCCATCATTAGTTGATCGATACGAAAGCCCACCATCTATTGATACAAAATGCTTCTATCATTCGATATGAAGTCCTACTGCATCCAGATCAATCCAAATTGTATCCTCACATCCAAGACTAATACGAGAGGCTTCATTTCGTATCCATCTACACTTCATCTTCTCCGATCGACTCAAGCAGCACAGGAACCATCTCCTCCTTCCTCGACCTTACTTCGACCATCTCCGGCCTCCTCTTCACCAAACTTGGCCGCGAATACGAATGGAATGACGTTAAAGCTCAAGTCTTGTCGTTTCTAATGAGAAATTGTTGGTTAACTACCTAATTTAGGCAGCTAATTCGAAGAATTAAGGAGTTAAGTAATTTGGGAACGAAGATAGTTTCTTTCTCTTGGCCATGCAATCGATACGAAGAGCTAAAAACAAATAAGCAAGTAAATTTTTTCTAAGTACAAAATCACGTATATATATATATATATGAAAGATGAATGTCGATTCGTATCCTAGTACAAACTGACCGGTTGAAGAGGTCTACACCATAACCGATACGAAGTAACCTGTTCGTATCCATTGGCAGTCGATTCAGAAACCTCCTTCGCATCCATCAACGGCTGATTTGAGGTGAAGCTTTTCGTATCCATCAGCTATTTATCAATACAAAGATGATCACTTCGAATCCATCACTTTGAAACCCACAAAGATTTGAACCCATTGATACGAAATATTTCAGGGAACTACCGGTAGTCATCGATACGAAGGCAATTTTTCAACTCTTCACATCGATCCAGGAGAGGATCGATACGAAGAAAAATTCCAAAACAACAGTCAAGCATTGTTACAACTCAAATTTCATGTCGATTCAGGAAAGGATCGATACGGAATTCGATACAAGAAAACTGACAACGACTCGTGAACGTACGAACGTTAGCGAGAGTCAGTTCAACATGCATTTTATGTGCAACGAATTAATATTCAATTTTCAAAATTCACAGGAGTTGAATGCTCACCTGGTAACAATTACAACAACGAACAACAATTTGCTATCCTTCAATACTCAATTACAACAGTGCATAATACAACAATTGGCGGTCGACAATTCGCTATTTGTATTACTGAAGATCAATCAGAGGTTACATCTTTCGATAAGAAAACAACAACCGTTCGACAAGTTAGATAATTTTTTTAGAATGAAGATTGCAGCTTTTCAAAGCATCTCATGTCCTCACAAGACGTACCTTGGGGGGAAAATGTTATCCCGCCTTTTGGCAAGGCCGTGATACCAAGGAATTGTCGGAAAATAAAGACGGTCTATTTTAGAGATCGATTGTACATAGGTTTAATATGGATACTGACAAACTGTGCCCGAGTCCGGATCAAGCTACAATTGGTATGACATGAAAAGTAAAGCTACGGAAGCCAACATTTCAAATTTCAAGTCGATCGGAGTTCGTATGCTCAAGTTATGAGTCGATCAAATTCTAGGAGAAGAGCGTTCTGTTCATATCCCTCTGTTCGCCCCGGTTCATTTTGCATCCATCGGTAGACAAGCTTCTCTTCGTACACATCCAGGCAAACCCGCTTCGTATCCATCCAAACTCACCCACTTCGCATCCATTTACAGTATCACGTGAGTCCACTTCTTATCGATCCACTGCCAAACATGCTTCGTATCGATCGACCACAGATCGATACGAAATCAACACCCCAACCAATAAGCGATACAAAATGGCCTCTGAGTTATCGATACGAAGAACGTAAGTTCGTATCGATACGAAGCAATTGTAAAGGATCGATACGAAGTTGGGTGCGAGGGATCGATGCGAAGTTGAGTGCAATAAGCGATACGAAGGGAATATCCTGGGTCGATACGAACAAGGCACATTCAAGTGGAAGACTCGGTCACTCGGCATAAAAAGTGGATCGATCCAAAAAGTTAGCGCCATGTCATCAAGCATCACGTGCCCAGAAGCGATGCGAACAGACCGATGCAAACCGAAGCGATGTGAACTCAGCAGCCTTCAACTAATCCAAACTTGCATCGATCGTAACTCAAAATCTACAAGTCCAAATGCCACCAAATTTTCACAGGAGCTTGCGTGCAACCTCAATAATGTTCATGATCGACCTCAACTCGATTGGGCCAAATCTTGGTCGATGGGAATCCATTCATATCAATCACGGATCGAGTTCAAACGATCATGGATCGATCGTGTGGGCCCACCCACGTGAGAGAAGAGGTCTTCCGGGATCCGAGCGAGATATTTGCTGCCTACGCCTATAAATAGCAGCCCAGAACCTATTGAAAATGAACTTTTTGGCTCTTCTACGTCCAGAATCTATCGAAATCATTATTGTACTAGAATTTACTGTTGTAACTCGTTGTAACCAGGAAGCAAAAATCAATAAAAGTCGGCCAATTCATAGTGGACGTAGGCCATACGCCGAACCACTCTAAATCCATGTGTTTCTGTGTGATTTTCTTGTTTATCAATTAGTGTGTTTGTTAGATCTTCATTATTTTCCATTTATATTCTTCATTTTATCTCTTTAAATACATCCGAAGAGTGTTATGCCTAGTTTTGGTACAAATAGCGGGTCGTATCGATCCCATAAGCCGCGCACTCCCATAAGCCGCACATCACTTCTTGAGCCGTGAAGCCATGCTCTCGAAGCACAAACTCCTCACATAAGCCGAAGATTTGCAACAATGAGAAGTTCCAAACAATACCAGATCGACGGGTCGTGTCGGTCCCATAAGCCACGCACTCCCATAAGCCGCGCATCACTTCTTGAGCCGTGGAACCATGCACTCGAAGCACGAACCTCTTACGTTACCCAAAGATCGGCAATGTCGAAAAGTTCCAAACCGTTCTGGATCGACGGGACGTATCGATCCCATAAGCCGCGCACTCCCATAAGTCGCACATCACTTCTAGAGCCGTGGAACCACACTCTCAAAGCATGAACTCCTCACGTTGTCAAAGATTAGCAATGTCAAGAAGTTCCAAACCGTTCTGGGTCGACGGGTCGTATCGATCTCAAAAGCTGCGCACTGCCATAAGCCGCGCATCACTTCTTGAGCCGTTGAACCATGCTCTCGAAGCACAAACTCCTCACGTTACCCGAAGATTGGCAATGTCGAGAAGTTTCAAACCATTCTGGATTGACGGGTCATTTTGATGTCTTAAGCCGCGCACTCCCATAAGCCGTGCATCACTTCTTGAGCTGTGGAACCACGCTCTCGAAGCACGAACTCCTCGCGTTACCCGAAGATTGGCAAGTCGAGAAGTTCCAACCCGTTCCGGATTAATGGGTCGTATCGATCCAATAAGCCGCGCACTCCCATAAGCCGTGCATCACTACTTGAGCTGTGAAACCACGCCATCGAAGCATGAACTCCTCACGTTACCCGAAGATTGACAATGTCGAGAAGTTCCAAACCGCTCCAGATCGATGGGTCGTATCTATCTCATAAGCTATGCACTCCTATAAGCCGTGCATCACTTCTTGAGCCGTGAAACCATGCTCTTGAAGCACGAACTCCTCAAGTTACCCAAAGATTGGCAACATCGAGAAGTTCCAAACTATTCTGGATCGACAGCTCATATCGATCCCATAAGTCGTGCATCACTTCTTGAGCCATGGAACCACGCTCTCGAAGCATGAACTCCTCACGTTACCAAAGATTGGTAATGTCAAGAAGTTCCAAACCATTCCGGATCGATGGGTCATATCGATCCCATAAGCCGCGCATTTCATAAACCGTGCACTCTCAAAAGCTGCGCATTTCATAAGCCACACACTCTCAAAAGCTGTGCATTTCATAAGTCGTGCACTCTCAAAAGCCGTGCATTTCGTAAGCCACACACTCTCAAAAGCTGTGCATTTCGTAAGATGTGCATTTTCATAAGCCATGCAAATACTGATTGATGTTGCTCTAGCATCATCAACGAACCGTTAAAATTTTCTAAGTATCGGTGTTGCCCCGACAACACTGGTAAACTTGTCTATTGCAGGATTAACAGGATCAACTCTTACTACCCGAAAGAACCGACATTACTCTGGTAGTGGCATAAAGTTCACAAACCAGGAAGTCGACAAAGAATTCTGATTTTTGACCAAAATTAATGCACAAAATGTCTAAATTCAAGACATCCAAGTCATGAGTTCCTAAAGATAGGAGCAGCGACGCACCTTTAACTGGGGGCATCCAGGGAGCCACCCAGAACATCAAGTCTCACATCAATTGTTTAGAATAATCAGCCCTATGGAATGAGGGGCACATAACACATTAACACTTGGTTAGGATAAAAAATCGCTCCAACTTGCAATAAAAGGAGGAATTCGCCGTCGTCCAGAGAAAGACGACGATGGAAGGCATTTCCAGAATCAAATCATCAACGCACCAGTTTCAAAGACAGAAGCAGGTGCTCGACTAAGATCTCAAACCCCAACTTGCAGAAAACCAGCTGTTATCCAAAGATAGACAACAGCAAGGAGAGAACGCTTGAAATGGAGTAGCCAAACCATTTATTCTTGAAGATTGAAACCAATGAATAAGGTTGATATCTGCAACAATGCTATCAGCCCAGCATAATGCATATGGTATGAAACAAGCAAGGTTAATTGTTACAGCTTCAAGACAAAAACTACCGAACTTTACCGGTCCGTGGTCAGGATAGGAATGAGTGTGGTCGTACCAAGCGCAATGTGATGACTCGCTCCAAATTTTCTGATTTTCTATAAGAACCTGGAATTTGACACCTACAAATAAAGGGTTCCGCCTAGAAATGAAGGGTTCCGCAGATAGAAGTCAGATCATAACAAAAACCAGTTGAAGGAAATCTATTTTTTTGTGAATAAGAATAACCATGGTATTGGTTAAGCAACAACCCTGCATTTCCAAGGGTAACACTTGACGGTGATAAACAAGGCTAGGCAACGGAAACGCCTAGGACTCCCATCCTTCCAAAACATGGCATATCCCGAAGTTAAGCAACGTTGAGAAAAATAGCCACATTGGGTTGAAAGGGATCTACTCAACTGTACAGGATCAGATGAATGATTCAATCCTAACCAACATGACTTTAACATTGCCCGAAGAAAGACAGCACTAAGAAAAGACTTCTACAATCCAATCATCGAAGTGAAAGTTTTTGAAGACCGAAACTAGTGCTCACCTAGATTAAAAGCATTACCGGATCGACTGGGAAAATCGGTCCCAACCTCCTGAGTGTCGGTGTTGCCCCGGCAACACTAAGGCCTTTTCTCATTTCCTAAGTACCGGTGTTGCCCCGACAATGTCGAGAAACTTTCTATTTCATATGTATCGGTGTTCCCCTGGCAATGCCGGGAAACCCTTTATTTCCTAAGTGCCGACATTGCCTCAGCAATGCTAGGAAATTTGCTATTCACTATGTACCGATGTTGCCTCGACAGCACCAGGAAAACTTTAATCTACAGTTTCGATGAGAAACACTCATCGTAGTAAATCATCAATGCACTAGCTTACAAAGATAGAAGTTGGCCCATAACTGAGATTCTACCCTTGTCTTTAGAAAATTACCGTTGTCTGAAAATGGGCAATAATATGAAGACATAACCTTTCATAGGTCAGCCAGATTGTTCGACCTTTCATCACAGGAATCGACTACTGTATAGGAATAAAGCAGTGCCGAATGGAAATCCCAAGATTGAATTGCTCGTGTGCTAATTTCTAGGGATGAAATCTGGTGCACAATCGAATTTCTTGAATTCAACTTAGAATTTTTTTAGATAAAGTCAAAAGATAGGCAGCCTCGAGGAAATGTTGCTTGGAACCAAGCAGCTAGGTTATCAATTCCCAAAGACAAGAATTGGCGTATGAACAAAACTTCCGTGACGACAACAATCAAGCAAAGCATGCGCAACTAAGGACATGTAGGGACAATCATGGAAGGTTGGAACTAAAACCATCGGACTTCCTCAATCCTAGAATAGGATTGAGTGCCAGGCCAGGGGCAATCGAATCGTTTGTCCCAAACCTCTCCATCTCTCATAATCATCCAAATACAGGCATTCAAAATAGCTAGTCCTGCAAGCAGTGATATATGACAAATGAAAAAATCGAAAGAAATGTTGCAAAGTCCAAACACGAATAACCATTAGGTTGATTAGATAATGTTTATGTATCACAAAATAGAGCATTCTGGCAACAAAATCGCCAACATGGTAAATGAAGGATTTAACGTTCAGAAATCAACCGTCACTTGGAGTCCGACGATGACGAGAAGGATCAATGACCTACTTATGGTCTATCTAGATAATTTGGTTCCAACTTGATGGAACATCCATTACTCCACATTTGGTGATGCTAAGAAGAAACTCCCAGAATGAAACTATTGATACATCGACTTTTGAAAACAAAAGCAAGAGTTTGATTGAATCTTCAACCCTACCTTCTGGCATCTCATGCTATCTGAAGATTCACAGCATCAAGGAAAAATCCACAGAGTTGTCTTCAATGCATGAGTTTCTGGAGATAGAAACTGATACATGATTAGGGTTTTGACACTGAACTTGGAAGAATTCACTCCAATAAAAAATGATGGCGATGCATCTTTCCAACACATGTACCTAGAATAACATTGGATGACGATGTCAACTTGGAGGGATTCAGTTACAGTCAAGAAAAATACATCATTGAAAAAATTAGAGCTTGGAACCAAGCAGCAAAGTCCATAGTTCCTAGAGATAAGAACTATCATGTCAATCAAACTGGGGTAATCGTATGTATTACCCAAAAGACCTAGTCTCCCGAAAACATATAGACTTAGTATTTAAAGAAATTAGCCCTATGGACTAGGGCACACACACCAACACTTTGTTGAAACAAACTCAATTGAGCATAAGTAGGGATTAGCTACAGAACTGGCTAAACCAAGCTACCTCATAATTTTGAACAAAGCTATGAAATAGAATAGGCCAAAATGACCCGCAGAAGTATTACTTACATGTGTAGAATTACAGTAAACGAGTATGCTGCACATGAACACAAGAGGTGCAATAGCAAGAAAAAGCAATGCTCGGAATCGAGCAATTAAACCAATATTCCCCGGAGACAGAGGCTGGTATATAGGTTGAATTGCGAAAAACGCAAAGGAAGGATAATCACAATCGAACAAGTCATGCGCTAGTTTTCGAAGACTGAAACTATGCCTGATCGAACTTCAACTACAACTCTACAAGAGTAGCTATGCCTTGTAATTTAACTGTAATCAATCATCCCAATATGACAGGAATAATAAACGAAGCCTAAGTTGCGAAGGACCTAGCTTCTGGAGGAGTGGAAGTCCCTCTGCCAGACTAAAGATTGGATGATCGGAAAGACATTTCAACAATAAAACTTGGCATTCAACCTGTCGGGTATGTTTTACTTTAAATAATATCCTCATATAACCAACGCTCGAAATCTAAGGGAAGTCGGCGTATGTTGACCAGTCGGGTTCTGAGCATTGACTGGGGCAGATGTAGTGTGTTATCTACATGAGAAGAGTCTAGTATCCCAAATACTACAAACAAATAATCTAGTGTAGATAGCTTGCTTACATTTGAGAAACAATCCATATCGTCCTTTGAAATTATCTTTTCCCCACTTACCCGTTATCGATCAACGATCGATAACGGAGCCGCTGTCTGAAGCGACATGGAAAGCTTTTCTTTGTAGGATCACTGAAGTACAGAAACAGGAAGAGCAATACGATTGAATCATCCACTATATCCGATTTTGGAATATATTGTCGCATTAGAATTCAAATCGGCGACAGGAACTTGACCAAGTCCTCGAAAAGAAACAGTTAAATATAAAGAGAAAGACTTCGCTCCAAAACGGTGTACAATCATTTGAGACAATACTTAGCTTCACCGCCGACCGAGTTAGAACTATATAGGTCGACTCCAAACCTGCATCGTGCACCCACTTACCGACCAAAACCCTTGTGTAAACTACGGAGCAAAGATTGCATCATAAATACCAGGAATTGAAATTCAAAACGAAATCAAAAAACGAACGCCTATGAGAAGTCAGTCAATTGAAAACAATATCTTGAGATGGAGTCCGACGATTCACTGAAATTCATAGAATAGTAATCCGAAAACTATCTTGTTCCAGAGCACACTTTGTTTCCAACGAAAGCATACTCTAGGGGGGGGGGTAAATGTTAACTAGGTTTTTAACCCAGTAGAATTCAATAGGAGTTAGAACATCCAGACTAAGCTAGAATGACTTGAAACTTGAACAAGACATCTAAAAGAACAAGCCAATGGAAAGTAAGAGAAACAAGCCAAAAATCCACTAAGTAGATGGATCGTTGGCGATCCATCATCCATGCATCGCTAGTGATCCAAAAGGAAGCATCATAGGTTGTCAAATCCTCTTACTTCATGATCTACTATCTCTTTTAAGAATACTTGCCAAGTTTCATAACATGCCAAACAATCTAGCTCGAGAAGTGAAAACTCATTTGATTCAAGCTATTTGACCAAAAAAGCTAACTTAAAATGAACCTAGAGAACTCATACTAAGATGGATTAACTTGAATTTTTGAGAGAACACTTAGAAGACATAAAAGAAGGCTCGTAGAAAAAATGGGTTCATTTGCAGTTTGTTTGATGGATCACTAGTAACTTAAATAGATTGATCGCTAACGATCCATGTAGTTTAGGCCCTACAACCTAAAATTTATAGGGTAGGTCCACACACCCTAGAGAGAGTACTTGCAAAATTTCGCCCGGTTTAGTTACGTTTTGAGCGAGTTATGGACAATTCTTCTCTGAATTGGGCCAGTTTGATCCATGAGGTCTAACCTATGAGGATTCAGCCCCATGACCTATGATCTGTAGGAGAGACTCTCCTACTCATCTACATTGCATGTGTGAAGTTTCGTGTGTTTTGGCTAGGTATTGAGTGATTTATGGACGATTCTTCTGGACCAGATGACCCATAAAGACAGATGATCAAACAAACTCCAAACGACTTGATAATTGGACAAGGCACTTTAATAGAAGATAGGAAGACAATCAAACTAAGATCACTCAAAAATATGCTAAGTGGAAGGATAGCTAGCGATCCATCCTATATTGATAGCTAGCGATCCATCAAGATAGGTCGGATCGCCCCCAAACTTTCCAAGCTCCTTCGTAGAACTAAGTTAAGGCTTCTGGTCGAAAAATATGTTAAGTTGATGGATAGCTAACGATCCATCCCCTATGGATAGCTTGTGATCCATCCCCTATGGATAGCTACCAATCCAAAGAAAAGACTCAGATTGATTTGAGATTTTCGGTAATGACTTGGAATAACAACTGGACTCTTCTGCACTTGGACTTCTGGCCCAACACTCACTGAATTCCCCTATAAATACTCACCTATCTGCAACATAAAGAGGATCTTCTGGACTGGCCATTGGGACTCTGCAGAGATTGTTCTTCACTCCTATCCTCCCACATAATTGTCATCTAGGGGTTCACTATGATTCTCCAGTGAACTCTTGTACTTGTGACTTGATCTAACTTAGAAGATTCAATCATATTGTAATCTGATTCAACATATAGCAGCAGTCGGTTAATAGAAAGTTATAAAGTAGACGTAGGTTCATTAACAGCCGAACCACTATAAAATTCTTCTTATCTTTTTACTATTTTTGCTCTTTTTTTTACATTTATTTTTTATATTATTGCTCTGTAAGAACAGGGCTGGTGCTTTGACACTCAGTTCAGGGTGTTGATCCATTTTTTGGGTTAACAAATTGTTACTTTTAAAGTTATATTTCAAAAATTATTAAAAACCGCTGCAAATAGTGCTGCGAATAGTGTTTTAATGTTATATTGACCAAAAGACTTTTTTATCATTTGAAAATTTACTTATATAACTCAAATTTCTTTTAAAACATTTTAAAAGATTTATAAATATTTTTCCATTTTTTTAAACATTTTAAAATATTAAATTGTAGAAAATCCTTTTTTGGATTCCGAACTGCAAAACCACGATTATTTTTAAAAACTTGTTTTACTTATATTTCAAAATTTACTTATTGAAATCTCAATCCTTTTCGTTTGTTTGAAAACTATGGAAATAATAGTCCAAAAAATTCTTATTACAAAGAATTCCAAGCTATATTCCACTTTATATACTCATTAAACTTTTGTGGCGCGCAGTCGTGAACTACCATTACAGCGACCATCTAGTTTTGACTTGTTTTTCATTTCTTATTCAAACTTCACCAAATTTGTTTTTAGTTTTAATCATGCATATTTAAATCTTTTTAAAACCGTTTTAAAGAGTTTTAATGATTCCATATTATTTTTATAATTTGATTCGGAAAGTAGGGCTGCACAAAGTATGGGTTGGGTCGGGTCAGACCAAATATTTCATCCGACCCGCATAGGTATGGGTTTAAGGTAGCTCAACCCATATCCGACCATATATGAGGTTGGATATGGGTTGGGTCGAAGTATGGGTTGGGTCGGGTTTAGTAGGGTTGGGTTGGGTTGCATGAATCTAATAAAAAATGAGAATATAAGGGAATATTTTTCAAAAAATAACATTAAAATGTTCAACCTAATATATTAGATTTTAGCTAGCATAACGCACTTAAACTAACTAATTCATTATAACATATATTTTATTAAAATTTCATTGTAAAACACATCATATGAAATTAGTTCACTACATAGTAGAACAAGTGTTTCATTTTAAAATACATTAAAATGCCCTTTGGAATATCTTTGCCAAATTCTATCTTGTTTGGGTTGACATAAAATAAGCTTTTTCGTATATTTACTGTAGAATACATAAACATTATTCTATGATTAGACTATTCTAATTTTAAGTGTATTGATATTAAATTAGGTTTTTAATATAGGGTTGGGTTGGGTTAAAGTAGGGTTGGGTTGAACAAAATAACACACCCGACCCATATATAGTATGGGTTACAAATTGTAACCCATATCCGACCCGAACCAGGATGGGTTGGGTTGGGTTTATGTGGGTTGGGTCGGGTTGGTGGGTTGGGTTGGATATGGGTTGTGTGCAGCCCTATCGGAAAGTGATTAGTGGTTCGGCGTTATAGCCTACGCCCACTTTGGAAAGTTTGTTGTTTTATTGATGTCTACTAACTGATTACAACAAAGAATACTCAAACACTCGAGTTACAATGGACTTCCAGCAGAGTATCAGCATAGCAGAATCAAAAAGTCCATTTTCTAGAGGCATAGGGCTGCATTTATAGGTGTATTCTGGAAATATCTGACTTAAATCTCGGAATACCCCTTCTCCCACGTGGGTGGGCCCACTTGATCGATTCGAGGACATTTGGGATCGATCCTAGATCGATCCCTACTCCATTCGTATCAATCAAATATAGCTCCTTTTGGGCTGAGATCAATCATAGACATTCTTGAGGTAGTAAGCATGCTCCAGTGAAATTTGGTGGCATTTGGTCTTGTAGATCTTGAGTTATGATCAATCCAAGTTTGATTTTGCATTAGGCTGAACTGTTCGTATCGATCCCATTCGTATCGATAGTTGTTCGTATCGATGCTATGCGTATCGATCAGGGTGACGTGGAGCGATAGTCTAGGCGATCCACTTTTCATGCCGCATGACCGCTTCTTTCACTTTATCATGTCTTCTTTGTATCATTCCTAGGAATCATTCTTCGTATCGATGAATGGAGGGTCTATTTGTACCGATCATCCATAGCCGCTTCGTATCCATGATCTTCATTCTAGTTTGTATCGATGCACACTTATTTCTTCGTATCGATCCTTAATTATACTTTTCCTATCAACCTGCCATGACTCCTCTCGTATCGATCGTTGACTCTCTCCTTCGTAGCGATCAAGCGAGTGATCGATACGAACCAAGCAACTTCTGCTTGATGGATACGAACTAAAGTAACTCGAGGGATGGATACGAAATAGATGCTTCTAGGTTGATGGACACGAAGGTGGTTGGCCTATGATGGCTACGGATACCATGGATCCGAATGAGGCTGACTTCCTTGATTTTGATCGATCCATACCTTGAGCATACGAACTCCGATTGACCTGAAATTCGGAACGTCGGCTTTCATAGCTTTGCTTGTACAATGTTAATTGTAGCTCGATTCGAACTCGGACAAAATTGGCCAGTATCCATAGTAGACCTGTTTATAACCGATCTTCGGGTCGGATTGTCCTGGGTTTCCAGTCACGTTCTTGGTGTCACGACCTTGCCAAAAGGCGAGATAATATTTGCCCCCTCAAAGTACGTCTTGTGAGAACACGACGTACTTTGGAAAGCTACAATCTTCAATTCGAAAAGTCATATCCGATTCGTTGAATAGTTGTTGCCTTTTCGTCAAAAGATGTAACCTTTGATTGGTTTCCAATAATATAAATGCTGAATTGCTGACCGCCAACGATCATGCAGTATTTTGTTGTAACTGAGTGTCGAGTGCTAGAAATTTGTTGTTCACTGTTTTGATTGTCATCAGGTGAGCATTCAATTCCTGTCGATTTTGAAAATTGAATATTAGTCCATCATACATGCACGTATGTTAACTTGACTCCTGTTCACGTTTGCACGCTCACAGGTCATTGTCAAGTCTTTTTAATTTTTTATATCGAGTTTCGTATCGATCCTCTCCTGGATTGATGTGAAATTCGAGTTGTAACAATGTTTGATAGTTGTTTTAAGTCTTCCTTTTGTATTGATCCTCTCTTGGATCGATTTGAGAAGTTGGAAAACACGTTTTGTATCGATGGATTTGAATAGTTCAGACGAGTCTCTGTTGCATCTTTCGTATCGATGGGTCACCAATGGATATGAATAGCCATGCTCTGGATTGATCTGAATTGATGGTTACGAATAGTTGATCCCCTGACCGATACAGGTGGATGGATACGAAGAAGGCTCTTCGTATCGATGATGTGGTGACCGTTCCTATCGGTTTTTAGCACTGGGAGATGAATCATTTCCTTCTGAGTTCAAGTCCATATAAATGCATTTTGGGCTTAGTAATTTTTATCATCTGTCTTCATTTTACTCTTACTTTCGTATCGATAGAAAACCTGAGAAATAGAAACTTCCTTCGTTCCTAAATCAACATAGCTTGTTAATCCCTCGAATCGATACTCTAATTTAGGTAATTAGTTGAACAATCTCACATTAAAATGATAAGATTTGAGATTTAATGCTAATTCGCTCATAATCATGGTCAATTCTGATGATGAGGTCGGAATTGGGTCGGAGCATGGTTGAGGGAGGAGGAACTGGAGCCTGAACTGTTTGGAGAAGACGGAAGGTAGATGGATACGAAGGGTGCATCCGTATCGATCGTGGATGAAGAAAAAGTTCGTATCGATCTGAACATAATGGAATTTCGTATCGAATGAAGGAGTTGTTTTGTATCGATGGATGATGGACATTCGTATCGATCAATACGAAATCTTGGGCCTGGCGATCGATACAAATGTGTTGCCGTCGATGGATACGAAGCAGAGTATTTTGCATCGATACGGAATGATCTTCGGGTGATCGATACGAAGCGCCATTCCACGATCGATACGAATCTCTATTTCCCATGATCGATACGAATTGTGCTCCTGGTGATCGATCCAAGTTCGAACTTTGATGGATATGAAATCTTGCATAATCGAACATTTGACTCCGACGAGCTTCAGCCATGCATAGTTGGACTTAACCGTTTCACTGCATATTTGACTACCCTTCGAAGCTTGATGATGGAACTGTAACTCGACAAATTCTGATGAACTCTAACTTGGACCGTTCTCCGAAATCTGAATGGCACGGTTGTGACGGTCAGCGATGATAGTTTCTCGAAGTCCTGTATTTTGAACGTCTCTCAAATTCTGTAGAATTCTATGTATCATGTAGCACTGCACTGCACAACACATTCACGCTCTTCACATCGGGAGAAGCACATGTTTATTGTCATCTAACGATAATTTTTACTGAGTGCCATAGCTATGGAACCCAGAAGTTCTCAGTCGCAAGATGTCCAGAGTCCGCCTCTTCCCGCAATTGAAATGCCGGCTATTGCTGCTGAAGTAATTAGCCCTGCTCCGAATGAATTGCCGGGAGCAGTTTTTATTGCAAACCCAGAAGATTCCGTTTGATTGAAGGTTTCTGACAACATGTTGGGCAGGATCTGCCTTAGGCACAGACTGTCTCTTAATGACATCTTATTACCGGGGCCGAAAGATAGAGCTCACAACCCCCCGAAGGGATACACGGCTTGCATAGATTCATGTGTATAGCCGGGATGCTTCCTCCCTTCAATCAGTTTATCCGGGAAGTGTTATTTACTTGAGGATCGCTCTGTCCCAGTTACACCCGAACGGGTACGCTTTGCTCAACAGTCTATTCGTCGTCTTCATGGAGCACCTCTTCAGACCTCCGACTGTAAAAGAAATCAGATATCTGTTCAACATAAAAAGTCACGGAGACAACCCTTCCTTCACTTTTCTGTAAGCGGTTAGAAATTGTCAAGTAGTCTGGGAGCTTGGAGCAAGCTGAGTTACTTCAAAACCGAATGGTTTTTCGTTCGGTGCCCGCCGGGATTCACCAGATGGTGGCTAGTTAGGCGTAAGTGCTCCAACCTTTTTGTCAATTAACTGGGTAGTATTAATTGATGCAGAGCCTAACACTTTACTTCTTATATAGCTTCGATTCCGCGACCCGAAGGAGTACAATTCAAAGAAATAGTAAGGGTTCTTCTAGTGGTGCCCGCCGAATATAGAGAGATCGATGAAGTCCTCACAGATGAGAATCTGATTGCCGTGGGGCTGATCGGTAGAGATCAAAGCATAGGACTAGCATGAGTTCTTAGGATGGCTCTGGCAAGGGAAATAAGAAGGAGAACTCCTGGAATTGTAATCGTTGAACGGGATGATGATGAGAACGTGCCTGCTGGGGATGAGCCCACAGCTGCGCCTTCGTAAAGTCTTCGATCTTCGAAATTGAAAAGAAAAGGCAAGGTTGTCGCTTACAAATCCATAAGACATAAAACTATCGTGCTATCTCCACCCGTTATAACTGGTGTAAGCACGGAGGCTTCTCCTCCACGAGTGGAGAGTTCTTTTGAGGGATTGGCAGACATTCCCATTCCGAATGACCTGCCTTTACATAAAGATATCAGACTAGAGGGACTTCAAAGTGCCTTAGATATAGGGGAGCCAACTTCTTCGAGCACGGCTGCTACAACTGGTTGGTTTGGGGGTTTGCACATACATGCACACACTTCACGGCACCACACAATTTCTAATCACATGTTTCTCAATCTCTGGAGATAATTAACTTCGTTTCTCTTTTCATTTTTACAGATAAAATGACGAAGCGGGGATCTATGCTCGGTAGTCTTCGCGCTGTGCACCATACTTCAAGTTCTTACTCTAATTCTCACAGGCACGAGTCTGAAAGAGACTATGACCGTCGCCATTCTAGTCAGGAGTGTGAGCGTCGAGAAAGGGAGAGGGAAAGGGATTATAGGCGCCGCTCACGGTCTCGCTCTCCACCACCTAGAATTCCTTTCAAACCTTCTAGTTCTGGTAGACAGCCTTCAGAATCTTTACGTCAAGTACCACCTCCTCAAACTTCAAGGCCCGAAGAACCACGCCGGAGAATTGAGACCGAAACCCCCATTACCACTGAACAAGTTGCTATAGAACCCACCAGGGAAGGAGCGATTAGAATCGCTAAGTTGAAGAAGGATTTCCCAACTGTCTGCTTTGACGGCTTCATATTTCCTCCACACTTAAAGAAAATTCCCAATGAGGCAGAACAAATGATACATGACTTTATATATGATGTTTATAGTCAATATCGAGAATGGATGAAGACCGCAGAGAAAGTTTCAGCGATGACCTTTGAGCGGGCGAAGACAATCGAGAAACTAGAAACTAATCTCGCTTAGAAGGACCACATAATTCAGGTGCTCAACAATGAAGATGAGTCTTCGAGAAATTTAGAAATGGAGGCTAATAATAAAGTCGACGAGGAAACCCAGAAGATGGAGGAGATGAGGCGAACACATTTAGCCTTGGTCGAGGAAATGGGGCAACGGACCACCACAGTCATGGCTGAAAGAGATGCGGCGCTAAAAGAGCTTGAGGAGCTAAAAGCCAAATTTGCTGTAGTCGTCAAAGAAAAAGACGACGCTAATAGAGTTGCCCAAGAGGCGTGTGAGCAGGCGGGGGTACTCAGGGACGAGCGGGATGCGACCAAGCTAAAGGTCCAAGAAACCAAGGCCAAAATTGAGATTGAGGTTAGAGCGGTAGAGGCCAGGTTAGAAGGTGATATCGAAGACCTCCTGGTCACTTATAATGTCAATGTCTTGAAACAACGCAACCTAGGCTGGCTCGATAACTACCCACTACATATGTACAATGCCTTGTGCCGCTTGGTAGAAGATGAGAAAGCGGACCTCCACTACATCTATTGATGACTTAGAGCTAGAGATTCGGATATTAACCGAAGATTAGAGAAAAGTTCTTCATAATGCCACTGTCACTTTTGAAAAGAAACTAGCCGCTAAATACCCGGACGTTGGAGAGGGGTCCGGAGTTGAGCACCATGAAGGAAGCTCTGAAATGCCTACAGTGACTCAACCCGAGCTCACTTCTACAATTAACCTTCCAGCTGTTCTGGCGTACAACCCAGATAGGCCGCACATTTCCCCGGTTCATAAACATGTTTCTGAAGGCACGCCGGCTCAGCATGTGAGCTACTTTGAGGAAGGTACTCCGAACATTTCTAAAATTAATCCAAAGGCTGGAGCGTTGTTGAAAGATATCTCTAACATCTTTTCATGTCTTTATTTAGTCATAGGTTCTGCACCAGTCGATCCTACTACAACCCAAGAATTGCATCATGAGCAGGAGGCTCTTATGACGGAGGCAACGACCACAATGGTTGCCACATCAACCGGGGAGGTGCACGAAAGTAGCTTCGTTCTTGATGAGCAAATGATGGAAGAACTCCTCGACCACCAAAGCGATCCAATCACTGACCTGCCTTTCAACATAGGTGAAAATGTGTTTACAACTAGCTCATTTGGCCCGACTAGCAGCATTCCAGTGGATGCTCAAGCAGTTCGGGAGGAGGAGATAATGGCAGAAATTAACGCCAAAATGGAGAGAGTCGAGCAGGCTAGCAGCATGGGAGGTGGCATGGTGGGCCGTGGTCCGGTCCCTATGCTTATCGTTTCTCTAGGTTGCACGATCGTTGATACCCGCATGCCTCCTTTATCTTCCAACATTGAAAGTGTCGCCGTTCCTCTGGCTCCACATACCGAGAGCATTTCGATCACCGTGAGTTCGGAGGAAGAGACCACTATAATTCCCCTGGTTGAAAACCAACCAGCAAAAGGAGGTCGGGGAGGAAAAGGCTCAAAGAGACAGCCGAGCGGTAGCTCCAGTGGATCAACACCGAAGAAGAAGAAGTCAAAGGAGTAGACATGTCTTTTTGTTCCCTCTTTTGGTAGATAGGTAGGAATTTCCTTTTGCTTTCCGTAGGCTGTGTATAGATGTGGGTTCTGCCCCTGCCTATAGGAATTCTTGAAATAATTTTTGTACTTATCTTTTTCTTTTGAAGAATAGTTGAAATGAGATTCCATTCTGTTTTTCAGCATAACTCTCTGTTTATTCACTTAAGCATTTCTGCACTCGTATTTCCATTCAATGTACTCGTGAGGCTTTTAGTTTTTGATTCGAACTTGAGTTCGGTCGTTAAGTCCTGAAGTCATGGCTTTGGGTCATAACCAAACGTCGAGTCAAATTTTGATGTTACACTATCTCGGTCAGTGGCTAGTACTTGAGTTATGCCACCAGTCTCGAGGAAATTGGAGGTAGTCGGTCGGCGGACACTTTTCACCTTTGTTGACCTCTATTTAATAAGTCAGAACGAAGTTAAAGTGAGGTGAATTTGAGCAGTCGATCACACTCGGTCATCGATAAGTACTTGCATCCGCACTCTGGGATTGAGCTTGAGTGCTGGTAGTCGGTTATGCCTGCTCGTCATTTAGAATCACGTCCATGCTCCGGGGACACAGGATAACTCACGGGTGGTCGGTCACACCCGTTTAGTGTTTAGAATTTGGTTTGCGCTTCGGGGATTTAAGTGGTTTTACGGTTGGTCAGTCATACCCGTTTAATGTTTATACTCCGGTCTGCGCTCTCGAGATCGGAGTGTGTTAATGTTTATACTCAAGTTCTCACTCTGGGAATCTGGAGTTGGTTGATGGGTGGTCATTCACACCCATTTTGGTGTTTATTATCCAGTCCGCGCTCTCAGGACTAGAGTGAGTCGGTTGGTGGTCAGTCACACCCGATTGTGGTTATACTCCAATTCGCGCTCTGGGAATCTGGAGTTGGCCGACAGATGGTCAGTCACATCTGTTTTGGCATTTGGATCTCGTTTGCACTCTGGGAATAGGGAGTTGATCAAGATTGTGGACGGTCGGATCACATCCACCTTGATTTGACAAGCGAAGTCATAGATGGACGTGTCCATCCTCCTCAAGCTTGGATTTGGAATTTGCACTCCAGCTCACACTCTGGGAGCTGGAATTTGTTAGAGGATTGTCGTGTTTCAATCCCTTTTGATTTAAGTGTGTCGGTCCCGAGCTCGGGTTTCACTCAGCGAGTGATCGATCGGATCACAACCACTCCCCATTTGAATGAATCCCATCGGGAGATGAAACTTAGCTCTTTGTGCATCATGATGATCGCATGACGCATTTTGAGAATCGCCACTCTGGCTTGACGAGTTTGCATTTTATTGCTGAAATAAGAAAGTATGGCAAATTCAGTTGCCTTATTACAAGTTCAAATTTTGAAATGCATAAACAAATTTGAAAGGAAAAAGCAGACTAAATGAAGAAATAAAGCCTGTTATGTGTAATAGCGACAGAGACTCTCGCTGTTCCATGCTCTTGGTAAAATGAGACCATCAACAGTTATAGTTTGAATGTGCCGTCTCCAAGTCTCCGCTCGATTACATACGGTCCTTTCCATGTTGGTTTCATATGCGAAGGGACCGGATAAATTCTCTTAAGTATGAGATCGCCAACTTCGAAGGTTCTGGGATCAAGGTCCATAAGGAACTGGTTGTGGTGCCCGGGCCTTGGCCCAGGATTTAACTGTCAATTCTCAGAAAAATGGATGTAGAGAGATTGCTATATGTCCTTGCACTTCTCTTTCTGCTGCGCCTCCCGTAGCTTAGCAACATAACAGGCGCATCCAGCCGCCCGATCTCCTTGAACAACTCTAACCTCATTATCTGTGGGGAATTTAAGGGTCAAACACAATGGGACAATAGCTGCCCTGAATTCAGTGAGGGCCGATCGACCCAAGAAAGCATTATATGGAGAATTAATATCGAACACAACAAACTATAGCATCCAGACTCTCCGATGATCTCTGATTCCCAACTCAACTGGCAACTCCACCATCCCAACGGGTATCGTTACACTTCCATTAAAGCCATGTATGCGAGACTGACACGGCTTTACGTCCTTCACCTCCATTCTCATCTAGTCATAAGCTCATTTAAAAAGAATATTCAAGGAGCTTCCACTATCTACCAAGATCCTCTTCATCCAAGCAGGACCTATTTGAGCTGATATGACTAGTGGATCGATAGTGGGGGCTTCGACTCAATCTACATCTCTGTTCTGGAAAACGATGTCGTCTGTCATCGTTTTTTGTTGTTTCGTCGGAGCCCATCATCAATATTACTACAACACTCAAAGTCTGCATGCCTAACCAAACTGGCATACGACTCCATTTCCTTCCAGCTTCGATCAGTTGGATGAGGACCACCACTAACTGTATTTATTACCAACCTCCTGCCAGTACGCGCGGGTTCCTCTGGCCTAGCCTGGTTTTGACCTTGATTTGGATTAGATGGGCCCGCAACTCCATTCTATGGATCCCAAACAAACCGTTCCAACTTTCTCTCTCTGATCAACTTCTCGATAATATCTTGCAAGTGACGACACTCATTAGTGTTGTAGCCATAACTGTCGTGGAATCTATAGAATTTTCCAGTTTGGATCTGCTTCTCAGATGATTGTTTCAGAGCTGGTTTCTTATATTGTCCACTATTACAGGTCTGCAAATAAACATTCCCCAGGGATGTATTCAAAGTAGTATATTGGTCGTACATCGGGGCTCTGGTTCTAGGTCCGTGGTTCGCGTCTCGCTTCTTTCCCTGACCACCGTTACCTTTCTGTTGACCCTGTTTGTTCTGTATATTCAATTGCACGTCGCCGGAGTTCTCACCGGTATGTTTCACAACAACATTTCTTTGAATGCCTTCGACACTGGGCCTCGCATCGTCCTGCTTCCTAGATCGCCTAGCGTCTTCTCTCCTCAAAAACTAGGCCGCCTTAGCATAGAAATGATCCAACGACGCGGGGGTTTCCCAGCCAACCAATTGCCAAACTTGGAATCGAGATTGATTCCTTTAGTCAGTGTCATTAAGGTAGAATTGTCATTTGGGTTGCTGACCTCAGTACAGGCAGCATGAAACCTTTCCAGATAACGTCTGAGTGTCTCTCCCATAGCTTGAGTAACGCTAGACAAGGTGTTGACATCCTTCAGCCTTGTAACATGCATACGGAATTGCTCGACAAATTTCGTAGCCAACTGATCAAAGCATGAGATGGATCGAGGTGGTAGATGATTAAACCACATGGTTGCAATACCCCCTAGGGAAATGGGAAAGCTTCTACATTTGACCGTGTCGTCAGCTTGAGTGGCGTTCATGAGCCACTCATACATTAGGATGTGTTGGTTAGGATCTGAACTTCCTTCATAAACGGGCAAAGTTGGCATCCTGAATCGGCGAGGCAGTTTAGCATAGAGGATGTCATTAGTGAATGGTGTATGACTTCGGGAGATTCCCCAACTATTGTTGGTGAGGCCTTGACTCTCGCGAATCATTTGACGAATCATGGTTGGAATGTCTGGCATTTGGACATTCTAAGCCAAGGCATTGTCTGGTTTCACGTTGCGATGACGGTCTGGGCACGGTCGATGGTCCGTGCCTTGCCTCCTTGGCTCCAGATCTTCGGGCACATATGGTTCAAGATCATGATTGTGTTGATGAAAGACCAGATCTGGTTGATTCTGAAGTCGAGCTTCCATATTTCCCGCGGCAGCAGTTGCGTGGTCATGAACGGTGTGGCAGGGAAGCGCACCTCCTCGGGAGGAAGGTCCAATTTGCTGACCTGAAGGAGGGCCAATCCCAGCTTGTCCGAGATTCAAAGCGAGCTAATGCCCAGAGGCTTCTGCGTAATTACCATCCAATCGACGCAGAGTGAATCTGCGGTTGAAGTCGAATGAAGCTGAGCTTTCTTTAGAGGAATGTGAGATGTGATGCCTCCTAGATCTTCTTCGGCATTCCTCGTTTAGTTAATGGGCTAGCTCCGTGTTGGCACATATCTGCTGGGTGAGATCCTAACGGCTTTGGGTAAGCTCTTGCATAAGGATCTGGAACTCCTCCCTAGTGATAGGGCCTTATGGATCTGAGGGTCCAGCCGAATTCTGACCTGTAGCAGGCAGCTGTGTGGGATTCTGACTATCCCGTCCTTCTGGGTTAGCAGCAGTTGAAGCAGTCCTTGTGTTAACCATGGTTGGCGTAGTTCCTTCCTAGATCTGATGCAATCTAAATAGGATGGAACGAACTACTAGATATCAGATCTGGATCTTCTTCTTAGATTTTGCAATCCAATGACGGCAGTAGAGCCAATGAGCAGGAGAAAAACTAGGTTTTCCTAGTGAAAGCACCAAAGTGTTTGTACCAAAATTGGGCACAAGACTCTTCAGACGTATTTGAAGAGATTAGAATGAAGAATATAAATGTAAAAGGAGGCTAATCTAACAAACATGCCAAAATAGACAAATAGAAATGCAAGAACACAGGAATTTATAGTGGTTCGGCGTTGTAGCCTAAATCCACTTTGGAAAGTTTGTTGTTTTATTAATGTCTACTAATTGATTACAACAGAGAATACTCAAGCACTCGAGTTACAATGGGTTTCCGGTAGAGTATCGGCATAGCAGAATCAAAAAGTCCATTTTCTAGAGGCATAAGGCTGCTATTTATAGGTGTAGTCTGGAAATATCTGACTTAGATCTCGGAATAACCCTTCTCTCACATGGGTGGGCCCACTTGATCGTTCTGAGGTCATTTGGGATCGATCCCTGATCGATCCCTACTCCATTCGTATCGATCAAAGATAGCTCCTTTTAGGCTGAGCTCGATCATAGACATTCTTGAGGTGGTAAGTAAGCTCCTGTGAAAATTTGGTGACATTTGGACTTGTAGATCTTGAGTTATGATTGATCCAAGTTTGATTTTGCATTAGGCTGAACTGTTCGTATCGATCCCATTCGTATCGATAGTTGTTCGTATCGATGCTATGTGTATCAATCAGGGTGACGTGGAGTGATAGTCTAGGAGCGATCCACTTTTCTTGCCGCATGACCACTTCTTTCACTTTATCATGTCATCTTCGTTTCGTTCCAAGGAATCATTCTTTGTATCGATGAATAGAGGGTCTATTCGTATCGATCATCCATAGCCACTCCGTATCGATGATCTTCATTCCAATTTGTATCGATGCACACTTATTTCTTCGTATCGATCCTTGATTATACTTTTTGTATCGATCTGCCATGACTCCTCTCGTATCGATCGTTGACTCTCTCCTTCATATCGATCAAGCGAGTGATCGGTACAAACCAGGCCGCTTTTGCTTGATGGATACGAACTAAAGTAACTCGAGGGATGGATACAAAATAGATGCTTTTGGGTTGATGGATACGAAGGTGGTTGGCCTATGATGGCTACGAACACCATGGATCCGAATGAGGTTGACTTCCTTGATTTTGATCGATCCATACCTTGAGAAAACGAACACCGATTGACCTGAAATTCGGAACGTTAGCTTTCATAGATTTGCTTGTCGTACCATGTTAATTGTAGCTCGATCTAGAATCGGACAAATTGGCCAGTATCCATAGTAGACCTGTGTATAACCGATCTTCGGGACGGATTGTCCTGGGTTTCCAGTCATGGCCTTGCCAAAAGGCGGGATAACAATTTCCTTGTGTAATATCGACCTGTATTTAACATGACTTGTTAATACAATCAAACAATCATATTAAACAATCAATACTTTATGATTAATGCATAAACAAACAACCAAACATGATTAACAATCATTATAAATAACCATAGCAAACTATGTTATATCATCCAATTATAATATATATAAGATTATTGATGTGCACGTAAATGTGCATATTTTTACCACCATATTTAATCTATTTAAATTAAATAAATGATCATATTGGGTATTTTAACTTGTTTAAACCAAAATTCAAATTATTTGAAATTGTCACATATTCATCTTCATCCAAGGGCAAAATGGTCATTTTTGTGCATAAATTAACTTGAGAAAATTTAATTATAAATTTCCATACTATTTTGTAGGAATTTGATTTCAATTACAAGTGGTTTGATGAAGAAGATATGCATGCACAAATAAAACACAAAGGAATGAAGATGGAAATAATTCAAAGTGAAGATCATGGAGGACCCCACCCACTTACCTTGATTTTCAAATTAGGAGCTAAGCACATGATAAAAGGACATTAAAGCTTCATGTACATTTAAATGGGGGATTAGTGGATGTTAATGATTACTTGGCCACCACACTACCTCAAGGGAAATTTGGGCATTCCCCAAAAATATGAATTAGGGTTTAACACTTGTATAAATACCCCATATCTTCATGTAACCCCTCCTCTCTCTCTTAGTTTCTCTTTTGTTGGTTTTTAGCTTAGAAAATAAATCAAACCTCTCTTTCTTTTCATGGTTACTTAGCCATTTCTTATCTTATGTAATTTTTTTATGCAATTTAATACATGTTCCTTTTCTTTTCTTGTTTATTTCCTTTCATGTTGTAGTATAGATTTACATTCATGCAAAGTAGATTAGTTTTAATTCTTGTTAATTAGCTTTTCTTTTTCATTAGCTTTCATTTTCCTTTCTTTTTGCTTTCATGTTGCTAGCTATATTTGTTAATCAAATGACAAATATGAGAGGCTAAACCCCTTCAATTTAGGGGTACTGAAGCTCTCTAATTATGTAGCTTCAACTATTTGTTAATTCATGCTCTCTTTTTGTGCTTAATGATGATTATTGAAGTGGTTTAATTGTTGTTTTTGCCTTGAATTTGATAGCCTATATTGTTGACATCAAATAGGCTATGCTTAAACAATCACAAACAAAAATTGCCTCTTCATCTAAATATGATTATGGCAAAGAACTGAATGTTGAAATTGAAATTTGATGGTCTATATTTCTAATTAATAGTTAATAGACCATACTTAAAATAGATTTTGCTTTCAACTTGTTGTCATTTTTCATGAGAATTAAAAATGGTTTAAAGGTTGTGTTATAGTTTGATGGCTTATGTTTAGCTAATTAATAGCACAAATGAGCCATACTTATGATAAACACATCATTTAAACTCATTTATGACCAAAGAAGAGAGATCATAATTTCATAAATTGTTGAACTATATGATCTAGAGAGTGGAATTATCTCTAAATTGTCATTTAACTCTCATTTTTCTATCAATTTTCTTTTGCTCATTTTTCTACATTTTTAGCTTCACACTTTTCAACTTTGGTTAATTTGATTGAGTAGAAAATTTAAATCATCAATTCCCTGCGGATCGACCCGTATTCGCCACGTACTACAAGTGTACGCCGTGCGCTTGTGGTTATTTTATTTCTAAATTCGTTCGACGGTTTTCTAAACCGATAGAATTTCCGTCGACGAACATATATAAATATAGAGTTTCTCACCATAATCCAAACCGATACTTCGTACCAACTTTCAAACAAATCAACGCTTTAGTAAACAACTCCTAAACACCCAAAGCTCATGGACATGCCTTCTTCCACTTGGTAATCATGCTTCCCTTGATGACTTAGGCTTAATACTAGAGTTTAGAAGAAATTAGAGAAGATTTGGTTAACTTTTGAAAAAGTTAAAGAGTAATCGGTGGATTAGTGCTTAAGCACTTCCACTATTTTTAACCCTCCTACTTTTTGTCAAGTTTTGAGAAAGTAGAGAGACTTCCATGGAAGCCATTAAAGAGCAAAAGAAAGCTCAAGAATGAAGCAGAAGAAGAACGTGAAGAATAAGTGAGAAGGAGATGTGGTATTTGTAGGAAAAAATGAGAAAATATCTTCAAATGAAATTACCATCATACCCTTACCTACCCAAGAAAACACCTCCCCCTCTCCATATTGTGGCGCATGGAAGCCACCCATGTGGTGATGAGGTGTAGGTGATGGTGGTGATGATGGTGAAGGTGGTGATGTGTTGTAGTGTAAGATTGATTTGATATTTTCTTTTTAAAGTATTTATTACTTTAGATATTTTATTCTTTGACATTAGTAAATATATATTTACTTTCTACTCTTATCATATGTATACGTACATGATAATGTATAAATGTGCATGTCACAAATGTGTACAAGTCATTTGAAACAACGTTGTACAATTTATATATGTCAAACCGTTACGAATTCGGATTTTGATCTTCAGTCATATTTTCATTTATTAATTAATGTAACGACCTGAAATTTTCAACCATTCGCATCCATACATGTCGGATTTGAATTGCTCAAAATATCAGATTGTTAATTTAAATTTGGCAAAACTCAGCATATACAGTAAATAAAATAATCACAGATCACAGAAACATAGTAATATAAAATAATGCAGCGGAAACAAAAGAATAGTAGTTCATGAAGCTACTATATATATAACAGAGTTAAACAAGATACAACAGAAGTCTCGAATACATAGATGTCTCAATACAAGAGTCAAATACAAAATCTGAATACATCACTGGAATCAACTGAATAACTGAAAGCTGGATAGATAGCTGGCTCTCCAAGCGAAGCTCCAACTCCAAAGGCGAGTCTCAAATACTGTATCACTCAGTCTGACCCGAGCGTAAAGAAAAACACAAAACACTCGAGTCAGGATTAACATTCTTATATCAATAAATCCAACTCAAGTGAAATATCAACTGAAATACAAGTAACTCAAAGGATGTTTGGGATAACCATCCTCTAAGGATCCGTTAAACTATCTACTATGTAGTAATATACGCTATTATAATAATGTCTAATATAAAATAAACATACTTTTTAATAGCATTAAGGGGTTACCCATATAGCCCTTAACACGTAATAGTCCCAGTAGTCCATCCAGTATCAGCATACCTCCAGATCGGGAGGCTACCCTAAATACTCCATGGGCTACCGGAAAAAACCAAACTCGTAGTAAAGCTCGCTATGGTAGGCGACACGGCACACAAGGCAATGCCAGGGTAGATATACCAATTACGCACACGGGCTGGTCGAAACGCGTAGTAGCCATTACCGCCCACTTCGAACACACTCACAAATCAAAAATCGAAGATGGCCATCAAATCAATCACAAGGTAAGAGTATAATATCGAAGGAAGGTGCCCGATTGGAGGAATGACCTCACTTGGCACGAGATCGCTCCTGTTTTAGCCACCTTATGCCAACTCACGGGAGTTGGGTCCACGTATATACCTTTAGGATCGTCGCCGCCATCCTACTTCATTCTGGAATCTCCACCGCGTACACAGTTGTTAAAGTGGTTTTCGGTATCGATAGAGAGTATGTCCATATCCGATCCCGACCTCTTTAACAACCAAACGTTATTATAACACCGTGGTCATTTCAAAATAGTTCATACTTCAAAACCAAAATATCATTCCCATTTTTAAACCATATCAAAACGATATCATTTCAATTCAATATATCATTTCAAAAATAATATCACTTTCCACAGTTATAACGCTTTCGAAATCATAGTCTTTAAAAAAATCAAAACACTTTGGAAATCACAGCATTGAAATCATAGCATTTTGGAAATCATAACACTTTGAAATTATAGCATTTTGGAAATCATAATACTTTGAAATTATAGCATTTCCCTTAAACCTTTTAGATATCAATAATAGTATATATAATAAAATAGTTTATATAAATAGTTAAAAGTTAAGATAGTTTATAAAAAAATAGTTTATATGAATAGTTATAAGTTAAATAGTTTATAATAAAATAGTTTATATTAAAAATGATTTATATTAAAATAGTTTATATTAAAATAATTAAAGTAAAATATCCATAGTTTAAATATAATTTAAAATTACTTTATAAAATAAAATAGTTTCCTCGTCTTTCACAAATCGATTCAAATCAATTCGAATTCCAAATTCATATTTAAATCAAATCTAAATCCTCAATTCCAATTCCAATTAAATTAAACATTTCCAAGTTATATCGATTTCAAACACTGATTTGAACCACAAATAAACCATTTCAATTTCAAAATATTTCAAGGTTTCAAATATTCCACATTTCAAAACTAAATTTAAAAATCTTATATATATATATATCGAATTCCTTTTCATATTATTTAGCTTTGGAATATTCACATAATAAAATACAATATCATTTAAATAAACCCCAAATTTCAAATCATTGGATATTTCCTTAAATTTATTAAACTTGAAATATTCCTTTAAATCATCTAAAATCAAAACCATGTTATAACGTCATATCTTTAATCTCCAATTCAATAAGTTTCAAATCAATTTAATTAAAGCGAATTCTAAATTAAATACAAATTCAATAAATTTCAAATCCACTTTAATTCAAAACTTATTTATAAAAATAATTTCAATATTTGATAAAACCATATATATATCTTTCCAAAACTACAGAAATCATTTTTAAAATATTTATATATAGACCAACGGTGTCTGTATATAATTTTCTATCCTATGGTCAAGTGATACGGATATTTATCATTTCAATCCGCAATTTAAAATATATACAGGTATATATCATTTCAACCCGCAATCCCAACTTCAATTCAAATGAAAATCGCTTGGGTCTATCATTTCAACCCATAACGATTTTCTCCTATTCTAAAGTCCGTTCGGGTATGTAACATTTCAACCCATAGTGATTTCTATACTAACAGGGAACTTGCAGAGTGATAACATATATGATAATAATATAATGGGCATATATCATCAATATAAATAATAGATAATGGTGTCAGATTTCACAGGTGAACAAATACAGATAATAGCATATGTATCTAGCAATATAAATAACAGATAATGGTGTGAGATGTCACAGGTGAACAGATACAAATAATGGCATATATATAGCAATATAAATAACTAACAGCAGCATATTTCAATTGTCGTTTCGATTGACATCAAATTTAATAAGTATAAGAACATTAATCGTGAGTGATTGCTCACCTTTCGATGCTAGAGAGAACAGAAGATGATATGGATACACACACTGAAATTGAATTACGAATCCAAGCGAAGCAAAATTGGCACGAATTCAATGATCAAAGCTGATTGGCACGAATCCGATGGACAAAGCTGATAACAAGGAGTCGATGAAACAAATCAGATCAGTTTGATATGACAGAAACAAAATGTATATTATATTATTATTAATATTATATTAAGATCAATACGACAATTATAAAATAAATAATATATATTTGAAAACCAACTCAGGAACTTATATATATATATATACATACAAAAATGTAACGTATTTATACATGGTATTAAAATCTATATTTCCCACATATGAATTACATATATAATAAATTAAAAATCAACCTCAACAGGTAATTTAAAACCTTGTACACGCTTGTACATTATAACCCAATATATGTACACTACATATACACGCGCAGTATATACAAAACTAATTGTACAACAAAATAAAAATTATACGTAAAATATAATAACCTATAATATACAAACTTTAAGTAAAATATACAGTAATATGTATAACCTAGATATGTACACTACCTGTTATAATTTTAACTAGTAAATATGCTAATCTATAATTTCAAATATATCTACAATACAATATATATAAAACGTACATATGATACTCAAAATCAATACCCTTTTAGTAAAGCTAAAAGGAGACTATAAATATATTGCTTACTTAGTACTATATATATACGAAAATTACTGTACGCTGTACTAAAATATATATATTTATATATTCGGTCCAAAACAAGATTTAATCAGACAAATACATTATCAAAGCTGCATACTTACGTACACAGTGGAAATGAAGGCTGGCCGCTGGGTTGAGCACAGGGGAGTAAGGCACGGAGGTGGCTAGGTCGCACGGCGACGTGGGTTTCGGTGAGGTAAAAGCAGCGGTGCTCACGGGAAGGTGGAATTGGGTACGGTGTGCTATTGTGAGGTGGATCGGTCGGGATGCTTGCTCGGTTGCGGATGTGGATTGGAGGAGGGCTGTTTGGTCGAAGGTGGATCGGAGGAACTCTTGATGGCAAGCGAGCTGTCGAGTGGAAGGCAAGCGGAGCTAGAGAGGGTCGGGCAAGGCGGTTTCTACTGTGGTGTATGCGTGGGTTAATAGAGAGGGAGAGGAGTTGCCAGTGGAAGAAATATATAAGGGGAAGAAATATATAAGGAGAGGGATGGTTTCAGAAGCTAGAGGAAGAAAGAAGGTTTCAATATAAATATAACTTGGATTTATAATATTAATTTCTTTATCAATGCCCCAAAACGAAAGAACCACAGTAATGTTGGAACCGGTTGGAATGCTAATAGCCAAAGAATGAGCTGTCTACTTTATGATTCACTGTTATACATAGTTAATTGAAAAGAAACGGTAGAATAGGAATAGGCTTAGAATTTTATCCGGGTTTGAATTTTGAAAGGCAATAGAAACAAAGATCACAGATACGGTACCGATACGGTTACCGGTTTCGCGGATTCCGTTGTGTACCGGGCTTCAAAACACAGAATTGAATATACCGTAGAAAATCAGCACGACGAGACTCTCAAAATGGTATACAGATATCAATGATAGGATCATCCAATCAAAAGTCAATACAGACACTGATATACGTTGCTATTCCGTACGGAAAAATCCAAACGAAGCTAGAAACATCCGAAATTTGCAAAAACAATTACGCAGTCTTATTCAGAGTGTTCTATATAAATTTTCTCATGTTGACATATTTAGGTTTCGGAACACTTTTATTATCATCAATTTTAACTGATCTAAATTGAAGTAAAATTACACTAGAAAATAAACTTCCAAATTATCTGATGAAAATTTACCAGTTGCTATGTTAAAACAGACGCATTCCAAATATCAAATTTAAATTTCAAAATTTTATCATTTAAAATCTCACAAAATTTCAATTAAATATATAAATAAACAAATAAAATTTATTTAAAATTTACGGGTCGTTACAATTAACGTATGTATATATGTAAAGAAAGTTTGAAAAATATTTTCTTATTATTATTCATGAATTAAAATGAACTTACATGAGTTATAAAACCATATAAATCGATATTAAACGATTGTTTACAAAAAGTTTTATTATATCGATAAACCGATATCGATTTTCCTTATATTTTCAAATCAATTATATATCTTTATAAAACTATTATAAATGATTTATTATCACTCTGTTACTATTACAAATGAATTATTATCATTTTAAAACTATTATTTTAATATTTATAATAATCATTAAATCATTAGATATTAATTTAAAATCATTAATTAATTATTATTATATATATATAGTGGCATCACTAATGATGTCATAAATTAATTAAATCTTTGTTAATATATATTAAACAGGTTTACCATTTTTATTTATGGTTCAAAACATATTATTGGGGTTATAAATCCTTATGTTTGAATATTTCAAAAATAATCTTAATTTATTAAAGTGATGAATTTGCGAGTCGTCGCCTACTTCCCCCCTTAAAAGAATTTCGTCCCTGAAATTACACTAGAACAAAAACCCGAAGGTGTTTGGCGAAAATATTTATTTTTAAATTTACTATTGTACGATGTATATAGATCATTCATATGCATTATCAGATTTGATCTACTATTCGAATCCATAACTTTACTTCCAAACTAGTATTGATCCCCCGATCCTCTAGTGCGGACCCTGATCAAGCTTTCTAATCAGAACTTTATTCTTCCTTGCATAGCACTCAACTATGATAGAAAACTCAAGTACCGAATCATAAATCCTCATCAATGTTCGTCGTCAAGAATCGAGTGATAAACCCTTTTTCGGACCGGTGTAAACACCTCAAAGTTCTGTTCTTGAATCTTGGATCAAAATTGTGCAACAAAATGATCTATGCACAACATACATACTTATTAACTTCCAAATTTTTTTATGAAAACCTTTGATCTATTAAGTTTCACCCAAAAATCTACTTCTTTATAAAATCTCCTTATAGCACCTATTATTTTTATTTATTAAAATATCATTTATAAATATACCCATTTATTTATAAAACTTTTATTACTTTTATTTATTGCTTTGAAATATTTATTTACAAAATATTTGTATCACTTTTCCAAAAGAAACCATTTAAATTTAAAAGGTAATTTATCTTTATTTTACAAATTTACAATAAACTTCTCTTATTAATATATTCCCTTTTAACTTTAGAAAATTATCTAGATCGAGTAACTCTAAAATAATACTAAGGAACCGAGTACTACCAATAGTATCACATATCCTCTTAACCGAAGGGGCAATACTTAAGAGAAGTGTTTACCATCCGAACACAACTCCTACCCATTTTTAGTTACTTTCCAGCCACTCGAACTAGTTAATCTTTAGATTCTTTTTATTCATATTCATTTATTACTTAGTATATTTTTTAAAATACTAATACTATGCTATGAACCATTCTATAAAATCATTACTTAAGTTTATTATAAACTTATGTTTTATTATCACTTCAAAACTTAAGTTTATATTTATAATATTATTTCGTTTAACTTCAGTTAAGTTAAATTTTCATTTAATATTGCAACTTCAAATTTTGTTTTTACCTAACCAAAATGTTTAACCATTTTTTAATTTTGGTTTTACTTTCCATTTTCTCAAATTCATAAGTTATACAAACCTATTTCTTAAAATTTTATAAATCCTTACTTAAGTTTATTCAGATTATATAATTACAACTTATGGTTGTATAATCACTTTACAACTTAAGTTTATATTTATTTCACACTCTTTTACAGTATAAAATTTCCAATTTACTTTACTTAACCTAAATATTTAACGAATTACAAATTTGTTTTTAACTTATTATTTATCGGACATCCATAGTCCAATTGTGAAGCTAAATTCACGAGATGTTCGTGCTTAAACTTTTAACCAAACGATTGATAAATCAATGATAATAACTAAATATTTATTATTATCCACTTTCAAAATTCTTTGAAAACTTTTTCTCAAAAACCTTTTAGATTAAAATCCTCATTTCATAACAATTTTTCAACTTATTAGGTTCTATTGATTATTTATATCCCTTAATATTCTTAGCGTTATTTGTTAAACATCTTATAGCCAAACTATGAAATTCTAATCGTGAGATGTTTATACTTAGATTTTACAAATCTTGATTAAAAATCATCCAAGTTATAATATATCTAACTATATATCCTTTTTAAAATATATTTGATATAAAAAATATAATTTTAGGTAAAATCATTTCATTTACCATATTTTTCAAAAAGCATTTTTATACATCATTAACAAATATGCACTCATATATATATAATACTCTCAACTCATTTTAGGGTGTTACTAACCCTATCTCTAATGAGTTACTCATCCTAGGGTATTCCTAACCCTATCTCTGATGAGACTTTACCCTGATCAGGCTTAGGTGTTTGCTTAACAAAAGCTCTAATACCAAATGTGATGACCCAGCATTCGGCCCTCAATGGCAGTGGGTACAACCACCGTGACTCACACTGGTACCTCACCATTTGCATTTACGGCCAGCCTCTCGACTGCACCAACCTGGAGGACATGTTGGAGTAAGAGTCAACTACTCGCCACCAAACACAAAGCGAGAACCCCCTATCATGCTGTACTACGTGCCGAAGCATATCCAATCCCAGTTCCTTCAAACCAATCATCGATAAAAAGATGGTTTATAAATAGGTGATTAATTTTCCATTAATTAATATCTTTTTATCCAAAATATCTTCTAGAGATATCTATTTTTTGAAAGCCATTTCTTTTCAGTATATATGGAATTCATTAAAACTCTCTTTGTTAAATTCTTCGGTCTAACTAAAATCTTTTTTAAAACTTAGAATAACTCCAAATATTTTTACTTAAATTTTAATAAAGATTTCTCAATCCTAAAACATAAATTTGTAATACATTTGAAACCATGTTATCTAAGATGGTAAATCCAAATTGTTTAAATTTGGAAAATTTAATCTTTTATACTGAACTCATTTTCGACATTTCGACCTTATATATCCCTAGCCTAAGTGAGGCCAGGTGAGCCAGGGCATGGGTTGCTCTTAAACATCTTCTTATTTTAAGAACCTCAACTAGATCTCACGAATAGAAAAATCAGGTGTAGTCATCGGCTTATTAGAGCCAAGGTTAACACATTTGTTCATAACAGCTTTTCTTCAAATCATTTATCTTAAACTCTTTTAAATAAATTATAAAATCTTCAAATCATCTTTAAAACACTTAATTATTCATTTAAAAATATTTATAAAAGATTTGGAAAAGAATTGTCACTTTTAAAGTTATATTTCAAAAGTTATTAAAACTATTGCAAATAGTGCTACGAATAGTGTTTTTAAAGTTATATTGGCCAAAACGACTTTTCTGTCATTTGAAAATTTATTGTATAACACCAATCTCTTTTAAAACATTTCAAATTTTTTTTTGAATACTTTTCCATATTTTTAAAACATTCAAAAATATTAAATTTTAGGAAATCTTTTTTTGGATTCCGAACCGCAAAACCACGATTATTCTGAAAACTTTTTTTACTTATATTTCAAAATCTACTTAGTGAAATCTCGATCCTTTTCTTTTGTTTGAAAACTACGAATATAATAGTCTGAGAAATTCTTATTACAAAGAATTCCGAGCTATATTCCACTTTATATACCCATTTAACTTTTTGGCGTGAAATCGCGAACTACCGTTACGCGACGTACCTAGTTTTGACTCGTTTTTCATTTCTTATTCAAACTTCACCAAATTTGTTTTTAGCATTTATAAAACATATTTAAATCATTTTAAAACCATTTTAAAGAGTTTTAATTATTCCATATTACTTCATAATTTGATTCGAAAAGTGATTTTCTTATGTAATATCGACGTATATTTAACGTGACTTGTTAATACAATCAAACAATCTTATTAAACAATCAATACTTGATGATCAAAGCATAAACAAACAACTAAACATGATTAACAATCATTATAAACAACCATAACAAACCATATTATATCATCCAATATATAATATATATAAATATAGGGTTTCTCACCATAATTCAAACTTATACTTCCTAACAACAATCAAACAAATCAACGCTGCACTAAACATCTCCTAAACACCCATAGATCACTGTCGTGCCTCCTTCCACTTTCTAATCATGCTTCCCATGATGACTTAGGCTTAACGCTAGAGTTTAAAAGAGATTAGAGAAGATTTGGCTTACTTTTGAAAAAGTTAGAGAGTAATAAGTGGATTAGTGCTTAAGCACTCCCACTATTTTTAACCCTCCTACTTTTTATCAAGTTTTAAGAAAGAAGAGAGACTTCCATGGAAGCCATTAAAGAGCACAAGAAAGCTCAAGAATGAAGAAGAAGAAGAATAAGAATGTGAAGAATAAGTGAGAAGGAGGGGTGGTATTTATAGGAAAATATGAGAAAATATATTCGAAGTGAAATTACCACCATACCCTTACCTACCCAACTAAACACTACCCCTCTCCACCTTATGGTGCACGGCAGCCCCCCATGTTGTGATGAGGTGTAGGTGATGGTGGTGATGATGGTGGAGGTGGTGTTGTGATGTGGTGTAAGATTGATTTGATGTTTGTTTTTTAAAGTAATTATTACTTTAGATATTTTATTCTTTAACCATTAGAAAATATATATTTACTTTCTAATCTTATCATGTGTATATGTACATGATAATACGTGTATATGCATGTCATAAATGTGTACAAGTCATTTGAACAACGTTGTACAACTTATATATTTCAAATCGTTACGAATTCGGCTTCCGATCTTCGGTCACATTTTCATTTATTAATTAACGTATGTATATTTGTAAACAAAGTTTGAAAAATATTTTCTTATTATTATTCATGAATTAAAATGATCTTATATTAGTTATAAAACCATATAAATCAATATTAAACGATTGTTTACAAAAAGTGTTATTATATCGATAAACCAATATCGATTTTCCTTATATTTTCAAATCAATTATATATCTTTATAAAACTATTATAAATGATTTTATTATCACTTTATTACTATTACAAAGAATTATTATCATTTTAAAACTATTATTTTAATATTTATAATAATCATTAAACCTTAATTTAAAATCATTATTTAATTATTATTATTATATATATATACACACACTGGCATCACTAATGATGTCATAAATCAATTAAATCTTTATTAATATATTTAAATAGGTTTACCATTTTTATTTATGGTTCAAAACATTATTTACGTAATAAATCCTTATATTTGAATATTTCAAAAATAATCTTAATTTATTAAAGTGATGAATTTGCGGGTTGTTACATAAAAGGAAATAATTTGAATTGGAATCAAGTTTGAAATTGATATATTATAATAAACTATCTTTTGTAAATTTATTTTATTCAAACTATATATACGAGTGTATATGCATGTCCAATGGACCTGCATCCAATTACAATATGCATGCATTAAGTCAACAACAGACTTCTATGTGAAATGTGGCGCAAATATAAATAGTTGTTGTCACATATATAGTAATTCTATACTATGCAATTAGAGTTGTACAAAGTAGACGTAGACTATGTATACATGTAATATCACATTTCTTATGACTTGCACAAAAAGTAAATGTGAGCGAATAATATCATAGATCTTTATTATGTGGATTTCAAGTTATGAAGAATGTCATCATTTTATGGTTTTCAAACGTCATAAATATTAACATCATTAATAACCAAATATAATTTTAATATTAGAAACCATAACGTAATTTTTAGTGCATAAATTTTCATCGTCTAAAGTAACGTGAGAACAATCATCTAAACAGATGAACATAATGAACTACTGCAATATTCTATTTATTTTTGTACAAAAAACTGAGACTATATTTGAATCACAGTCAGTAGCGCTGATCTGCAAATATTTGTATACCATCTTTGTTATTAGCTTTTTGATAGTTCTAAAAGAAGAGTACTATAAATATAATATGTCAGCTGAATAATTTTTTAACTTTGCTCCTATTGATTGTTGTTCTCAGGTGTGTATCTAAGAGGATTTTTGCTAGCCCAGTTCCATTGATCTCTGCACATTTCATAAATTCCATATTTTGCTCTACAATAATAGAATTAAAACAAACAATCAATGTGTATAGAAGCATATATAAATTCTGTATCTAAAAAAACCTTTAATTTGTAGATAGTAAAATCTATTTATTACTAATAATAGAATAAATTTGCCTCACACCTGAGATATCTTTTGGTGAAATTACAATAATATCATTATGTTTATCTTTGGGTGAATCCTTTACAATTGATAAGCATGGAACTGCATACATATATCATGACAAATAACGACTACGATGAGAAGGAAAGGACTTAGTATACAAATCTAATAAAAAAGATGTAAAAGTTTCAGATAAAAAGGAAAACGCTATTGTAAGGGAAAGCCTGACCCTAACAGAACTTACATTGGAATTGTAGAGCGTACCTCTTGGTCTAGTTTAGTTTACAATGTAGTGTTAGTTAACCGGTGTAGCAAAAGTGAAACCACAATTGACTAAATTAAAAATTCATGGTCTAAAAATTAATATCATAAAATAGTTGACTAAAATAGTAAAAACTACAAATATCTTAGTGCAATACTTTATGCAAATTATTTTTACAACTATCTACCAAGAGAGCTGAATAAAAATTCAAATAATGCATGTATCACATTTCAAGTTTTAATTACCATCACAAAAACAACAATACAATTTTATTTGAAAATAAAGTTCGCAATTTTACTATGGTATCTATGTGCTAGAACAGAAGGCAGTAATTTGCAAGAATGATTTAATGGTTAATTTACAAAGTCCGGTTGATCTCTTATCTTTTTAGAACTATGTATACCTAGAAGACTTGTTAAGCAAATTTAATTACTTGCCTTCTAGAAAAAGTCAATTGAGTTAACCAAAATGTGATTCCATTAATTACTGAAATAGACTGATGCAATCCCCAACATAGTAAGATCGAATGATCACTTTCTCAGTAGCACCATGAATTGCCATTACACAAATGCACATGCTTTGCCTTTTGAAAGAAAAAAACTACCTCAACCAACTGTGTACTTGTCAAACAATTGTTGAAACGAAAACATAAACAATAAATGAGTTACTTTCCCTTGATAATAAATGTGAAACTATAACAATACCAAGAGCATAAAATAACATAGCAAGCCAAAGAAGAAACAGAATCCTTGAAAGCATACCCTATGAATATTTACTTTTACCATAAAAATAACACAGAAAAGATTGAACTATTGAACCCAACACCCTTGCAATATATACCTATATGACAACAAATCACAAAAAAATGACTAACCACGAAAACATGATCATATTAGACTCAAAAAGATTAGCCGAACATAAACTAAACCATCAGAAACTAGCTTACTGCTTGTGTACGAATAGTCAAACATAGATTCTAAATATATAATTCAAAAATGAATCTATTTTCCACAAAAAGAGAGCAACTAACCTAAAAGAAATTTAATACATAAAAGAGAGAATGAAGTGTGAGTTTCTTCCTTCAAAAACTACATTCAACATGGACATCATCCAAATCATCAGCTTCCGTCATATATAAACAACACATATAACCCATTAATCCTTTATAAGTGCATGGCCTCTAAGTTTAATAACCATTAAGTAAAACATTCAAAATTTGGTAACTCTAAACAAATTAAAAAAAGTACAAATCAAAAAAGAAAATAGTCAAACCTAAATACTTTAAATAAATTATGATCATTTACCATAAAATGTAGGATGACATTTGCAAAAACTGCTATTTTGTAAATATTCGGCTATTTGCATGGATTTTACCTTGTTGCTCCTATTGGAAACAAATATTATTGATACCAGCAGTAATTAATCTAGATTACAACACTCAAATTAAAAATCTTTACCTCGACAATAAGCATAGCTTGCCAAGTGGCCTCATCGGGTGACATCCTAAAGGATTTTGGATTATACGCAACTTAGCCTTCCTCCTCAGAATTGGATCTGTCCACCCTTATAAGATCCGTATTAGGAGGAGGAGAGTTAGAAGGTGTGGTTATCTTTTATACGGGAGGCTCTAGCTCAGGCAAGGGCTTGTTTGTGTATTTGGATAGGCGCTTGTCCGATAAGGGTTTCATTCCCATATCGGATCCGATATTAGGGTTATCAGGTTTCGAGTTAAGCGGAGAGAAATAAAGTGATAAAGAGGAGAGATCTGAAAGTAAAATAATTAGTGCAAATGGTTTGATTTCAATTATGTGCCTGTACGAAAATTTTCTAATTACCGTTATGGCTGCTATGCGTGAAGTAGATATATAAAGGGTAATTTGGGCATTTTCAAAAGACGCGGTTGAAATCAATTCATTGAATTTACATTATTAATAGTGTGTATATATATATATTAGACATATATACTTATTTTTAACTTCAAAGACCTCGAATCAACGAATTATCAAAATAGAAGAATCAAACCTCGGAATATCAGAAAGTAAGGCACTAGAAATTGCCAACAAAACAAGGCATCAAACCATAAACAAAACCTAGAAAATTAAATTTACAAAAAATACACAGGAGAGATCACGATCAGTCGAGTGGTTGAATACCTAGAACGCTCGAAAAATACACGTTCAATCGACTGAAAGACTCCCCGCAGTCGACTGAGCGAACGCCCACAGCCAACTTCTAGCAGTTGTTTACATCGTTTAAGGTGACGGTTTTCATCGATTTCGACCATTATTCATGATATTTGCAGCATTACTACACCAACCAAACTTGCTGCAACAACTCATAACATATAGAATCCACAAACATCAAAATGAAGTCAATTTGGTTGGTAAATTTGCAAATAGGTAGGGTTTTAAAAATCTATGTTTAGAAACTTATCCACAGACAGTACAAAATAGCAAGCATTCAACAATTCAACTTAAATTCAATCAATCAACAACATGCAATTAAATATTCAATGATAGGTTGGCTGAGGATTAACTCACCTTAAATCCCCAATTAGATTTGCCTAACCCTTTCATTTTCAGCAAACCTTATAAACAACTCAAACTCGAAATAAATAGCAAACTAAATTAAACACTATAAAACTGAAATTGAGCTATCAAAAAGGTAGATTAGGTTATAAAATCATTACCTTAATTATATTGGATTTACTAGAAATTGATTCCCTATTTAATTTGCTGATTTGCTTTCTAGGTTTTAAGAAGAAACTTAGTCTTCTTCTTTTTGGTTTTTGTTTTCTACTTACTGTAAATGAACATGCTGAATATTGTTAAGGAGAACTTCTTATAGCTAAATGGGCTTGGGTAGTTAATGAACCCAATAAGAAAATAAAATCTTATTTATTTTAAAGGAATTTCTCTTTTAATTATCTTATACACTTAACTTCATATTTTAATTATTTACAAGGAGCTTCATGAATCAAAGCTTAAGTTTTTAAATCATAGCCCAATTAAATAAAAAGACTTCTTAATTTATCTTGATTGAAATAAATTTCAATAATGATCTGAAAAGAGAATATTACACTTTTTAATTTAAAGCCAATTTAAATGCTAATTAAATTTAGTTATCATAAATGAAATGAAATCCAAATAATGGTTTTTAAATGATTACCAACATTTTGAAAATTGCATCATTTTCTAAGTTCACGATTATCTAGAATTAAACATTCTAAAATAAATTATCTTTTATAAAAGATACGAACTCCAAAATAAAGATTTAAATTCTATAATTTAAATTATTACTTATTTTATTTAATCAACCCAAAAATATGGATTGTTACATGAATGGTTCGACCATTTAGGAAGAATTGCGAATTTACAAGAGTAGATCTGATTTAAGGTACAGTTGGGATAAAGAGTGTGAATAATCACTTCTTCTTCATAAAGAAATATTGGAAATGAGAATTGTAATAATAATAATTGATACTTAATATTGGAATAAGAAATATGATTTCTATTCTTAAATGTATTTTCATGTATAAAATTATTTTCTATGAGATTTATTTCTTTAAGTTTAAGATATTTGATCAAAGAACTCTCCACTGTAAACTAGTTGTAGTATATGAAATAAATAATCAATATTAAGTGGATGATGGAACTCGGTATTCAAAACGCTATTATAGTAATAGTGGAAATAGTGGGAGCATGCCATATAATACTTATTGATTGCATCAAGTTACGAAAAATGTTTTCGTAAAACATACAACACATTATTTATGAAATAATACCCATTCTTCAATAATGACTAAAGAATGGACAGTTTTATTTCAATGAGAGTATTATAAATATTTTTTGTATAATAAAACTGTAATAAAGGTATTTGATGCATTGGAAAATGCAAAAGTATCTAAAATTATTTACAATTATTTTCGAATTATAAATTAAGCCGTAGTTTTGAGAAATAATTATTATTATATGATTATGAATCATATGATACTGGTTAATTGTATCTCAAATAATTAAGGGCTCTGCACCCATTTAGTGGGAGCATCATAAGAGTTGATTAACTCTATGGATTGATATAGATAGATGTATGCAATCATAAGTCTATTAATACCAAAATAGTTCCACGTACTTCATCATATTTACCGATGAGTTATCATAGACATGAACATGTACATTTGATATGCATGTATAAGTCTACAATAAGCTCATAGAATATAAAATGAAAGTAAATAATATAACATGAAACATAAATGATTCGATTTGATCGAATGCGTGAGTATATTGGAAAATGTTTAGTATGTACCTAATATGAATAAAGATTCAGTCTCAAAATTCACTCCTTTCTATAATACATAATGATATATTGATAAGGAGTAATCGAACTTTATTGGACAAAGTACGATTAATGATGAGTGAATCTGAGTTAAACTCTTTCTATAAGGCGTGTACTTAAGAGTAGTACACAAAGTTAAAATTAATATCATCCAAAGAATAGTTTATGAAACATATGTGATAAGGGTTTATAAGAAACCTCTACATATCCTAGGCCAAGGAGTTGGTAGGTTATGCGAGTCGAAATACTGCACATAATAACTGTACGTAAGGGATCTTGTATGAACTGTCTAAGAGAATTTTGGAAATGATAGCCATTAGATGACTGATTTCTGTTATGGACATAAATATATTATAAACTAATGCAAAATCAGTATCATATAAGGCAATTCATAAAATGCTTCCAAATGCCTACTCCGTTTCATTGAGAAACAACCGTTGTTTCAAGAAATACCAACTTCGCAGCAAAAGAATTTCTTTAAGAAATTATTGGTATAAAATGAATTTGGCTACAATCCAATAATAGAACTGATTACAAGGGAAAAAGTGAAATTGGCCGAACTTAAATGAACTCAAATCATTAGAATGTCTAATGAATATTCTTGTATATTAAAGCGAAACTATAAGTTTCTTGTCAATGTCAAGAATAAATAATCCTTAGTTGTTTAGTTGAACCATTAAGACTATTGGCTTTATGATATGGTATGATGTGCAAATATGAAATAGATTCCAAGTATATGATAAAAAAAATATGATTTTGATAGTTGAATCCGAAAGGATATATAACGACCCGAAATTTCAAACACTTCATATTTAAATATCTGAATTATTTAAATATTTGAATCATGGATTAAATGTTACTAAATTGATTTAATAACATTGTTAACCACCTTTTTAATAATAATTAATGATGATAAACTTATTTTTGAAGTTTGTTTACAAAAATAAATACTTCAAAGAAATATTGATAACGTGACCGAAAATCGGTTTATCGATAAACAGCTTTTTAATCGATATAAGTTGTTCGAACTCTTTTGTGCTAAGCTAATGCACATATAAAGACACAGGAACTAATTAAAAAACTTTCATTTATAAAGTAAATGGAACATTCTAGAAACTTCTAATTGATGTGAGATATTTGTCTGTGTAAGGGTAGTTTGGTAATTTGCTAAAGGTAAGAGGTGTAAAGAAGAAGCGGTTGGCATATGGAGGGGTAGCTTTCCATGGCATGGTGGGGGGGGGGAGGGGGTGAGAGCAAGATTAGGAAACACCATTGGAAGTCTATATAAGAGAGGGTATAGTTCTTGTATCATTTTTGAAAATTTAGAAAATAAAATCAAACTCTTTTCATGTCTTCCTCTTCACAAATTTCCTAAGAAAAATAAATTCAAAATAACTCCATTCAACTCAAATTGGAGTAGAGACTTGGGACAACCTCACAACATCTTCTACCATGTTATATCTTGAAAAAGTGAAACATATATCACCCCATCTTCATAGGCTGTAAGCAATATTGGGGGGTTTGGGCTTGGAGCAAGTGCAAAAGCAAGGAAGAGGAAGGAAGCAAGGTGTTTGCAAGGTAAAGGAAGGACTTAGTTGCTTGGACTTGCTTGTTTGTTGGGTTAAGGGTGAGCTGACTCGCCACCTCGAATGATATATATATATATATATACATGTTTGTGTTTGATTGTGTATTTAATGTTCGAATTGATATTGACATATGTTGTATTATTGGTTTTGATTCTTGCTTTGAAAGCAAATGGCATATGTAATCCATATGTATAGACTTGGAATGGACTTGAATGGACTTAGGAAATGACATATGTAACCAAAGCATGTAGGTTATAATCGGACTTTGGTTTAGATTGGACTTGGATTTGAAAGTGCTCTTATAGCGATAGTCATTGTAAATGCACTTAGGAATTTCCTCATGTTCAGCAATTTATATAGTACTTTGTACAGAGATCCTTAGGGTTTTCTCGCCTTATTTGTCATGTTTTATATATATACTTGCTTCTATAAAAAGTTTTAATGTTAAAAAGTCGAGTAACATATCGAAAAGTGGCCAAACTTACACTTGTGCAAACTACCCCTTTTAGCCTTTGTTTTGGACTTCGAGGTTTGAAAAGGTATTTAAATATAAGTATTTTTTCATTCTTTTTGTAAATGTTTGAAATCTATTATTTGAGTATTTTAAAAAAGGTTTGATTTTTTTTTAATTTTTGAGAATTAGTTATGAATTATTAAACAAGAGGGTTTATTTTTAAATATATAGAAAAATATGGTTGTTCCAAGTTTCAAAGTGTTTTATAAACTTGTTATCTTAAATTAATATTTTGAGAAAATGTTTTAAAACCTATTACAAGTATTTTAAAGTATTGTAAAAGTATAAACAAATGATTTAGAAAAGTTTATGAGTTGCTTAGTAGCTAAATCGTGTTTTGTTTAATTACTTATTGGAAAAGTAATTAACTATGCTTAACACTAAAAACCGACGTAGTGGGCTTATTTATTTGTGAGAGTTAAGATTGATGTTCGAGTAGGGACTGTAATGAGGAGGGGATCGGAACAATGTTCTGGTGACTGAAAAATCACATACTTTATCCATAACACTAGTTTATTCTGATTGATTTCTATTTAAGTTTTATGTCTATTATTCATGGCTTATCCATTTAAAGCCATATGCGCGTATGATATATTCAACCTTCTTCGAGGTATAACTATATGTATGTATGTATGTGTGTGTGTGTACATACATATATATATATATGTATGTATACATATACATACATGCATACATAGATATATATATATATATATATAAATGTTGTACTATCCAAAAGAAAACCCCATCTTAATACTTTTTAAATAGGGAGGAGGTAGACCCAATGCTCATTTAATAGCTCAACCTCGATTCGAGCCCTTCGTAACGTAATTTTCAGTCACCGGCCCTTAGCTACGAAGGTGGATTACCCTAAGATACAGCTTTATAATTTAATTTGACGTATTACTAATGCATCTCAAAGACTTATCTAAGGGTTAAGTATCACACCTTCGATAAATAAACAATTAATTAAACTTTGAGGTCTTTGCGTGTCCCATATAGATTCTACACTAGTAGGAAGCGAAATCCATCAAGGCATATCTAGTTACATGTCATTTCTGATTCTTGGATGCTAGTGGATGTTGCATATGTTTGGATGGTTTGCATGCATATAGAATTACAAGTATATCATTTAGGATGTTGCATACATTTGGGTGCATAGCATAAGCATCTTGCATAATAAAAGGTCGACTGAATCAGTAGATCTACTACTCTTTTGCATTAGCATAGGTTCATGTGCATTTCACGTTGTATATATATATATGTACAAGTTGCATTAGAAAATTCTTCTTGTAAGGACTATGATTACATGTGGATGATGGATGAGTAGATGGATTGTAGTTATTGGTTGCTGTGTGTATGAGTTACACTTTTCCATTCTTGGAGATTTTGGGGATGAAATCCTTTTAAGGGGGGAGAATGTAACACCCAAAAAATTTACGTAAGATTTAACTAGACTCAGGAATTTAATAAGAAAAATAAAATTAGTTAAAATAAGGGCTTAAAAGAAAATTTTCAAAGACGTCCGAATTTGGCTACGAAACTTACACCATTGTGTTTGTAGAGATTTTTCAAGCTATTTTCATTTATATCTTGTCATAATCCAAGTTGGTATGAGAGAGTTACTGGCATCAAAACAGATTTAAAGATTTAAAGCTTAAAATATAAAAATCGACATTGTCTAGGTCGACCCAAGAAGGTCCTAGGTCGACCGGTAGCGGTCGACCCAAGACCTAGGAGTGGTCGACCTAACACGGGTGTAACGATCCACCTTTCTTACTGCTAAAGACGATACTTTATACATTCATAGTATTCATGTGCCAATCATCTAGCTGTCCGAAAGATAAGCCGCTGAGGTAAAAAGAAAAGAAAAGACAAGAAGAAAGAAACACAGAATCTCACAACGCAAGGAAATCACATATAATAGAATATAAGATAATACTTATAGTCACTTCCAAAATGATATATCAGAGTCACAACAAGTACTAACTTCAGATAGGGACAGTTATGACTGCCTGTCCGCACAATGCTGATATGAAATGTACATACAATGGAAATAAAATAGATAACTAGCTAACGCCGAAGCCTTCTGCTCCATGCTACTCCAAAATGCATCTGTAAGAACCTGGACTAGTGATACAAATTTGAGTACCCAAGAGTTTTAAGGAAAAGAAAGAAAAACTCCAAGTCAGACATGGGCATGATGTGAATAATCTCCAAACAACTGAATTATTATACTTATAAAACTCTTTTAAAGCAAAGGTATCTCGTAAGATCACACTATACATAAATACGGATGGGTTTTTAACTTACGATAAGCAAACCCTTTTAAATATAAAATCCAGTGATATTATAATGATCTCAATGGTTTAAAGTAAATATTGAATCATAGCCAAAATTATCACATTAATTAAATTCCAGCATAATGGTATACAACTAAGTCCGAAAGGCGCTTACTGGAGAATGGATTCCATACAATGAAAAGGTAAGGGTCTACCTTTCGTACATTACACCTTTATAGAAAATTTACTGAGGCTGGTTTAACTGCACCTCTACTACCCAGGACCGTCCTATCCCTTACTAAGTAGTACCGAATATGATCACCCCTTAGTTGCGATCAACAACCACTCCGAGCCCGAAGCATACATAAATCTATAAATACTGATCTAGATCAGGTGATGATCATACTCTAATGCGAACGACCCACTTAGCCCTGCGATTTGTCCCTGCTTTATTTATTACCGGTTGTGAGGCCTAAAGCTATGTTACCTTTTGTATAGAAATCCCACTTGGAATGCTAACACTGCCCTCCAAGCAACAATGCAATGCCAACATTCGTCCATACAAGTTGTTCAGGATATGAACAAACCGAAGGCATTACTTTAATTACATATATTTTGGAATCACCCTCAGGATTAGCAGCAAGTAGCCCCTGTACTTCAAGATCTTCGTCTTAGATTTCGTCATCTTCAAGATGTGTAACGACCCGTTATTTTGGACCATTCGCATCCATTATAAGTGTATAGGTAGACACTCATGCCGGAGTTGAATTGCTCAAAATACCGCGTTGTTAATTTAAATTTGGCAAAACTGAACATATACAGTAAATAAATAATCACATATCACAGACACAGAGTAATAATTTGCAGCGGAAATAAAAGAGATAGTAGTTCATGAAGCTACTATATGAATATATAAAATGCATCAGAGTTTACAACAGAAGAGTAATACGATACATCAGATACAAATCAGAATACATCACTGGAATCATCGAATACTGAAAGCAGAATAGATGGCTGGATCTTCAAGCAAAGCTCCAACTTCAAAGGTGAGTCTCAAAAGCTGAACCACTCAGTCTGACCCGAGCGTAAAGCAAAATACAAAACACTCGAGTCAGGATTAACATTCTTATATTAATAAATCCAACTCAAGTGAAATAGCAATTGAAATACAAGTAACTCAAAGGATGTTTGGAATAACCATCTTTTAAGGATCCGTTAAACTATCTACTATGTAGTAGTGTACGATAAGTAGATAATGTCTATCAGTAATATAAAGATATCAAAATAGCGTTAAGTCATGGCCCATTCCACCCTTAACACATTTTTATTCCCACAAGCATATACAATACCGTAGTTTCCCCAAAACCGGAAGTCACCAGAGGGCAATCCATATACTCAAGGTACAAAACAAATTCGTAGTGGTCGCGCATAAATGGAATACAAGTATGACAAGGCACATGAGGCTATACCCAAGGTAGTGATACTACCGTTCGCCTGATCCGGACTGGTGAGAACGCAACGCCGCAGCGCCCGCAACACCGTGAAACAACACTCCCAAAATCAAGGGTGCACCAATCGACAACAAGTATAAGTAGTTCGAAGAAGTGTGTCCACTTGAGGTATCAATCCTCCATTGGCCCGGCACAGCTCCTGTTTTAGTCATTTCCAATTTGACACAAGTGTCAAGGCTATCCATTATCGTTCACTTTCTTCAATCATCAACGTTCGCCAATCCACCCACTTCATTCTGGATCATCACTCCGCGTATAGTTATTAAAGTGGTTTTCGGTTTAGATAGAGAGTATATCCATAACCGAATTCCGGTCTCTTTAATAACTTCCGTAATTATTACACCGATTGGTCGTTTGTTTATTTCAAAACCAAATCAATTTCAATTTCAATTTCAATTCGCAAATCAACATTTCATTTGTCTTTCAAAACCAATTTTCAATAATTTCCGTTTCAAAACTTCCAAATTACCATTTCAAAATCTTATAATTCAATTTCAATCTTTATATTGAAAACAATTCAAATATTGATTCAAGTTCGTACAAAAGTTTCATTTCGAAATCATTAGAATCAATTTAGTTTTAACATTCAAATCAATTTACATTCATTTATCGATTTCATTCAATATTCGTTAGTAAATTTTATCATTCAAAACAATTCTATTTAATTTCCAATTCATTAAATCAACTTCTTAAGTTCAACTTCATTATATCAAAACTTACAGATTGAATTAAATTAAATTCATCAAATCAAATTCTTTAAATTACAAGCCTTACCTTAATTTCAAAAATATCACATTTTATTTCTTGTTAAAGAAATTCAATTTCACTGATTTACTTACTTAAATGATTTTTCCCGAACTTAATTTATAAAGAAACTCAATTCCAATTATTCACGAAGTAAAATTCACTTATTCAAAAAATTCAATTTTTACTTATTAAAGAGTTCAATTCAATTTAATCACTAAATAATTCAATCTTATTTAATTATTAAATAATTCAAAACTTAATTATTAAATAATTTCAAAGTTTAATAATTTCAAACTTAATTATTAAATCATTTCAAACTTTAATAATTTCAAACTTAATTATAATTTCAAACTTGATTTTAATTTCAAACTTAATTATCAAATCATTTCTCAAATTAAACAATATACTTTCATCAATTACATCGTTAATATTTCGTTTCAGATTATTAACATTTTCCTTTCATTAAAAATTCAATTTTCAACTTCATTTCAAAACCATATTATTTATTCAAATAAAATCTTCATTTTATTTTTAAATCAAATTATTTGACCAATCGGGTTTTATTTAATTCTCTATCCTAGGTCAAAATTCAATTTGGGTATTTATCATTTCAACCCGATTCCAATTCAATTCAAAATCAAAGCATAGTAAAGGGAACTTGCAGTGTGATAACTGGGATGGTGTCAAAGTAAATAAACAAGCAATAACAACAATCAATAACAATCCAATAATCAATTCAAATAATCCCGAAATAACCGTATTAATTCGCATTGTTATTTGTACGAATTAATATAATTATTTCTAGAATCTACACTATCATTTCATGTAGATTAAAGATTATTACATTATGGTTTTCACTTGTCATCTATTTACAATTTCATACATCATCAATTTAACAACATACATTCAGTGGTTCAAAGTGTAATTAAACAAATCCTACGTGTCAATAAATTTTTGACAGTTAAATGGGTCATATTATACAAATGTCATTTAGTCAAATTTAACATTTAACTATCCTATATCAATTTCAATTGCATACTATTTATCATTTTAACATTAACAATTTAACGTCCAATATAAACATCAACAAACAATCAGCCAAACTGTATTATCATTGCACAAATAATTAACAGATAGTGGTGTCAGATGTCATAGGTGAACTGATACAGGTAATAGCATATATAACAGTGTAATTAACTAACAGCAGCATATTTCAATTGTCGTTTCAATTGAAATCAAATTTAATAAATAAAAGAACGTTAATCGTGAGTGATTGCTCACCTTTCGAGTCTAGAGCGAACCAGAGATGATACGTATACGCACACTGATACAGACATTGAAATTTGAAGCAAGCAAAGCAAAATTGGCACGAATTCGACGGGTAAAGCTGATAACAGAAATCATAAATCAAAGAATCAGCTAGATTTAACAAGATGAAATATGGTTTTTTTTTAGACGAATATTAACTAATTAAATTTATAATAAAATATACACTAAATACATACATCACGTGCTAACATATGCAGACGTGTATAAAGATACAACTGGCATGTATATATGCAGACTAATTACAATGCAGTTATGTATATAATATAAGTGAATATCCATACGAATGCGATTCTAACACACGTGCATATATATGTGTAAACAATTATATGCAGATACGCAACAACGAAATATGTAATATGGGCTTCTTTAATATAATATATGCAGACAAATATAATATAACCCACATGCTCACATAAGCTTCAAACCAATACTTAAAACCATTAACTTAAACACAATATGATAGATCATACGTAATATATGCAACCAATAATATAACTTTCATTATTATAAAATAATAGGATATATAGCTATTTTCATAATCAGCATTACTATAATATATGTATATCACAACCGTCATTTGCAAATTTCAGAAAATATATGCATACAACTTAAATATTACTACTATTTCATATATAAGTGACAGAAATTTGCAATCTGCCTTGTATAACAGCTAAGAGAAAGTAAGTACAAACGCCTATAACACATGCCCTCATTTTATATATCTAACATCTATACAACTACAACAATTTGTTTTTTTTATATGTATTTTCTTCTAGTATAATATACAACAGCATATACTTATCCAATAGAATATATTATATAACCATACGTATACAAAATATAGGTGCACACTCTATTCCTAAACCAATATACTTAAATATATGTATACAGGAACCAACTTTATAAAAGTACCATTATGAATGAGTTTATAACAACTATATATTACCTATAGATAAATAGAATAGAGGCTAGGCAATGGAGGAGATGAAGGAAAGGGCAGTGACTTGATGTTCGGCTGCTGTTAGGCGACGAGGAGGAACACGGCTGGTGGGTTGCCTGTGCTTGGACTGGGAGAGGAGGGTGCGTGAATCTGGTGGCCGAGCATCACGTGAAGAAGATGAGTGCATGGTCGAAACCGTGGGGAAGGGGTTGCTCGTTGGAGGAGGCAAGGGTGGTCGGGAGGCCATCGTGTGGTCGAAGGTCGTCAGGGCGAGCAAGCTCATGGCGGTGTTGGAGCCCTGGGCGGTGCTAGTGAACGTGATAGGGAGGTTGTGCTCGGATCTACATGGTGGTGGTGATCGATTGTAGGATTTGCGTTGAATGGAGGGGACGTGGCAGTGGGTCGGTGTGGCTTGCAAAGGCGGTGGAACGGTGGGTGATGGTGGGGTGACTGGTAGGAGAGGGTGGCGAAAGTAGGCAATGTCACAGGCAAAAGAACAGGGCGTGAAGAATGGGTTTGCAGGCAAGAAGAAGAGGAATGGGAATAATATTTCCAAAGTAATATATAATATACTTTATATTCTGAGTAACAGACAATTGGAAGAACAAGGGACGTTGAAGCGAACCAATGAAATTTTTAATAGATGGGAATTGTGCAGCACGAGAGTTTCTGAAGAAATAAAAGCAAATGACCGTTTGTTTTCAAATGGTTGAAAATTGAAAGGTTACCAATTTGTAGAACTCAAAAATGGTACCGATGTCGATCACCCTTTCACAGATTTCATTGCGTACCGTATTTCAAAATACACAAATGGATGCACTGTAGAAATCAGCACGCCGAGACGGTCAAAACAGTATACGGATATCAGTGGTACGATTTAATTATAAAAATTCGAATTTTTCTACTACGGAAAATGCAAGAAAAACGCTGAAAAATAAGATCGACGGAGCCAAAGATGTTCGAATTTGGAAAAACGACCAACTGGCAACTTGCTCAGAAGATGATTTAGAATTTTTCTATGTAAAAATATTTTGGTTTTGAAATCGTTTTATTTTCAACGCTTTTTAACTGATTAATTTGAAGTGAATTTACGCGCGAAATAAACTTTCATATTTTCGGACGAAAATTTACCAGTTGCTATGTTTAATTAGACGCATTACAAATATTAAATTTTTATTTCAAAATTTTATCGTTTAAAATTTCGCAAAATTTCAACTAATTACGTTATAAAAACAGTTGAAATTTACGGGTCGTTACAAGATGTTTCCAATTCGAACGCTTTCGTTGGTTCGAAGTGGTTTTTGGGATAACTCAAGCTATCCAATCCCGGTCTCCGAACCAATATTCGATAATTTTTAAAAGGGCCAAGTTATCGATAGCGGACAAATCCACTATCTAGGGTATGAATAGATTTGCATATGAAAAATAAGACATCCTGTACTTATCCTAACTTTTATATTTCAAACAACACTATCTCTTGGTTAATAATGAAGTCGGACAAGTTAGAAAACTAACCTTGACTCAACGTACATTCTTACTTTCGGGAGAAAGACGACCTTTCATACCTCGAAATTTAGTTTAAGTTTACAATGAAGTATCTTCCACATACTTAATTTGTCATGACCCATTTATCAAAATTAATTCTCTCATATTTATCACATTTCCGACATTTCGACTTCTCCATCCCTCGCTTAGAAAATCAAGTTGTAGATCACACGGATAGAGAAAAGTCTACTCATCGTCTTTTATTGCCAAATGCCACTACAAAAATCAGGGCTTTTGATAGCGCCAACACATAGCGTTTCTGTTTTTCCTCCTCTCAATGCTATGGAATGAAGAGTATTCAATGCTATGCACTAACAAATACGAGTATTCAACGCTATCCAACTAAAGGGCGGGAAACAATTATTTTGTGCGGGAAGAAAAAATTGCGTCCATCACAACCTCACCCCTTTCCTATTTTCACTTCGTCGCCTCCAGGAAACCCACAGTGAACCAAAATCCCAAAATCATGAAATCCTTAAACCCAAAGCCCTAAATCCTGAAATCCTAACCATCGTAATCAATAGTGGATCCCAATCCCTAGGTATTGGTGCCGTAATCTCTCTGCTACAGTCGATCGTAACCCCTAAACTTGTCGCCACCATTTCAACTACCCAGAACGCTAAAACCATGCCCTCCAATTTGAAACGCTGTGAAAGGTACTGCAGCATTTATTATATATTTTTTAACTTCTTATGATTCTTAATCTATTCATTACCATCTCCTGACACATGTTTATAGGTTATTAGAACCCTTAATTATGTTGTGGTGATACTTTTATCCCTTTTTCAGCCTAACTGAATACTCGTGATTTTGAGGTAATTTATTTAATCCCATTTCGTTATGATGTAAAGAAAATGAGATGAATTTAGGTGAGTATTTGATAGTGATAATGATAGATTTATGTTGATGATATTTATATAGTACATTTTTTTATAAAATGTGCTGCTGACATAAAACTACATTATAATCAATTCCGAATATATATATTTTCATGCCTTCAACCATAAATCTCTTACTAATAATTCAAAGCACAAAACAATTTATTCTGAATCAATTTCAGAAACTGTTTGTTGAATAGATGTCAAATGTGATTATTTTTCTGTTTGATGCCGAATGATTTCTGTTTGATTAGCAATGTGATTATTTTCTCCCACTTGCAGTAATATAATTAGTTATTAAGAATAATGAAGGAATCAGTGTGGATATATTGCAGTTTTGCTACAAACTGTCAGATTAGACTCAAATGCAAGACAACTCTATATTGTTAAGCTATTAGGAGCTTGTCATTGTGGGGATTGCCCTAGCAATTGACTTGCTCGCCTTAACCTAGGGCTGGCCATGTCCCTCTTAGTCCCTCTCATGTTCATCTTATTTTTTTCCCAAATGATCGGGGTTTGTCATTTTCCTTGAGTCATATTCTTGATTGGATTTTAATCATGGATCATTTTTAGTACTTTTTCAGTCCCTTCCATGTTGGCAAATTATGCATTAAATCCTTTTCTTCTAATGCAACTCAAAACATATATTTAAAAAAAAAATTATTTGGTATATCTGATTTGATTTACGCATCACTCATACTCTTTAGACTAAGGCCTTAGAAAGCGGAACTTCTACCTCCAAAGTATCACCCATAAGTCAGCTATATGTGCTCCTTTACTATTTAATGGTTTTGTGTGTTCATTCTTTGCTTCTAATGCTCAAAGTACAATTCTTAGTTTTTTTAAATCTGGTATGTCTGATTTGACATCCACTCATACTTCTTAGACTAGGCCTCAGCAAGCAGAGTTTCTGCCCCAAGGTTTTACCTGCAACTCCGGTATATATGTTCTTTTTTATTACTGTTTAATGCATGTTTTTTGGGGTTAAATTGTTGAGTTCAAACAAATATATTTGCTACTAATGTTTAATGAGAAATGGGAAATGAGAAATTAAAAACTGTATGCTCTTATATTTTAAATCATGCCTTTGGGTAGACATATTGAACATGATAGCCTGTTAACTCTTTGGGAATGAATGTATTAAAATTTAACCATTAGTCATTAAATGTTGATTAGATAATTCAAATAGATAGCTGAATCAATCAACAAGATCCGAAATTCAGTTTCTCCACCAGTTCAAAATTGACTAATGTTCATTCAGTTACATTTCCTATAAGATATTAGTCTAACAATGGCCTCATGGCATAGCATATAGGAGTCGGTAAAGTTATGTAAAATTTCCTCTTACCGTATAGTTTGATCACAAAAGTTCTTATGTATAGACCCCTTCAACAAGCTCTTCTACTCTTGATACACCAGTTCCTGCATTACAAGAGCCTCCAGCTGCACCGTAAGTAGCACTTAAACATCATATGTTTTGCTATTTAATAATTGTCTATTTATTTGATAAAATATTATTTGTGCATACTGCATGTTTCTACATAAGCAAATGTACGTTCACCTGATGCTGTTGAATTTAAGCTGTTGATCTTTGCGTTTGTTATCAAATAAATGATATCTTAGTTCCAGCCTATTCTTCTTTAAGTTTTTCTACAGATAGATGTTAGTTTGGACAGTCTCAAACAGTTTCAAGTCAAATTAAAATTTTAAGGATATTGATTATATTGTATTAAATGTCTTTTAAGGATTATATAACTAATTTGAATTATTTAATGATTTCTTATGCATGTAATTTTCTGACAATATTATGATTTTCCGAATCTTATAGCAACTGAGATACAGATTCGTGGGTCCTTAGAGAACTATTGGATTATCTCTGATTCTCTCAACGGTATGCATATAGTTAAATTTATATTTGATTTTCTTGTTCTAGTTGTGGCGGTGCATAAGTTATGGTAATTAAATATGCATAAAAACATGTATCTGTTAGGAAATTGATTGAACGGATTCATGTTAATTATACTTCGATTTTGATCGCTTAAACAAGAATAACATACCAATATCTTAATAGATAATTAAGACTCAATAATGCAGAATATTTAAGTTCGGTTGAACTCTGTGAATCAAGTTCGATCTCCAGTATTTTTATTTTAATTGTCTAATCTGAAACCAAAGTACTTATATTTCCCCATCCTACTACTGCTAGTACTAATTATTGTTGTTATAATATAATATCTTTATATTATAATAATTTATTCAGTTTATATGAATACACATGCATCATTTATTTTCATTTTAGCGCATTCTAACAGCATATATGCTAAAATATTATATAACTGAAATAAACGGTGCCAGTTTGCAAACAATCATTTGTGTTCCTAAACTAATTTTATAACAAGACGGGTCATCTATCATCTTTTCAAAATGATTAATCAAAGCTACTTCAATTTGTCACATGCAAACGTGTTACATAAGAGCTTATGTATGTCTATAGTTATCTTAAAGTTTGTTTAATGATCTATCAGTTCAAGTAGCTTAATTATAATTTATTGTTACCGATAAAAGAAACTTGTACCGCTATTATTAATTATAATTTATTGTAACCGATAAAAGAAACTTGTACCGAAATTATAAAATATAAAATTATTGATATTGATAACTAATAATTAGTATATTCTTTATTTTAAGTTGATTATCAAATTGAATTAGTTTAAATATCTCATAATCCACAAGCAGATGTCATTACGCGGAAACTACACAACTAATACAGATATATGTATATATGTAAGTGTGTGCCAGGAACATAAGTTGGCATAAGCTACCTGAATCCAAGTGTTCGGAAACAGAAATAATTGTTCAACCGAGGGAAGGACTGCTAAACAACCAATTCAAACTGCTTGATTTTCACGTACCGTCTCCCTAAATTCAAACAGAAATACTTGTACAACCGAGATAAGGCTGTTATCATTTAGAATGTCCATTCTCATCTTGGTTCATGTCTGTCCATGCCAACTGATGAGGCTAACATTTATTTAGCTCATAATTCACATGGTGTTCATTTCTTCAATGCAAATGCTCAAGAAGTATCACATTGTTTACTTGGTGCAGTTCTTTCTTTACTTTGCTAAAGTCTGCAGTGAATAGAGGCAGATGCAGTTGGTTAAGTGGGTTGCTTCTAGATGGGTACACTTTCTCGATATTTAAGTTGCTGATTTGGATGATGGCATAGTCAAGTAAACTTTTCATTTATCTTCGTTCATCACAAAATAGTAATAGTTGTGGTCATAACATATATGTTATCATGGTACATAAAATGGATGTATTCCTCTTAATTTAACCCAATCCTTATGCTGGCCTCAGAGTATCGATGCTTACAATATATGATGATGATGTCTTTAAACAGGGCATCTGTTGAAAAAGAAATTCAAAGGATGAATGGAACCATGATAGGTCAACAAACTGTCAGGGTCTCGTGGGGTAGAACAAGCAACAAGGTACTTATGAATCAATGATGACCCATGTGACATTTGTTTCTACAAAAATTGTATAAGCAATGATTGTTAGGCATAAGCGCCATGTCGCATGCGACATTCGATCGTCAGCTCTCTTTTTTACAGTCGCTATTATATGGTATGAGAAATTAGGGCATGGTAGGGGAATATGGGTTCATGTTTTTGTTTTCAAATAGAAATGGTATTGGGTTTTGAGTAGTGAGGTAAAGGGGTTTTCAAGAAAAGGAGAGAAAAGAATTAGTTTAAATGGACTTGATCCTTAATTTGGGCTCTAGTTTAAATTAGTTCATTTCTTTCCTTCTTTTTTTTTATTTTTTATTTTTTCTTTTGAATAATTCATGTATTTATTTGTAAATAAATTCCAACCTAATTTAAATTGAATCACACACATTTTATTATTTTGATAATTGGACAATTTTATTTAATTTGATGTGTGCTTCTTTTTGAAGGAAAAACAAAATATTATTATTTTGCAAAGGCAAGCCAAATTATAGTTGTCGTACCACTTTTATAATTAATACAGCTATAAGGAAGAAAGCCCTTAACAGTTTTGACGGTACTTAGTGGCCCGTATATTTTGTAAAAAAAATTATACGGTGTGAGGCAATGTACCTCAGCAACTAGTCGACACAAGTGCCTACATAACATGAACACTCGAATAGTTGCATAAAGACAATCATACAAACAACATTCACTACTTACTTTACAAGCTATAGATAGTAGCAATATTCTAACATGTTAATCCCCACAACAATATGACTTAACTTTTTGCAGCTTTCATGACCTTACACATCAGTAAGATACATTGTAACATTAGCCCATGCAAACTCACATCATTTTCACGTTGCATAAATAATTTTATATTGAAGTCAATTCTTTCTAAAAGTCTGCAGGTTAATGTTTGTTGCTGTAATCCTAGTAATCATTCATTTATACCATAACATATCCAGTCTTCATTTAGGAAAAACAATGTGCAGGTCTTGTACAATAGTTATTCACTTCAGAAGATATATTTTAACTTGCTAGGTTAGGTAAAAAATTCTTTGCAAAACGTCCCAAAATTTGGAGTGTCGTGGATAATTGTGGCAGTGGTTGATTCTATAGAATGATTTAAAGTCCACAACCAATTTTTTCTTCTTCATTTTTTTGTTGGTTTAGTAGTGTTTATTGAAGAGTACTTTGTGAGGCATTTATGTTAGTGTACATGTACCGATGTGCACCAATTTAAACAATGAAGTGTAATATTGAAATGCACCTTGAGTCTTAATTAACTGTAAGTTGTACAAATTTACAGTGTTTCCCAAATAATATATGTACAGGTTATTTAACTAATGTATCTAAAGGATCAAAAAGGGTTATCTTGCAAATCAACATCATAGATTGCAGAATTATTTGCAACATTATACAATGAATTATCTTTTCAAAAGGACCTGTTCTGGATTATCAACATGTGTGACAGTATAAACTTTAGTCATGGGATAATATACTTCAACTTAATATTAGAAAATCTATCATGCTCCTGGGATTATAAACTAAATGCTCCTGAGGTTTTCTAGAGTAGATGCTTCCTCACATTCTTTTTCTGGCACTTATGGCAATGCTTCCTTGCTTTTTCAGGATATTCAACTACTGGATTATATCAGCTACTGGATTATCAATGTGGTCAGAAGTGTAGCACTGTTTGTGAGTAATTTACTTTTAATCACATGCCAACCTTAGCTGCCCATGCAGTAATCTAAGTTTGATGTACATCATTTTATCATGTGTTATACGAGCATTCACATATTAATTAATCAATATAAACAAAATGGCACTACCACTTAAATAAGTACAATTACTTTAATTTCAGTATTAAGTCACAAATTGCAGGTGTTTTCATACATACTTAATTTTCATATTTATAAATGTTTACATATTTTTGTTTATTAAAAAAATATATGAATTTAATGATATAAATATCTTTTCGAAAACTTATGGCATGAGTCATTATCTTTTACCTTCATAAAAAAACATGCACATTGGGCAACTATTTACCAAAATAGTTTGGAGAATGATGTACACAATGGTAGGTGTTTCCGGTGATGTTCAGTCTGAGATGATTCGTACATGTAGAAACACGTTTCTGTTTATGCACACTTGACAGTTAAATGGTTCTACCTCTATTCTGTGAGATGTATACATGAAATTCTACAGTTTTTCTTTTTGTTGGGAAATTCTGAGTGTGCTTTTGTAATGACAGTATAAAATTATCTGCAAATTACCTCATATGTTCATTGAATTTGCACAGGTACGAGTAATACTGCAAGTTTGGCGAAACATCAAGCAAATCCTAAGGTATCTCCTGTGATTGCAAGAATGATGGGAAAGATGGATGCCTGGGCTAAGTAATATGCTTATGTTTTCTTCATACTTGTATTAGTACATTATGCTAGATAATGTTGTTATTATGTAATGTTGGAGGCAAACTGCTAATTATGACCAAGACTGTTATTATGTAATGTTGGAGGCAAACTGCTAATTATGACCAAGACTGTTATTATGTGATGTAATGTAATGTTGTTATTATGCAATGTAATGTTGTTATTATGTAATGTGTTATATACATATATATGTCTGTGTGCATATATATATAATATAATATAAAAAAAAGAAATTTGAAACAAATGCTGAAAATTAATATTATATAGGATAGCGTTTGAAAAACGCTATTGATTCATCAAACTCTATCGCAACTTTATATGAGATGTAAGATTTATGCATCAAAAACGCTATAATAGAATCAAAAACGCTATAGTAGAAAATAAAAAATGCTATACAAGAATGACAAAAAATGCTATCGAAAAACATTGTAACGCTATAACATGGTTTGATGAAACGCTATAAAATGTGCTCAAAAACGCTATAGAAGTTAAATGAAGGATTAAATTCCCTATAGCGTTTAAGTTTAATAACAGAGAAAAAACGCTATGGTAGGGTGCAAACGCTATGCACTTTTGTAAACGCTATTAGTTATTATAGCGTTTTCCTTCATGCTATGTAATGTTGCCGGCCTACCATAGCTCGTGGTTCCACGGCATTCTCTGAAATGCTATGGTAGCCAGTTATAGCGTTTTTAAAACGCTATGAAACCAATAAACTGTTGTAGTGTGCAAGATGACTTACTTTCCATAAAACATATCAACATTTTAGCATAATTTAACTCAGAAAATGGATCAACACCCTAGATTGAGTGTGAAAGCACCAACCTTGTTTATCAGGGCAAACAAAATAGAAACAAGGAATAATAACTTGTAGATAGAGTAAAGAGACAAGAGATTTTTATAGTGGTTCGGCTGTTAATGAAGCCTACGTCCACTTTATAAATTTTATTATTTACCGATTGCTGTTATAAGTTGAATCTAGTTACAATTTGATTGACCTTCTAAGTTAGATCAAGTCACAAGTGCAAGGTTTCACTGGAGAATCACAGTAAACCCTTAGATGACTATTGTGTGGGAGGAGAAGAGTGAAGAATAATTTCTACAGAGTTCTAGCAGCCAGTCTAGAAGATCTCCTTTATGTTGTAGATGGGCGAGTATTTTTAGGGATTGGAGAGCTATTGGGCTAGACCATTTTTTCAGAAGCCTACATTTGAAGGTACAAAGATGCCCTAAAATTTTCACAGCGAACAGACTCAATATGATGGCGATAGATAGGGCATGGATCGCTAGCGATCCATGAAGTTAGTGCATTTTTAGCTCGTTTCAATTGGACCATGTTCCTTGCCTTGTATAAATACTCTCCATGTAATTTTATGACTAGATGCCTTATTTTGATGATGATTCATGTACAGCTTGCATTGAACTATTACTCGAATCAGATGAACGTCCACTTCTCGATCTAGCTTGCTTGGAACATCGTGAAACTTAACAGGAGTCCCTAGAAAAGATAATGCTTCATGATGCAAGAAGAATGGACGACCAATGAGAAATATTTATGGATCACTATCGATTTATGGGTGATGGATCGCTCGATCCCCTTAGGATATTTTTTCATTTTTCCTTTTGAGTCTTTCTTAGTTCCTTTTTACGATCCATCTGGTTGATTCTTGAGTCGTTTCAACTTGACGCGGATGTTCTAGCTTTCATTGAATTCCATCGGGTTTAAAAACCTAGATAACATTTGCCCCCTTGAGTATGCTTTCGTTGGAAACAAGGCATGCTCTGGAAGTAACTATTTTTGAGTTCCCGTTCGGTGAGGTTTAATTTATCGTGTTGAGGCTATCATGCAAATTTGGCTTTGGCTATTCAACAGTTTGTTGAATTTTGATGTGAATCGTCATTGCTCATCACAATAAATCAATTTCAGTCCCATAACTTGTTTAATCATGAGTTTTGATTCATGACAAAAAGCTTAAGCAATCAAGTGATGAGACTATACGATCAAGCGACAAAAAGAGAATAAGATATGCTATTAAACTACAAAGGAGACAAGACTACAAATCTAAGTATAGTATGTTTATTTATTGAAGTTTTACTCATTAGATATAGGTTGAAATTGTTAAAATCTATCATCAAGTAGTTTACACAAGATCAAAGTTGTTTTAAGATTCAATTTCTTTAAAGATAGTGTAAACTGTGCACTGACAACCAGGTCAGTTGACTGACCAAAAATGACCAGTCGACTGAACCTTTTTAGTTGCACAGATATACTCTGTTTTACATAGTCTTTGAATACTCAATCGACTGGTCGATTTTTCTCAGTCGATTGGTCGATTCTAACAGCTATTTTTTCTGAAAAGACACTTCCATTTGTGAAGAGTTACGATCCAAATTGAAGAGATATGGCTGCATCTTTTGATCAAAACTCTTCGTGAATAGTTGTAGCTGTTTGTCTACTATATAAACACTTCAAAATCATTTTCCTAATCACCGAATTTCATTCTACTTTCTAATCATACTCTCTACTTTCTATCCCTGCATTCTAAAAGCAATCACAATCTTTGTATTGCTTGAATCTCTGAACTAATCAATATATTCTTTGATTCTAAGCAATATCTTCCTTTCATATCTTCACACACACAATATATACTTGAGGATTTGATTATAGGAAGGTTGTATACTTAAAGACATATCAGTGTTATTCAGAACACAATTGTCAACTATTTTCTTATACTAGTAAAAGTCCTGTTCGGTTGTTCAGGCGATAAAATTCCTCTTTCGGCTGTTAGAGGCGGAAAAATCATTTTCGGCTGCTCAGGTGTTGCATACCTATTTCTTCGGGTTAAGTGAGGGGTTATTGAGTTGAAATTCCAGAAGGAAGTTTGAGACTGGACGTAGAACGGGAAGTTCGAACCAGTATAAAAATCCCTGGTGTGCTTATTCTTATTTGCTTTATTATTATTATCTGTTTCCGCATTTAGATTATAATATATTCCATATTACACGATCCTAAGTGATAACTAGCCACACAGTAGTCAATTTCATTTGGTATCAGAGCAAGGACATCCTATAATCGTAACACAGTTATTTGATAATTTTTTTGTAATATGGATAGTAACACCAATTCTAGCATTAACATTAACTCTGTTTCACTGAAGGTCAGTCAACTGCTCGACCACCACTATTTAATGGTCTTAACTATAATTACTGGTCAACTAGAATGAGAATACATATATGCAAGCTAATGGTTTTGAAACCTGGAATATTACCTAAAAGGAGTATACCATGCCAACAGAATTCAACTTGGACTACGACACAAAAAACTGATGCTACTTCAAATGCTAAAGCTATGAACATGTTATTCTGTGCATTAGATAAAAATGAGTTTAATAGGGTCAGTATGTGTACAACTGCTTATGAGATATGGAGAACTCTAAAAATAACTCATGAAGGAACTAACAAAGTCAAACAAAGCAAAATATCTATGTTGAAAAATCAGTTCCAAAATTTTAAAATGAAACAAAACGAAACTATAAATGACATGTACTCTAGATTTCAAGATATATATCACTCACTATTGGCACTAGGAGAAAAAATTTCTGACTTTGATATAGTATCAAAAATCCTAAACTCTTTAATGGATGAATGGGAAAGAAAGGTCTTAGCTATTGAAGAAGCAAACGATCTTTCCACTATGAAACCAGAAGAGTTAATAGGAAATCTATTGTCATATGAAGTGAATTTGCAGGCAAAGAAAGTTCAAGCACAGGATAAGAAGAATCTAGCATTTCAAGCAGAAAAAGATAATTCTGATTCAGATGAGGAGGATATGGCACTTATTGCTAAAAATTTCAAAAAGTTTTTGAAATTCAAAAAGAATAACAAGTCAGGAGTTACAAAAATACCTCTAACAACAACAATAATAGCAATAAACCATCATCTTCTGCCATGGAATGTTATGAATGTCATAAAAAAGGTCATATGAAGAAAGATTGTCCAGAGAAAAAAAATCCAAGAAGGAAAAATTCAAGAAGAAAGCATTTTCAGTAACATGGGATGATTCAGATTCTTCTTCATCATCAGAGAGTGACAGTGACCGTGACACAGAGCAAGCAAATGTATGCTTCATGGCTACAAAGGATGATGTAAGTGAACTAAGTCTTGAAGATTTGGTTGAAATTAATTCAGAACTAGTGGACTTTGTAAAACAAACTTAAAAGCAAAATAAAGAGTTACAAGGAAAATTAAATAGATATGAATTAGAAATTAGTATGCTAAGAGATGAAAAGAAAATTCTAGAAGAAGAACTTGAAATATCTCAAGAATCTAATTCTAATTTAACATCTCAACTTTCTATGATGACTCAGGAATTAGAAATTCAAAAAAATAAAAATGATGATTTATCAGCAGAAATTAATGATTTAAAATCTAACACTAAAGTATTAGATTTAGAAAAATCTAGTCTCAAAACTAAGTTAGAAGATATTAATAAAAATATTTCTAACTTCAATAAAGGACGAGAAAATCTTTCTACAATAATAGAAAATTCTCAGTCTACTTCAAATAAAATGGGACTAGGATATAAGAAAATTGAAAATCCAAAGAAATCTGGAAAGTTTAAAAATAACTTTAAAAACAAAATTAAGAAAGATATTAAGAAAACAGTTTCAAATAATCTTAAAACTATTAAGATATGGATTCCTAAAACAAATAACAATCTAATTAGGAATAGACATATCAAAACAATTATGGAAACTATTCATAAAAATAATAATTATATTTATAAAGGGAATTCTAAACCCGCTTGGGTTTGGTTTCCAAAGACCTAACTCTTAGGACCCTAAAAAGAAAAGTGGGTACCAACTTAATCTTTATTTTTTGCAGGTTCCACTTAAAAATTGAGGAAAATGGATTTTAGACAGCGGTTGATCGAAACACATGACTGGTAATAAGGACATGTTAACTAACATTGTCTACTCAAATGGAGGATCAGTCACTTTTGGAGACAATTCAAAAGGTTACATCATCGGCAAAGGTGATGTGAGCAATAACGGTATCTCTAACTTACCTCTCATTTCTGATGTTTTATTAGTTAAAAACTTAAAACATAATTTATTGAGCATAAGTCAATTATGTGATAAAGGTTTTAATATATCTTTTTCAGAAAATAAATGTAATATTTCTGATAAAAAACAAAATTTAATTTTTGAAGGTATAAGAGATAGAAATATTTATATTTTAAATATGAATGTAAATCATAACACAAACATGTGTTTAGTAGCTACAGAAAATGATTCTTGGCTATGGCATAAAAGATTTTGTCATATAAATATTAATACTATTAATAAAATAGCTAAAAATAAACTTGTTAAAGGACTACCTGATATGAAATTCAAAGTTGATAACATTTGTAATGCATGTCAGTTAGGAAAATTAACAAAATCTTCTTTTAAATCTAAGAAAATCATATCTACAGCACAACCACTTGAACTACTACATATGAACCATTTTGGACCTACTCAAGTTCAATCTATTAATCACAATAGATATGTGTTTGTTATTGTAGATGATTTTTCAAGATATACATGGACTATTTTCATGAAACATAAAAGTGATACTTTTGAGAATTTTAAAATTTTTGTAAAAAGAATTCAAAATATAAAGAATTTAAAAGTTAAAAATATTATAAGTGATCATGGAGGTGAATTTGAAAATGAAGCTTTTGAACATTTTTGTAACAAGAAAGGAATTAATCATAACTTTTCTTTTCCTAGAACACCACAACAAAATGGAGTTGTAGAAAGAAAAAATAGAACATTACAAGAATGTGCAAGAACTTTATTAAACGGAACACTCTACCTAAGCATTTTTGGGCAGAAGCTGTTGCAACTGCTTGTTATGTTTTGAATCGTGTTTCTATTCGATCGTTAACAAAATACACCCCGTATGAACTTTTAAATGGTAGAAAACCTAATATATCTTATTTCAAAATATTTGGTTCAAAATTCTTTATACTTAACACTAAAGATCAGCTCGGGAAATTCGATCCAAAATCCGATGAAGGAATATTCATAGGATATTCGGAAAGAAGCAAAGCTTATCGAGTTTTTAATATAAGAATTAAAATAATCGAAGAAACTCTTCATGTTTCATTCGATGAAAAATTCAAAATTTCTTCTAATATTACATACTTTGAAAATAATTCAAATAAAATCGTAGCAAATAATTCAGAAGATGATGATATTATCTTTCAAAATAACAACATTAGAGAAGATGAAAACATTGTTCATAATGTCCTGTAAGATCTCCTCCAAGAATTCTTAAAGATCACCCTGTTCAAAATATAATTGGAGAAGTAAATTCAAATGTAAGAACAAGACATCAATTAAATCAAATGGGCCATATAGCTTTTCTCTCTAATATAGAACCTAAAAATATTAAGGAAGCCTCCACTGATGACTATTGGATTATAGCTATGCAAGAAGAGTTAAACCAATTTGAAAGAAACGAAGTTTGGGAATTAGTTCCTAGACCAAGTGATCAATCCATCATTGGTTCAAAATGGGTTTTCAAAAACAAAGCTGATGAACTAGGTAATATAACTAGAAATAAAGCTAGATTAGTAGAACAAGGATATAATCAAGAAGAGGGAATAGACTATGAAGAAACGTTTGCTCCTGTCGCGAGATTAGAAGCTATACGTATTCTATTGGCCTTTGCATGTTTTCATAACTTTAAATTATATCAAATGGATGTTAAAAGTGATTTTTTAAATGGATATATAAAAGAAAATGTCTATGTTGAACAACCTCCTCTTTTCACTCATGAAAAATTTCCAGACCATGTTTATAAACTTAAGAAAGCCTTATACGGTTTGTAACAGGCACCCCGTGCTTGGTACGACCGACTTAAGAGCTATCTAATGGACTCTGGTTTTGAAATTGGGAAGGTTGATCAAACTTTATTTATTAAGAAAACTAATCAAGATATTTTAATTATACAAATATATGTTGATGATATTATATTTGGTTCAACTAATGAAAAACTATGTCAGGAATTTTCGACTATCATGACAAGTGAATTTGAAATGTCACATATGGAAGAACTATCATATTTTCTTGGTCTACAAATCAAGCAATTGCAAAATGGTATTTTTATTAATCAAGAAAAGTATTGTAATAATCTAATTAAACGTTTTGGTATGAAACACACTTCTGCCAAGCCAACTCCTATGAGTACAACTATACAACTCGACAAAGATGAAAATGGTAAGAGTGTCGACCAGAAACTATATCGTAGCATGATTGGATCATTACTTTACTTAACTGCAAGTCGACCTGATATTATGATGAGTGCTTGCTTATGTGCTCGATTTCAAGCAAATCCTAAAGAATCACATATGCGAGCAGCAAAACGTATAATTCGTTATCTTAGCAAGACCAAAGATTTAGGACTATTTTATCCAAAAGAATGTCCTTTTAAATAAATATCCTATAGTGATGCTGATTTTGGAGGAAGTCGGACAGATAGAAAAAGTACAAGTGGAACTTGTCATTTCATCGGACGATCCTTAGTATCTTGGTTTAGCAAGAAACAAAATTGCGTTTCACTATCGACATGTGAAGCAGAATATATATCTGCAGCTTTAGCATGTGCTCAAGTAATTTACATGCAACAAACACTGCAAGATTTTGATATAAAATTAAGTAAATCTATAATATATTGTGATAACACCGGTGCAATAAATTTATCTAAAAATCCTGTCAATCACTCACGAACTAAACATATTGACATTCATCATCATTTTCTTCGTGATAATATTGAGAAGGATATAGTAAATTTAGAATTTGTAAATTCTGAAAATCAGTTAGCTAATATTTTCACTAAACCACTCAATGAGAATTGTTTTATAAAACTAAGAAGAGAACTAGGTATAATTTCTTTAAAAGAATTATAAAATTTCAATAATAATTTTTTTTTGCTGGTACTTGAACTCAGTACCTCTACCTTGGAATTTCTATGTCTTTACCATTTCACTACTTGTTATTTCACAACTGAATTTATAATACATTTTTCTTTACTTATTTCACTTTTCTCATGAATAATTCTCAACCATGAAAATTCAAATTATTTTTCCTCCTCTAATTATTTTTCTGGTTATCCTTTATTCCATCTATCTATTACTATTTTTTTCATTATATATACTTGAAGAGTGTCTGTTTATCTCTCCATCTCATTTGCTTTAATCATATATTTTTTTCTTTGCTTCAACAATGTCCTCCCAAGACAACTCCCCACATGGCTCTGCATATTCCTTTGTTGATTTCTCCTTACCTTCCTCTGGATCTTCAAATTTACCTACACCTACTCCACATCATGAACCGGCAAGATCATCCAACTATCATACTGCTCATACTCCAGAAAAAAAGAAGGCACATCGTTTTTTATTTTTTGATTCTCCATTAACAAAACAAAAGATTGATGATTTACATCATTATCAAAGGGAATCAATAGCAATTCAGCGAGAAATGTACTATGAACAAAAGCTAAATTCAAAACAACTTAGCTTTCTGGAGCAAATTGGCTGGAAATTTTACGGATCGTCTTCATCTAATGTTCATCAACCCACAATGTATTCTTATCATTAGTCACCACAACCTCATCCTGTGTCTCCAAATTCATGGGAGCGTGGAAATCACTGGTCTCCATTAAGACCATACAAAGAAAACACTAAGGTTGAACCAGAAGATTGCAAGACTTCGCATTCATCCACTTCTTCTTCTTCTAACTAAGTTTTTTTTTGTTTATTTCAATTTGTGTTGTATGCTTCCTTGATTAATATATTTAATATATTAATATCTATTTTTTTAACACACGCGAAAGGACTGAGAATGCTGCAAAAGAGCATTCAGTCGACTGAACGAACTAGGTCTGTCGACTGAATCTGGAAACAGAGAGTTTCGGGGTTTCTATCAGTCGACTGACCATATACGACCAGTCGACTGAATGACTAATCTGAACATACTATCTTCTGTTTCACCTACTTTTTTACCCTTTTAACCTACCTTCTTCTTTTTTACTTTTCACTTTTACTTTCCCTCATCAGAATTTCAAATCCCTAGCTCTCAAAATTTTCAAATTCCTTAACACCATTATCATTTCAAATGGCTCCAAGACAACCTAAAAGATCTAGACAAGCCTCATCCTCTTCCTCTGAGCCTATTGACACCCAAATAGCTCAATGGCTTTATGATGCCACAGCTATTCAAAGATGGAACAAAATGAAGGAAGCACACTTTCTCGAAGGATCTTTTGTTGTGTTTCCTGACTTCTCTACATATAGAATTCAAGAGCTTGCTAGGAGAAGTCGTCTAGAGTCACTTCTTGACTGCAATCAGAACAATCTCAAAATTAATCATACAATGGTAAAACTCTTTTACGCCAACTTAAATTTGGGTCATCAAAATCCACGAAATCGTGACAATTGCGTATGGAGTTTAGTTTGTGGTCACCAAGTATTCTTGTCATTAGATAGAATTGGACACATTCTTCACACACCAACAAATGGTATTCCGTTATAAGATTTAAATGTTCCTATAGGCGAACGAGATGAAGTAAGTCATAGGTTTTTGGAAGATGACATGATAGATTTAAAATCTATCGCCTTACGCCCTACAGCTCGAATTATGCATCGAGCCTTAATGCATACAATTCTTCCTCGTACTGGTTCTTATGAGCTTGTATATTAGGAGAATTATAGAGCTTTATATGCAATTTGGGGAGATGTTCAAATCAACTGGCCTAAACTTATTCTTGACGAATTCTTGTCCTTCAACCAAGGTCGAATGAACATCATCTATTACAAAGAGTATATTATGCTGCTACTTATGAACCTACAAGTTCCTATTCCAGAATCTGATACCTTTGCTACTAAAACTCTAAATAGCCACACAATTAGTCTGATGAAATTGCTTCCTAGACCTCTCACTATCATGTCTTTTCAAGATTGGCAATCAAGACCTCATCAGCAAGCTACTACTCCACAGCAACAAAGAGATAGCATTCGAACCCCAACCCCATCCCAAAGTACCCGAGAGTCCATTGATCTACTTGCACGTAATCAAGTCATTTTGGATTCTCGCATCAAAAATCTCGACAAGATGGTCGACAAAAAGTTTGACAAAATCAAAAGTTTTTCGAGATTTTATGGGATGCAATCTCTTGTTCCTCCTCCACAACTGCGGACACTTCACATCGGGATTCGGGCAAACATCCAGCACCTCGTTTTACTTGGTCTACATCCGAAGAACATACAAGTTCTGACACTAGTGGAAATGGGGGTGGCAGACAATTTATGGAAAGTTCTTCACGAGGCAAAGGACCAGTGCAAGTGGAAGAAGTAACAGATTTGGTCTCTGATGAGTGATGTTGATATTTCCTAATTGGTGGTAGTAAGTTATTTTTTTTTAATTTCACAAACATTCTACTACTGTTTATTTTTTATGAGCTTGTATAAATAGCTCGGTAAAATTTGAAACAATTTTTTTGTTTGTGGTTGTTATGCTGTTAGTTCACAATGATATAATTATAGGTTATTTCCTTTTTGTCGATGACAAAGGGGGAGAAATTTGTACGACTAACCAATTCTTTGCAGGGTTAGATATGTCGCCAAATATTCAGGAGGAGATATATATAACTTCCGTTATATAATTCTTAAAATATAGTATCATCTAAAACAGGTTGTCATCAATCAAAAAGGGGGAGAATGTTGAATCATGAGTTTTGATTCATGACAAAAAGCTTAAACAATCAAGTGATGAGACTATACGATCAAGCGACAAAAAGAGAATGAGATATGCTATTAAACTACAAAGGAGACAAGACTTCAAATCTAAGTATAGTATGTTTATTTATTGAAGATTTAGTCATTAGATATAGGTTGAAATTGTTAAAATCTATCCTCAAGTAGTTTACACAAGATCAAAGTTGTTTAAAGATTCAATTTCTTTAAAGATAGTGTAAATTGTGCACTGACAATCAGGTCAGTCGACTGACCAAAAATGACCAATCGACTGAACTTATTCAGTTGCACAGATATACTCTGTTTTACATAGTCTTTGAATACTCGGTCGACTGGTCGATTTTTCTCAGTCGACTGAACGATTCTAACAACTATTTTTTCTAAAAAGACACTTCCATTTGCGAAGAGTTACGATCCAAATTGAAGAGAAATGGCTGCATCTTTTGATCAAAACTCTTCGTGAATAGTTGTAGCTGTTTGTCTACTATATAAACACTTCAAAATCATTTTCCTAATCACCGAATTTCATTTTACTTTCTGATCATACTCTCTACTTTCTATCCCTGCATTCTAAAAGCAATCACAATCTTTATATTGCTTGAATCTCTGAACTAATCAATATATTCTTTGATTCTAAGCAATATCTTCCTTTCATATCTTCACACACACAATATATACTTGAGGATTTGATTATAGGAAGGTTGTATACTTAAAGACATATCAGTGTTATTCAGAACACAATTGTAAACTATTTTCTTATACCAGTAAAAGTCATGTTCGGTTGTTCAGGCGGTAAAAGTCCTCTTTCGGCTGTTAGAGGCAGAAAAATCCTGTTCGGCTGTTCAGGTGTTGTATACCTATTCCTCCGGGTTAAGTGAGGGGTTATTGAGTTGAAATTCCAGATGGAAGTCTGGGACTGGACGTAGAACGGGAAGTTCGAACCAGTATAAAAATCCCTGGTGTGCTTATTCTTATTTGCTTTATTATTATTATCTGTTTCCACATTTAGATTATAATATATTCCATATTACATGATCCTAAGTGATAACTAGCCACACAGTAGTCACTTTCATAACTTTCATGATGCTTGAAAATAACACGCGGATCATGCTTGGCAAGTTTTGGAGAAAATTGGTTGCAATTTGATGGAACGCTAGTGATCCATAGTCCACGGATCGCTAGCAATCCAATGACTTGGCAAATTTTCTCAGAGTTACTTCCTACTTAACTGTGCTCAAGCCAACTTTCTTTCTTTTCATTCTTTCCCTTGCGAACCGAGCTATCTTATTTTGCGAATCAATCCAATCTATCGACCAAACCCTTGCTCGCTTGTGCCACTGCCTTCGTCGATCTTCACCGCCTTCGTCGATCTTCACCGCCGTAGCTTCCTGCCTTTGACCCTGCTTGCCTTTGCTGTCACCTTGAGCTAGCCCCTAGTTCCCATTGCTTTATCTATTTGGATCAATACTGACCTTACTCACTTGGATCGCCGCCGATCTTACCTGCTTTAGGTCGCCAACAACCTAAGTTCATAGTGTTTTCCTTTTGACTTTTGACTAGAGGTGGGTAATGTAGATTTTGGTGTTTGTTTAACAATTTGGTGATGAAGTTGTGATGGTGATGGATGCAATGTAGAATTCAAGTTGATTGCGATTTTGTGGAAGAAGATAGTAAATCAAGCCTTGAGTTCTTCAGGGAATGAAACTTGGGTCTTGCCCCGGTGCTTGACATGTTTTGCTATCTTCATCCACAGAATCAGAATTAACTTGCACCGAGTCACATTGTTGATCTGGTACGACATCTTGCAGATTGATTTTGTTTTTTCTAGGAGGTGATAATAGCTTAGGGTAGCGTCTTGTATGCAGCTCATGCTGTTATCCCTTTCCAGGAAACTTAAATCAACTTATGCTAAGAATTCTCTTCTTAATTCAGACCCATTGATCTACAGTTGCTCATTTGGATTGGTCCTGTCATTGCACAATCCGTGTACCTGAAATAGGAAGAGCTTTCTATGTCACTTCGAACAACAGATCCGTTATCATTCGTTGGTCGATAACGGGTAAGTGTAGGAGAAATAACTTTAATGAATGATATGAAAAGCTCTTTTCTTTCTTCACTGCGAGTAAACTATCTACACAGGATAGAGAGTTTGCGGTGTTCAGTACACTGAGCTCATCCTACATAGATAACACACTGCACTTGCCCCAGTCAACACTTGGAACTCGATGTGTCGGCATAAATCGATATTTTTTCGGCGTTCAAGTGTTAAGCGATGTAACAATCCTCCTTTCTTACTACCAAAGATGACACTTAATACATCCTCGGTATTCGTGTGCTAGTCATTTAGTCGTCCGAAAGATGGGTCATTAGGGGTGAAAGAAAGAAAGGATAGAAGAGAAGAAACTAAACAACACATAATCTCACAATGCAATGGAACAATTTATATTACTCAACATAATATATTGCAAAGTAATTTCAAAAATGTTACATCAGAGTCTTACTAATACAAATTCTACCCTAAGACAGTTATAACTGCCCGTCCCTACCTAACGTATATCATATACATATAATACAGTGAAAGACAAAGTAATATCTAGCTATCGATGAAGCCACCTACTCCAAACTCCTCCAAATGAATCTGCGGAAAAACCTGATCTACTTGGCTGCCCATTCAAATTTGAGCACCCAAGAGTTTAAGAAAAGAAAATAAACTCTGGGTCAGACATGGGTCTGGTGTGAGTAAAGCATAAGTCTTTAATTTTATAAAAACCTTTAAATCAAAGGCATCTAGTAAGACCATGCTGCACATAAACACGGATGGGTTTTTACCTTACGATAACCAAAACATTTGTATATAAAAATCCAGTGATATTATAATAATGTCTATGGTTTCAGTTAAATATCAAAATAGCTGAAATTGTTATCATATAAAATTCCAGCATACTAGGATCTACAATCAAAACCGTAAAGGCACTTATTGGAGATTGGATTCCATACTATGGCAAGGTAAGGGACTACCTTCCGATGGTACACCCCAAGAAAATGCACCGAAGTCTGACAAGAACTTCTTGTACCCCTGCTACATAAAGCCGGCTACCCCTTTAACATGACGAGCTGGATTACCCCATCCCTTTTTGACACAGAGGCCATATACTACCACAATGTTTGCATGTAAAAAAAATTCAAATATGGACAATCTAGAATGGGATGGCGGCTCCTAATGGTAGCTGTCCACATAGCTCTGCTGCATACCCCGTTTTTGCCATTTCCTGGTTTGTGAGGCTCGCGAGGTCATGCCTTTACCTTCTTTCTCTTAGCATTCCATCTTGGAATGCTAACATTTCCCTTCTAGTAGTAATGCAATGCCAGCATTCATCCATGCAAGTTCTTTCTGGGATTGAACAAAACACTTGAGAGCTCCTTCTTCAATTCCTTCATCTTTAAGATGTTTTCACTTTCGAAACGCTTGAGTTGGATCGAAGTGGTTTTCAGATAACATATCTGATCCCGGTCTCTTCGAAACAACATTCGATAGTTTCTGGTAAACTCAACCCCGGTTCTTTAGGAAATAAATAGTCAAAGATAAGAGTGGAGATCATCTCCTAACAGTTAGTGGATGAATTTCCTTATCATTTGTCCTAGGAGAATGAAACGTGATTTATACGCACAGAATAACATCATCGAAGATGACTGTGCTATATAACTCACGTGTTTCTCCTAAATATTTCCAAAGTTACGTTTTGGGTCCAAATTCGATAGTCGGTTATTTAACTATCAAAAAAACAAACAAATAATTCTATTTGAAATTTGTTTATCCATAACAACCACTAACCCTCAAAACAAATCTTTATTTAATAAATCTCTTTTCAAAACGCTTGTCTAAAACATTCATATACTTATCTCTCAGACATAAATATATACACAAAACATTTGTAAATAATTTTTTACTTTCAAATCATGTTAAAAAGGATTAAACAAATGTTGTTTAAATTGGAGGTAAGGACAACCCTAAACACCATTCCCTTGGTGTTAAGTGTGGAACGGATGTTCCATACTACCATTTTTGAAAGGTCGGTTTAGAGAAACCCAGATCTAAAATTCTTTTATACTTCTTTCGATAAATCCTTTTTAATCGATTCCATTTCATTCATGAAATTTCTTTTACTTGAAATCCAAATCCATTTCAAAATACTTTCCAAACTCCCAAATTCATTTATAAACCCTTTTATAATATTCAAATCATTTATAAAATTCCTTTCATAAATATCCAAACTTTTTATATAAATTTATTATAAATATCCAAACCTTTTTATAAACTCCCTTTATGAATATCCAAGTTATTTTCTAAAACTTCTTTTATAAATACACAAAACAATATAAAAATTTCTTTATAATCTTTCCCGTTCAAGATAACTTCCTAAATAACGTTAAATCAAATTAGCTTCCTTTAATAAGCAAATCCATTTTATAAATCTCCCTTATTTATGAAATCTTCTTTGCTTAAAAACTCAAATCCATTTACCCAAATTACCTTATAAATTTCCAGATTCATTTATAAAACTCTTAATAACAACTTCTTTTTATAACATGGAAAACTATTCCCATTAATTAAAAACATCTTTAGTAAACCATTTTTCAAATCATTTTTTTAAATATCTTCTTCAAAATGAAATAAATTTGAAACCATTTTTAATAAGGAAAAATGAAATATTTATCCTTACAAAATCAAACGGAGGCTTAGTAACCACAATGGTGCTTTTAATTTTATTTTACTTATCCAATTTAACATGGCATCACATAACAACAAGTATATAAGTGGTCAACACATAATAATTAATCAACTTAAGTAAATGTCTAAGTTAATTGTAATAGCAGAATGGTGTTTTGTTCTGCTAATGGATGTCATTTAGTTTTCCTAATTATATAGGGTTACTTAAGGATAAGCGACAAAGAAATCCCTTGATTTAAAAACAAATTTGAAAAGAAAACAGTTTAAAACAAAACTATTACTCAAACTCAACGCGATATAAAATAATTTAAAACCTTTGTAAATGAGAATCAAATCCTTGTTAAATACTAATTGACTCTAATTAGGGTAATTAAACATTATTAAAACATAATCAACTTTAATCGAAGATTAATTAAATAAAAACCCTTTGTAAAATAATAATTAATTAAATAATAATTTATTAATCCTTAATTACAAATTAAATAATAATTAACTTTAATTAAATAACCAATCATGATTAACTTAATTGATTAACACTTACATTTATAAATCATTTTAACAATGATAAGTACTAATTACCTTTATTAATTGATTGATTAATTAATCATTAAATAAATAAATAAATAAATAATTGGTCTCTAATTACTTAATTAAAGTTAGAAAACATTTTCTAAAAAGATTTCAAGTTAAAACAAGGTTAGATTAGAAAAATAGTTAGATTTTCTGAACTGCACGTATAGCAACCATCGCTATACGGACCCGTAATTTCAAAACTTGTTTTTAAGCAAATTAACTTCAAAACTCTATTTCACACTTTAAAACTTATAACTAAGTTAGAATAAAATTTCTAAAAAGTTTCTAGGTGGAAACAAGTTTCGGATTTGGAAATAGTTTGGTTTTTGCGAATTGCGCGTATAGTGACTATCGCTATATGGACCATTAATTTCAAAACTTGAAATTTTGATTTTCTAACTTTTAAAACTTCAAATTTTAACTCTTGTCTTCTTTAAAACATGAAAATAAACTTTTGAAACCAAAACCAAAGATTTAAACTTAAATACTTTTCACTTTGAAAACAAAAATCATACTTTCGACAAAAAACGGATTTCTACGTGGTTTTGGTTAGCGAATCGCCACCTTTGTGTCATGAACCCACATATAACACATACAACATTCCATCATAATATCACATCATAACATTATAGCACCATCATAAACAAAGTATTACTTCACAATACCAACTAAATTTTCCAATATTCAAGGTAAAATCTTTATCGCCTACTCAAACTTCGGCATAAGAAACCAACACCAAATCAACATATATGCATGCATACACAACATATAACACTAATACATACTTAAGCAACATTTTAACTCATAAATTTTGCAACTTTAAAAGTTAGTAACTTGATTTATAAATACATGAACTTTACTCACCAAAGTGAACCGAAACTAAGCCTAATTTCCACCGAACTTGAATATACTCCTAGCAAACTGCCTTAACTTGAAAATATGACTTTGTGTGGCCTTGGAGGGATAAGTTTGGCTCAGCCTTGGCTAGTGTTGGGCTCGACATAGGTTAGTTTGGGGATGATGGAGCTTGTTTTGGAGAGAAGTGATACTCGAAGTGAAGTAGGAAGGTTTAAACTTGATTTTAGAAATGTATACACAAAATTTTAACTTAAGAATTTCTCTTGGAAGCCATGGATAAACTTGTAGACATGAAGAAGATAGAAATGAATATGGAAATAATGGTGTAAAAGAAGAATGTGTAGTGATAGGTGGTATTTATAGAACATGAGAGGGTAATTTAGTAAAATTACTTTAGTATAAAATAATAATAAACTTATCATGAAAGCATGCTTTCCATACCTACCCACCATCCTCTCCACATGTTCTCCCCCTCCCATGCTCTCATGTACTAGTCTAGGTGATATAGGTGATGGATGAGCTTAAATTGGGGTACTTATGTTACTATTTGACACTATTCACACCATGCTTGATTAATTTAAGTCAAATCACCATTATCTTAATCTAATACTTACTTTAACTTAATATAAACTCATTTTAATCCTATGATACATATTTATGTGTATGCATGTTACACAAATGTGCACAACGTGTTCGACGACTTTTGGATATCGAAAAGTTGAAATTTCAGAAAACATTCTTCGGTCACATTTTCTATTTTTATTTGAACTATCTATATTGGTAAAAAAAATTTCAAAACTATTTTACCATTATTATTAAATGATTAAAATAGGTTTATTTGCTAATAAAAATCCATATATTGATTATATAAAATATATTTAAATAGCCTATCTCAAAGTGGCAAAATCCCGGGTCGTTACAAATCTATTTTACTTACCATCATTTGTTATTATTCAAAGGATTCATATTATTTTTAATTTATAAAACCTATTATTTGAATATTTAAAATTTATTAAATATTCACAAATCAAGGCGGTAAAATTTCGGGTCGTTACACTCCTTCCCTCTTAAAAGAATTTCATCCCCAATATTGTACCACAACCCTAATTCCCATAAACACTTAAACTATTAATCAATCTGTATAATGTACATGGATCATCCCTATGTAAAATCTGATTTGATCATTCACTCGAACACATAACTTCACTTCCGAACTAGTATCGCTCACCCGACTTCCTAATGTGGACTTTGGTCAGACCTCTTAAGTTAGGAACCTCTATTCTCCTTGCATAGCCATAAACTACGATAGACAACTTTGGTTCCACATAAGAACTCTCACCAATGCTCACCCTCAAAATTCGTGTGATAAATCCTTATTCAAAATGGTGTAAAACACCTTCAGTCATATACTCGAATCTAGGATCGGGAACTATGTAAAAAAGAGAAATGATCTTCATACAACCTATGTCTTGAAACTAAGTCGACCAAATCAACCTCTTTACCGTAATTTGCCTGGTAAGTAGCTAAGAAGAGTAGGATACTGGTATCTAAACTCCATCCTAGATTCTACTTTTTCTTAGACACTACTAAGGTAAAAATGTCTATTAGCCGGCCAAATAACATCAAATAATATTTAACATCCTAGATGTTAAAGTCAAAAGACAAGGTTTAAATAAACAAATTTCATTAAACCTCCTTATCAAACTTAACCTAATTAAACTTCATTTATTAATCCACCTTTTTAATAGAAATATCTTTTTATTTTGAAAACTCTTCCTTTTAAGGGATCCAAGAACAGAATACCCCGGTTTTATTTCAAAAACCTTTTGAAAACATACATATAGCCCAAGTAACTCCAAACGATGTCATGGAACTGGGTGCTACCAAATAGTACCATTTACCCATTTACTAAGAAGGGAAATACTCAAAAGAAGTGTTTTCCATCCGAACACATCTCTTACCCATTTTTAGTCATTTTCGAGACACTCGAACTAGTTAATAAAAATATTTCTCTTAATTTTTTTTTCAAATTTCTTCTCGAAATAATACTATTTATAAATAAATAGTTTTTAACAAAATCATCCGCTTGCTTTGGATTCATTTAGATTTGAACTCGTCCCGATTGTAAAATGACAAAGAGGATAATTTACTAAGTGCACTATCCTATTTTCCTAAGCAAACATTCGATTGTCACTTAGAAGATTATTCTGATCATTAAAAAATAGATCAAGATTTATTCCCAAACTGCCCAAAGAAAACCTTACTCTCAAACTTTATTTTAAAATACCAATATCTTGAAATATCAATATCTTAAAATTCGGTATAAGCAACCAATACCAAATCAACATATATGCATGCATACACAACATATAAACTAATACATACTTAAGCAACATTTTAACTCATAATTTTGCAACTTTAAAAGTTAGTAACTTGAGTTCTAAAACTTTACTCACCAAAGTGAACCGAAACTAAGCCTAACTTCCACCGAACTTGAATATGCTCCTAGCAAACTGCCTCAACTTGAAAATATGACTTTATGTGGCCTTGGAGGGACAAGTTTGGCTTGGCTAGTATTGGGCTTGGCCTAGGTTAGTTTGGGGATAATGGAGCTTGTTTGGAGAGGAGTGATACTCGAAGCGAAGTAGGAAGGTTTAAACTTGATTTTTGAAGTGTATACACAAAATTTTAACTTAGGAATTTCTCTTGGAAGCCATGGATGAACTTGTAAACATGAAGAGGATAAAAATGAATATGGAAATTATGGTGTAAAGGAAGAATGTGTAGAGATAGGTGGTATTTATAGAAAATGAGAGGGGTAATTTAGTAAAATGACTTTAGTATAAAATAATAATAAACTTATCATAAAAGCATGCTAGCCATACCTCCCCACCATCGTCTCCACACATTTTCCCCCTTCCTATGTGCTCATGTACTAGCCTAGGTGATATAGGTGATGGATGAGCTTAACTTAGGGTACTTATGTTACTATTTGACACTATTCACACCATGCTTGATTAATTTAAGTCAAATTACCATTATCTTAATCTAATACTTACTTTAACTTAATATAAACTCATTTTAATCTTATGATACACATTTATGTGTGTGTGTGTTACACAAATGTGCATAATGTTTCCGACGACTTTCGGGTGTCGAAAGTCGAAATTTCAGAAAACGTTCTTCGGTCACATTTTCTATTATTATTTGAACTATCTATATTGGTAAAAAAAATAAAAACTATTTTACCATCATTATTAAATAATTAAAATATGTTTATCTGCTAATAAAAATCCATACATTGATTATATAAAATATATTTAAATAGCCTATTTCAAAGTGGCAAAATCCTGGGTTGTTACAAATCTATTTTACCATTATTTGTTATTATTTAAAGGATTCATATTATTTTTAGTTTATAAAACCTATTATTTTAATATTTAAAATTTATTAAATATTTAACAATTAAGGCCGTAAAATTCCGGGTCGTTACAACGTAGGGGGGACTTTTAGTTAAAATAGAATTACTTGACCGCGTTAGGTACAAGTTCTATTATATATAATGAAGAACCTGTTATCTCATCATAAATCCAGTGGAGGAAGTCTGGCACTCTCAGAAGCCGAATTGTCATTAGTTGCGCATTCACAAATAGATTTAGCAGCGCCTAATTCTTCAGTACTACCGGTTGAATAAGGTTAATTGGTTCCGATTGGTCCGGTTGTAGGTCGGACTCCTTTAAATTTTAGAGTTCTACTCAATCCTTCCAGGAGAGCTTCCTCCGTAATATCTACTAAAGTTCTGTATAACTGTTGTTTATAGCATGGCATTCCGGACAGTGATGTACGCCTTCCATCGAAAAATGAGTTCACACATATGCCACCTTTAGGGTACACCGCTTGCCACCGTTATATGTGCTTGAATGAAGCAGTGCCCCCCTTCAATCACTTCTTGAGAGAAACTCTTCTGAACTTAGGAATTGCTCCATTTCAAATTCACCCTAATGGATATGCAACCTTGACGTGCCTTCACGTCTTCTATGCGAACATTCAATCGTGCCTCGAGTTTTTATGAGTTGAAATTTTTTTCTCTCATTCAAGAAGAGAGACGAATGTCCGTCCCTCATGGTCATCGAGGCTTAAAGAAATCGCAAAATCATGCTGCAGCTTCAAAGTAACCTGTCCCAATTCAAGACCCAATATTTTTTTGTTAGGTGTCCTAAGAGATTTAATCGTCTTTGGATGATGGGGGTAAGTCTTCTCTTTTACTTATTGAGATTTAATACGTCACTATGAGATTTTTGATAGATTGAATACTCCTTGTAGTTATTCCGAGACCGAACAAAGATCCATCACTTGATCCAATCTTCCATACTCTAAAGGCCGTAGACGTCAAAGAGAGATTGGTCAAGTTTTTGCTAATAGAGGAGAACTTGCTTCGGTACGGGTTGCTGCATCTTGGGAGATTTGCCATAGCCGTTGAAGTTCCATCTCCTTCCCGCTCCAGAATTCGAACACGCTCCACTTCTTCATCACATGGCTCTAAAGAGGGCGACCTCCCAGAAGGAGATGGTCCGTATAGCGGGTCAACCGAAGAAGGATTCAAGCAGTGTGAAGGCGTGAAGGCGTTACGACCGAAGCCAGTTGCCCGCTTAGGATGCCCCTGATCCCGAAGGAGGATGAAGAAGAATTCAAGCAGCGTGAAGGCAAGGTTGCGGTGACAACTAAACAAGAGGAGGGTAAAATTGAGAACAACAACAGCTATGATTCCTCCTCTAGTGATGATGAATTCGATGTGAATTCCAGTGATGAAAACTTCGAATCGTGTGATGAAACTCCGAGAATGAGTCCCATTCTCCCGAATTCGTCTCCCTAAGAGATTCATGCTAAAGATGCTCCCCCAGCAACTGAACGACTTCATGGTTCTCCACTTAAGGAAACCGATATTAAATTTAGGGATTTGAGCAACGCTTATATAGATATCTCATGGGAGAAGATTTCGAGTTCGAAGGATTGTCTCCTCGCCCCGGTCATGCTGTGTCTAGAGTTAGCCCGATTCCCACCATGGTGACCTTTCGATCTGGTTTGTGAAGTCTCTTTAGGTCACTCATGACACGTCACACATTTCACTAGGGTCATGTTCACTTACATGTGCATTATTTGGGTTCATTTCCTGTCCTTAAAGCTCTTTATTTATTTTTTATATCAGGTATATGAGAGATCGTGGACTTTACGAGGACCTTAAACAATTTACTGATGCGAAATGCTGGTCAAGACGGACTTCTAGGCCCCATCAGCCCCGAGAGATCGAGGAAGAGTGGAGAAGAAGGAAATATTTGGTAGCCGAAGTATGTTTTCGGGACGATAGAGAATGGGATAGAGTTTACAGGAGTGGTTATGAGAAGAGAAAACTCCTGACAACCGAGAATAGTCATCCAAGAAGTCGAAGGTAGATCGCGGTTCTCATCTCTCCGAGCCCCCAACATCTACCTCGACTTCGATCTTTGTTCGGATTGAAGGTCCGACTTCCACTGTTCAAGTTTTACCTTCATCCCAGGCCCCGTCAATTCATGTAGTGCCTGTTTTTGGTTCTTCACATCCTCGCAAGAGGCTGGCTTATACTCTCCCATCTAGTTCCCCTAAACTCGAAGCTGCACTCCCCGGATGGTTTTTAAATGGAGTTAAATTTGATCGCGGCCTGCACCCAATCCATAAAGATTCTTATATACCCTATCTCTAGGCAATTCAAAGCGACTTGAATCAAGCTGAAGGATGGGAGAAGTTATGCAAGCAATTGGCAGACACCAACCGCAACAACTACCAAGAGATCCTTTCCTTTTTTTGGAAAAGGACAATTATGAGAGGACGTTAATGGAACATAAGGCCAGAATTGAGCAATTGACAAAGGAGAGGGACGTTGCACTCCGAGAGAGTAAGAGCAATGCCAGCTTGCTGAAGGAATTGAAAGAGGCCCACAGAAAAATAGAAATCATGTTCCGAGACGAAATCAAGAAGGGCCATGCGGATGAGGTTAAGTTGAAAGAGGAGCTTGAAGCCCGCGACGAGATCATTGAAGCTCATAAGAAAACTATCACTGGTCATAACGAAGTCGCCGAAGCCTATAAAAAGACAATTGCTGATTATACAGGAATGAAGGAATCCCATAAAAAGAGTCGTGCAGCTTAACGCTGAGAAAACCTAAGTTGAAGTTAAGAAGGCCACCGTGACAGCGGACTACTTGGAGTTGCAGGATGCTTTCGAAAGGAAAATGGAGAAGATGGATGACACCATCTTGAATTTCTATGTTAACTCCTTGCTGCATCAGGGGAGCCTCAGCTATCTAGGCCCAAAATTTCCACGTACTCTTGCTGTGATTTGGGAAGAAGTTCTGACCTTTTTCCAAGAGAACGAGGATGTATACATCGAGCAAGAATTGGAGGATGCCTATCTCAACGTAGAGTCGAAGAAGGCTTTGGCAGAAGGTCGGGAGATCATTTGAATTGAGAGGGAACATGAGGCCGCCAATGCTGCTGCAACTATAACTGCTAAAATGCTATTAGAGCCTTTCATTTCCAAGTGGCGAATCATCAAAATAGCCTCACAATCAATTAGGGACTATTCCAAGTTCAACCGGTACTGCCTTGTTGTCCGCCCCTCCAGCAATTGTCTCGGAAGCCTCGGGTGGTCCTGGAACTTCTCCAAAGATCATGCATCCATCTAAAGAAGGAGAAGATAGGGATATGAGACTGAAATTCTCAGCCACTCTTACGATGCAGGTAATCTTCTTATTTCCCCCGAATTTGAGAATTTTCAGCTCACACTACAAGAACAAGACGAATTGAATGCTTTTATTTTTGATCTTATAGGTCCGTCTTCTTTACCTACCGACCCGTTGATCTCTTCGATCCCTAGGCCTGCTACTATTTTAACTGCCTCGACGTTTGTTTCTGTAGCCACTTTGATTGCTGCGCCTGTGTCTGGCTCTCAACCAGGACCGAAATTCGAGAAGATTGATGTGTTACACGGTTTGGACGACCCTTCCGTATCTCTGGAGGGCGATTTCACAGCAGCTGAAGCTTGAGAGCAGGAAGACCAAACTGGCCAGCTAAGTAAAACTGAACAGCATATGGTGGCTGTTAAGAAGGAAAAAATTAAGGAGAGAAAGTCTTCAAGGAGCTCCCGCAAGTCCAATGGGGAGTCTTCCGAGAAGGTCGAAGAACAGGGAGAAGATGCCGACATAGAGGAGATAGTTGATATTTCAGGCAGCGACACAACTCCTGGCAGGGATTCTGAGAAGAAGAAACTTCTGACCAAAGGTGGGAAGGGAAGCGGTGGAAAGAAACATTGACAGGCTCGAGTAACAGTGGATCCGAGTATTGGGACATTCTGACTTGTTTTATACATGTTTTGTACAAGTGTAGCGTTTGCACTTATTACTTTTGTTGTTGTAGCATCTGTATTTTCCTTTTTGTTGGCCGATATTGTGTGGGTACGGCCCGCACATTTTGATTTTGAATAGAAAATGTTATAAGTAATGCAATGTTGACATTTTGATTGTAACTTTATTTGTCTACTTATCTTGTTTCATTATGCCAATTTTATTAATTACTATTTTATCCAGTCCTGTAATTACCGCCAAAATTCTTTGTCTGGAGTAATAGAACTATGAAGTACTTGGATTTTTTGGTTGAGTATTGGTGTGTGTGCGCGCCCCCCAGTTCACGAGGCTTTCTACTTCAAACACTTGACATATGATAGGTTTATCCATGTGATTCTTCGGATGTCTATAACCGAGCCTATTTTGCGGTTCCTATCTTCGGGAACTTGTGATTTGAGCGTCTCAGTTCCAGAGATTTTGTCACTCAACAATGGAATTCTTTGCTGATTCATAGTCCTGCGACATTGCTGGATTCATACCCATTACTCCTGATAGTGGGAGTGGATTCTTGTTAGTCCTACAATAGACGAGTTTCCCGGCATTGTCGGGACAATATCGGTACTTAAGAGTGTGCGCAGATTATGAAATGCGTGGCTTTTAAGAGTTTGTGCAGCTTATGAGATGCATGGCTTTTCGGAGTGCACGCATCTTATAGGATGCATGGCTTCTGTGAGTGTGCGCGGCTTATGGGATGCGTATGACCCGTCGATCCGGAACGGTTTGGAATTTCTCAACGTTATCAATCTTTGGGCAACGTGAGAAGTTCATGTTTCGAAAGTGTGGTTCTACGACTCGGGAAGCAATGCACATCTTATGGGGGTGCTCATTTTTGATTGGGGCCTCCCTGGTGTTGCCGAAGCAACATTGGTTCTTAGAAGGAAGGTATCGAGTCCCCTCGATCCAACAGTTTGAGTTGATTTGCTTCCGTCGACCCAACGGGTAGATGAGGCGTACTCGAGGATGGTTCCACTATCTCAAGTAGCGATTGGATGGTTTTGAGTCGATTTGACCCCGTTGACTCAGCAGGTTACGTTTGTGAACACAGTTTTATTGATTCAGAAAGCAAAGCAATTTTATTAATGAAAGTTGGGCAAGTTTTTGCTATTTACAATGCCTCGGTATTCTGGGATGGATTTTTGCTGGAAATAAGAGATACCTAAGATAGTCTTAGATAAAGTAAGGACACAGCGATTCACTGTTCCATATTCGAGGAATTTGGGCTCATTAACAGTTGTTAGGTTGAATGTGCCATCCCCTAGCTTTTGACCGATCACATAAGGTCTTTCCCAGTTTGGTCTGAATTCTCTTGATACAGGGTAAACCCACTTGAGGACAAGGTCTCCCACTTCAAAGGTGCGGTTATAAACTTTGGAGTTGAAGTATCGTGCGGCCCTTTTCTAGTGAGCGGCAGTCCTTAATTTGGCTTCTTCCCTCTTTTCATCGACCATATCAAGCGACTCGAGTAAGAGCTGCTCGTTCTGCTTTTGATCGAAGTTTTGCCTTCGATGATAAGGGACTTATAACTTAGCTAGGATTATTACTTCTGAACCATATGCTAGGGCGAACGGAGAGTGCCCAATTGTAGATTTGTGTGTTGTTCTATAAGCCCATAGTGCGAGTGGAAGTTCATCGACCTTATTTCCTTTTGCTTTAGTTAGCCGCTTTTTGATGGTGGACTTAATGATCTTATTTACTACTTCCACTTACCCGTTTTCTTGCGGATGTGCGACGGTGGAAAAGCTTGTCTCGATTTGGAAGCATTTACAATAGTCTTTGAACTCAGCGCTTTCGAATAGGGCCCAGTTATCCGTGATGATTTTCTATGGCACACCAAACTTGCAAACAATATTTTTAGTAACAAAGTTAATGACTTTTTTTGTGGTAATAGTGGCCAGCGGTTCCGCTTCGGCCCATTTTGTGAAATAATCAATAGCAATAATGATATCATATTTGGCTCCTCCTTTATCTATTGTTAATACACCAATTAGATCGATTCCCCAGATTGCGAACAGCTGTGGGCTCCATCGAGGGGGTTCTTTTGACCTTATTGAATCTTTGGCATTGATCGCACCGTCTGGCGTAATCCGCTGCATTACGGATTACTATCGGCCAAAAGTAACCATACCGGAGAACTTTCTTTACAAGGGTTTGCCCCCTGGTACGATCTCCTCAGTCGCCTTCATGAACTTCTCTTAGGATCCTTCGAGCTTCGTCGTTGGTTACACATCTGAGCAAGGGGGAAGAGAATCCCCTTCAGTAGAGTATCCCATCCTGCATTGCGAATTATGGTGCCTTTCGGAGAAGCTTTTTCCACTGATTACTGTCGGTGGGGAGGGTTCCTGTGAGAAGGTAGTCCTTGACTGGCGTCATCCATGTTTCTGGTTCTTTGGTTTCTCAAAAATCCAATCGATATCCATTTTTCTTATGCTTGGAGTGGTCAGGGTTTCAACCGGGACTAGCCCCAATGATTGAGCTTCTTCGGAACTAGCCAGTTTAGGTAGATAATCCACCTTCGTGTTCTGTTCCCTCAGGATATGAGTACGGGGCAAGGTTCTCCCCACGAGCATGGTATTCACCTTTTAACTAACAGACGACTAGCCGAGAGTCACTATAGATGTATATGGACTTTATCTCGAGTTCCTTCACAACTTTCAGCCTGACTATCAATGCTTCGAATTCTGCCTCGTTATTTGTTGCAGGGAATTCCAAGCACAAGGCATAGCAAACGGATCGTCCTTTGGGAGTCTCAAGAATTACCCCTGCTCCCGAGCAGAGGTTGTTAGATGCACCATTGACAAACATCTTCCAACATGTATCCACTTCCAAAGTCATTTCTTCCTCGCTATCTCGTACTATAAATTCAGCAATGAAATCTGCCTGCGCCTGCCCGTTGATCGCCTTTCGAGGATGGTATGTGATTTCGTACCGACTTAATTCGATGCTCTATTTGATAAGTCGTCCAGTGGTTTCGGGGCGGTATAACACTTTTTTCAAGGGTTGATCTGTCAGCACTCTGATCGGGTGTGCTTGGAAGTACGGTCGTAACTTTCTGGATGCGATCAAGAGGCAATATGCTGGTTTTTCCAATTTCGGATAGTTCTTTTCTGCTCCAGTGAATTGTTTACTGATGTTATATACGGGTCGCCGAATCTTAGCTTCCTCTCGTACGAGTGCGACACTCAATGCATGGGGTGAGACTGCTAAGTAGATGTAAAAGTCTTCTCCGTCTACTGGCTTTGACAGGATTGGCGAGGTTTCCATATGTTGCAGCAGCTCTTCGAACGTAGTTTGACAAGCTTGATTCCATTCAAAGTTCTTCTTTCCCTTCTTTAGCACATCAAAGAATGGTATACATTTATCGGTTGCTTTTGATATGAACTGGCTCAGTGCTGCAACCTTTCCATTCAAGCTTTATAACTCTTCATGTTCCTAGGGGCCTTGACTTCCCGTAAAGCGGTTAGTTGTTCAGGATTTGCTTCGTTGCCTCTAGCGCTTGCGACAAATCCCAAGGACTTTCCAGAGGCTACCCCGAAGTGACACTTAAGTGGATTGAGCTTCATTATGTATTTATGGAGTATTTCAAATATTTCGGCAAGGTTGTCCAGATGATTTGCAACTATGTGTGATTTAACCAACATATCGTCTACATAAACTTCCATAGTCTTCCTAATATGATGTTTAAACATGGCATTCACTAGTTGTTGGTAGGTTGCCTCAGCATTCTTTAAGTCGAAAGGCATTACTTTATAGCAGTACAGTCCCAGATCAGTAATGAAACTGGTATTTTCTTGATCACGTTCGTGCATCATGATCTGGTTGTATCCCGAGTAAGCGCCCATAAATGATAGTAGTTCATGTCCAGCCATCCCTTCCACAAGATGATCAATTCTAAGGAGAGGAAAGCTGTCTTTCGAGCAAGCTTTGTTTAGATCCGAATAGTCTATACAGGTTTGCCATTTTCCATTGGACTTCTTGACCAAGACCAGGTTGGATACTTATTCAAGGTAAGTTGCATCGCGGATAAAATTGTTCACCATCAGCTTATCCACTTCTTTTCTTAGCGCTTTGGACTGTTCGGGTCCTAAGCTACGTCTCTTCTGCTTCATTGGTATATACTTAGGATCAATGTTAAGTGTGTGGCATGCAATCTCTGGCGACACCCCGCATATATCGGAATGCGTCCAAGCGAATACGTCTAGGTTGGCGTGAAGAAATCTGATGAGTTCAAGTCACATCTTGTTTCCAAGATGTTATCCAATTTTCAGGACCCGTGTTGGCTCATCCATATCAACTGGGACAGTCACCGTCGGTTCTGCCGGTGCTGCCCGTTCCTCCCCGAACTCTTCTTTCTAAGGTCCAAAGCCTTATCGAATCGGCTATGGTCCTCAAGCCAGGGGCGGTTCTGTAGTTGTTATTCGGTAGGTTCGCAAATGTGGAGAGTTCTCCCCATATTCTTCCCGATTTCCCTTCTTTTAGACTCACATAGCTACATGATATCGCATTACCTAGTGGCACTTTGGTCTCCTTTGATTACTCCAATTCCATTCTCCGTCGGGAATTTCATGGTTAGGCACCACTAGGCTAAAGCAATCCTGAAATTTGCTAGGGTAAGCCGACCTAAGAAAGCATTGTTGGTAGACATTTCATCTATAATCACAAAGGTTTGGATGAGGGTAACTCTTCAGTCGCCTTCTTCAGACCTTCGAGATCGACGATCTTGTTCTTAAACGAATCTTCTTTGGTCTAGTGAATATGGGCTCGAGCTTGGAAGGTCCGCATATTATTGAACATAGCTTAGAGATGAAATATTCAAGCTAGCAACTGTTGATAGAATTTCACTTCCGAGAGCATGGAGTAACAAAAATCTACGATGTTTTGTTGCTTAAGATGTATTTTTGTAAATATTTAGCTAAGCCTTAATGTAATCAGGAAAATTCTACCATTTTTGTGAATGTAAAATGAATTTGTTTCGAGGATCAAAAGATATGTGTTCTCATTTAGCGTCGTGAATAACAACAAATTTGAATACCTTGCATTTACGTAGTGCAGGTATATAGGTGCTCCGAGATAAGTACCAACCAAATTTTGCAATCCATGATTGAATTTAAGAAACATAACCGTTTCAAGTATCAATAAATAGATACCAGTTAACTCCTTCAACCTATGATTCGGATGTTGGAGTATAAACATATGAGGGTCAGATGAGACAATACACTCCAAGGAATTTGCCCGGAGATAGGCAAGCATTGAACTATTGCCTAAAGACTGGCAAGGTTGATGTGCGATACCAGAGATTGCTTATTCACCCTTGAAGATAGGGCATATATGATCAACGCCTAGAGTTAGGCAAGGTTAAATGTAAACATCCGGAGATAGATGTTCAAACCACCCTTCAGGGTGGATAGTCATGGTCAATTCCTAAATCCATCCTTATCACTGGACAAATAAAACCTGATTGGAGATGAACAAAATGGGCCGTTAAGTTAGCTAAATAACAGTGAGAAAATCTGTTAACCCACTTTTTGGCAAGGTCGAGATATCAAGGAATTAGCAAAAAATCAATGATTACTTGTTCCGAATATTAGTTGTATACCGCAGGTTCACTATGGACATCGATGAATTTTGTCCAAGTCCAAATCAAGTTAGAATTGATATGACACGACGATCAAAGAGGAGGAAGCCAAAGTTGCAAGTTTCAAGTCAACCGGACTTCATATGCTCAAGTTATGATCGATACAAATTTCAGGAATCAACCTCGCTCGGGTGTCGCTTAGCACACCTCACTCGGGTGTCGCTTAGCACATCTCACTCGGGTGTCGCTTAGCACACCTCACCCGGGTGTCGCTTGACACACCTCACTCAAATGACGTTCGGCACAACTGCTTTGTTCGGCATATAAGGAACGTTCGGCATCCATGAACGTTCGGCTATTCTACGATTCGACACGAATGGGTCAACTGGTATTTAAGGTCGTTCGGCATGTAGAGCGTCCGGCCTCACTCCAAGACCGTTCGGCACACCTCACCCCAGTATCGTTCAGCACACCTCACTCTAATGTCGTTCGGCATACCTCCACTCCAAGACCGTTCGGCATACCTCCACTCCAAGACCGTTCGGCATACCTCCACTCCAATGCCGTTCGGCACACCTCACTCTAATGTCGTTCGGCATACCTCCACTCCAAGACCGTTCGGCACACCTCACCCCAGTATCGTTCGGCATCTGGAGACGTTCGGCATAATGGAGGTTCGGCACTAAGGATCGCTCAGCATTGCACCTCGCACCTCCATACCTCAGTACCTCGCACCTCCATACCTCAGTACCTCGCACCTCCATACCTCGGTACCTTGCACCTCCCAACGTTCGGCATTCAGCGTTCGGCATCCATGGTTCGGCATATGGAGACCACTCCATTTGGGCTGAGGTACTCGGCTACCAGGCCCACCAGGGAAGTCCAACCCATCTTTGTCTATAAATAGAGAGGCAGGGGCACAGTAAAAGGGGATCCTCTCTCCTACTCTCTAACTTTCTATTTCCTAAGGCTAAGGCTATCCTACCAGTTTGTAACTGTAATTGATTCGAACATCAATAAAAAGGAAATTTCTAGAGTGGACGTAGGCCGGAGTCAGCCGAACCACTATAAATTCTTTGTCTTTACCGCTTTCATTTTAATTTATGTTATTCTTCATATTAACATCCTCTACATACATTCTATATGTGAGTGGTGATTGTTATTTGGTGCTTTCATTTGCATTTGGGGGTTAGTGACCAATTTTGGCGCTAACACTTTGGTGCTTTCACCGAGAATTGAACCTAGGGGAATTTTGGAGCTAGGAACTTGGATTCTAGAAAGCAATGGCCAGGCCATCAACTAGGAAGCAAGCGACAGGAAGGAGCAATCAGGAAGGGAGTCAAGAAGCTTCCTCTGGAGCTGGAGAGGGCCGAGCCTCGATCTACATCACTCGAAACGAGATGGAGGCAATGATGGACTCGATTCACGAAAGATTGATGAAGAGCCAACAAGAAGCGATGCAGAGTTTCTTTGAACAGATGAGAACAGCCGGAGCACAAAACTTAGGACCGGCTGCAGTTGCTGCCGATATGGGGCAGGAGACTAGAGCTACAGAGAACGCTGAAGGTCAGAACCAAGAACAGAATGCAGTGCCCGAAGGCAATCAACAAGGGCTTGGGGGCAGACCCTCAGGATCTGACATTGGAAGACCCACGGACGGAGCTCAGCAGGCTAGAGCTAACGCCAACATTAATGAACCACATGAAGAATATTACCCAGAATACCCTTCGAGACCTGGGGGGCAGGATAGAGGCATGTTGAGGGGACAACCCCTTGATGGAGATGAAAGAATGGCTGGATTAGTGCGGCGAATAATGAGAGGAGGATTGTCAAGCGGAGGCTTAGAGGATGTCAGTCGGAGCCCGTTCACTCCGAATATCAGGAATGCGAGGAATCCTCCAAAGTTCAAGTTACCCACGCTGGATACTTATGATGGAAAGTCAGACCCGACCATGCACGTTACCAGATACATCAGGCATATGGAAGTGCTGGGGGCATCCGAGGAAGTGATGGCACGATGCTTCCCTTTATTTTTATCAGATTTGGCTGCGCTTTGGTTCAGACAACTAGAGACTGGATCAATCACGACATGGGGTGAGCTAGTGGAATGCTTCATGAGACAGTTTAGGGTCCATGTGACGCGACCCAAGAGTGTGATGACTTTAGCCTCGATAAAGCAAAGGACCGGAGAGTCCATAAAAGATATTCTATTGCGATTCAATGCAACGGTGGCTTCTGTAGATCGCCCGGATCCATCAATGATTTTGATGGCGGCAGTAGCAGGAATTGCAGAAGGCACCGAATTCAAAGATTCTCTGACCAAAGACCCACCGCAAGATCTAGGAGAGTTTTATCATGAAGCTGAAAAATTCATTCGACTAGAGGAATCACGAGCCGAGAGGCAGGAAATAAACACTACACGAAGCGAAGGAACCGCAGGAGGACAGTCTGGAGCAGACAAAGGAAAGAGAAAGCAGGACGATGCACAGGACGGTCCTGATAAACGGAAGAAATTCCAGGAACCTAGATTCAGGCAATACACCGGTTTGACGGCAAGCCTGGAACGAATTTACACTGAAACTCGGGGGTAGCTCCCTTATTGAAAGCCGCTGAGAAGAGATCCCACAGAGCGGGAACGCAGAACAGGAAAATATTGCCTATTCCATGAGTTGGATGGGCACACGACCGATGAATGCCGCCACCTAAAGGATGAGGTGGAAGAACATGCTAGGAGTGGTAGATTGCCACAATATGTCAGAGAACCGACAGCAGCGGTAAGGCCTGAACAGCCACCGCCTCCACGTAACAGGAACGATCCAGGATCGGGATCACGACTCGTCATCAACTGATCATGATGGCAAGGGCCAAGTTCAAGATATGAACTCTGGTCAATCACTTTTCTTAGATTTGCTTTCAAAATAAAACGGCTATTCCACTCACTCATGTATGGGAACCAGAGAGATCCCTAGGCATGCTCTGAGATGGTATAGACCGTTCAGCCCGGAGAGGCGTTGTTTAGTTTTTCCCTGATGTTTGAGATTGAACCTCTAGGGTCTGAATTTAATAAATAAACTTGAATTTCCTGAATAAGCCTTTGACCGGAGAGTTAAAGGACGAATATTACGTACTGATACAAAATGATGATCGCTTTATGACCCTACCCGGAGAGACGGGGTCCAGAGTGCAAGAAGTGAGTCGCTTCGCCGGAGAGCGACAGGATCGACTCACTTAAGCATCGTTTCTCATTCACCGGAGAGTGATTGGATCGAGATTCGATAAGAGCCCGGAGAGGCTATGATCGGCTTAAAGATTTTGGCCATGGCATCGCTTAATGTTCAGAAACGCTGAACCGGAGTGCAGGATGTGAGTCGCTTCGCCGGAGAGCGACAGAATCGACTTGCTGAAGCGTTGTTTCCCCTTCACCGAAGAGTGATAGGATGGGATCCAGCAAGGGCCCGGAGAGGCTATGATCGGCCGACGATTTAGGCCAAGATATCGCTTAATGTTCAGACACACTGAACCAGAGTGCAAGAAGTGAGTCGCTTCGCCGAAAAGCGACAGGATCGGCTCACTCAACGTTGTTTCCCCTTCACCGGAGAGTGACAGGATGGGATCCAGCAAGAACCCGAAGAGGCTATGATCGGTTTAGAACAACCAAGACATCGCTATATGCCCTAACTGGGGCCGGAGTGCAAGGGATAGAAAACAACGCCGGAGTGCAACATGATCTTTCTATTCAATCGTTAAGTCTGGAATGGACTTAGCAAGGGTCCGGAGTGACCATCGATAGTTCAGAGAGGCTATAGAATTTGGTTACTGACTTTCGTAAGTGGAAGTAGATATTGATTCGGCTTCGAACAGCCATAAATCTGATTGACAATACTAAAGAAATAAATAGAACATAAGCTCACTGCATTCGATCTGAAGCTATTCAAAACACGCCTTTTACCAAAAGGCATGTTTTGGGGGGCAAAGTGTTAACCCACTTTTTGGCAAGGTCGAGATATCAAGGAATTAGCAAAAAATCAATGATTACTTGTTCCGAATATTAGTTGTATACCGTAGGTTCACTATGGACATCGATGAATTTTGTCCAAATCCAAATCAAGTTAGAATTGATATAACACGACGATCAAAGAGGAGGAAGCCAAAGTTGCAAGTTTCAAGTCAACCGGACTTCATATGCTCAAGTTATGATCGATACAAATTTCAGGAATCAACCTCGCTCGGGTGTCGCTTAGCACACCTCACTCGGGTGTCGCTTAGCACACCTCACTCGGGTGTCGCTTAGCACACCTCACCCGGGTGTCGCTTGACACACCTCACTCAAATGACGTTCGGCACAACTGCTTTGTTCGGCATATAAGGAACGTTCGGCATCCATGAACGTTCGGCTATTCTACGATTCGACATGAATGGGTCAACTGGTATTTAAGGTCGTTCGGCATGCAGAGCGTCCGGCCTCACTCCAAGACCGTTCGGCACACCTCACCCCAGTATCGTTCGGCACACCTCACTCTAATGTCGTTCGGCATACCTCCACTCCAAGACCGTTTGGCATACCTCCACTCCAAGACCGTTCGGCATACCTCCACTCCAATGTCGTTCGGCACACCTCACTCTAATGTCGTTCGGCATACCTCCACTCCAAGACCGTTCGGCATACCTCCACTCCAAGACCGTTCGGCATACCTCCACTCCAATGCCGTTCGGCACACCTCACTCTAATGTCGTTCGGCATACCTCCACTCCAAGACCGTTCGGCATACCTCCACTCCAATGCCGTTCGGCACACCTCACTCTAATGTCGTTCGGCATACCTCCACTCCAAGACCGTTCGGCACACCTCACCCCAGTATCGTTCGGCATCTGGAGACGTTCGGCATGATGGAGGTTCGACACTAAGGATCGCTCGGCATTGCACCTCGCACCTCCATACTTCAGTACCTCGCACCTCCATACCTCAGTACCTCGCACCTCCATACCTCGGTACCTCGCACCTCCCAACGTTCGGCATTCAGCGTTCGGCATATGGAGACCACTCCATTTGGGTTGAGGTACTCGGCTACCAGGCCCACCAGGGAAGTCCAACCCATCTTTGTCTATAAATAGAGAGGCAGGGGCACAGTAAAAGGGGATCCTCTCTCCTACTCTCTAACTTTCTATTTCCTAAGGCTAAGGCTATCCTACCAGTTTGTAACTGTAATTGATTCGAACATCAATAAAAAGGAAATTTCTAGAGTGGACGTAGGCCGGAGTCAGCCGAACCACTATAAATTCTTTGTCTTTACCGCTTTCATTTTAATCTCTGTTATTCTTCATATTAACATCCTCTACATACATTCTATCTGTGAGCGGTGATTGTTATTTGGTGCTTTCATTTGCATTTGGGGGTTAGTGACCAATTTTGGCGCTAACAAAATCATCCACATATACATAAATAAGATGGATGATAACGTTACTTAGATCCAAATGCAGTCATGATTAGCATAAAAAGCTAAGTACATAGGAAAATAAAGCAAAAATATTTTATTCATTATTCACAAACTTTGTAGACAGAAGAGAAGGCTGCACCTACACAAAATTAGCCTATGCACGCAAATAAAATACTAAGCAGAGAGCAATAGAAAAGCAAAAGAAAAACTACAACTAAACATTCTTCATCTTCTTCTCCTTCCTGCTTTCTCAAGAAGAGTGTGTACCAGGTTATCTTGGTCTCTACTTAATCCCTTTCCTTTGTCCTCCTTCAAAAAGTATTTTGGGTTCGTTTCTCAGTCGTGATCGCCCCCTGGAGATTTAGGAGGCTTACTTCGGATACCACCAAAGATGGGGGCAAAGGTGGGAGCAATAATTGGTATCATGGGCAATAAAAATGGTAGAGGAGGAGGAGTATAATCAAACTTTTCCTTTTTGATGTCCTTCACCAACATGGCTTTGATCGTTGCATCTCGAACACCAACATTCCTAACGAGTGTTCAGTGACTCCACTAATGTCTTCATCTCCCTAAATCCCATAAAGATTGCTCGTTGCCTCTTCATTCAAAGCATGGATCATCTCAATGTCAGGACCTGGAGTGGTTCCTGCTAAAGAAGCTGGGCTTGGAATATGGACAGACATAATAATTAATTCGGTCTATGTAGCTGGTGTATCCAAAGATAAGCCTCTTTCGGGCAAAGGGATGAAAGCGGGTTAACCCAAACTTGAAAAATGGAAAACCAAAGATTAGAGACATCAACCGGTGTTATATGAGCCATTTCGAATACATGCAAGGTTAATGATATATGTCTAGAAGATGCGGATGATGTATGAGATATGGTGACGGCTGAGCCTCCCCTAGAATCAGAGATAAAATGGTCAGGTTCAGAAATGATTTGATACTTGCAAAACCTAGCTCATCGTGGTTATAACGGACATCTGATAAGGATGCTGGAGCGGTTGAAGTACTGGAAGCTATCCTGGCAGTGGAAATAGTAATATAACCAAGAAGAGAAGTAATAGTCTCAGTAGTCGGCATCCCTTATGTCAAATGAAATGGTATATACTTCAATTTCTTAGCGGACAGAACCAAAACTTTCACCCAAATCCTTTAAACCAAGCTCGGATTGGGCCCTGGTAGATAATTCAGGATATATGAGGAGCTGCCAATCTTGAGCGCTTTTATATCTTCTTCTTCCAGAAGGTCAAGCTTTAAATCCTTCTCATCAATTTCAACTATATCAAAATGCTCTCGGTCTTACTTTAGTATTTCCTCCCAAGACATGGCTAAAGCCCAGAGATACCCTTCCTCCAACCACCTTAAGTTGCCAAATTTGACGACATTCATGTAGTATTGCACTAGCATAGGTTCAATTTTGGACTTAACTTGATCCTCCGAGTCGTAACCCACTCATCGGCCATCTTTTCTTCGGTATCAGCATCATCTCTCATCCGATGAATATCCACTAGCTTGTTGCGGTAATCTTGGGCTTGAGTAAGTGCACTATCCTTTTCTTTCTTCTCGGCCTCTAGCTATTCTTTAAAACTCTTTACCTCTAAGGCCTGCTCATCCATCATCCTTTGGAATTTTTCATTCTCCAATTAAAGAGTGTGGCTCTTATGGTGAGCATCCTCAACTTACCTCTATTGGGTCTGACGATCTTCTTCAAAAGACTTTAGCTTTTTATCCAACTTCCTCTCAGCTTCAGCTAACAAAGTCTTAAGCCTTTCAACTTCTGCATCAAGGATTTTGATAATACATATATCGTCTTGTTCAAGATGTTTCATCCCTTTGAGTTATATCTTTCTCTTATGAGATACTTTAGAAATATCCTTAGTCATCTTCTTCCACTTGTGATACTGATCATACACATCACTTACACAAGCCATAACGTTAGAACCAACCTTTTGAGGAATATCCTTTAAGTAAGGAATGAACACTATTTCATCAAAGTAAACTTTTAGGAAGGCATTCCTCATAGCATCCAAATAAGGGTTTGAAACAGTTTCAATTTCTGTAGTAATAGAGGCATGAAGCTACCTTTTCCCAGGCCTTTGTTGGGGATTGTCAGAAGACACTAGCCTAAATGACTACTCAAATCATTATGGAACTTTAGAAGATGTTATTGGTTTTGTTGTAGGAGGAACTAAAACCGGAGCAACTGGTACCTCAATAGACGAAAAAGGGTCAGGTCTCATTGAAAACCTATCTATACAATGCGGTAGAGGTGAACAAGATCTATGTCAAGGAGATGAAATTCTTTTAGATTCTCCATGACACTCATCATAGAACTTATAGTCTTTGTCATGTCTCTTGTAATCCTGCCTTTGGCGTCTACCCAAATCTAACTAGCGGGATGACTCACGAGGGAGATCAGATGGTTTAAGCTTCTTATACTTACTTCGCCGACTCTTGAGAGTGTCATACAAATGCTTGTGTTCCATGAAGTCTGAAAGTAAAACATAGACTAGTTAGTGCTAGCAAGATTAAAAATACTATATACATTGTAAAAGCGTGGTGTTATGTAAGTGTTGGCATGTACTAGTGCCCCCCATGGAATATGGACTTGGAGCTTGCTCATGAGGTTTATTTCTCCTGCTCCGGTTGTGGGCATGTCAGCTGGCAAACGAATAGGAGAATCCATGTCACCAACACTAATGTTTCTGAGACCAAAAGAACCAAATCCATTCGGTATACTCCTAAGGGACCCATAAATGTCTCTAGATGGAGGGTGGGAGTTTCTTCGACCGTAGAAGATGCGGGAGGTTGTATGGATGTCTGAGATGAAATGATCTTTATTTTAGGCTATTGGGAGATAAGGGGAATGTGAGTGTCATTAATCTCATTACTAGAGGACTTCCGACCAAAATCAACATCTTCATTGCCTCCTTCGTCGCTCTCTTCTCCTTATTATGCCATTCTTTTTCTCTACCACTATAGCTAGCCCCTTGTCTTGTGTCAGGATTGACAACAGCATCTTGTACAGGGAGCACTTCCTGACCCATGGCAACATTAACTCCAACTTCAGGTTCCTGTATAGGATGAACATCATCTTAAACCTTAAGCACGTAGCTTACACTATGATTTTCCTCCAAAAGATTATAAGCCTACACGTTCTCATCAGTAAGGAGAAACCTCATATCTCTTTCTTCTAGTGGAACCTCTTGAAGAGAGGTAAGGGTCCTGGCCAAGACCATGCTGCCGGGCCATCTTGAATTATCTGTAAATACAAGAAGTAATGAAATAAACAATTGGAACTATGACATCTGCATAAATAAAAAGAAAATAGTACAAGACTCACTTTCGGATAGCCACTTTTATGCAAACCGGGTGGATAATGCACAAAGTAAAATTCGTCCTTAAAATAGCTCAATGTATTCCAAAGCCTACCACTATCTGATAGCCTCTGCAAGGTTCTAGGAAGGTGAGCGAAGGGGTCCCCTTTCGAAGCTTGAAGCCATATAGATAATGGATTTCTTCAACCGTAGGCACTCTATTCCAATGTCGAAAAAATATCATGTACATACAGTTCTGGATGTATAGCTATTTAGATGTAACTGGGCTAGGCGAGCTTTATAATTGGATAACTGTACGAATAAAGTGATTGAAAGGCAGAACACATCTAGCCATACACATATAACGATTTCAAGCTGCATACACCTTTAGCGGAAGGTGTGCTTGTTGATAGCGCATGGGGACCAACACATCGTCAAAAGGAATTCCATATCTCTCGCATATCCTTTTAAGAGGCACTTCATCCACTTTCAAAGCTGGAGAATCTTTGAGATCTGCCAAAATAACAACATCGCCTATATCAATATCAGGGGAAACTCCTACAGAAGGTTCTTCGGGCAACATAAAAGGAACTATTTCTAAAGATTGATCTGTTCGATAACTAGTTAGTTGAGATTGAGAGGGTGTAGAAGTGGACTTTGTCATAAGCACTGTTTCCAAACTATATTCAATATCAGACTCAACATATTTTGATACTGATGGACCTGTTGCCATTGTAGAGTGACGGAAGGAACGTTTGTGATGCATAACTATTTAAACACATATAAAGGGCATCAAGAAGGATAAATACTTTACCATCATGTTGGAAAGAAAGCCGTGTATAGTCGATGTATAAGACCCAATGGATATCAACGTGTGTTAATCAATTGGATCTCATATATCGATAGGGGCAATAGCATATTTTGTCAATAGCATACAATTCAAACTATGCTTTGCAAGTGTCTCTATAAAAAGAAAATTCTGTGCAAAAATCCTACTTGTGCTGGCAAATGAGTACCATCATGCTATGAAATAGTGCTTCGGAATATACCTTCTATAGTATGATTTACAATAACAGTACCATTGTTTGTAGTGGCATGAAACCTCTTTTTGCATGCACACTTGAGTGGAGTATCCAATTTAAAGAAGAGAAATTTATAAACAGTCTGTTTGAATGTCGGAGTGCGTTCAATGTGACCGTTATCAAGAACCGTCCCATCGAATCAGAAATCGTCAATTACAGCTCGACCAGATCCGCTATAGAACTCCATTTCCCCTCTTTGTTCAATTTGAGAATGTTTGGTCGAGTTCGCACTGAAAAATTGAGTTTACTTTGGAAGACATGGATCTGTTGTGGAGGTGACTCAAAGTCGATTTAGGTTGATGCTCATAAAATTCAAGCTCCAATCACACTTGAGGATGTTTCAACTATCCTTTGGGATAATCTTAATTCTTCCAAAGTGCCCTTCTTTACTTACGTCTTAACTTAATCATCAAAATTTTCCTAAGTGTTAGATCGGGTCTCAATCTAAGAAAGGAAAAAAGTGGAGTTTTATCAATGATTGGACATGGTTCGAGCTCAAATCATCGGCGAATGGTCCCGGGCAAAGCCATCTCCTACCTAAATCAATTCAATAAAGCTAAGATTTTAGATCAGGATTGATGTTCGAGTCAAAGATGAAGTCTAGGCTTTTGTGTGTTTTAATCTTCAAACGGCGAGCTTGACAATGGCTGAAATGACGTTTGGTGACAGCTCAAAGTCAAAAGCGGCAGTGGTAGGTCGAGATTGGAAGCAAAAGATCAAATGCCTGGTTCGATAATGGAAGAAAACTAGAGCTAAAAGTCTCTCAAAAGAAATAAAGGCAGGTAAAAATATAAGTGTTAGCTTGCATATAAATATATGCCGAACCAAGAAAATAGAGAGAAAAAACCGCCTAAGTACCTGGTAAAGGGAAGTTATTTTTATCCTGAATGTGTGAATAACAATGGAGGTGAGAAGCATGGTATAAAATCAAGTAAAATTAGAGACAATAAAATCCTACCTGAACAACTTAAAGGAAAGGTTGTCGAAAAACTTCCAGGACTAGAATGATAGACTCGAACAATACGCTTCGGCTCTTATATTGCCCCAAGGGTTGCAAATCCAAAGTTGTTCGAAGTGATATGACAATTATCAGAAGATACATTAATTCGCGAAAACGGCTCATGGATTAGGAGGCATCTATTTAGAATGGAATTTGAAACCAATGACCTGAAATTAATAGTTTGTCTTGATCCAAAGCATATATTGTTAACACAAGATATACTTTGAGGGGAAATTTTATTTAGCGTTTTGACCAATCCATATTTGGACGAATTAGATCAATCAAATAGTAAGATAGCAGAACAAAATTCTAAAATGATAACTTCAAAATTCAAATTCCAGTTGATGCCCAAAGGTTGATCATGAATCTACCAATCACCTTTGAAAATAGCCTATATGCCAAGGTGCCTCAAATGTCAAAGCCAAAAACCAATATCCAAGAAAAAATCTTGGATCAGTTCCGACCTAAACCATATGGTTCGGTACCGATCAATAGAAGTTGCTTAAAATCGCTACTTACCTCATGCTGTATGGAGCTAAGAACAATTTTTTATCAAAGCGTGCAATTGGGATAGATCGCTAATGTTCTATGACTCAAATATCAAGAAACAAGTCCAAACTTCATTGCCACTCAGTTAAGTGCCCCTGGATTGATACCGAACCGAGATAATAGCCCATGATAGCATGTAATTGACATCAAGTTTGCCCATGCTTAAAGCATAATGGGAGATATGAATTATCAAGCAATCTCAAAAGGATCAAATAAAGTTCAACAAACAATAACCGTAGTTCTCTACCGATCCATAACATTCAGCTCGATACCGATCTAAGAAAATTGTTGATTTAGCCACGATCTTTTCAGACCACCTTCTTAAGGACGTAGAAAACCTCGGGAGAACATAATGGAGACAAATCGGTTGATCTTTATCTATAAATAGAGTGTGATAAGAACTATTTTAGGATCATTTTTCTGTATTATAAATTTCTGTAATGTTGTTGTAATTTATTGGATCATCACCGATCCATAGACTACTGATCCATAAGACTATGTTTATAAAAACATTGCAGAATCATTAACAAAGCTTAAGTGGATGTAGACCAGTGATTAGTCGAACTACTATAAATCGTTGTGTTGTTCTTCCTTGTTTTAATTTTTTTAATCTTATTCTCTTTTACAAATTTCTAGGATGTTTGTGCCAACTTTTGGTGTAAACATCTACCATTCTGTAGTTCATAAATCTGCAACAATGAATTTTCCAATACTTGTCGCGTATGATAGAAACTTCTTTTCCAAAGACTCCCATAACTTCTCTGTAGTTTTTCGAGTTATGTGGATACCATAAAGAGTATCATCTAATCTGTTAAGGATATAATTTTTGCATACAAATTCACTATGCATCTAAGCATCAATTTCCTTTTAAGTTTCTTGAGTGACTAGAAATTCTTTTAGCAAGGGCTTTTCATGATTGAGAACATGAGTCGAGTTCAAAGAAGTGAAGCAAAACAACATTTTATGTTCCCATCTCTTGAAATCGACTCCTTTGAAATTCTATAGTTTTTAAGCAATCGAGTTTTTTTACTTGACAATAGATTGATCCATTCTTTTAAGAAGAAAAGGAAAGAGTTTTGTCTTAGGTTGTTAGAGACATAATTATATAGATCAATTAGCAATGTAATAAGTAGTGTGTTTAGAGATATGTTGTAGACTAATAAGTTGTTGATAACAAAAAGTGACCAGAAAAGCAAGCAATGAAATAAAATATATATAATCTAATCCAATTGTTGAGAGAGGCTTGCGTATGTAATGTCCTAAGATAGAATTTCATCCTACAATCTGTTGTAGTATCTTTTAGCACCAACGTCTGTCCTATAGAATACAACTCTTAGTCCAAGGATTTGTAGTTAATTTGAACGTCAATCTATGCACTCTCATTTGGGCAAGGAAGAAGAGTTCTGTTTGTGGAAGAGGGAGTTTACAGAGGTGATTTCGTGTCTGGATTGGGAAAATGAAGCTGGATTTATAGAGTTCAACAGATGCATCTATTTGAATTGGCTATGTCTGTTTGAATGAACAGATGTTTACATTCACAAATTAAAACTACAAATAATAAAAGGCATCTTGGCTATAGAAATAATCCTAAGGCCTAGGTCTATCTGATCACAAGACCCTAAGAGCCCATGGTCCAAGGCCCATCTGTTGACCATTAAAGATATTTACATAGTCCATGTGCCCTTTACAAACTTCCTTCTCCAATGCTCATACCAATTTGTTTAATAGGTTGAGTATAAGTATACAAAGAGATATACTCTAAGATATCTTACAATGTGGGACTTCAAAGTTGAATAAGACCCAACAATACCCCACATTTTCTAACAATATCCCACATTTAAGTAGAAAATAAGAATTTTCAAATCATGAAAGCATAAGAATTAATATGCATCCGGAGAGATGTCTTTTGGACTTGAACCTTCCATAGTAATCATTTATCGGATGTGCTTTGCAAGTAGTGAACTTAAATCTTGAACTAATTTCATTTTATAGTACATCTAAACAACAATTGTAACACACAACTATTCTAACACATTACAGTTCACTCGATTGTGTTTATTTTGATCCTGAACAGATCTTGTTTTCAAGAGAGCTTTAGAGGGTGTAGCTATGTAACCCTCATAAATGAAACCTCGCATCACTCTCGTATAGGTAATACTAATTAAAAATATCTTGTTATATTACTCTTATAGTAAGATATTAGTATTATTAAGAAAATCATTTCACTCTCATCATTTTCTAGAAAACACACTAAAAACGATCATAGCAATGTGTAATTTTGTGTGTCTTACTTGAGATTTCCCTAACTAGTTTTCCTATTGAAACTTGACCATGGGATCTCTAGTTTGCTAGGTTAGCTTTTCGCCATATTACGTCTCATTGTATTGGCTTTAAACCGATTCCTCTCGATACAAATATTACTTTCTCTTTACATAGCCCTTTACAAAAGGTCGGCTATATTCTCCTTTGACTTTATATAATCTATTGATATTACCCTATTTTTGAGAAAATCTTTGATAGTTTCATACCTACTTCGTATATGCTTAGACTTACCATTGTAAATTTGGTTCTTAACTCTTTTGATTACCGCCATGCTATCATAATATATACAAATAGTAGTCATAGGGTTAGGCCACAATGAAATATATTCAAAAAAAATTCGAAGCCGTGCTGCTTCTTAAGCAGCTTTATCTAAGGCTACAAATTCTACTTCGATTGTATAACATGTGATCACGGTCTGTTTTAACGACTTCCAAGACACCACTGCTTCATCAATTATGAATACATATCCACTGGTGGACTTGCTATCTATGTTACCAGATATCCAATTAGCATCGCAATAACCCTCTAAAACAAAATGATATTTTGTAGTATAATCTATAATTGATTATATGCTTTAAGTATCTTAATACTATAATTAAAGCATTCCATCGTTCCTTACTAGGAGTACTTGAACATATGCTTAATCTGCTAACGAAATATGCCAAATCAGATCTTGTACAATACATAATATACACCAATCTTCGTAAAATCCATGTATGCTTTAACTGTGACAGTCTCTCACCTATATTTTTCATAAGATGAAAGTTTGGATCAAATGGTGTTACTACAGATTTACAATCATAGTGACCAAATTTCCTTAATACTTTTTCTATATGATGGGAATGTGTGATAACATATCCATAAGAGTTTCTTTGTATGCAAACTCCAAGTATTATAACTGCTAATCCCTTATCTTTCATATCAAAAGATGATTTTATCATTTGTTTCATGGAATTGATCTCATCTTTATTTATTCCCATAATAAGCATGTTGTCTACATATAGGCAAACAATGACTAGACCATGCCAGAATTGTTTAACATGTACACGTTGGTCACATCCATTATTTTAAATCCATGTGACAACATAGTATAATCCAACTTCTCATACCAATATTTAAGTGCTTGCTTAATTTTATACAAAGACTTAGCTAATTTGCAAACCTTATTTACTTGACCTTTAATAATAAAACCTTTCGGTTGATTCATATAGATTTCTTCATCTAATTCACCATTTAAAAGTGTTGTTTTCCCGTTCATTTGGTGTATTTCCAAATTATAAATTGCTGTTATCAAAATCAAAGTTTTTGTGGACGTAATTCTTATTACTGGTGAATAAGTATCAAAATAATCTAGTCCTTTTTGACAATATCCTTTAGCTATCAATCGAGCCTTGTATTTTTCTATGGTACCATTAGGCCTTATTTCCTTCTTAAAATCTATTTATGTCTGATTGGTTTATTACCTAGTGGTAAATCAACTAATTCTCATGTATTATTTTGCATAATATATTCCATTTCACATTGAATAGCCTCCTTCAAGTAAAGTGCTTCAGAGAATTCCATAGCAGTGATATAAATTTGAGGTTCTTCTTTGGTGATAAAGGTCAAAAAGTCAAGTACAAAATCTTTTATGGTTCTCATTCTCTTACTTGCTCTTCTAGTTTTGAGTTCTTTAACTTCTTGAATTCTAGATGAAGATGTCTTATCCATATTGCTCACATAATGTATTCTTTTTTTATGATGTCGTTTCTTCCTCCATTATATGGAAAATTATATTCAAAGTATTCAACATCATTACTTTCTATTACGGTGTTTACATGAATGTCCGAAATTTCATATATTGAAATAAGAAACCTGGATGTCGTGTTATTGTTTGCCTATCTAATGAATACACAATCTATGGTTTTTTGTCTAAGTTTCATACTTTTATGTAGAGGAACTCTAATCGTTGCTGAAAACCTCGTACTTTCATCCTTTTATATGAAGGAATTTTCCATTTTTATATTTCATAAGGAATTTATTGGTCCTTTTAAGAGGGATTCAATTTATGATGGTATTAGCATAAAATAGAGCATTACCACACAAATTATGTGGAACTCAAGAGCTATTAAGCATGGAATTGATCATATTCTTGAATGATATACTTTTATGCTCTATTTTGTCGTGGAGTATAAGGATTAATTGTTTGATGAACAATTCCATGTGAAGCGCAGAATTTTGAAAATGCATATGATTCATATTCTCCACCTCTATTAGATCTTATAACCCTTCATCTTGGTGCCAAGTTGATTCTCTTGTATGCATTAAACATGTCCAAGGCTTCATCCTTGCTATGTATCAAGTATAGATAACAATATTCGCTATAATCATCTATAAATGCGATATAGTAATTCTTCCTTCCAAGAGTTGGTGCTGCCTTAAAATCACAAAGAGCGGTGTGTATTAAGCCTAGTAGTTCGTTTGATTTGTTTACAGATTTCATAGATTTTTAGCAAATTTGGATTTAGTACATACTTCAAATTCGTGCAAATTCACAAAGATAGGATTGCATTTTGATATTAGTCCTGAATTTGCCATTCGTTTTATTGAACAGTGATTCACATGACCTAATCTTTCATGCCATAAATCAACAGACTTAAGCTAGTAAGACGAAGCCTTAGTTTTATTTCCATTAGAGCATACATCGTTTTTAATACATTGAGTTTGAAAAGACCATCTTAAGATAGTCCTTTCCAACAAATTCACCACCTTTGGTGAGTACAAACTTATCGGATTCGAATAAAAATTTAAACCCTTTGTTACTCAAAATAGGGCTAGACTCCAAATTTCTAACTTTTGGTACGTGCAACACGTTCAAGAGGGTCAGTCTCTTTTCAGAAGTAAGTGTGAGAAACACTTTACCCTTTCCTTGAACAAAGGATAATGATGCATTTACTATGAACAGATTTTCTCCTTTAACTTAATGGTAAGTTGTAAACGTAGTCCTATCGGAACATATGTTTCTAGTAGCACCAGTATCAAACCACCTGTCTTTGGCATCACTAACCATGTTAATCTCAAAACAACAGCCGCAAAATCAGTATTAACAGCCACATTTGCTTGGTTGCTATTGCCTTGATTTGCAATGGTAGTGTTGCCCTTCTTATGGAAACACATTTGGGCCTTGTGTCCAGGTTTTCCACCAATCCAACAAATGTCTTTAGTTTTGAATTTATTTTCCTTTGGTGCAAGATTAGACCCTTTTGTTGGTCAGTTTCCCCTTTTATTTTGGAATCTAGGTTTTTGCTTAGAAGAGTCTCCTTCCACAATATTTTCTATGTCTTCGTAGGCTGAGACATCATTATTTTCATTTATTTTATTTCCTTCCTCGACTCGAAGATTTAGTACCTGATTCTACATTAATAGCTCTTCAGTCAAATGTTTTAACTCATGGCAGCTTCTTGATAATGGCATCTACTTGAAACTTTTCATCAAGGCTCATGCCATAGGAATGTAACTCATGGATGATAATCTGCAGTTCCTTAACTTAGTTGAGAATGGACCTACTGTCTACCATTTTATAGTACATAAATCTGCCAACAATGAATTTTCTAGCACTTGCCGCTTGCAACAGATACTTCGTTTACAAAGACTCCCATAACTCCTTTGGAGTTTTGCAAATTATATAGATATCATGCAGAGTACGTATCTTCTATTCCGTCAAGGATATAATTTGTACAAAGAAATTCGTTATGTATCCGAGCATCAATTTCCTTTTGAGTTTCCTGAGTGGCAGGAAATTCGTTTGGCATGGGCTTTTCATGATTGAGAACATGGGTCATGTTCAAATTAGTAAAGTAAGACAACACATTCTATTGCCATCTCTTGAAATCGACTCCTTTGAACTTCTCTGGTTTTTCAGCTATCGAATTTTGCTTGACAACAGATTGATCTATTCTTTTAAATAGAAAAGGAAGAAGTTATGTCTTAGATTGTTAGAGATAAGGTCTTATGGATCAATCAGCAATGTCATAAACAGTGCGTAGAGAGCTTTTATAGACTAATACGCTGGTGAAAACAGATAGTGATAAAAAAGTAAGAGATAGAATTTGTAACAATGATATTTGATAGAACAGTTGCTAGAAAGAAGAAAATGAATGTTTGATTGTATTGAATGATCTGAAAAATGATACAATGATACACTCTGTATTTATACATTCTCTTGTACAAGTAAAATAATTGGTGATAACATTTGGGTCCAGCAAAGCCCAATAACAGCCCATATCTGATAAGTAAAATAGATGCATCGAGTGGAAGGTAGACTTTCTCTTCATATCTTCAATTGCCCCCCTCAAACCCAAGCTGCTAGGGTTAGAGTTTGGTGGCGATCGGCAGAATCCATGTCTATTTTCAATTCCAAAGTAGAGAATCATTTAAATAACCTCAAAACAACTCTTATTCGACGCAGCAGTTTTCTTGAATTCTCTCAATTTGAGTTGCAGAGTGATAGAATGTTGAGATTTGAGTCAAGTGTTTGAGCGCCAGTATATATTTAGTAGAAAGTGACTAATCTCAACTCAGATCTCATGGATCTTTGCAGACTTACTCAGATCTGACTGCTTATTGAGAGGTTTGTCTTCGACATGCTTCACTCGAAGGTCAGCCCTGAATTTGACAAAGTTCTTTGCAGTTAGTGCTTTAGTAAGCGTGTCTGCACTCTGGTAAGTGGCAGGTATGTGGTTGACATGTAGATATCCTTTTTGAACTTGCACACGAACGAAAAAATATGTCGATTTCGATGTGTTTAGTTCTGGAGTGTAGTATTGGATTGGCAGTCATAAATACTGCACTCTGATTATCACACCAAAGCACTGGTTTTGCTTCACTCTTTATCTTTAATTCTTTCAGTATAGATTGTAACCACATTATCTCTGCTGTAGCATTAGCTATGCTTCTGTATTCTACCTCTGTGCTAGATCTGGATATTGTAGTTTGCTTCTTTGAGCACCAAGATATTAAGTTATTTCCAACGTATATGCAGTACCCACTGACTGATTTCTTGTCATCTGGATCTGTGGCCCAATCTGCATCTGAAAATCCAGTTATGTTTTAAGTTGTTGCATGCCTTGAATGATAAGCCATAGTCCAGAGTTCCTTTAAGATATCTGAGTATTCTTTTTACTGCTTTCCAGTGTTCATCCAGAGGATTCTGCATAAATTGAGATACTTTGTTAACACTATAAGTAATATCAGTTCGTGTTATAGTAGCATATTGTAATGCTCCCATAACACTTATGTATTGTTTAATATTGGGTATGGCTTCTCCCCTGTTTTTAGATAATTGATGATTACTGATCATGGGAGTTGGCTGTGGATTTGCACCATCCATTTTTGTTTTAGTAAGTAGTTCCAAAAGTTTGGGTAGAGCCGGATCGGAGTGTTGTATATATTTTTCCTAACATAGCATTATTTCTGAATCTCCCTTTCTCACCACTTTTATTCCCAGGAAATAGTTAATATCACCAAGATCTTTAATTGAAAACTCTTTGTTCAAGTAGTTGATGACATTATTGATTTCATCCTTGCAGTTTCCTGTAATAATCAAGTCATCAACATATATAAGTATGTAAATAGTTAATGAATCGCTAATTTTAACAAATAATGAGCTATCTGATTTGGCAGACTGATATTTCATATATGACAATGCTGCTTTCATTCTATCAAACCAGACCCTTGGGGCTTGTTTAAGTCCATATATAGCTTTATTCAGTTTGCACACATAATTTCCTTGCTTGATATATCCTGGTGGTTTCTCCATGTATACATCTTCTTGTAAAATACCATTCAAAAAAGCATTATTGATATCTAATTGCCTCATACACCACCCTTTGTGTAGAGCAATAGTAAGAATAAGTCTTATGGTGGCTGGTTTGATTACTGGAGAAAAGGTCTCATTAAAGTCACATCCATATTGTTGTGTGTATCCTTTGGCAACAAGTCTTGCCTTGTATCTGTTAATTGTGCCATCAGGATTCCTCTTTATCTTGTATGTCCATTTGCATCCAATTATGTTTTTGTCATCTGGAGGACATACAAGATTCCATGTATTATTTTTTATGAGTGCCTTGTACTCTTCACCTATAGCTGCTGCCCAGTTTTTGTCTTTTGCAGCTTGTTCATATGATTCTGGCTCACATGGAGTTATGCTTGCACTATATATCTTTGGCTTAAAGATGTCACTTTTAGCCCTAGTAATCATGGGATGACTGGGCTTTGTGTGAGTTTCAGTATGAGGTGAGTTCTCTTCATTCACTTGATTTGACATACTTCTGGTATTGCTTTGATGAACAGTTTCCTCTACCAGATCTCTTTCACTTTCTGTTTGAGCAGGAGAGTGACTGGCATGACTAGGATCACCTGTCCACTCAGGGCTTTGTTGATCAGATACAATAGATTGAGTGCAATGATCTCTAATAAACCTCACTTCTTCATCCTGAGTCTCATTTTTAGAATAGATTGGTAAGTCGGGTATTGAAAGTCTTGGATTATAGACTTTACTTGTAGTTTTTATTTCTGAATTATTGTAGGGAAAGATGTTCTCATTAAATACTACATGCCTGTTAATAAAAGTTCTTCCATTTTAATCTATACACTTGTAACCTTTCTGATTAATGGCATATCCAAGAAAGGTGCAAGGCTTAGATCTAAAGTTTAGTTTATTAGTATTATAGGGTCTTAAATAAGGAAAACATAGACATCCAAAGGTTGTTAAACTATGATAGTCAGGTTTTACCCCATATAGTTTTTCTATTGGACTTATTCCACCAATTACCTTTGTTGGCAATCTGTTGATAAGATATACAGCAGTATTAAAAGCCTCGGGCCAAAACTTTAGTGGTAATGATGCATGAGCTAATAAAGTAAGTTCAGTCTCAACTATGTGTCTATGCTTTCTTTCTACTAACCCATTCTGTTCAAGTGTGTGGGCATGTAGTTCTGTGCACTATACCTTTCCCTTTAAAATAATTACTGAGAGCTTTGTATTCAGCCCCCCCCCCCCCCCTATCTGATTGAATTACCTTAACCTGATCACTAGTTTGTTTTTCAGCCATGACTATAAAATTTATAACAGCATTGTAGGCTTCAGACTTAGTTTTTAAAAAGTAAATCCATGTATATCTAGTGTATGCATCAACAAAAGAAATATAATACTTATATCCAAAATCTGAGTAAATAGGTGCTGGTCCCCATAAATCTGTGATAAATCTAATGGCTTTGAGTACACTGTTGAAGAATCATTAAATGTCAACATATGACTCTTGCCCATTTGGCAATATGTACAGACATAGGGTAGTGAGTTATTATCAAAAGATATTCTATTTTCATTAAGAACCTGCTTTACAACTTTCACACTTGGGTGACTAAGTTTGTAGTGCCATACATCAAATACACTTTTGGAGTCTTGCTTCTCACACAAATTACAAGAATTCTGATTATCTAAGCGCAAATTATTGTTGACTGTTTTGAATTTATACAGTCCTTTTTCAGCATCACCTTGTAACAAAATATCTTTAGTTAGTATGTCTCTAACTAAACAATATTTAGGATAAAATTCAAAATAAACTTTGTTATTATTGGCAAATTGAGATGCACTAATAAGATTTTTCTTTATTTTTGGCACCCTTAACAGATTATGTAGGAACAGTTGTTTCTTTCCTTTAATATAAGCATTACCAATATGATTAATCTTGATACACTTACCATCCCCCATGCAAATTGACTATTTACCTCTATACTCCATGTTGCCAAGATTCAAGTTATCAAGATTATTTGTAATGTGATTTGTTGCACCAGAGTCTGGGTACCAGCAATCATCCTGAATGTTTTCTGGCTTTGCTGTTTCATTAGAGTTATGATTTTTATCACAATTTATTTGTGTTTCTGAATTGACTCGAGCCATATTAGCACTGGGGTTGTTGTTCCTTTGACCACTGTTTTGATTTGAGTATTTGAAGTAGCATTTGACCGCAGTATGGCCAATTTTTTCAAATCTGGCATCTAGGTCTATTGGTATTGTTCCATCTTAGATCTGTTAGAGTATCCTCCTCTTTGTGTATTTTGGTCTGACTTGTTATTGCTTTGACTTTTGTTCTTGGAATGAGTAGTATAATTGATGGTGAAATCAGAATCTTGTGGTTTCTTGTTGTCAATTCTGGCCTCATGAGCAAGTAATATAGAGTAAACATCATCAATAGATGGCAAGTCCTTTTGAGATGCAATGACAGCAACTACTGATTCATAATCATTACTTAACCCATTTAGGATAGTTAGGATTTGCTCAGAATCTGATACCTTGTGATTTGCAGCCTCCAAGAGATTACAAGTTGTTTTTACTTTGAAAAGATACTCTCTCATAGTATTGTTATCTTTCCTCATACTGTGCAGTTGTTTCTTGTGATACATCACCTTGGCAGCAGATTGTGTATTGAACACTTTTTCAATGGTTGTCCATATATCATTTGCTGTCTTGCATCCAATAACATGAGACAGTAAATTTGTGTTTATTGATTATAATAGTCAAGACCAGATAAGTCTATCCCGTCTATGATACTTTATGTAATCTTCATTGTTGACAATTTTGTTTTCTTCAACAGTGATACATTTGGGAGGAACTGGAATGGTTCCAAGAATATGACCTTCAAGTCCATATCCTTGGACTGCAGTCTCAATTTGCAGTTTCCAGAGAAGATAATTATCTTCACTCAAGTATACAGTGACCAGATTGCTTTGAGGGCTAACTACAGTGTTAACAAGCTTTTCAGCTGTAACACTGGATTGATGAATGTTGCTCACATTGGTAGATGTAGTAGTGTTTGTATCATCAGCCATGATGATTTTAGATTATGCACAAACAAAGTAATAATAACAAGGCAGATAAAGAGAATCAATCAGAGACAAAATTCAAGAAATAAAAGCAAGAATTGCTCACAACCAGGTTTGATGCAACCACAAGACCTAAATGATGAATTCTTTCCTTTCCTCCCTCTTTTTAATCAGATAAGTCTTGCGGGAAGGCACTTTCTTCAGTTTTGTGGTGATTCTTGATTTCTTTGGCAGTTTTCTGAGATTTTCTTTAAGATTTGGTGAGAAAGATCTGGTGCAGCCAAGTTCTTTGAACTGAGGCATGGCACTTGATTTTATTAACTGAATCAACCCTCTCAGAAGATGAAGCACTGCCTTCTGATGAGAGGAGATCACTCAAATGATGATTCTTTTCTGATGGGTCTGATTAATTCAGCAATTTGGCTGTTAAGCCTTTGGTAGCTCTGATACCAAGATAGAATTTGTAACAATGATATTTGATAGAACAGTTGCTAGAAAGAAGAAAATGAATGTTTGATTGTATTGAATGATCTGCAAAATGATACACTGATACACTCTGTATTTATACATTCTCTTGTACAAGTAAAATAATTGGTGATAACATTTGGGTCCAGCAAAGCCCAATAACAGCCCATATCTAATAAGTAAAATAGACGCATCGAGTGGAAGGTAGACCATTCTCTTCGTATCTTCAATTGTAAGAAATAAAATAAAATATATACAATCGAACCCGAATATCGAGAGAGGCTTGCATAGGCAATGTCCTAAGACAGAATTTGTCCCTACACTCTGTTGTAGTATCTTTTAGCACCAATATCTATCCTATAGGATACAACTCTTAGTCCAAAGCTTTACAGAGATGTCCGGATTGAATTCAAACATCAACCTATGCACTCCCGTGGTTTGTGCGTGAGGAAGAAGAGGTTTGGCCGTAGAAGAAGGAGTTTAAAGAAGAGATTTTGTGTATGGGTTGGGAAAACAGAACCGTACATATGGAGATCGAACAGATGCGTCTCCAAGATATCTTGCAACGTGGGACTTGTAAATTTGAGTAAGACCCAAAGTATGTTTAATATGCAAATTTTCTTCATAAATTGCTATCTAAGTTACAAAAAAGAATAATGTGCAACATCATTTCTCAGCCTTTACAACCTATTAACTGGTTTGTTGCTTGGTTTAGCCGAATTTTTTGAATATTGCATATCATTAGTTGATGGTCATGTGTTGATGGTAAGTAATGACTAAAAATATAAAATGTCCAGAAAAAATTTCTGATATATTTAAATATCTGATATCGATATTTAATCACTGCATACCTGAAAACTTGATCGTACGGACGGGGAATAGAGACTGAAGAAGCATATGTTGGTCTCAATGGAGATTTCACCAACAAGATGCCGATCTATGTTAGGGTAAACTTTTGATGAGTAAGAGGATAAACAGTGGGAGAGGCGGATGTGACGTTTGACAAGTTACAGCCGGGGTAAAAACGTGATGCTGTAGCTAAGGTGGTGGCAGCGCAAGGGCCAAGAAGGAAAAGTGTCTAAAGTGTTTGAGGTTTTGGCTTGATCAGGGCGGGATGAAAGAAGCATGGACAATGAGGTATGGTTTAAAGAAGCAAACCAGTCTGTTTAGTCTTTCTTAAGAAAAAACGGGTGTGCTTCCTTCCAAATTTGTATATGATGCAAACTTTTATATTTCAAAGCTCGAATTTGTTTCTAAACAATATGTTCAAAACTTATTCTACTAAGTTAGTTTGCATACACAATAAACTAACTTGACAAACTATCAAACTGACAAGTTAAAGTGCAAAAAAGGTTTTGTTAGTTTGATAACACTACTACTTAAAAAAAGAAAACCATTTTATAAATCGACCTAAAAATGAACGTTTTTAAATAAAATTCTTAATAGTTAGCCAAAAAAATGATATCAAAGAATGATTATTTATGCTGTAATATAAGTGTAAAATTTAAATATTAATATACGATCCCTGGGAAGAAACTTGTTTATATTTTATTAAAACATATGATGATTTTTAATTTAACGGATTCATCACAACTTTTGATTGCTTGTTTACACTCAGTAAGATTCTTGTTTTCATACTGATCCAAATGCTTAGTTAACGTGGCTTTATTATGCAAACACCGTTAACCAAACTTAAGGATAAAGCTTTTACTTATAAGCTAATCTCTCAGTTCTTATATCGAGGCTAATTAAAAATAATAAACATTGACATAGTATCATTATGGGATACGAATATATACTATGATAATACGTTAAGACTATTATATTCATATAAAATACAAAGACTGTTAGATTCATGTATATAGACGATTACTGGAAAAATCTTAAGACTATAATTTGCAGGTTTCCCTAAGTATCTTGTCCCCCACATTTCAATTTTTCTTCTTCTTAATTTCTTTATCTACAGATGTGTACTTGTGAATTCCATCATACAGTACATTTGCAATGCAAAATGTGGTATTAAGTTTTATGATTTTTATCCAATCATCCATGCCTTCTACAATACAAATTATACAATGCGGTGCATTCTAGCGATACTTTTAATTACTGACATGTTAAATGCATTTGATTTATTCGGAATACAAGAATTTATATTTAAAGATACAGATAAATAGGTAATCGTTTGCTATTCTAAACCTTGCTAGCAAGCGTATTTTTCAAAACCTTTGTTCTACATGCATTATTAGTCTGTTATTCTGGTTTTATAATTATAGCAAGTTGGGCATTTTTATTTGCTGAAATGTAAATACTTAAGTCTTGACTACATAAAAGTATAAAACTGATGCATAGACTATTTTTATTCAACAATAACTCAATTCAGTTCAGATTCATGCACACAAGTGTCATGTATAGCTGTATTGTCTCAGTAAAGGTTACAATGATTATACACCAATTAATTACAGGAATAATCAATCGACACATGGTGACTTGGATCAGTTACTGGCCAAGCAAAACTATACATTTAGTCCAATATTCATGGAGCATTCATATAAGTTAACCTTTCATTATCTGTAAAGATCATGTATCAACAGACCAACAAACTAAAACTCATGTGCAAATAAATAAATTAAAATAGTAGTTTCATCAACATATGATGCATGCAAAAGTACTCTATCGACTTAATACTCTAACAGAGTACAATTAAAATCAGGGATGAAAATCATGGATTAGCAATTAAGTACTGTTTATATGTGTGTTGTAAACTAATACATTAGATGAATAGCAAAAATATATTATGATAATACAGTCATATTTGAACTAACACCAAACTTTACTTTAATTTTCTAGCAAATAATGAAATACATGTTTTGTTGCCAGAAACCTAAATATCATACATCAAAAATCAAGAAAAAAACAGTGGCAAAATAGTAAATTATGTAACACTACATTATTGAATATGTAAATTCACAACTTCAAGGCCACTATATAAACAACCAATCTTTCAAGCTAACCCTACGTCGTCATGACTGGAAACTAGTGGGAAAAATTAAAGGCATTCAAAGTAGAGCTATATAAAGTGTAAGAATAAGAGTAAGAATAAGATATACAAAGAGAGCAAAATAAATAACATGTTAGAAGATGACAGATATGCACATGTATACATGCAGTGCATGAAGAATCAATCGAGTAATCTTGGCACTTACACGATCGACGGCTGTGGCGAATTTGTGCCACACAATGAGGGTCCTTATTGCTCCGCCTGTGGCTGTCACCGCAGCTTTCATCTCAAAGTATCTCCTGCAAGGTATGATTATCTCATTACATTTAGTAGTTCATATATATAGCTGCGCTAAAACACAAGCTTTGACCTTCTTTTTAAAAAAAGTTTTGGTATCTTTGTCCAAACCATATAAAACACATAGGCATAGCAAAAATTGGTGCAAGTTCATATTCTTTATAATTTATGCTTCCTGCATTAAAGACTAAATAGTACATATATACCTTTAACAACAGAAATATCTTTCATTTACCACCACCACTGCAAGAAAATCAAGCGGCGGAGACACAAAGACGATCAAGGACAAGGTTTACAACCGAGCAGAAGGAGAAAATGGGAATTTTTGCGGAGAAAATTGGTTGGAAAATCCAAGGTAAAAGGGAGAGAGACGAGGATGGGGAAGTCGAGAAATTCTTGAAAGAGAGTGGAGTGAGTAGAAGAGCATTTAAAGTGTGGATGCATAATCATAGAAATTCGAATGCTCAAACTCAAAACACTGCGGATTCATCTAGTACTGATAAAACAGATGATACTAATATTCCTGTTGCTGCTGAAAGTAATAATAATGCTGATAATTTTTAGTTTTTGGCTTTGCTTTTATTTTGCTTATGTTTTAATTTATTTGTAACAATGAAAATATGCTGACAGGTAATTCAGTTGTTCCAAAGGAAACAGAATCAGTAGCGTTGAAAAACATGCAGTATTTTATTCTGTTTTCGTTGCTTATGTTTTTGGGGAAAACACGTACCTTGCGCTGTGGTCTAACACTAATCTTCTTTCAATTTAACAATTTGTTGATAGAACAATTTGTGGTCAAACAACCGAAGTTCTAAACTTAATAATCAGAAAATATAATCTCAAATTGGTTTTTGAAAATTAAGGTAGTGTAGTTATTTGAAAACGAGTTTTGTCTATTATGTTTTATTGCTTTGATTCTCACTATAAAACCATAAAAGATAGCATGCAAATTGTTCTAATAATTTGATCGTTGACTATATTTCTATCCACTTTGTTTTATTGCTTTGATTCTCACTATAAAACTCTTATTACAATGGTTCATGATCAAAATTACAATGGAACGCTCATGTTTGAGTTTGGTAACACTTCATTCAATTGTAAAAATGATCGCTTTTTATTGTGGGACTAAAGTGGTACTTATTAATGCTCTAACTTTGTTCAAGATCCAAAATAATAAAGAAATTTGCAAAAAAATTGGCATCCTTAACTCATCGTTACTACTAATTTTGTGGCTTTTTGGCATTACTATGGCATTTTGGAAATATTCCAATAATTATTCAAAACAAATAAAACATCTCCAAAGATATGAATTCGCCTTCTACTTGAGCTCATCTCTCCCACTGAGATGAGTTCTCCAAAGATACGATCTTCTTCTTGCGTGACCTCAATGCTTTCAGCTCGTAGCTCGATGACTCAAGATTCGTATCGCACATGTTGTATATATTTCGTATTTAGTATCGTATATTACATTATAATTTGAAATATTTAAACCAATGAGAATGACTTACAACAAATGCAATTAAGTTTTTGATTTTGCTTGATGATGCTGAAGAGAAATTTGATTCTTTCATATATTTCAAACCGATACATTAAACACTAGAATGCGTATGTTATATATATATAACATACGGTTACAACATGTGCTGTAAACAGCTGGCCATAGTAAGATTACATTTCTGCCTCTTTCACAATGAGATAAGTTGATCTGGTCAAACTATCGGTTTTCATTATTTCGCACCCTCAATTTTATCTAGGGTTTTCTTCTTTCTCTCCAGATCCGCCGCCATGTTAACCCACCTTCAAATAATCTCTCAATCGACTAAAATTTCTTGAAGAGAGGGGTTTAGTAATATGTCTGTCTTCTAGTGGAAGGCAAGGATGTGATTGACGTTGAGCTTTCCTGTATTCACCCTTTCTCTGATGAAGTACAAATCTAACTCCATGTGCTTTGTTCTTGAGTGTAGAATAGGATTAGCTGTCGGTGAAACGACGCTCAGATTATCACACCAAATGGTTGGTTTTCCAGTGTTGATTCTCAGTTCTCCCAGCAACGATTCGAGCCAAATTACTTCTACAGCAGCACTTGCGAGACTTCTGTACTCCGATTCCGTGCTGGATCTGGAGATTGTGGTTTGTTTTCGAGAACACCATGAAACTGGACATTCATCCAGAAATATATAGTATCCTGTGGTTGACTTTCGATCATTTGGGTCTGAGCTTTTTTTGCATTTAGGATCAGTCCGTAGTTTGTAGTTCTGTTTAAATATCTTAATGTTCTTTTAACGGCTTTCCAATGCTCGCTTAAAGATTGATGCATGAACTAGCAAACTTTATTCACACTGAAAGCGATCTCTGGTCTGGTTATGGTTGCGTACTGAAGTGCCCCTACGATGCTTCTGTACTCTTTTCATTTTGTATAGCTTCTCCTTTGTCTATCTATAAATGTAAGTTGCTAATTATAGGAGTTGGTAAGGATTTGGCTTGATGCATTTTTGCCTTGAAAAGTATATCTCTGATGTACTTTTTCTGGCATAAATGTAGCTCTTACTTTGATAGTCTTTTGTTTTCTATTCCCAGGAAGTATTCTGGTGCACCCAGATCTTTTATTGAGAACTACTTGTCTAAATACTTTACTACCTGATTGATTTCATCTACACCATTGCCAGTTATTAGAGAATCATCAACATATATTAAAATATAAGTTACAGTATTTTTATTAAACTTAATAAAGAGGGATGTGTCAGATTTAGCTGACCGGTAGCCCAAATTAATGAGAGTTTGCTTCAGTTTGTCGAACCACACTCTAGGTGCCTGTTTCAAGCCATATATAGCTTTGTGTAGTTTACAGACTTTGTTATCTTTGCTTGATTGCTTGAATCCTTGTGGTCGTTCCATGTACACCTCCTCTTGTAGTTCACCATTTAAGAATGCATTGTTCATATCAAGTTGTTTAATGTCCCAACCTTTGTGTAAGGCAATTGTTAAGATGAATCTTATTGTTGTTGGTTTTACCACTGGAGGGAAGGTCTCTTTGAAGTCAAATCCATGTTGCTGGGTATATCCTTTAGCAACCAGTTTTGCCTTATATTTTTGTATTATGCTATCTGAATTTCTTTTGAGTCTGTAGGTCCATTTGCATCCAATTATGTTGTTGTCTTTGGGTGGTGCAACAATACTCCATGTCTTATTCTTTATTAAGGCATAGTACTCTTCATTCAGGGTTGTTTTCCAATTATTGTTGTTAATTGTCGGTTCATAAGTTTCTGGAACTTCCATATTTGCATCAGTTGTGTAGACTTTTGGTTTAAAGATACCACTCTTAGATCTGGTTATCATGTGATGTCCTTGAGTTGATTGTTGATGCATATTGGTTGTTTCATCTGTGTCTCCCCTCTGACAGTCTTCTTCATTGTTTGTTTGTGACTAACTTATAGTTGGTGTAGCCTGTGCAGGGTATGAGACTTGTGGGGAGTGCTGAATTAATTCCGAACATGATTGATTTAGCCTGATGGGACTCATTGGGTGTTGATCTTCGGAGCAGTGAAGTGGTTCAGTGTTGAGTTGACCTGGCACAGAATGATGCATGGTGTGTTGACTTCCTGAGCCACTTTGTTGCATTCTGGTCTGATTTTCACTGCTGGTAATCACTGGTATGGATAATTTTGATAAATTTGGATTATAGACTTTGCTTGTAGTCTTTATGCCTGAGTTTGCAAAAGGAAAGATGTTCTCATTGAAAATCACATATCTTGAGATGTATAGCTTTCCATTGGTGTCTAAACATTTGTACCCCTTCTGACTTGATGCATATCCTAGGAAAGTGCATGGAGTTGATTTGAAATTTAATTTGTGAGAATTGCATGGCCTTAGATGAGAAAAACATAGGCATCCAAATGTCCTTAAATTTTTTTAGTCTAGTTTTACACCAAACATAACCTCTATTGAGCATTTGCCTTGCAACACTTTAGTTGGTAGTCTATTGATTAAATAAACACTGGTTGCAAAAGGCATCTGACCAAAATTTTAATGGTAGTGAAGATTGTGCAAGTAGTGTAAGACCAGTTTCTACAATATGCCTATGTTTTCTCTCGACAAGGCCATTTTGCTTAGAGATGTAGGCACATGTCATTCCTTGCAATATTCCTTTTTGTTGAAAAAATAATTTGAGAGGTTTAAATTATGTACCTCCATCAGTTTGAAAAATCCTTACCTATTGATTAGTTAGCCTTTCTGCTTGGTTAATGAAATAAATGACTACATTATATGTCACAGATTTTGATTTCAGAAAATAAATCCATGTGTATCTAGAATAAGCATCTATAAATGAAATCTAGTATTTGAACCCATAGTCTGTGCTAATGTGTGATGGTCCCCACAAGTCAACTGCAACAAGTTGCAGTGGCTTGGGGTACTCAGTTTGTGGTGTTGTGAATGGGAGTTTGTGACTTTTTCCCATTTGGTAGAAAGTACAGACATGGTGATCTGGTATATTCTCAACAAGAATTTTATTATCATTCAATATTTGTTTTATAGTTTTTACATTGGGATGTCCTAACTTGTAATGCCATACATCAAAAGAGTCACTATTTAATTCAGATGATCTTGTTTCAGCTATGTTGCATTGCCTTGTTGAGTTCCTTGTTTGGTTAATATGAGATAGACTGAATCTATATATCCCCTTGTGTGTATCACCCTGCAATAAAATTTATTTTGTTTGAATGTCTTTAACAAGACAGTGATCAGGATAAAATTCAAAAAGTACATCATTGTCTTGTGCAAATTGAGATATGCTAATTAGATTCTTTTTAATTTTGGGGACTCTCAATAGATTATTGAGTTGTAATATTCTCTGACTTTTGATTTGTGCTTGTCCTGTGTGTGTAATATTGATACAAGTGCCATTACTCATGCTAATTGAATGTGTACCTTGATATTCTTTATTGCCTAAGTTTAGATTTTGTAAATTTTTTATGACATGATGCGTAGCACCTGAATCAGGATACCAGTTTTCACTCTGTAAATCTTCAACTTTGGTGGTGTCTAGTAGGTTGATGTTGTGCATTATTGATTCATTATATCCATTCTGTTGCATGCTAACTGAATTTGCATTCATGTTTTGATTTGCTTGACTGCTGTTACTTTGAGAACCACCACCATAGTTTGAGTTGAACCTGAAGTAACATTTGAGTGCAGTGTGTCATAGCTTCTCACATATTTGACACTTGGGTCGATTGTTATTCCACTTGCCTCCCTTCCTCTAAATCTTCCCGACTGATTTCTTGTAGAGTGTTGCATTCCAGTTTCAGACTTATTACTGAAATTCCTTTCTTGATTTTTATTTCTTGAATTTGCTGCATAATTCACTGATATATCTATTTCTTGAACTCTTTTATGTTCTATTTTGCCCTCATGGGCAAGAAGGGTGGCATGAACATATTGCAATGCAGGTGTGCTCTCTCTTGATGAGATGACAGCAATAACAGATTCATATTCTTCGCTTAACCTATTCATGATGCTTAAGATATGCTCTATTTGAGATATTTTATAACCCGCTGCTTCAAGCAGATCACAATATGTCTTCATTTTTGTAAGATACTCTCTCATAGACATGTTGTCTTTTCTTTGATTTTGCATTAGTCTTTTGTAGTGCATTATCTTGGTAGATGATTGTGAACTGAAGATATGTTCTATAGTGAACCAAATTTCTCTTGCTGTATTACATCCAACAAGTTGAGATAGAAGGCTGACATTAATAGATCATAATAACCATGCACTTAACAAGCTATCTTGTCTTGTATAAATGATATATTCTCTGTTCTTGATCATTTTTCATTCACTGTCTGCAGTGAACTCTTCAAGGATGATAGGTGTTTCTCGAATGAAGTTTTCCAATCCATGGCCTCCGATGGCTATCTGGACTTGGAATTTCCGAAGCAGGAAGTTTCCTTCATCGAGTTGCACAGTGATTATCTAACTTTGTGGGTTAATGAGAGATTTCGAAGGGTCTTCAATTGAATTTGGCAGTGATGAACTTGATCTTTGTTGGGATGCTGAGGTGTTTGAGGAGTTATTCTCATCTCCTTCAACCATTTAGCCAAGAAATGATGATCAGATTAAAGGAAATGATGGTAAGTGAATAGGGAGTGGTGCAGCCAAAGGTAAGTGTGATGAGTTTATCTCTGATTTATCTTCTTGGCAAGGCACAACTTTCAATGCTGATGAAACTGAGGGTAGAAGATGCAGCTGGAGGTGAAAATGATGAAATTCTTCTGATTCACCTTCTTGGTAGGGCACTTCTTTTCAAGAATTGTGTTGTTGATAATTTTGAGGGTATGAGAATCAGCGAATACAATCCCCAATGATGAAACTACTCTGAGGGGAGAACTCCAGCAGTTAAATTTCAGATGGTAATGATTAAGATGCCATTAGGCAGATATAGCTCTGATACCAAATTAAGTTTTTGATTTTATTTGATAATGCTAAAGAGAAATGTCAAAGAGAAATTTAATTCTTTCATATATTTCAAACTAATACATTAAACACTAGAATACGTATGTTATATATATAACATACGGTTACAACATGTGCTGTAAAAATCTGGTCATAGTAAGATTACATTTTTGCCACTTTCACAATGAGATAAGTTGATCTGATTAAACTATCGGTTTTCATTATTTCAATAGCCAATTGGTCAATCAATTGACTTTCTGACCCATCAAACGGAGTAATATAATGCATCAGCTTGTAAATCTCCATACGTGTAGGCTCTTGATGTAGCTCCACGGATTTGAAAAAACCAACAAATTATCATGAACATTTTACTAATTTTTGTTGTGCAAAAATAAAATAATTACCAGATCATTTTTGTATTGTGCAGACGATCTGGAACCACCAGCATGTACTATGTGATTGGTAAGGCGGTTCATAAATTTTAGGTTGCCTTTGTTCCATAAATTCGCATTCCCAATATGTCCAAAACTCATAAAGTATCGTTGTAGATATGCACAACTTCTTCTAATTTTTCTTCATTTCTGAGATGATCGAGCCCTAAATTTTCAAGCACTTGGAATTCCAAACATGCCAGACCACACCAAATGTAATGTCGAATACCCAAGAGAATTGATCATGTATATTTAGTTAAATATATTATTGATAGATTAGATATTTAAATAACCAATAATTTTAAATTTTCATGAAATGATATTATTTTACTTTAAATTCATTGAACAAAGCATCTCTCAAAGGTCAGGGGATGGAAGTAAGACTAGCTACACTAGAACTGTATGTACATGATTTTAGATTTGAGCTATGCAATGTCGCATTACTATCAGTGAACTCCTATGTGTTAATGCATTAATCATATTAATCATTAAATGCAATACAGATACATAATGTTATAATGAAATTCTGTAAATTTTTACTTACAAATTAGCATCCATACGGTAAACGTTGATTGCACAAGTGCTGGAGAAGTCAACATAAGGAAGATGTACAGATCCCTGATGTGTATCATCCTTAGATCGAACGCATTGTGTGTTATGGTGCATCATGGGGTGAGGTTTGTACTATTTAACCTTGACCACCACCACTACAACCACCACCGGTACCAGAACAACGAGCATGGAAAGACGTATTTGATACAAGAGTATAACAGATACAACTATATATATAAGATAAGATAACATTTGTGCGAAGATTCTAGAAAGTATATAAATAAATTAAAGACTAACTGAAAAACTAAAAATTTATAGTTAACTAAAAAGCGAGAAACTGTACATACATGAAATCGGCCGAACAATTTATGCATGGAAACAAATACATTTGCTTACTAACAATCCACACCATCATCATCAATCTCGATATTTATATTATCATTTTTGGATCGCATTCATCTTCATTTATTTCGGAGCCTTCATTTACATTTCATCTACTTCGAAACCATCATGGATTTTTTTGTAAGAGGTCATAAGTCTTTGGTTTGTTCTAGGGCTTGTAGTAGTTCGTTAAGTTTTGAATCATTTTAATAAGGTCGATTGTCCATCGTGATCGTGTTTGACTGGAATGAACATCTTGATTTTGTTTGAACAATGGCCCACAAATCTAACCTGCTACCGTCGGTAGTAGGATAAGACATATAGTAAATTCATGTTGCTTGTTTTACTAACACATAAGGGTCCTAAATTTGATACTTTGTTGTGGTTTACTTACATTAGAGGGCAGTCTTTATGCGTACATCTTACTCTAATAATCGGCATACTATCAAACCTACGGCATTTGAACAAAAATGTTTTCAATATCGATACCATCGAGTAAGTTAGCTCAATTGTTTCATCCAATACTCCATAATAATCTATTATTGCGTCATCATCGTTTCCACCTTTAATACAAACCTCACTGCTAATAGTTGTTTACTTTTTCCATTTTATACTATGTGAAATATGAAGTTGTTCATAAAAAAGATTGGGCATATTATATGATAGAACCGAGGACGAAAAGAAAGTTTCTTATGATAAACATGGTTATTTGATTATCATCAACCTATTGATTTAAATTAATACATATTAACAACCAGTGAATATTGTGTGCACGTAAAATTACTTTACATATCATACTTACATATTTTTGAAAGCACGACTTAAAATGTTTAGTGGTTTTGCCATTTGAATTTTCTTTTCAAACTTCCTGTTTGACAATATCGTTAAGAAGATAAAATTTAATTCTACAATATAAATAAAAATAATAATTTTTTGTAAATATTAATTACTCAATAAGGTTTGTGAACTCTTAGAGTTAAGGGTGTGCCCTAAGGGAAATTATGTAAATAGTTACACAACTTAACTTTGTAAATAATCTTGTTCAAATAAAGTATGATTTTGGTTTTATTTTCTTTTATATGTGTTGTTATATAGAGATATAAACAACAAAAGAATACATTAAATATATATAAGTATAAAATCCTTAGGAGGAGTATATCGATTGTAGTTATGAATGTGTACATAACCATGGGTATTGAATTGATATTTAAAAACTTACTCCTTAAATGTTGAAATAACTTTAAAACAAGTTACCGAAATACCTCACCACCTAATGATATTGGTTTACCTTGATATACAAAGTGGTTTTTGTTGCGATTGAATGTGTATTAATATGCATGTAATTTTATTGTAATACTAAGAGCTTGTTCCATATTTGCAATATGCAGAAAGAGTAAACTTTTCACATATATGATAAAATTTCTATGTAAAATCAGTTAACATTATTGGAATTCTTATTTAAAGGTGCAATCAACAAAACTAGCATATGGCTAGTCATACATTAGCTTTGGGATTTTAGATGCACTTTAGCAAGGCTATTAGTTTTAGGGTTTTGCTAATGGTATAAGCATTGCAAGTAAAAGTTAGTTATTTTCAATAATAACTAAACGGCATTGCCTACTGTAAAAAAATCAGTTGATAGTTTCACAAGCAATTAAAGCATAGTAAGATCATTTATCATCTAAAATTGTATGCCTTGGTTAGTAGAAACCTAAATAAATAATTAAATAAGAACCTAACGAAGTTAGTTCCTTATTTTAGTAAACCACCCTGGAATATGCATGGTTTTTATATGCTTAAATGGCCTCACCTAAACCAAAAATCCCCATAGAAGTTTGAAAAACAGTCGATGTGTAAGAAAATGTAACAATCAGATACATGGAACTAACAAAATACTGACTGGTAAAAGTTTAGCTTCTTTAATTTATTTCAAATCAATTTCTTGCTTTTAATCTTCATAAGTAAAATAAGTGTAGAATGGATTTCATTTATCTTAATATTTGCACGCATAAAATAAAAGTTATGAAACTTTGTATCATTTAAAATCATGGATCTGTCTAGTCGGTTTGAAATTTAACTATAGTGGAATCATGCTAGAATGGCCTACATCAAGGTTACAAATTCTAAAAACCAAGTTCGAGATCTCACTTTTACCGTATCATGAACCAAAACATAATATTGAAAATAAACCTTGTATGGCATTAAGATCAACCAAATTATAAATTTCCACTTTTCAGTAAGGTCCCACCAAAGATTTGTATTGTGATATACGTGATCACATAAAACAAATATATACTTAGTTTACATGTCCCACCTAAGACATTCCTTTCATGTTTTTATCTACATATTTCAAATTGGGATTAAACTATTTTTACAAGTCAAACTGTTCAATTTTAACAAGTTATCTTTGCTTTCATTTGAAAAAAATTTCATCAATGTTTCGATAATTTATTGATGCTTTGGAAATTGGTCCACGTCAGTCGTACTTACTTTGGTCATAATTTTAGAATTAAATATCAGAAATATCAACTAAAATTTAACAATCATTTTATATTTTTAAATATATATATTTTAGCAAGTATGTACTATTGTGTTTTAGCAAGCCCAACCTTCATGTTTCAGGGTCTGGAAATATAATAACAAACATAGCAATAGATTCATATTTCAGGTTGCAGAATTCAAACAATCACAGTACATAAACTTTGTCACAAAATCCATCAATATTACTTGCGAATGCAACTCAAAACGAGTTATAAAGCAACATTTAAATTCCAAAAATCATATATAGGAAGATAAGATTCAACTCACCTAAATTTGATATTTCATAACAAATTCAAAATGGCCAAAATGTATATTTTAAATTATCAAACTTGCTTGAATTATTATATTCCATCATTTAGAACCTTTGCTAAGAATATAAATTTCTTGTCAAAATCTTTAAATCGATATTTTAATTCATCACTTTTTCATTAACTTCAAAATAGCTCAAAGTCATTCTTTATAAAACCCTTTGAGTTATAGGACTCATCAAAATTCTTTTCGAAGAATTTTAATATAAAAATTCTTCTTTTTAATTTAAAATAATCTAAATTCTTATCTTTCATAAAAATTCTTTCAAAAAGAATTTAAATATAAACCGTCTTTCTATATATAGGTATGGTTTATATCCAAGTCATTCAATTACTTTTAATAAAATTGAAATTCAATCATTTAAAAACATAGATTTTGTGTCAAAACATTTTATATATGATATATTGAATTTTCAAAACAATAATCAAGTATTTATATAGAAATTTTCTTCATTTGAAAATATTCATATACTTAAAAAAACTCTCCTTTAGAATTTAAATTCACATAATCTAAAAATACTTTGAAGATTTTCAAATCTTGATATTTTAAAATATCATATATAAGAAATTCAAAAATCCAAGATTTTAAATGAATTTTCCTAAGCGGTATCCACTCTAATAAAAAAACAGTTATTTATAATTTTGATCGGATACATAAGTCTATTTAGTAATTATCTAATTAAATTTCCATTGAAAGACCAAGTAATTCATAAAAAAAATTATTAGTATGCAAACTATCTAGAATTTGAAAGATAGTTGTTCTGTACTGCTGAAGATGGGTAGATCCTGATCGAATACTCTAAGTAGTATCAGAATTATTTTAAGTACAAAAATCGTTTACTTATTGGTTTGTCCAGGTTGTGAAAATTGTTGATGAGAAGAATTTGGATTATTATTGAACACTATAATTTTTTAATATTTATGGTTGTATAGCTACAAGCTTCTTCCACAATTTCATTTTGTTGCCTTTTATTTTGTGCTTTACTTGCGAGATCGTTATGATATGCATGTTTATAATGATTGTGTTATATTATAAACTGACCAAATGCTTTGGTGATGAGCATTTTATATTTGCATATATTTTATAACGTAGTTATGTATGATGTATTCTTAAACTCATATATTCATGAAAAGTATACATAGACCTATAATTCAAAATCTCAATGAATCTCTTATGCTTTTTTTTAATATAATAGCAGATAACAATGTTCTTTGCATGAAAAAACAATGAAGTACAACAACATGAAACAAGTAACTATCTCTACTAATAATACAAATACTTTGTTTTGGTGAAGCTTTTTTAAACTTCCCAACAACCCCTTCCCCCAAATCTACATACAAGTTAACAAAGCAGGGCAAATGCATCCTTTTCCACGCGCACGTTCTAATCCCACAACATCAGCCATTTACTCCTCTCCCCACTCTCTCTTCCTTCTATCTTCCACAACTTTTCAACCGCCTTTACTCAAAATTCTCCTCCCAAACAATTTCTCATCAACTCTTCTTCCTCCCCTCCGCGCCATTCAGTTTCCGTTCTACCATGCTAAAATCCGGATCTGATGCCTGGCGAGGTAGGTCGAAGGCTAGGGATGAACAAAGGTCAACCTTAATCTGAAAATACAACCAATACTGTCCAACTTCCCACACCCCTTCACCATCCTGAATCAAAATTGAGCCCAATGTCGCGTCGCCACCTATATCTACGTACTTCTCCTCGGTTTTCGCTCTCCCATCCTAACATCCGGATCTGATGCCTGCCGAGGTAGGTTGTAGGCTAGGGGTGAACAACGGTCAATGTTAATCACTGTCCAACTTCCCAGACCCCTTCACCACTTCTGACAAAACTAGGCATGCTTTTTGTATCCAACCATCAACGTTTAACATTCAGCTGTAGAAGAAATGGCTCGACTAGCTTTGCTGAACAGACCGTGTTTCTCTTCTTCCTCCAACAAGTGGCATTTCGCGCTGAAATTGGAGTTAGGTAAGCTACTTCCGACTCTTATATGCCTACTTTTGCTTATGCTTGCGTTAGGTGTACCTTTATGGCTTGGGCTATACTTGACGACCTATTCTGACCATAAACAAAACCCAACTAACATCCGGATCTGATGCCTGACGAGATATTCATTGTGGTTGGGAAATCCAATTGCAAATATATGTGTTGAATAAGTAATTTATTTTACTTCATTAGATTTATAATTGTCGTTTACTCATGCAAAACAGCATTTCAACATCGACCCATGTTGTGGTAGCTCTATCTGATGGCTCATTCATAAGAAAGTCGGCTCAGCTGGGCGATGCCGACCCATGTTGCTGATGAAGACAGTGTGGTGGATGACACGGACTTCGACGCTGGCAGGTACAATACGAATGTCCACTTTCTTTGTCCGTTAACTAAAATATGTATGCTTTGTCTACAATATTTGTTTTCGACAACCAATATTTAACTTCTGGCAAGTATTCACTTTATGAATTTAGTACATACAAGTGCAGTTTCGTATATTTGGGTTTAAGAATTTACAACTATCAAATTTACGCAATTTTAGGCATATCAAAGCTTTGGGATGTACCAATTTTTGAACATATAACCTCATGTCAATACAAGTATAAGGTTAAGAATGTATATATTAGATTTTGAATGCACAAACATTTCGAACATGTCAGGTTTTAAAATATATAATATTTCTGTATATACATATCTATGTAGTTTTGAGGCTTCAAATATACATTGGTTTTCAAATGAGTATAAGGTCTTATAAATATATACATTTTCAAATATACATATGGACTTCGAATATGTATGCCTTTGGGTTTTCAAAAAGGTATATATAAATTTGGTTTTCAAAGCATAACAGGTTTTTGGCTTGAACATTTGAGGTTTCAAAAAAATATTATCAAAAACATGACAGAAAGATGGCAAACTAACCACCTGTTGTTTTGAACTTTTTCCCATACAACTATACATGATTTGAAGTTTCGGACAATACTGTTTTGACCCTTCTTTTATTTCACTAATACTGATCTACCCAATCTATTAATCATTAGCATTTTGCCAAATTTCGAGAATTCTATGTTATTATTTTTATAACAGGTGTTATAACAGTTAGTATTCGTTCTACTGACATGTCCAATTTGGTATTGCATACATGATTACATAATTTACCTACGCTCGCTTCTACATACATGTGTACCACCTTCCCGGTTTTATACACTGTTATTCACTTACCTCTATTTCCGCCTATTAGTACTGCTTACCGTATATTGTTTTTTACTTTTCCCTTAACACATACACTCCATTCATACAACTGTTCTATTCATAAAAAATATTAAAATTTTAACTGTTCTAACTATCAGTAAATTCTTCCATCACATGGGCAACATATTTTTTTACAAACCGTACCAAAGTAAACCAAATCACAATGCAGTTTACCCTTACCGTAGTAACAACAGTTTTTGTTGGACAATGTATTTCACAATTTGATACCCCATTGACCCTCCCTTTTTAATTACTTCCATAACTTTCTCCCCTTTTTTCCGCCCCGCTTTCATCCTCCATTAGCAATATATGTTTTATTTACCTCACAGTTGGTAATCCATCTTTAGGAACTGCACCATCTGAACATCAACAAGATTTAGAACCTCTGCCCCTTTTTCCCACCACTCACAATTGCGGTCGAAACTTTATCCCAACGACTTCTCTTCATCCTCACCTACTACCACAACCCACATACTGCTCATTCTATGGAGCCAAAAAATTATATGCTGAAACTTCGCAAAACTGTTGCTCCAATGGAAGTATTACTATTTGTCGACCCACTTCTCCACAGGAACTAACTAACTTATTTATGGATCAAGGCGAAGTTGGTACGCATTACAGGAAAAACATCAGAGCTTATAATAATGCATTTGCTTTTACATCGATGGGTGCACATATAGATCAAAACCTAGCAAATGCAACGAACGGAATTTATTCCTATCATGCCCAGGGTTCCATATATCATCGTATTGGAAGTGTTTTACCAATAAATGAAAGCAGACCGAGATATCTACAACTTTACATCTACGACACAGACCACGAGATTCAAAATCGACAAATTGATAATGAGACGTTGAGATCGGATGTACTTCTCCGCTTATAGCACATTCTACATACCTACAACCCTTACGTATCCATCTTCCGTCAACTTGGGCAACGTGAAGATATTGTAAATTGTAGAATTAAAATAAAGGAGATTACAGTAAACCGACATCTTCACGACTTACCAACCGCATCACAAATAGCTGCGATAGTTGTAGGAGACGAATTAGGTGACTTGCATGGTAGGGATATCATTATTGAAACAAAAAGTGGAAATCTTCAACGAGTTCTTGATACAGCCGGATTTTATGACCCACTACAATATCCTCTACTGCTCCCGTATGGTGACCATGGGTGGGATTTGAACGTTCACGATAATGGAAACAACCACATCAGTTGTGCATCTTACTACTCCCATCTTATGCAGGTACAAATGCTACACTACCAATTATCCATACACTAATAAATTTTCATGTCCTATAAAAATAACTCCACCTTTGCTTTTACTCCCACAACCATCCTATGTTCTAAACATAAATACCACTATCTGACCATTACAAATATATCAGTCAATACACAAGTCTTTTCCACATCATACTGTTATCTGTTACGTATTATTTCCCTATTACTGTTGAATTTAAACATATTGTTATCTCCTTAGATTCGACCAGCAGATGTATCACTTATTTTGCTCGGTGGACGCCTATTTCAACAATATGCAGTTGACATGTTTGTCAAAATAGAAACCATGCGCCTTAGATTTCTTTGTAATAATCAAGGTACCATTAGAGCTGATCTATATCAAGGTTTGCAAGATGCTCTCACAATGGGAGAGACATTGACAAGTAAGTTTTTCACACTCACCACATCATATTACCCACTTACTACTACCTCCCTACAACCTTTATTTCTAACCTAATCAACAACTCATCCGCTCAGATAATATTGGTGTGAGAAAAATACTTCCTTCCTCTCACATTGGTAGTCCACATGTATGCACCAGCGGTACCAAGATGCAATGGCAGTAGTTCAGAGGTACGGAAAGCCTGATTTATTTATTACTGTAACCTGTAATGCTAAATGGATAGAAAATAGTAACGAACTCCTTCCCAGTCAACAACCACCCGATAGACCTGATTTAACGACCAGGGTTTTTCGCGCTAAATTAGAACAGTTAAAACATGATTTGTTTGACAAAGGCATTTTAGGTAAGGTCGTCGCCCATGTGCATGTAATTGAATTTCAAAAAAGAGGCCTACCACACTCACATATTCTACTTAATTTAGCTGAAAATGATAAAATAAGCAATCCCGATGAATACGATGCCATAGTTAGAGCTGAAATTCTCAACAAGGATGTTGAACCTGATTTGTATACTGCCGTCATGAAACACATGATTCATCGTCCCTGTGGTCGGTTCAACCCTACCGCCGTTTGTATGAAAAACGACATGTGTAACAAAGGGTTTCCTAAACCTTCGCTCCCATCTCTTTACAAGGAAATGACTCATACCCAATTTACAAACGTCTCGATAATCAAACTAATTGTGAAACAGCTGAACATACAGTTGACAACCGTTGGGTAGTTCCTTATAATCCCTAATTACTTTTGAAATATGATTGTCATATAAATGTTGAAATTTGCTCCAGTATCAAATCCATAAAATATATTTACAAGTACGTGTACAAGGGACCAGATCGTGTATCAGTTGCTGTTTCTACTACACCAACTGATAATGACGATGAAATTTTGAAATTCAATAATGCATGCTGGGTCTGTGCTCCAGAGCCCTTATGGAGAATATTTAAATTCTCTCTCAATAATATTTCACCCTCCGTTATTGGTTTACAAATACATCTACCAAACAGACAACCCGTCCAGTTTTCGTCAACTGAACAGTTACAGCATGTTCTCAACGATCAGGCCATATCAAAAATAATGCTTACTGAATTCTTCCACACAAATGTTAACTACGCGGATGCACGACAATACTTTTATCATGAGTTCCCCGAGAAATATTGGTGGAACCATAAACAAAAGGCTTGGATTCGTAGACGAAACAATCGTATGGTAATAGGCAGAATGTACACGGTATCCCCCCTAGAAGGCGATCGTTATTTTTTACGATTGTTATTAACGCATGTTAAGGGACCATTATCTTTTAACCATTTACTTACCACTGGTGGAATACAGTATCATACCTTCAAAGAAGCGGCTGAACGTAGAGGTTTATTAGAAAATGATGATAATATTATAGACTGTTTAACAGATGCTTCAAACACACATATGCCTGCTGCACTATGGAGATTATTCGTAATGATTTTGGTATACTGTGAACCAAGTCATGTGCGATAGCTGTGGGATGACTTCTCTCCACATTTAATTGAAGATTATCAGCATACTTCCACTTCCACAGCAAACAATGCCCATTTACTCCTTCACTGTCTCTCTGATCTTAATGACCCACTAAACCAATACAATAAATCAATTTTTGATTATGACTTACCGCACGATACTCTTAATTACTCTACCGATTATAGCACTACAACCACTATTTTACAAGACCATTCTATTGAAATACCACAGGCAGACATAGAATCCGTAAACAATTTCAACTTACATCAGAAGGAGGCTTTTGATATGATAATGAATTCGACAAACTCGAAAACAAGCTCAATTTACTTCGTGGACGGTCCATGTGGAACCGGAAAAACTTATTTATATCGAGCAATTTTAGCTCACTCACGGGGTCAGGGACTTATTGCAATACCAGTTGCCACATCAGGTATTGCTTCTATAGCCTTACCCGGTGGTCGAACTGCACATTCTCGCTTTAAAATACCAATAAACCTTGATTCCTCCTCCACCTGTTATATTCCCAAACAATCCGATACAACTAAACTTTTACGTGCGTCCACTGTTATATTATGGGATGAAGCTACAATGGCTCATCGCCACACATTTGAGGCAGTGGACAGAACGTTAAGAGATCTAACCAATACCGATAAACCGTTTGATGGTAAAGTTGTCATTTTAGAAGGTGATTTCCGTCTAGTTTTGCCCATCGTTAGCAAAGGTACTAGGGCTCAAACAGTTGACGCATGCATAGTAAGATTAGTCTTATGGTCGTCCGTTCACGTCATACACTTAACAGAAAATATGCGTGCTAGAAATGATACTCCATACACTGACTTTGTCTTACGTGTTGGAGATGGGGACGAACCATACGTACAAGATGACATGATCAAACTTCCAGATGATATTGTCATAAATTGGATTAACTCAAACTCCATTCACTCTTTGATTAACTCTGTTTTCCCTAACCTTGCTACCAGATTGCTCGATATGGATTACATAATGAATAGAGCCATATTAGCAGCAACAAATGAGACAGTTGACGAACTCAATAGTAAAGTAATACACATGTTCCCAGGCATTGAGCAAATTTTTTACTCCTTTGATTCAGTTGAAGACGATACGAATAATTTGTACCAACCAGAATTCTTGCATTCTCTAGCACCGGGTGGATTACCACCTCATAAACTAACTCTTAAAGTAGGATCCCCAATAATGCTTCTTAGGAATATTGACCCCAAAAATGGATTGTGTAATGGTGTTCGATTAATCTGTCGTGTTTTCCATAGAAATCTTATAGATGCTGAAATTATAGTTGGTCACTTCCACGGTACGAGAGTATTTATCCCCCGCATACCACTAAAACCGTCAGAAAATGTAAACATGCCTTTCACCCTAATTCGAAAACAATTTCCAGTAAAATTAGCTTCTGCAATTACAATTACAATTAACAAGTCCCAAGGTCAAACAATTCCAAACGTTGGCATTTACCTTTCACAACATGTTTCCACTCATGGTCAGCTGTACGTAGCTTTGTCCCGTGGTACTGGACGTCGAACAACAACGGTATTAGTACAAAATGAAAACATTAAGAGGAAAAAAGGAACTTATACTAGAAATGTAGTTTACAAAGATGTTTTACTCACATGTACGGAAACATGACTCATTCATCATAAAATAAATGCATTAATTTACTTTCTCTCTACTAATAAAGCTGCTGTTTTTCTTCTTTTTCCCACATTACTAATAAATGAGGACTGGCACTACGAAGTTGCACACGTCTCCCTCCTCAAAGTTCCCTCCATTACACGTACGCGGGCCGTTCATTTTCCACTTTCCACCCATCTGTCTACCAGCTGTCATCTTCCATCTCAAAGTTTGATCGCCAGGTACGTTCAAATCTGCTCTGCATTTATTACTTCATTTCCTACTCTGTACTTATAATTACCCAACGTCCTGTTAATCCTTGCTGTAAACACATAAAACAAAACAGATTACATTTTTTTCTTTCATCTACTAGACACATATATTGGTTGACAATATATCGGGTTTTCCTTCATGAAATGGCTGTAGCTTACTTCTATGAATTGTCACATCATTCCTTTACTAATATGGTACTGTATCCACTTTTTACCTTTTGCATTCGTTTACAAACATTTTCTCTGTGTTCACTACTTAAACATTTTTACTCCACTCAACTTTCATCTGCTGTAGCATATATAAAATTAACTTTGCACTAATGCAGTGACCTACTACGTTCTTTAACACTGTAGACATCTAACACATATTGACCTTTCATATATATATATATATACACACATATACACACACACACACACACACACACACATATATATATATATTGTTATCTATCCCTAATATTAGATTTGGATTTATATTTTCATTCATACTGTAAATTTAATACATAGCATGATGCATGACTGCTATGTTTCTTTTTTCCTTTTTTTCCGTGATTGTTAACACAAGCAAGCTAAATCAACTTTTTTATTGGCATTTTTTAGGTAGCTCAGAGGGCACTTTTGTTATGGAACAGAGATCATATCGACAATGTAATAAAGCAAAATATAAAGATGATCCGGCCTATTATATTCCCTTCACTACAAAAAACCAGAAGAGGTCAGTGGAACAAAGAAGTTCAAAACATCGTGTAACAGTCCGATATTTTAAAGCGAAATTTTAATTAAAAACAAAACATTTCGAAATATCGAGTTAAATATAAAGTGTAGTAATTTGTATAAAACGAAAATTTAAAAGCATTACATTTCGTTACGTTTTGTCCGTTCTTAACTTTACATTAGAATCAAATTTTATTTATAATGATAATAACTATCTTTAAATTTGGTTAAAAAGATACGTTATATTTTTAAGAAACCGTTAGCATTTTTTAAATTTATTTAATAAAAGAAATAAAACAAATTGCACGTTACTTCGGGCGTTACACTTTACGTTCGTCGTTCCTTGTCCGTTTGATCTTTTCTTGCGTTAACAGTGCTATTTCAGCTGTATATTTTCAGTTTGAAAATTTCAATAGAATATTGCATTGAATTGTTCACGTGAGAATTATTATTTCATTTCCCTCTTTGTCTCCCGTGCGTTTCTCCAACTTGAATGCCTTTGATTTTGCTACCGTTCAAAACCTTTTGCCTCCTCTCTACAAATTATAGACAGTTGTTCATTTTCTTGTTCCAATCTCCTTTTCACAAAAAGCTTCTCTGTAGCTTTCGTTCAAAAATCTCGTGAGTACCCAAAAAGGTAAACGTGCCTTCTCCTCTTTTATTTGTATTTTCATTTGCTGCTTGCTGTTTTGCTCTTCCCTTTTTCATTTTTTGATTTTCGTTTGTCCCCTGCTTCTTCGCCACCTACAAACAATACCGCATCACCCCTTCGCTTGTTCGCCCAACCCATGCCTCCACGAACCCACTACCTCCATGCGCCTACCCATCAGCCTACCCCACCCGTGCCGAGATCCAGTCACCTCCACCACCAGACTGCGTCACCGACCACCGTACCCCAGTCCACCACCAGCCCAACACCACGACCCCATCCCAACACCGCCACCCCAGACCATCCATCCGCCACCACATCCCCAACCCCATCCCGTGCTCCGCCAGAAACCCACGGCCTGCCAGAGAACCCCACGCCTACCCAGCCCACTGACCCGCACCAGCACTCACCACGTCTCCAGACCTCCACCACGTCGCCAGAACGAACCCGCTTTGCCAGCAACCGTACCCAGTCGTCAGCCCCTGCCATGCGCCTACCACCACCGAGCCCATACCAGACGTCAGCCCCTGCCCACGCCAGCCTTCTACCCAGACCACCCCACGTCAGCCTCCTACCCCAGGTACCACCGAACCCAGGCCGAGACCGCCTCTGACCCAGACTGACCAACCCCTGTCGTGCCTCCCTCTGACGTGTACTCTGGCCTTGGATCTGAAATATATGAATATATTTTGCCTCTGCCTTGTATTTGAATAAAGAAAGAAATGAGATGGTTGCCTTGTCACCATGTTGATAGCTTAGTCTTTTGATTTTTCCACTGATTTTGTTTGAACAGAAAAAAAGTTTTGTTTCGTCCTTTGTATTTTTGGTACTATTAGTTTTATCTTGCCTCTGACTTTGGAAAAGGGGAATGAGAAAAGTGGTTTCGTCCTTGTATCTGATAATATAGTTCCAGAGTTTGTTTAAAGTATAAATCTGTTTGCCTCTGACATTTTTTTGAGAAAAGAATGAATGCGTGTTTTGTCACTTTGAAATTTTAAAGTTATAATCTCCAATAAAAGTGGTCGAACCAATTCCTTCTATTTTTCAACTTGATTTATTTTTCGATCGTTTACTTCAATTTGGGAAATTGGTTATTCGTGCATGCTTTGATTTGTCTATTTATCTGATTGTGCTTTTGGTTTGAATCCAGTTGGCGCATCCGCTAACGAGTGATCGTGCTATCCGCGTGCTTTTGATTTACATCGTATTTCTCTTTTCTTCGGATCTCCAGCTCCGTAGAGGTGAGTAAACCTCACACGAATATCCATACTTATATAATTGTGAAACGACCGCAACTGAATGTGTAGAAATAAATAAATAAATAAATGATGTTATATTTACCTGTGATTTATTTATAGTTGATGTTAATTGTTAAAAACTGCATATCGTATCATCTGTTATATCTGTTCTTATTTTACTGTTATTCTATTCTGTTAAATCACACTGCAAGTTCCCTGTAGAATAGAATCACTATGGGTTGAAATGATACATACCCGAACGGACTTTAGAATAAGGGAAGGTCGTTATGGGCTGAAATGATAGGCCTGAGCGATTTTCAATTTAATTTTATTTACTTGGGATTGCGGGTTTGAAATGATAAAACCCGGATTTTCTTTGTAAATTACGGATTGAAATGATATAGTATCCGTATCACTTGAATTAGGCTAGAAAATATTATACAGACCCGTGATTATTTTTATGTATTTCTGAATATTTTTAAATAATAAAAAAAAATTGTAATAATATTTAATTTGATTTAAACCGAATTTTTTTTAAATGATTTATTTAAAATAGAAATGATTTTTCTATGTGATAAATATAAATAAATGGAGGAATATTGATTTTTAAACGAAACTTAAATTTGGAATTTTGAAAAAAAAAAGAGAAGATGGAAACTTAAGTTAATTTAAATAAAAATGAAATTTAGTTTTAAACTGGTGAAAAAAAAAATGAAGTTTAAGTTTAAATGTTGAAATGAACGTAATAAGCAAATTTGTAAGTTTTGGTTTTACCTGTAAAACTTCTCGTTAAATAAATTAATTTAAGGATTGAAAATGAACATTTTAATGTATGATTTTATAAGTTTTTTTTTACTAGGTAGAATCTGTAGCACTTGTTAAGTGTTGTGGATTGTATAAAAGAACCAAAAGACTAAAATGAACTAAGGCTATGATAGTACTTGGTAAGTGCTGTTGTAGCAGAAACTAAAAATTGAACCTGAACTAATAAAGGGTTACTGTAGCACTTGTTAAGGACTGCAGTAGGCTGAAAATCTGATTTTGTTTAAACTGAACTGTTATAACAGTTATAAATATTGTTTGTTGAAAAAAAATTTGTTTTCAAATATAACTTACCGTCACACTCTTAAATACCGTGGAAGCTGAAGATTTTAATGCTATCGTTTAAGTGAATAAGTGAACTTCGAAAGGGTTAGATTTTTGGAAACTTAATATTTGTTTAAGGAATAATGTCTTTGTTTTAAAATGGTTTAATTCAAAGTATATTTGATAAATTGTTTAAATCTATAACCACGGGTTATAATAACGATTGGTTGGCAAAGAGATCGGGATCGGATATGGACATACTCTCTGTCGATACCGAAAACCACTTTAACAACCGTGTACGCGGTGGAGATTCCAGAATGAAGTAGGATGGTGGCGACGTTCTTAAGGTATGTTACGTGGACCCAACTCCCGTGAGTTGGCATAAGGTGGCTAAAACAGGAGCGATTGACGGACCAATGAGGTAGCACCTCTTATCGGACACACTTCTTCGATGCCATTCTATTACTTGTGATTGATTTGGTGGCCACCCTTGATTTGGGAGTGTTGTTCGAGGTGGGCGGTAGTGGCTGCTATGCGTCACCACTAGTCCGGATGCGTAATTGGTATATCTACCCTGGCATTGCCTAGTTGTGCCGTGTCACATACCATATCGAGCTTTACTACGATTATGATTTTAAGATCCGACCGCGTTAAGGTTCTCCATCCCCTTAACGCTATTTTCCGATATGATTATGCTTTACTTATTTAGACACTATTATAATAGCGAATATTACTATATAGTAGATAGTTTAACGGATCCTTAGAGGATGGGCGGTCCCAAGCATCTTCTAAGTTACTTGTACCTTTACTACAGTTCATTTGAGTTGGTTTACATTGTATAAGTATGTATATCCTGACTCGAGTGTTATGTTTTATTTTACGCTCGGGTCAGCCTGAGTATTCACAGCCTTGGACTTCACTTTTCTGGAGCTCGGAATCATTGGAGATTCTGCTTATCTAGTTATTTTCTTATTTCAGTTTCAGTTGCCTTATTTCAGCTTTTGTTCCAGAGACTTGTGTATTTGGGATTTCTATTGTACTTGTTTCAAAACTGTATTGGGTTTCAGACTATGTATTTTGTATTTGATTTGAGACTATGTATTTTAGTGGCTTCATGAACCACTATGGTTATTTTAAATTCCGCTGCGAGTTATTCTGATATTTCTGTGTCTGTGATTCTGTGAATGATTTTATTTGCTCCAAATTTTATTACAATCTGTTATTTTGCATTATTCAAGTCTGACATGTGTGGATTATTGTCGATTTGAATGGTCCAAAATACCGAGTCGTTACATTTGGTATCAGAGCCAGGTTTTAGGCAAACCTTAGCCTATGGAGCAAAAACTCATTAGAGATAGGGTAGAAATACCCTAGAATGAGTGAAATCAAACTCAGAATCATTTCCTTGTGAGTGAACGTATTTTTCAAAGTATAAAATGATTTTAAATGATTTTTCAAATGATTTTTCAAAGATTATTTTGATATAAAGTTTTCTTGTTTTAAGAAGAAATTTTCTAAACTTCCTTCTTTCCGTATCTACCTTGTTAGGAATTTTGTTATTAGGATTTCACCCAAGTGTTCTTATCGTGTCTTATCTTAATTTATCTTTGTCTTCTCTGTACCTTGTCCTAAATTTATTCTTGATATTTCCAGGATGAATCGTGGAAATGCTAGAGGTAGGGGTCGTGGTATTGCCCCAGTTCCTCCACCCGTTGCACCCGTTAAGTTTACAGTTCTTTGCAAAGAATTCTCTCAGCTCGGTGGCACTAAGTTCACCGGTTCAGAAAGTATCATCGAAGCCCAGCAATGGCTAAGAAGTTTGGAAAGAATCTTTACTGGTTTAGAGATCACTGATGCCTAGAAGCGTCAGTTAGCAGCATGGCAGCTGCAAGAGTCAGCCCTAGATTGGTGGGAGTCTGTTACGACTCGCACTAACGAAGGTGATCTTTCATGGGAGCAGTTCAGGTATCCTTTTTGTTAACTTGAATTTTTCCCCATTTCCTTTCCTTTTGAATCTATCTTAAGTTTGGTTTCTGTATTTTTCCTTTCAGGGAGGCTTTTGTGGCAAAATGGATGCCCGAAGCCGGTAAATCTCAGCTTTACCGTGAATTCATGGACCTCAAGCAGGGTACCATGTCCTTCTCAGAGTATGAACGGAAGTTCAATGAACTTTCAAAATTTGGTCCTGGTCTTATCGACACTCAGCTAAAGAAGAATGAGAAGTTCATTGCTGGAGCTCGCCCAGAGTTCTACGACCGTCTTATTTCGCATGTTCATGGCACTTTTACTGAGCTCATGGATATGGCTATTCGCTATGAGAACCCTACTTCCAAGGGTCCTGCTGCTTCCAGTACTCATGTATCTCAGTCATCCTCTGCTAATTCCAAGAAGAGAAAACCCAACTTCCACCAGCAAAAGAAGAATTGGCTCAAACATCTGGGCTTAGGATCTTCAGCATCGGCTCCTTCCCAGAGGCACCCTATTGATCTTTCCTCCATTACTTGCTTCAAATGTGACCAGAAGGGACACTATGCCAATAGTTGCCCTAATCCGTCTGTTGCTGCTGTTCCTCCACCCCAGGTTACCAGGAACGATCTTTGTCATGTTTGTCTTCAGCCGGGTCATTTTAAGAAAGACTGTCCTTTATATCAGAAGGGAAGGCCATCTGGCGTATTTGCTGTCACATCTGCTTCATCACCTGCTCCTACACCTACTCCTGCTCCTAGCGATGATCAAGGTACTCTTCAGGGCACCTTTACTTTATTTCATCATCCTGTTCGTGTTTTATTTGATACTGGTGCTTCGCATAGCTTTATTTCTGATGTTTTGTGTAATAAGTTTGAAACTCTCCTTTCTCCTGAGTATGTTTCTGTTCCTCTATGTGTTTCAAATCCTATTGGTGGTCCCGCAAATCTTGATAAGATTTGTAAGCAAGTGAGACTCTTCTATTCTAGTCATAAATTTTCTGGAGATTTCTATGTCCTAGGTTTCGATGCTTTTGATTTGTTGCTTGGAAGTGATTGGCTTGATGGACACGATGCCCGTATCTCGTGTAAATCCCGAATTGTTTCTCTTAAGGATGATCGAGGAAATTATTTGCTTATTCAGGGCCGTATGCCTCATGATTATGCTGGTAGCTTTATCTTTTCTCTAGATGCTTCTATTGATGATCTTCAGTCGACCCGTGTAGTTAATCACTACCCGGATGTATTTGGTGAAGTTACTGCTTTACCTCCCAAGCGGGAAATTGATTTCCGCATTGATCTCATTCCTGGAGCTCGACCTATAGTTCTTCCTCCTAGAAGAATGGCACCCCGCGAGAAGGTTGAGTTAAGGAAACAAATTGAAGACCTATCGTCCAAGGGTCTGATCAGACCTAGTTTTTCTGAATGGGGAGCTGCAGTGGTCTTCGTCACCAAATCCGATGGTTCTCTTCGGATGTGTGTTGATTATAGGGAGTTGAACAAACTCACTATGAAAAATAGATATCCAATGCCTCGCATCAATGATATGTTTGATCAGCTTTATGGTGCTACTGTTTTCTCTCAGCTTGATCTTGCCACAGGTTTTCACCAACTCAGAGTTGCCGAGGAAAGTATTCCTAAGACTGCTTTCCGTACTGAGAATGGATTCTTCGAATGGTTAGTCATGCCTTTTGGTTTGACTAATGCTCCCGCTTTCTTTGTTGACTTGATGAATCGTGTATTCCGTGATGTGCTAAATAAATTTGTTCTTGTCTTCGTGGATGATATCCTCATATTCTCTAAGTCTGAAGAAGAACATGAGTCACATTTGAAATCTGTTCTTGAGACTCTTCGGAAGCATCAGTTAAAAGCTAAATTTTCCAAATGCCATTTCTGGAAGGATGAAGTCCGATTTCTCGGGCACATTGTTTCTAGTAATGGAGTTTCAGTCGATCCAGTCAAGATCGCTGCGATCAATGTAAGTTCTCCTTTCTTTCTCTTTCTTTGTTTCATTTCAATTTACTCTATCTTTTCTTTTATCCTTCTTCTCCCTATTCTGTACAGGATTGGGAAACTCCTAAGACTCCTACTGATATCCGTAGTTTTCTGGGCCTCGCCGGTTATTACCGGAGATTCATTGAGAATTTCGCTCGGATTGCTGCACCTCTCACTGCTTTAACTCGGAAGAATGCTAAGTTTATTTGGAGTAACGAGTGTAAGGCCGCCTTCAATGAGTTAAAAGACAAGCTTACTTCCGCACCTGTACTTACCGTACCAAATGGAAATGAGGGATTAACGGTATACACTGATGCTTGTCGAGAAGGTTTGGGAGCTGTTCTGATGCAGGATGGTAGAGTGATTGCTTATGCTAGTAGACAGTTGAAGACCCATGAGGTAAATTATGCTGCCCATGATCTAGAGTTGCTTGCTGTTGTTTTCGCTTTGAAGCTTTGGAGACATCATCTGTTGGGTACCAAGTTCGAGCTTTTCACAGATCATCAGTCTTTGAAGTATATTTTCTCTCAGAAGGATTTGAATCAGAGACAAGTTAGGTGGTTAGAGTTCCTTGCTTCTTATGACCTCGACATCAACTATACGCCGGGAAAAGCTAATGTTGTGGCGGATGCTTTGAGTAGAAAGAAAGCTTTGTTGTGTCAGATCGTTGTTTCTTCACCTCTTGTGGATCGTATTATGGCTAGACAGGATGAAGATCAAATGCTTAGATTGATTAAGGAGAGTGTTCGAAGCAGAGTTGGAGGTAGTAGTCTTGATGGCAGTGGAGCTCAGATTGACGATAAGGGTGTATTGAGGATCAATAATAGGATTTGTGTCCCGAATGTTGATGGATTGAGACAGGAGTTACTTCGGGAGAATCATCAGTCCAGACTTTCTATTCATCCAGGCGTGACCAAGATGTATCAGGATATGAAGAAATTATATTGGTGGAAAGGTATGAAGCGGGATATTTCTATTTTCGTCAATAGGTGTGCGACTTGTCAGCAAGTCAAGGCAGATCATCAGAAGACTCCTGGTTTATTGCAGCCTCTTGAGATTCCCAATTGGAAGTGGGAACAAGTTTCTATGGATTTCATTGATGGTTTACCGAGGACTAGGAAGGGGAATGAGAGTATCTGGGTTATTGTGTATAGATTGACCAAATCAGCTCATTTCATTCCGGTCAAGTCTACCCGTTCAGCTTCTAGTTTGTCTGAGATTTACATGAGGGAGATTGTTCGTCTCCATGGTGTTCCTCTCAGTATCGTTTGTGATCGTGATCCTATCTTTACTAGTAAGTTTTGGAAGGCCTTTCAAGATTCGTTGGGTACTCATCTAAATCTGAGCACTGCTTACCATCCACAGACCGACGGTCAAACGGAAAGGGTGAATCAGATTTTAGAAGATCTTCTTCGTGCTTGTGTGCTTGATTATGGAGGATCTTGGGAAGATCATCTCCATCTCGTCGAATTCACTTATAACAATAGTTATCAGGCCAGTATTGAGACTTCTCCATTTTCTGCTCTTTACGGACGACCTTGTAGATCTCCTTCTTGTTGGATTGAATCCGGTAATCGTTTGGTTCTTGGTCCTGAGTTGGTTTTGGAAGCTTCGGAGAGAGTTGAAGAGATTAAGAGGAAGATGAGGATTGCTCAGGATAGACAGAAGAAGTACGCCGATCGTCGAAGACGGAGTTTAGAGTTTGCTGTTGGTGATTTGGTTTTCCTTAAGGTCTCTCCCTTAAGGAATGTTATTCGTTTCGGTCGTAGAGGAAAGCTTTCTCCTAGATTTGTTGGTCCTTTCCGCATTTTGGAAAGAATTGGTTCTCTTGCTTATCGTCTGGATTTACCCGAGAAATTTTCTGGAATACACAATGTCTTTCATGTATCTCATCTTCGTCGCTATCTGCATGATCCATCTCTTATTATTCAGCCTTCTGCTCTTGATAGTTTGGATATTGAGCCAAATCTGACTGTTGAGAGGAAGCCACTTCGTATCATCGATCGAGGTACGAAGCAGCTAAGAAGAAAATCTGTCAACCTGGTCAAAGTGCAGTGGAGCACTGATGAACGGGATTGCACCTGGGAGACGGAGGAGAGCATTCGTGCTTCGAATCCGGAATTGTTTATTTCAGGTACTTTTACTATTCTGTCTTATCTTTCTTTGTTTTCCTTCTTCGTTCCTTTTCGGGGACGAAAAGCTTTGAGTGGGGGAGAGTGTAACAGTCCGATATTTTAAAGCGAAATTTTAATTAAAAACAAAACATTTCGAAATATTGAGTTAAATATAAAGTGTAGTAATTTGTATAAAATGAAAATTTAAAAGCGTTACATTTCGTTACGTTTTGTCCGTTCTTAACTTTACATTAGAATCAAATTTTATTTATAATGATAATAACTATCTTTAAATTTGGTTAAAAAGATACGTTATATTTTTAAGAAACCGTTAGCATTTTTTAAATTTATTTAATAAAAGAAATAAAACAAATTGCACGTTACTTCGGGCGTTACACTTTACGTTCGTCGTTCCTTGTCCGTTTGATCTTTTCTTGCGTTAACAGTGCTATTTCAGCTGTATATTTTCAGTTTGAAAATTTCAATAGAATATTGCATTGAATTGTTCACGTGAGAATTATTATTTCATTTCCCTCTTTGTCTCCCGTGCGTTTCTCCAACTTGAATGCCTTTGATTTTGCTACCGTTCAAAACCTTTTGCCTCCTCTCTACAAATTATAGACAGTTGTTCATTTTCTTGTTCCAATCTCCTTTTCACAAAAAGCTTCTCTGTAGCTTTCGTTCAAAAATCTCGTGAGTACCCAAAAAGGTAAACGTGCCTTCTCCTCTTTTATTTGTATTTTCATTTGCTGCTTGCTGTTTTGCTCTTCCCTTTTTCATTTTTTGATTTTCGTTTGTCCCCTGCTTCTTCGCCACCTACAAACAATACCGCATCACCCCTTCGCCTGTTCGCCCAACCCATGCCTCCACGAACCCACTACCTCCATGCGCCTACCCATCAGCCTACCCCACCCGTGCCGAGATCCAGTCACCTCCACCACCAGACTGCGTCACCGACCACCGTACCCCAGTCCACCACCAGCCCAACACCACGACCCCATCCCAACACCGCCACCCCAGACCATCCATCCGCCACCACATCCCCAACCCCATCCCGTGCTCCGCCAGAAACCCACGGCCTGCCAGAGAACCCCACGCCTACCCAGCCCACTGACCCGCACCAGCACTCACCACGTCTCCAGACCTCCACCACGTCGCCAGAACGAACCCGCTTTGCCAGCAACCGTACCCAGTCGTCAGCCCCTGCCATGCGCCTACCACCACCGAGCCCATACCAGACGTCAGCCCCTGCCCACGCCAGCCTTCTACCCAGACCACCCCACGTCAGCCTCCTACCCCAGGCACCACCGAACCCAGGCCGAGACCGCCTCTGACCCAGACTGACCAACCCCTGTCGTGCCTCCCTCTGACGTGTACTCTGGCCTTGGATCTGAAATATATGAATATATTTTGCCTCTGCCTTGTATTTGAATAAAGAAAGAAATGAGATGGTTGCCTTGTCACCATGTTGATAGCTTAGTCTTTTGATTTTTCCACTGATTTTGTTTGAACAGAAAAAAAGTTTTGTTTCGTCCTTTGTATTTTTGGTACTATTAGTTTTATCTTGCCTCTGACTTTGGAAAAGGGGAATGAGAAAAGTGGTTTCGTCCTTGTATCTGATAATATAGTTCCAGAGTTTGTTTAAAGTATAAATCTGTTTGCCTCTGACATTTTTTTGAGAAAAGAATGAATGCGTGTTTTGTCACTTTGAAATTTTAAAGTTATAATCTCCAATAAAAGTGGTCGAACCAATTCCTTCTATTTTTCAACTTGATTTATTTTTCGATCGTTTACTTCAATTTGGGAAATTGGTTATTCGTGCATGCTTTGATTTGTCTATTTATCTGATTGTGCTTTTGGTTTGAATCCAGTTGGCGCATCCGCTAACGAGTGATCGTGCTATCCGCGTGCTTTTGATTTACATCGTATTTCTCTTTTCTTCGGATCTCCAGCTCCGTAGAGGTGAGTAAACCTCACACGAATATCCATACTTATATAATTGTGAAACGACCGCAACTGAATGTGTAGAAATAAATAAATAAATAAATGATGTTATATTTACCTGTGATTTATTTATAGTTGATGTTAATTGTTAAAAACTGCATATCGTATCATCTGTTATATCTGTTCTTATTTTACTGTTATTCTATTCTGTTAAATCACACTGCAAGTTCCCTGTAGAATAGAATCACTATGGGTTGAAATGATACATACCCGAACGGACTTTAGAATAAGGGAAGGTCGTTATGGGCTGAAATGATAGGCCTGAGCGATTTTCAATTTAATTTTATTTACTTGGGATTGCGGGTTTGAAATGATAAAACCCGGATTTTCTTTGTAAATTACGGATTGAAATGATATAGTATCCGTATCACTTGAATTAGGCTAGAAAATATTATACAGACCCGTGATTATTTTTATGTATTTCTGAATATTTTTAAATAATAAAAAAAAATTGTAATAATATTTAATTTGATTTAAACCGAATTTTTTTTAAATGATTTATTTAAAATAGAAATGATTTTTCTATGTGATAAATATAAATAAATGGAGGAATATTGATTTTTAAACGAAACTTAAATTTGGAATTTTGAAAAAAAAAGAGAAGATGGAAACTTAAGTTAATTTAAATAAAAATGAAATTTAGTTTTAAACTGGTGAAAAAAAAAATGAAGTTTAAGTTTAAATGTTGAAATGAACGTAATAAGCAAATTTGTAAGTTTTGGTTTTACCTGTAAAACTTCTCGTTAAATAAATTAATTTAAGGATTGAAAATGAACATTTTAATGTATGATTTTATAAGTTTTTTTTTACTAGGTAGAATCTGTAGCACTTGTTAAGTGTTGTGGATTGTATAAAAGAACCAAAAGACTAAAATGAACTAAGGCTATGATAGTACTTGGTAAGTGCTGTTGTAGCAGAAACTAAAAATTGAACCTGAACTAATAAAGGGTTACTGTAGCACTTGTTAAGGACTGCAGTAGGCTGAAAATCTGATTTTGTTTAAACTGAACTGTTATAACAGTTATAAATATTGTTTGTTGAAAAAAAATTTGTTTTCAAATATAACTTACCGTCACACTCTTAAATACCGTGGAAGCTGAAGATTTTAATGCTATCGTTTAAGTGAATAAGTGAACTTCGAAAGGGTTAGATTTTTGGAAACTTAATATTTGTTTAAGGAATAATGTCTTTGTTTTAAAATGGTTTAATTCAAAGTATATTTGATAAATTGTTTAAATCTATAACCACGGGTTATAATAACGATTGGTTGGCAAAGAGACCGGGATCGGATATGGACATACTCTCTGTCGATACCGAAAACCACTTTGACAACCGTGTACGCGGTGGAGATTCCAGAATGAAGTAGGATGGTGGCGACGTTCTTAAGGTATGTTACGTGGACCCAACTCCCGTGAGTTGGCATAAGGTGGCTAAAACAGGAGCGATTGACGGACCAATGAGGTAGCACCTCTTATCGGACACACTTCTTCGATACCATTCTATTACTTGTGATTGATTTGGTGGCCACCCTTGATTTGGGAGTGTTGTTCGAGGTGGGCGGTAGTGGCTGCTATGCGTCACCACTAGTCCGGATGCGTAATTGGTATATCTACCCTGGCATTGCCTAGTTGTGCCGTGTCACATACCATATCGAGCTTTACTACGATTATGATTTTAAGATCCGACCGCGTTAAGGTTCTCCATCCCCTTAACGCTATTTTCCGATATGATTATACTTTACTTATTTAGACACTATTATAATAGCGAATATTACTATATAGTAGATAGTTTAACGGATCCTTAGAGGATGGGCGGTCCCAAGCATCTTCTAAGTTACTTGTACCTTTACTACAGTTCATTTGAGTTGGTTTACATTGTATAAGTATGTATATCCTGACTCGAGTGTTATGTTTTATTTTACGCTCGGGTCAGCCTGAGTATTCACAGCCTTGGACTTCACTTTTCTGGAGCTCGGAATCATTGGAGATTCTGCTTATCTAGTTATTTTCTTATTTCGGTTTCAGTTGCCTTATTTCAGCTTTTGTTCCAGAGACTTGTGTATTTGGGATTTCTATTGTACTTATTTCAGAACTGTATTGGGTTTCAGACTATGTATTTTGTATTTGATTTGAGACTATGTATTTTAGTGGCTTCATGAACCACTATGGTTATTTTAAATTCCGCTGCGAGTTATTCTGATATTTCTGTGTCTGTGATTCTGTGAATGATTTTATTTGCTCCAAATTTTATTACAATCTGTTATTTTGCATTATTCAAGTCTGACATGTGTGGATTATTGTCGATTTGAATGGTCCAAAATACCGGGTCGTTACACATCGCTCAAAATTTCCTCAACATATTCTCGGACTACGACCCAACATTATTCAACGAATGCATGCAGAAATTTGAAGAAGATAAGGCGAAAATGACCGAAAATAATTCAAAGCCTGAAGCTTTATGGAACCACCTTGATGAAATTGGTGCATTAGAAACTGCAGACAATGTAGTTGGCAGTTAATTTGTTGATGACATTATACAATCATCACTAATTGATGAGTAATATGGAGAAACGAGCCTATAGTAATGCTAAACATATGCATGCGTTATGCTGTATAGACCGTTTACAGCATCCTTAAAAATGGATTTTTGGAGAATAATATGTACGCATGCTACTGCTTACCCGATTTAATTTTCTAATTTAATGCAGTAAACATCTGACTTTTTTTTGCTGTTAACTTTGCATACCCATTATATCCACTACTGAACTAACAGCACACAGTATAACAGACTACAAGCATTAACACCTCACCTTTTTAACACTTTAACTTATTTTTTCCCATCACCCAAAGTCAACCTCCCAGCTTTCCCATATCCCTCGAATCTACCACTTGCATAGCTGACAATATGTACCATACAACCACATATTTTGCATCCAGCTTTTAACAAAGGTTGTTCATCTACGCATATAACCAATTCAACTCAGTCCTCTTCCACCTCCCCTATTTACTCCCCACCAAATGGCCCACTTATCACCCCACAACACACAGACTCTTTCCATTCTCCAATTCTTATCACTATATAACCTCTACTTCCTTTCCTTCTCCTTCATATTCTAGCAGCACTATTTCTCCCCACCATTATGACAAAAGTTGTTCTCTTTTCCACCTCATCTTATTTTTTTACCTCCCTACACCATACCCAACACACAGCGCACTACCCTCCGTTTTCACCTTCCACTTTAAATTCCATTGTGCACATTTTCTATACCCCACACTTTAACTTTATCTCGCCACTAACATACACTTTTTACCTCGCATCGGAAATCTATCCTTCAACAAAAAGACGCTGCAACAGCCATCAGTATAGAAAAACTAGAATGTAAAAGTGCACGTCAAACAAAACAGACGCACTCATTTGCTGATGCTAGGGTTGGAGTTTCAAACACCATCGAAAACCACACTGCTCCTCCTACTCCATCAGAAAATGATACCGACTGGAACAACACCGTTCCTCTTCCGCTACGACTGCTTACTGGAAAAAACGTGGAATTAAATGACAAGTATTCTCATATTTCTGACGATGATGTACAAGTACCAGTAAATGCTGAACCGCAACTTCTTCCTCACTGTTCTTACAACTATGACTGGGATACTTTTTTTACTCCTGAAGTTGTATGTTACAGTACATCTACTTCTTCCTTCATTCCTAACAACATATGTTCACATATACAAACACATATATACGTTTTCGTTTACTTATCTATTCCTATATGTTTTTAAGTATTTACGTCCACTCCTCTGCCTCACTAACCTTAATCCTCTGATACCTAATCATAATTTGCATTCCTCTTGCAGATTGAACAGTGTGATAAGATTGTGGATCGTTTTCTAGCTGATCGTTCGTGTTAGAGCTCTTACGACGTCCATCGTTTTTACATTTTTAGCCACCATTTCGTATTTGCCTTTGTACCTTTGTTCGCTACTGCAGCATTATGTTTTTTCCTACATAAGCACTATAAAAATTTTCATTCCATTCTCATAATTATGATTTGATTTCCATTTGTCTGTTCCGCTTTCTTCGGCTAATTAGCTTTTTAATTTTATATGTTTGCCCGCATCACTCCTTTGCTGTCCGCACATATCATTAACTTCACCGGTCATATTGCCTCATCCATACACACATCATCCATACACAACACAACATCAAATTAGTTTTAATACGTCCATTACGTTCAGTCACAACATGATTACCAACTCTGTAATTCAAGAAAGTATTTTACAAATTTCAAACAGACATCGCCAAAGCTTTATTCATTCAACTCTCTTTCTTACAACTATATTCGAGTAAAATAACAGCCGGTATCACGCTTGAGAAAGATACCGGCTAATTAAACTTCGGTACTTTCCTTTCATCATACCCCCAACAAATTTCCGATACGAAAAATGACAACATATGCATACTTCACAACAAAATCAATTCGCATGGTAATATTTTTCCTCCCCATTACACATTTCCCACAGCTCTCTTCGCACCCTACCAATTTTACTACAACTTGCCTTACTCACGTCCATCGGACATGCCTTCATACTTGTATATATAATGTGTAATTCCTCAGTTCTCTCACATAACAAAATTACAACAAACACATAAAATGAAACAAGTAATTTTATCATGTAATTTCCTTAGTTGGTCGCATTCAAATTGAAATGAAGTAACCGTTGTATACAATTTCCTCAGTTATTCCTAAAGTTCTCTATCATTGTAATTAATATTACTAATACTTCTTCATATAATAGGTTTTCTTTATTTTTGCAATCATGCCCACAACAAGTGCATAAGTACTGAATAATTTAATTTAATTTGATGGACAACTGAGTACACTATTGTTTATATTTAGAGCCTTCTTGGAGGAATGCACTGTTGAAGTAAGATGATATTTTTAGAATTTTACAAAGTATTTCCTTATCTATACTGCTGAAGATGAAACACACTTATCAATGAAATTATGTTTGAAACTTATATATTTAGTTAAATGCTAATACAAAATAATTAATTTACTGTGTTGCATTCTTAGGTTCTGTTACTATCATGTTATATGCTTGAATACATGTCTAATTATTAATTCAAGCTATAGATGTCTGATTGAATGAATTTCATGAATTAGTAAATTAGAAAACATGTTTGCAATGGCGCTAATTTTGTATTTGATTGAGATTAAATTGGAATACTTTACATGACTTTTTATTTTTGGTTCTTCTGTGCCTTCCACACACATTGTCAAAATTACTTTCTGATTCATTGTTCCAAAAATTTAGATGTATTACTATTTATCTTATGCAGGCAGATTGATATAGACAGTAAATTTCTGGAAACGCAGCGTATAATGGATTATAGCCTTTTGTTAGGTGTACATTATCGAGCGCTCCAACATTTGCGTAATGGTGTATCTTTTAGCTAAAGTTTTACGGCAGATGGACGCATGATGCTTTCAGAAGGTAATGATATACTTCAAATAGATAGTGTGAATCTTTGATAATTCCTTGTAAGTTACATAGATAGTTTTCAGTACACACATCATTATTCAAGGATTTGTGATAGTGAAGAGGCCACGTGTTACTTATAAGGGTCATCTGGCTCCATAAATTTGGCTATATGTTATTTTATCATGTTATATTAGTTACACTTCATTATAACATATTTAAATAAGATTTTGCTCTGAAAGCTGACCCCTCAAAGGTATATCGGCTTTGAAATTTTGAAAGATAACGTATTTTTTTGAAGTGTACACCGAGAGACTGTGTATAAGGATCGAATGCATGAATGATGCAACAACATAGGCATGCTCTACTTCAACACCAAGCAATAAACAGTAAATAAAATCTTGTATGAATTGATTGCAGAAGCTCAAGAAGATGAGATATTTAGTTATCCACGAGACCTTGTTCTTGTTCCTTGAGAAAGCAACGAAAATGGTTTTGTCGTTGGTCCTCATGTTCGAGGAAGTCGTCTTAGGGCATCAGCTGCTGGAGATGAAGAAGTTGATCTCTTGCTTCCTGGTACAACAAGGTTCGTTGTTTCCTCTTTAGTATTTCTTGGTACAGCAAGTGCATAAGTACTTAATAATATTATGAATTATTTTCCCTTAATGAAACAAACTTATATTTGTTTAATGCTTATTTCTTTCCTATTTTCTCTCCCCTTACAATTTAAATAGTAATGCAACACAAAATATTAGGGAATTTAATACTTTTAACCTATGTATGAAATAATTCGTTTTGTCCCTATTTGAAAAGATTCAGTTTATCCAAGCATGGAAAAAATTGAGTTAAAGATGCACTTTTTTAAAATTATAGGACAAGAGGAAATTTTCTTACGTTTTTTTGAAATGGTACGTAGATACAACATGTCACTGAGACAACTTAACACAAATCACATGTCAATATATGTTCGAATCACGCTACGCAAGTTTCGAACTTGTGACCTCTCGCACCAAAGTCGAGTACAAGAAGTATATAACCTTTAAATATTACTCTAACATTATGTATGTAATGTAATGTGGAGTTTTTTTGTTTTTGAAATTTTCTTATGTTATGTATGTAATATGGAGTTTGAGTAGAAAGTATGTATATAACCTTTAAATATTACTCTAACATAATACTAATTTGTTTGTTCTGAATACAGGAAGTGTTTTAAAGCACTTAGAGCCCAAAGTGCTTTAAAAAGTTGAGCTATTTTGTGCTGCAGCTCTATTCAAACCTTAATATTACCTGCATTATTCACAAGCATATATTGGCCCAAATATGCGTGTGCACAGGCATATGCACACACAGCGTATAATATGCTTAGGAAAGTTATATTGCATAAACAATATGTACCTTTATTATATGATATTAAAATTTTCGAATGATGCCTCAATACATATTAAAGTACATGTTTTTCTAATCTGCTCATATAAATCAAGGCCCACTTCACTAACTCACGTTTGACCCGATTTGATGGCAGGCTAGCCCTACTTACAGAATACACAAAAGAGAGGCTAATCTTTCATGTCTTATTGCGCAGTTATATTCAAGTACAAAAATATATATAATCATTAACCACTACCTAGGTTCAACGATAGTTATGGTCATGTTATCACACGACATAATACTAATTTGTTTGTTCTGAATACAGGAAGTGTTTGGTCTTGTTGGGCTTTCACAATCTAAAAAAAAGGTAAATAAGATATTCAAAGGTGTTAGTGGAATCTTGAAGCCGTCAAGGTACTTGACCTACCCACAAAATGATACTGTAATGTCTTTTTATGGTTATCTTATTTGTATTTATGATAAATCTTTATTGTTTCGATAACTTAATACATGATTCCATTTCCTAATTCTACAAACACACTTACAGTAAATTTTGGGGGTTCTGACAGCACACATACTACATGTTCTCTTTTCATTTTTTCCGCAATCCTTCGTTAGTGCAGTTGAAAACTTTTTCTATGATTTGGGTAAAGAACTATGATGGTGGTTGGTTTTATTACTTGTAAAGAGCTTATGAAAACCTTTCGTTGGCATAATGATAGATTTTCTCTAAAGAAATAATAAAAATGTGTAAAAAAGGCGGGGAATAATAAGTGGTTGGGAACAAAATGTTGCTGAGAGTTTGGAGTTGTAAGGGGTATATATAGAGAGGTAAAGTGGAAGGAAATGAAAAGGGAGACAAGACGACGTCTGTAAAAATAATTTGAGCATAATTTGTTGATTAATTTGACATTAACAATTACTAACACCTTGACTGTTTATTTGTCATTAACAGGACCAATATTGCTGATGTTAGGGGAAAATATTAAAAGCAAAGCAAGAGTAAATCAACTTTTTGACTGGTTGGTAAGTAACTTGTTGATGCAAATGTGTATGAATATTATGTATGGACATGGAAAAGTTGATAAAACAATATGTATGAAATACTAAGTTTGGATATGTGAAAAGTTGTTTGAATGATATGTAAGAAATACAAAGTTTGGATATGTGAAAAGTTGTTTGAATGGTATTTATGAAATATTATGCTGTAATTTACATATTTGTTTGTGAAAATATGTTATATGCAAACAAGAAATGGATAAAAGGGTATTATATATATGGAAAAGCTGAAACAATGATAAATATAATCAATAAATTAATATTAAATTTAATAGCATTTCATAAACTCTGTTGTTTAAAAATCACTATAGAAACTAGCCATGGGATATATAAAAATATCATAACAAACGCTATACAAATATGCTAACCAACGCTATAGAAATATCATAACAAACACTATAAAACATGCAAAGAAAACGCTATAGAAATATGTAGAACGAACGCTATAGAAGTAACCACTGGATAATATCTCCTATAGCGTTTTCGTTTAATAGCATACGGTAAACGCTGTAGAAAAATTATTTTTCATAGCGTTTTTGTTTCTGCTATTTAAAGCTGAAGGTCTAACATAGCATGTCGTTCCACGGCGTTCTCTGAAATGCTATGGTAGGATATAATGGCATTTTTTAAACACTATGAAAGCCCTTTTTTATTGTAGTGCAATTAACCAAATTCTAAATATCCTAGTAATATAGTGATGACGAAAAAAACATGCATAATATATCATTACAAAGTGTAGCTAAAGAAAGATTAGAAATTGGATTTCGCATATAAGATCTAAAAGCGACTGAAATAGTGTCGATACAGTACTTCAGCAAAGTCTGTGCAGGTTTCAATATAAATTGTTTAGATACCGATTGAGGACCGAGTTCACGACAAAGAGTTACAACCTTATTGCCAGTTAAATTCTGAATTCAACCAATTATAATTAATTTAGAAATGTTATAAATTAATAATATTGTAACGACCCTTAATTTTCGACAATTAAAAATATTGAATTAATTAAGATTTTGCAATTTAATATTGTAAGAAATCAAAATTTATAACTTATATATGGGAAACTTTTTGATTACAATATAATTTAATAATGTTGTTTGAATGTTATTGACAACTATTTTAATGTAATATCAATTAATGGTAATAATGAAAGTAAATATGGAATAAAATTGAACATTGTATTAAAAAGAGAAATCAATGTTAGTTGGTTTGGTTGGTTTTAACATGCAATAGGAAACCAATTATTTAGTATGTAGATTCAGTAACCTTTGTTGTAAGCAATAGATTTATAAATGTGTTTTTTTTTAAATGTGTTTAAATTACTTCAATGTAAATATTGTTTTACTTATCATCTTATTATTTAATCCATTGAAATCAATTTGGAAATCAATGAAATTAAATGTAATTACATATTGCAGTTAATGAAAGAAAAGATGTTAACTATAAAGTTGAGTGAAATAAAATGAAAACTTATGTTGAATAAATTCATAAGGTAATAGTTGATTTAATATGAGAACATTTAAATCAAAAATAAAAGAATAAAAATGAATAAGTTTAGTAAAGGAGTAAACGTATCTTTATTTGTTTGCAATGTATTTTAGCTTACATATTAATTACAGGAATAAGAAATCAATTATTTAATAAGAAATTAATAGCTTTGGTTTGAATACAATAATTCCATAAATACATTAAATTGCTATAAAAGGAATTGAATTGTCTCATTTCTCTTTTAAAATTTAACATAGAAATCAATGACAATTAATGTGATTGGAACCTTTTAATTAAAAAGAGAGAAGACGTTAATTGTAGACGTATATTGAAATAAATTTAAATAGGGTGATTTATTTCCAATTAATTCAGTTCATGTTTCAAATTTTAGTGTTGGTTTACTACATATATGTTTGTACCTAAATATAAACTTATGTTTCAGATCCAATTATATAAAAAAAAGATTATTTAGGTTTGAAATCTCGTATGGTTTTAAATTAAATGTTAATAGGAGATTGTAAAGGGGTAAAATAGATTTACACTTGACTATTTCCTTTTCACTTAGACTTGATTAGATTTTAATTGCAACATAATTTACCTATCCATCTTCGCTCTTCTAATTTACTCTTACATTCATTGCCTCCTTATGTGGATTAGTAGCATAACTTTTATTTATGAATGTAAACTATACGTGGAGATAAAGATGTACATATATATATATATATATATTACACCTGTTTATATTACCTCACTTATGTTGCCATATTTGTTTAGTGTATGTTAATGCATTCCTACTAAAATGTTTAATCAAAATGTTAACATGTTTGTTTAAATTCCCAATCTAATCACACAGAGAGAAATGAAAGGTTCTTAATGTTGTATATTGCCTTAATTAATTACACAAATATGTGTAAAGAATTTATTTTCATTTATTGTGTGTTAATGTAAAATTAAATAGGTGTAACTATGAGTTTATGAGAGTTAAGGAAAGTAATAAAGAGGAGACACAAGTTTGAAATTTGAATTCCAAAGGTTTGTTGGTAATGTACATCTGGTCCGTGCATTCCTTCATCATTATTTAATACACATCACATTTCTTTCCTCATTTTTGTTGTTTCTTCATTTTCGTTTATTTCCTTTCTCTTTCTCCTGAAGCTACATCTTCTCAAACGTGAGTTTCATTTTATATGTATGCATATATTTTTTTTATTTAAAATTTCTTCATCTCTTTACACCATGTCCTACCTTCAATTCCTAAAGTAAAAAAATGTGAGTTCGTTGTTTTCTCCATCTCATTTCATATTTCTACAGCCACTTCATTTTTTTTCATTTTATTTTCCTGTGGCCGTCTTCACAACCTCATATTTTTGTTTTTTTTGTAGCCTATATTTCCTAAATCCTTCATTTTAGAAACGTGACATTCATTTTTGACCCTCTACCTTCATTTATTTATTATTAAATAACCTGCCACTTTATTTCTTCTTTTACGTATGGTTTCTCTCGACACCTCATTTTCATTTAGTTCAAATTATTTTTTGTTGAAGCTATAATCACATCAGCAAATTGTTCACGTTTTTAAAATTGGTCCTTTATTTTTTTTCTTGTCGCCGCTTCATTTCCTCTGTTTAGATTTCCATTTCAAATCTTCCTTTCTCTGAATCATTTTAATGTGAACTTGCAAATTCAAAAGCTCTCATTTTTTGCAAATTCAAAAGCTTTCTTTATGAAACACGAGTTTCATTTTTTTTCATTTTTCCTACATGTCCTGCCCTCATCTTAGTTTGTTCTTCCATCTTTGCCTGAAGCCTTATCTTGAGAAAAACGTACGTATTGAACTTTTTTTTTTTGAAATGTGTACCAATTATTATTTTAATAATATTTCTTATAGCATGAATATCTTTTGCATACAAACTTCGATTCACGCGCGATTTCTTCTATTAGAATTTTGGGCTTTTATTGGATTTAAATCGACTATAAATCAAAGGTGAGTGTTTTAACCCACTCACAACTACTAAATTATCTTATGTTAGTTAAATTGAATTTACAACGTGATTAGAAATTGATTGATTGTTGTTTGGTATATTTAAATTGTCATTCCAGTTAAATCTGACTTTTATTGAATTTAATCGCCATTTAATATAATATTGAATTTTAAATTGCCATTTAAATACCTGTTAATGATAATAAGTTAATAGTTGTTATTTATTGGTTGATTTGAATGGTGATTGTGATGGGTGTTTAACTGTTGATTTTGGATGAGTGGATGTTATGTTTATTTTATATATTGTTATCACACCGCAATTTTCCTTAGTTATTGTTATGAAATCATTATGGGTTGAAATGATACATACCCGAACGATCTATAGATTAGGGAAAATAGTTATGAGTTGAAATGATATACTATAGCGATTTTATGGATTTTGAATTTTAATTCGGGATTGCGGGTTGAAATGATATATACCCGTAAATTTAAAATTATTGCAGGTTGAAATGATATATATTCGTATCACTGGACCATAGAGTAGAAAATTATATACGGACACCAGATTGGTTAAATTAAATGATTTTTAAATCCTTAATTTTTTTAAATTCAATTAAATGATAATTTGAAATAAAATTTGATTTATATAACTGAATTATTTTCGACAATCCAAGCTTTAAATGTTGAAATTGGAATTGGTTTAAATGAATTGTTTAAAGGATTTAAATTGAAATTTTAAAAATTGAATTTGAAGTATAAATTAAATTTATCGAAATTGAGTTATTGTAAACATTTGAATATAACTTTGGAATCTATTGAATTTGGAGTAGCTTACATTTATAGTTCAAACATGGATTTGAAATTGATATAGATTTAAATGGTTTTATTAAGAATCTGAAATGAAAGGTAAAAAAATTTGAGTTTTGTTGATTTGATAGCTGGATATGGTCCAGATATGTTGAAATGAAAGAAATAGTTTAAAGTTGATATTAATTTCAAATTTATATTTTATATAAACTGTTTAAAGAGATATTATTTTAAAATTCTGATTTGTTTAGATTCTCAAACTATTTACTATTTAAACCATTTCCAATAATCAAACCATTTTTATATTTAAACTATTTAATCTATTTTGAACTATTAAACTATTCCAAAATATTTTAACCTATTTTAATCCATTTTAAACTATTTAAACTATTTTAATCTATTTTTTTTATCTATTTTAACTATTTAACTATTTTAAACTATTTTAATTTATTTTAAGCTATTTTAATCTAATTTAAACTATTTTAAACCATTTAAACTGTTTTAAAGTATTTTAACTATTTTAAACTATTTATGACTATCTAAACTATATTTTAAAAAATTCAAACGGTGCAAGGTTGAATTGGTTATATTTAAATCCTTGATTTGAAAGCGAATATGGTTAAATGATGTTATAATCTAAGTTGGGATTTGAAATGATATTTTCTAGTGAAATGACATATTTTGAGTAAATATGATGATTTTGAAATGAGAGTTTAACCTAATTTAGAAGTATGATTTCGAAAGTGAATATGATTTCGAAAGTAATATAGTTTGAATTGAATATGATATTTTGATATCAATATGAAATGGTTTTGGAAATGTAAAAGAACCATCCGGTGTGAAATAAGCGTTTGGTTGTTAAAGAGACCGGGATCGGATATTGTCATACTCTCTGCGAATACCGAAAACCACTTTAACAACCATGCACGTGGTGGAGATTCCAGAATAATGTAGGATTATTTGGCGAACGATTTTGTATGAGGTATTAACGTAGTCCTGACTCTCTTGGGTCAGCTTGATGTGGCTAAAACCGGAGCCATGTCGGGCCAAGTGAGGTTGCACCTCTGATCGGACACATTTCTTCGATACCATATTACTTTGTGATTGATTTGGTGGCCACCCCTCGATTTGATTTTAGGAGTGTGCTCCAAGGTGGGCGGTAATAGCTGCTATGCGTTACTACCAGTTTAGATCAGCAAAATGGTAGTATCCTACCCTGGGCATTGCCTTGCGTGCCTTGTCACATGCCTTATCGCGCCCACTACGAGTTTGGTTTGTACTGTACCTATGGAGTGCTCACTGAGTAAATCACTGGTTTGGTGGAGATTACAGTATCTGTATAGACTGCGGGAATATATAAAATATGTTAAGGGGGATATGAGTAACGCCTTAACGCTATTTTAATACTTAACTTTAATGTAGACATATTATAATAGCGTATTGTACTACATAGTAGATAGTTTAATGGATTCTTAGGAGATGGTAATCCCGAACATCTCTTAAATTATTACACGCACGTTAGACACTGGATAGGAGATGTAAAACCCCGTAAACATCTCTGAAACCATTACACTCATATTTATTACTATTGATTTAACTTACATAAGATCTTTTAGTTCAAAACATTTTTATCATTACGATAACCAAAACATTTTTATCAAACTCGTCTGGTATTATAATAATGTCTGATCAAAGTAAAAAAAAATAGTTGAAATGCTTGCATCTCACGTTCCAGCATAGTTGGGCACAATCAAAACCGTACGACGCTTATTGGAGAATGGATTCCATACAATGACTGGGTCACTGGGGTACCGCCCATCATAGTACACGTCTAGAACAATGTACCGAGGACCTCGCCGGGATCCCCTGCTACATAAGACCGACCTACCCCTAACCTGGATAGACCGAATATGTTATCACCCCGGGTGTTCCCACCCTTAAAAATCGAGCGCTCCTTCTTTCATGCACAACCATATCCATAATATATAGGTTTCCGAGGATATCTAGAAAAGTGATAACATGCCCTAGTTGGGTGCGACCCACTTAGCCTTGCTGCATCTCCCATGTTTTAGTGATTCCCGGTAGATGAGGCTTGAGGCTAAGCGTTACCTTTCAAGAAACAATTCTACTTTGAATGCTCATCGTCCTCTAATGATGATGTTCTGATAGCATTCGTCCATACAAATTGTCCTGGGTCTGGACAAACCGAATCACCGTCTTCATCATCTTCACGGTATTCATTCGTAACGTTCAAACCGAATCGAAGTGGTTTTCAAATAATTAAATCCGATCCCGGTCTCTTCGAAACGATTAACGAAATTAGCCAATTATTGATAGTCAGTTATTTAACTATCAATAAAACATCCATAAGCAGTCACTAGGCCTTATTATAAATTTCTTCAAACATTTATTTCAAAATATCTTTACTAAGATATATGTTCAAATCACTTTCCATATTTCAATATTTGAAAACAATTTCAAATACTTAAATCCATAACAGGATATTTTCAAACCATCTCAACACTTAGAAATATTTCCAAATTTCCATTTTTATACTTGGGAAAATATTATAAATCTTATTTTCCAAAATCTTTTCAAATACAAACACTTAAGAGAATATTTCGTAGCTTATCTCATAAGTCTTCGGAATCACTAATAAATTCCCTTCCTAATTTCCAAAACCCAATATACTTGTTTATAACCCCATTCAACAATTTATGACTTCTTTTATAAATTCAGATTTCATTTTCAAAATCCCCATATTCAACATTTTGATATTTTATTTCCTCCAAATCCTTAATATAATTCCTCCCTCAAAATCATATCCATTTAAAAACCCCATTTACAAATCTCGAGAGAATTTATAAATAAAAATTTCAATCACTTCAAAAACTCTCTCTATATATATAAAATAAGTATTTAAAAGAATAATAATTTATTTTTAAAACATGTTCAAATAATTATTTAAAATATCGAAAACACTTTTATAAACATCAATAACTCATTTTTAGTTAAACAAATAAATTTTCAAAGCTGATTTTTAAAAGTTAGAATTTACTAAAATAAATACTTAATATTTAAAAATCTACTTACCGAAGTATTTCAATCCTAACTAGTTTAAAATTTTATATTTTTAAATAAAGAAATTTTCCTTTTAAAAGCAACTTAACTTCTTAGAATTAAAAATATATTTTTAAAAAAACTAAATAACCAATTCGATTTTATAAATTCCTCTCGAATCACATCACTTCCATTCCGATCTCCTTAACCATTTTCACTTTTTAAAAATAGTGTCCACTATTTTTCTCACCCTATTTCCATATTTTAATATAAATTCTCCCTACGAATTTATTTTTCCAATATATCCACTGATATCGCTTACCATATTTATAAACATCGTTTATAATTTTTTTTATACACCTTTGAGTTTTACTTTTATAAAACTAATCTCGTTTATAAAATTCCATTTTTAATAAACCCATTCGTTTATAAATCCCATTTATAACTTCCAATCTATTTTTAATATCGACTTCAACTCTTTTTTATATTTTTGAATATCATTTACAAATTATTTTTATATAAGTCATTTTTAAAATTCTCCATTTAATAATTCACAATAGTTAAATATATCCAAAAATCAAATATATCTTTCTAACTCAATATCCTTAAAATAACCCCAATTCCAATATAAATATTTTTATGTCAAAAATTCCCTTTATCCCTTAAATTTTAAAAATATATTTATGGTATTTAAGTTATCAAAATTCAGGCCAGTGCTACAATAGAATCAAATAATTCCAATCACTACAATAATCTATAATAGATTATTCTAAACAATCCATTTATCACAACATATGAAATTAAATTCAACATTTTGAGGAATCCAGTTGGATCCCTCCAACCTATTTCCCTGCATCCACAGATGTTAATACAATATAAAAATATCAATCCCACTTCGAGGGGGATATCGTGGTATATCGGGTCATCCGCTATTATGCGGGGCACATAGGGTCTCATCCGCTATAATGTGCGGGAATATCACTCCAAATACTAATATATAATATATATATATATAATATCATTCATCAGATAATAATTATTAAACCAACCAGGCATCCAATAATTAATTTTAACTATTTAAAATTAATATCTAGCAATCTAAAATGAATGAGATTTACTCACCTTGATTTTTTTCCGAATCTGTTTGTCGTTCCAAATTTTATTTTATTGCATAGTTTCCGCAGCTATAATCCCGTACGATTGGTTCCATGCGATTTAACCTTGTATAAGGAAGTTATAAATTTATTAACATTCGAATTTATATAACATAATTAGTTAATTTTTTTTACCATTTATTTCTCAACTACTTAGCTAAAAGAAAAAACTGGCTGTTACCTTAGCTCAAATCACGCTCGTTCCTAGAAATTTGACTGCCGTTCGAAAACTTCTTCACGTCGAGCCCGCAACCCACAAGAAAATGCGTCCAAAGTCGAACTCGACTCAAACCCAAGCTGCTTCGAACAAGTATAGTGCCTCCCTTGCCACTGACGTGCTCGTGTCTCCTCGTAAATCACCGCCATCATCGCTCAGCCCTCCTTCCTTGCATTCTAGGTCACAAGCATCCCTCGACGACGCGTAGTCGCGAGGCCGTAATCTCCACCAGGTCGCACGACCTATTCGTAGCCCATCTTCGGTCGTCAGGCCGCGGTTACCTTCAAAGTCGCGAGCGCCCTATCTAATATTGTGATTTTTTCCCTTTGAATTTGATTTCATTTTTTTTCTTTGAATATGAGATCGATTTTTGCCCTTACTTCCTGGTTTGCTGCTTCGAATATGAGAAGGGAAGTGATAGCTCGATTTTTAAAAAGGAGGGAGCATCTTCGGTTAAAAGCTAGATTGGGTTTTGACCTTTTAATTAATTAATTTATTTCTCTGTGAATTTGAATTTTGAAGAACGAAGTGAAAATCATGATTTTACTTAAGGGAGCAGCGTACGTAGGAAGCTAGGTCGGCTGACTAATGATAGAGTTTGACATCGATTTGATTTATTACTTATCCATTCAAAATATCCCACTTTCATATCTCGAAATTTTGAACCCCTACTTAGGCATGCTGCTAGGCGTTTATAATGTTATACCCCTATTCCGAACGCAATGGAAAAGGTTTCGAGTCCTAATTCGATCGTATGGAGAAGATAGCTTTTTGCACCAAATTATTATATTGAATTTTTGATATTAATTTCAGTGCGTTTACATTCCTTATGATCAAATGATAACTCCAAATGCTACGAAACTTGAAATCTGATAATAATACACTATTATGGACCACTGGAACTGGTTTCGTCGAATTCCGAGACTGTGCCGCGGATTGCTATTTTAACGCGTCGATTAAATCGACGATTTCAAAAATTAGTGAAATCATTTGAAATTTTCAGTTTTAAAAAACTTATTTACTCAATTCTAATTCAAATAGAATTTATATAAATATCAGAAATCGTTTTGATTTCATAAACAACTCCAATTTACAATTATTTAACGATTTGTAATTATTAACTCCACAATTAAATTTATTTAATAATTCATTATATTTGGAGCTTAAGTTTTTATTACACTATTTTTGAGTGATAACTTCATATTAAAATTCCATTCACTTTTCAAAACTCAACATTTAAACTAATTTAAATGTTCAAAATCAACGACCAAAAACCTAGGTCGTTACAACACTTGTTTATATTACCTCATTTATGCTGTCATATTTGTTTAATGTATGTTAATGCATTCCTAGTAAAATGTTTAATCGAAATGTTAACATTTTTGTTTATATTCTCAATCTAATCACAAAGAGAGAGAAATAAAAGGTTCTTAATGTTGTATATTTCCTTAATTAATTACCCAAATTTGTGTAAAGAATTTATTTTCATTTATTGTGTGTTAATGTAAAATTAAATAGGTGTAACTATGAGTTTATGGGAGTTAAGGAAAGTAATAAAGTGGAGACATAAGTTTGAAATTTGAATTCCAAAGGATTTTGGTAGTGTACATCTGGTCCATGCATTCCTTCATTATTATTTAATACATACCACATTTCTTTCCTCATTTTTGTTGTTTCTCCATTTTCGTTTTATTTCCTTCCTCTTTTTTCTGAAGCTACATCTTCTCAAACGTGAGTTTCATTTTATATGTATACATATTTTTTATTTAACCTTTCTTCACCTCTTTACACCATGTCCTACCTCCAATTCCTAAAGTAAAAAATATGTGAGTTCGTTGTTTTCTCCATCTCATTTCATATTTCTACAGCCACTTCATTTTTTTTCATTTTGTTTTCCTATAGCCTTCTTCCACAACCTCATATATTTGTTTTTTTGGTAGCCTATATTTCCTAAAGCCTTCATTTTAGAAACGTGACATTCATTTTTGCCCCTCCGCCTTCATTTCCTTATTATTAAATAACATGCCACTTTATTTCTTCTTTTACGTTTTGTTTCTCCCAACACCTCATATTCATTTGGTTCAAATTATTCTTTGCTGAAGCTATAATCTCATCAGCAAATTGTTCACGTTTTTAAAATTTTTCCTTCGTATTTTTTCTTGTCGCCGCTTCATTTCCTAAGTTTAGATCTCCATTTCAAATCTTCCTTTCCCCGACTCATTTTAATGTGAACTTGCAAATTCAAAAGCTCTCATTTTTGCAAATTCAAAAGCTTTCTTTTATGAAACACGAGTTTCATTTTTTTTCATTTTTCCTACATGTCATGCCCTCATCTTAGTTTGTTCTTCCATCTTTGCCTGAAGCCTTATCTTGAGAAAAATGTACGTATTGAACTTTTTTTTTGAAATGTGTACCAATTATTATTTTAATAATATTTTTTATAGCATGAATATCTTTTGTATACAAACTTCGATTCACGCGCGATTTCTTCTATTAGAATTTTGGGCTTTTATTGGATTTAAATCGACTATAAATCAAAGGTGAGTGTTTTAACCCACTCACAACTACTAAATTATCTTATGTTAGTTAAATTGAATTTACAACGTGATTAGAAATTGATTGATTGTTGTTTGGTATATTTAAATTGTCATTCCAGTTAAATCTGACTTTTATTGAATTTAATCGCCATTTAATATAATATTGAATTTTAAATTTCCATTTAAATACCTGTTAATGATAATCAATTAATAGTTGTTATTTATTGGTTGATTTGAATGGTGATTGTGATGGGTGTTTAACTGTTGATTTTGGATGAGTGGATGTTATGTTTATTTTATATATTGTTATCACACTGCAAGTTTCCTTAGTTATTGTTATGAAATCATTATGAGTTGAATGATACATACCCGAATGATCTATAGATTAGGGAAAATCGTTATGGGTTGAAATGATAGACTCGAGCGATTTTATGGATTTTGAATTTTAATTCGGGGTTGCGGGTTGAAATGATATATACCCGTAAATTTAAAATTATTGCGGGTTGAAATGATATATATCTGTATCACTTGACCATAGGGTAGAAAATTATATACGGACATCGGATTGGTTGAATTAAATGATTTTTAAATACTTAATTTTTTTGAATATAGTTAAATGATATTTTGAAATGAAATTTGATTTATATAACTGAATTATTTTCGACAATCCAAGCTTTAAATGTTGAAATTGGAATTGGTTTAAATGAATTATTTAAAGGATTTAAATTGAAAATTTAAAAATTGAATTTGAAGTATAAATGAAATTTATCGAAATTGAGTTATTGTAAACATTTGAATATAACTTTGGAATCTATTGAATTTGGAGTAGCTTAAATTTATAGTTCAAACATGGATTTGAAATTGATATAGATTTCAATGGTTTTATTGAGAATCTAAATTGAAAGGTAAATTTTTTTGAGTTTTGTTGATTTAAAAGTTGGATATGTTCCAGATATGTTGAAATGAAAGAAATAGTTTAAAGTTGATATTAATTTCAAATTTATATTTTATATAAACTGTTTAAAGAGATATTATTTTAAAATTCTGATTTGTTTAGATTTTCAAACTATTTACTATATAAACCATTTCCAATAATCAAACCATTTTTATATTTAAACTATTTAATGTATTTTAAACTATTAAACTATTTTAACCTATTTTAATCTATTTTAAACTATTTTAATCTATTTTTTTATCTATTTTAACTATTTTAAACTATTTTAATTTATTTTAAGCTATTTTAATCTAATTTAAACTATTTTAAAGCATTAAAACTATTTTAAACTATTTTAACTATTTTAAACTATTTATGACCATCTAAACTATATTTCAAAAAATTCAAATGGTGCAAGGTTGAATTAGTTATATTTAAATCCTTGATTTGAAAGCGAATATGGTTAAATGATGTTATAATCTAATTTTGGATTTGAAATGATATTTTTTTAGTGAAATGACATATTTTGAGTAAATATGATGATTTTGAAATGAGGGTTTAACCTATTTTGGAAGTATGATTTCGAAAGTGAATATGATTTTGAAAGTGATATGGTTTGAATTGAATATGATATTTCGATATCAATATGAAATGGTTTTGGAAATGTAAAAGAACCATCCGGTGTGAAATAAGCGTTTGGTTGTTAAAGAGACCGAGATCGGATATTGTCATACTCTCTGCCAACACCGAAAACCACTTTAATAACTATGCACGTGGTGGAGATTCCAAAATGAAGTATGATGGTTTGGCGAACGATTCTGTATGAGGTATTAATGTGCCCTGACTCCCTTGGGTCAACTTGATGTGGCAAAAATAGGAGCCATGCCGGGCCAAGTGAGGTCACACCTCCGATCAAACACATTTCTTCGATACCATATTACTTTATGATCAATTTGGTGGTCACCCCTCGATTTGATTTTGGGAGCGTGTTCCGAGGTGGGCGGTAGTAGCTGCTATGCATTACCACCAGTTCGGATCCGCAAAATGGTAGTATCCTACCCTAGGCATGGCCTTGTGTGCCTTGTCACATGCCTTGTCACGCCCACTATGAGTTTGGTTTTACCGTACCTATGGAGTGCTCATTGAGTTAACCACCAGTTTGGTGGAGCTTACAGTATCTGTATAGACTACGGGAATATATAAAATGTGTTAAAGGGGATATAGGTAACGCCTTAACGCTATTTTAATACTTGACTTTACTGTAGACATACTATAATAGCGTATTGTACTACATAGTAGATAGTTTAACGGATCCTTAGGAGATGGTAATCCCGAACATCTCTTAAGTTATTGCACGCACGTTAGACACTGGATAGGAGATGTAAAACCCCGTAAACATCTCTGAAACCGTCACACTCATATTTATTTACTGTTGATTTAACTTACATAAGATCTTTTAGTTCTGACTCGAGTGTTTTGTCTTTTCATTACGCTCGGGTCAACCTAAGAATTTCAGTGTTGAAGACTACTTTTCTGGAGGACGAAGACGAAGATTTAGCATATTATTATATCTATTATATTTATTCCACTAAATCATGATTGTTCCGCTGCAGTATTTATTTATTTCTGCTATATGTATAACTTTGACTGTATTGTAAAAGTGTAATCAAATGTTATTAGTAAAACAGCTTCATGAACTGTTTATTTGATTATTATATTTTGTCATTCCGCTGTGAGATTCTGTGTTTTTTTTCCTTCTTTTCTCTTATTTTCTTATTTACCACATTAACAATCCTCCCTTTTGAATGGTTTGAGTTGACATGTGTTTTTTTATTGTCGATTTAAACTATCCAAAAAGGTGGGTCATTACAAATATAATTAATACAAATGTTGTATTTAATTCTATGACATTTTATATATTTATTTAAAGCCTTAAAATTAATTAATGTGATGTATAATTGTTATATATTGATTTAATTATGATATTGGATTAATAAATTAATTAAATAATTAGTTTAATGGTTAAATTAATTAGACTATAAGTTTGGATAGCCCAGACATGGAGGTGGGGAAAATTAATGGAGATGAGGGGCTGGAGACATGGTCTTCAAATCCACAGAGAAGGGTGTTAGATATTTGCAATCTAGCCAGTTGGCTATAAATTGTAACACTCCGCAAAAATTAATGTGAAATTTAATAAAAGAAACTAGAGTGAATATAATAAGGGAAGAATAGAATTTTTACAAACGTCCGAATTTGGCTATAAAACTTGCATTGTTGCATTCGTAATCATTTTCTAAACAATTTTGATATATAAAGTTTTATAATCATAGTATATTTGAAAATGTTATTAAACTTTGAACATTTGAGATATTAGATAATTAAAATATATAAAAAGAAGTATTTTTAAGAAAGTTTCACCAATCGACCCCCTTGAGTGGACCGGTCGACCGCTCCTAATCAAGGAGTTGGACACTTGGGCATTGTCACTTGGGCATTGTCAGTTGGACACTTGAGATATTAGATAATTAAAATATATAAAAAGAAGTATTTTTAAAAAACCTAGGCCAAACGGCTCAGATTTAATTTAATTAAAAATCAATGGCTGGGGTGAGTTCATGCACCTATAAAAAAATTTTAACCTCAAACCTTAATCACTCACCAATAGGACTAAACTTTGTCTCTCTTCCAAATCCCTTCGCTTCTCAAAAACTGCTGAAACAAACAAAACAACAAATTAAAGAAAAATTCAACAAATTAACGGAGAAGAAATGATAAACAAAATTGAAGATAAAATCAATAAACTGGAGGGATCAAAAAATCAAGAAAGAAGAAATTCAAGACGAATCAAGAGGGAAAATGCTTACACGAAGTGAGTGGGTTGATTAATAAAATATGAGGATTAACAAGTAATTTGATTCATTTATATATCTATTTGATTTGGAAATTTATTGGATTTGAATCTGAAAAGAAAGTTTATTTAATTTGGAAATTATTTTAGTTGCAATTATATGAAGATAAAAGTTTATTTGATGATCATTGAAATTTGGGATATTGTTTATTTAATAATTGCAACTATATATAAGTTGACTGTTTTGAACTAATGTTGAAATATGATTTAAATTGATTTAACTTGATTTAATATGTTACACCTTTTATTCAATCTGATTGAAATTGGGATTTAAAATGTATACACCTTTTTGATTTCACCTTGAACTAGTTTTGCATATACATATGTGATTATAAAAAGGTATTTTTACGTTGAAACTACACAAATCAAATTATAGATTAAATACGAAAGTCGTTGGAATTACATGCAAAATTATAGACTTGAACGGATAAGTGAAATATGAAAGAAACCGAAACTAATAACACTGGAAATTGAAAGTTGAATTTTACTACAAGCAACAAACAATAAATAGCAGAGAAAGGAGAAAAACAAGAATTTAAAATTAATGATAATTAACTTTGATCGTTCGACAGGCTCACTAGAACTTGTCGACAGCAAGTGGTCGATCGCTCCAGTAACCAGTGGTCGACCGGTTAATGTGTTACAAGTGAGATTGAACCTTGTCCTAAGGCCCAAGTTCATAAGTTATTTTCATAAGTAGTATATATGAATGTTAGTATAAGTAAGGAAATTAGTTAAAGTGGAATCCTATTCTTATATTGGTGCAAACAACAATATCTTTTCTTAAAAGGAAACATGAAAAGACTTCACAAACTTAGAGCAAATTTCCCGATTTAAAGTGAAAATCCTATTCCTATATTTGTAGTTGTTGCAAAGACTTCATTTGATCAAAATTTATAGCTGGAATGTTTCTATACTTGATTAGACACTATATTGGAAAATAAAATTGAGTTAACCATCTTTGAAGAAGAGGGATGAGTGCCCTATAAGCATTATTAGGTGTAATTTGGCTTGTTTAAATTAGGTTTCATTTATCTACCCCAGTTAAGGTAATAAATCAGTGGAAATGTTTTTTAAAAGTTAGAAACGATACATGTTTGTGATGACCTGCCTTTTCGACCTTCGAAAGTCAGCACTTAATACATCCACGGTATTAGAATGATGAGCATCCAAGTGCTGGGAAGGCAAACTATTAGGGTAAAAAGAAAAAAAAGCATGGAAATTAGAATCACGTGGCAGAATGACAACATATAATATAACAAAGACAGTGAACTGTCACTCTAAGATACATAGAGTTAGAGTTAAAAACAAGCATCATCAGTCCAAACAGTTATAACTTCCCGACCTTACAATTGATAATGGGTATACATAATAATGCAGTGGAAAATATAAATATTACAATAGGTGAAATTCTAGCTCTCTCCATGAGCTCCACATTCAACCAATGACAACCTGGAAAGATACTCGGTCTGACTTGAGCATTATAATAAAATGACACCCAGATCACTTTAGAAAACCAGCATGGGAAAAATCAAGAAATATAAGGAACATATAATAATTTCGTGAGACAATGCCACTAAACACGAAACAGGTTATTACCTTACAAGAACAACATCCATGCATGAGAAATGGAAAACAAATCAGAACAACAATCCAAACAAGAAAGGATGGACACAGACAAGATCAAAATCGAAACTTAAAGGATGGACAAAAATAATTAAACATAGAGAAGAGCTCAAGGTACTTCTCGATGCAATTAAGAAAGGATTAACCCCAAGGTTCAAATCAAACAATGAGAATAAATTTATCCAACGTGCCTAGGAGGGTGCACCCCCTACACCAAAAGTATATCTCTAGACAAAATATACTTGAGAGCACACACGTCACTCTCGGGAATTTCCAAGCCGGACCCTCGCCAAACACGAGAATCCGAATATTTCACATCAATGCATGCATGCCGAAACCTCTCTAGATAGATGTGAACATACCGTAATGGGTGCGACCCACTTGGCTTAGCTCCCACTTGCGCTTTGGTTTTAGTTCTCCGCTGTTTGAAACCAACGCTCAAAACGAGCTACAAATCATCTTAGATTGATGAAGCATAAAAAAGGATATCAAAATTGATAGTCGATGAATTAACTGTCAGAAATAAAATAGTACTACTTTGGGGAAAACAATGAAGCCGGAAAAGTTTGGGAAATGTTGCCTCCTATCTTGACTCGACAACATTCTTAACTTTAAGAATAGTAAGAGTTTAAATGCCTAAAACGAGTAACAAAATCATCTTGAATCGATGAATACAAAGAATATAGCAGGATTGATAGTCCATAAGTGAACAATCGGGAGTAACCAAATAATCGTATACGAAAATTAAATCTCTTACGCTTATCACTACCCGTCGATCTCAAACTAATACTACCATGGGAAAACCAATGAAGCTAGACAGGTAAGGGTAGTGTTGCTTCCCACCTTGTCATGACGACATTCTTAACTTTAAGAATAGCAAGAGTTCCTTCAACATGCACTTTAAGAATATCCATGTTGACCCTCTATGCGCCTTGTGCTACATGCATGATGAATCCGTCTCCCATCTCTTCTTTGACTGCGACGTCTCCTATCACATTTGGGCCACGACCAGTGTTATCCTTCTTGGCCACATCCCTGTTCTTCGCTCGTTCTTTGATTATTGGCAGTATAACCCTCCGGACAGGAACCTTGACTCCTTCATTGCCATCTATAGCTGGTGTATTTGGAAAGAAAGAAATGCACACATATTCAATAAACCTAACTGCAATATTGATGGGATATGTAATCGAATCTCTCACTTGTTTTCTCTCTGGATAGATTCTTCACGCAAAAGGCCTTTCATTCGGGTTCTACCATCCAAGGACAATGCTAATGCATACTAATCCGCTCTATTGCTGAGGCAGAGGACATGCCTCTTGTGTGTTTACCTTAACACTTGTGTAAACAATGCTACCGTTCTTGTAAATATTGCACAATGGGTTGTGAAACTATATTTTGGCCATCGACCAGGCCTGTTGGTCGAACTCTACTACTTATTTATTTCAGCTATTAACCGTCTGTGTAGCCACGCGCTACACACCCATTTCTCTCTAAAAAAGAGTTCCTTCAACATTTATTATTAAGTGTCAGACCAAATATTTTCAATGAACGAATCGAACTTTTAAAGTATTTGACTCGCACTTGTGCTTGATTTTCGCATCACAAATATTTGCAAAATACTTTAAAAACATCCTTCAAAAATATTCTTTTTAAAGAGCTAATTATATTTGTAACAACCTGGAATTTTTTCATTTGGTTTTGAATATTTAGTTAATTTTAAATATTAAAATATTGGTTTTAAATTGTTAGTAATTTGAATTGGGAATTTAATATTTGAATAGTGATTTAAATATTTGGATTTTGAATTGAATATTAATTAAGTTGATTTAACGGTCTTATTTAACTCCTTTTTAATTAATAAATAGTAACGACGATTTCATTTTGTAAATTTATTTGTAATAATAAACGGTTCGAATAAATAATCGAAAATTTTATTTTTATTATAACGACTTGATTTTTATTAAAGTTTAGAAAGATATGTTTATATGACCGCTTTTCTAAGTTAAGCTGAATCGTTTGGAAACTTACAAGTTTTGGAAATTTAATTTAATAAAGATGTCATGATTTTTGTAAAAAGAAAATGTCTCTGAAATTAAACAGAAGATTTTACAGTTTTGGAAACTTACTAGTTTTGTGGAAATGATGTTAATAGCAAAGATTTTGAAAAAGAAAAGTAAATAAAGTGAAAGTATTATTATGATTATCATTTAAACTTAAAGAAGAATTAAATTAAGGTTAGATAAATAGGACTACACAGCTTATAAGGACTAAATTGATTATGGAGTTCAGAGCATTGAAATGTTGGGTGGAGATAGGAAGTAACATGGAGATTTATTGACTTTTTCAATCAACATTTGAATTAAAAGAATAAATACTAAATCAACCTTCCTATAATAGTGAAGAGTGAACACCACTTGGTGTTTTTCAACCCAAATATAGTTTGAATTGTAGAATCTATACGCAAGAAAGTTTAGAAGTATGAATTGCGTAAAAACATATTTTCAAAGTAAAGAAAAAGGAAGGCAATTTTTTTATTGTATTAAAGAATGCTATGGATGCAAGTGGTTTTCTCGGTTTAGTTGGCTGCTAAAAAGAATTTAGCTTTCCATGGAACTCGAAATTTAAGCGTGCTTTTATTTAAAGGAGTGTGAACTAGTACACGAAAAGAATTATCAGACCCATGATCTTGAGATGATAGCTATTGTTTTGCTATCAAGTCTTGGAGGTGATTTAAGTTGTAGGTCCCTAAAGGATTAATTATTTTTACATCGCTGGAAAAGGAAGGCGATTTTGATTACTTATGGGTGGGTGGCGTTGATCCGACATTTCGGGTAACGTTACGCCACACACGTTGCTTTTGGCTTAGGAAGTTATAGGTACCAGGCATGTTGTTTTTGACTTGGTGAATTATAGGTAAATAAGCAAGTAGGTTGTCATATGTAGTATACATTATATGGTGGTATCTACAAAGTAATTGGTACATGAGTTGTCGTCATAACTACAAGTTTGTTGCGGGGGTTGAGGTGATAAGAGTTCCATAAGAGGTTTATTAAGCTTGGACATCGTCCATTTTAGATGTTCCTAGATGAGTTTTTGGGTACGGTGTTAGTTATGTACTGGATATTATGTCTATTGGATTGAAATGGCAAGGCACCATGCCATATTATGTTGCTTCAACCATAAAATAGTTGGAATAAAATGGTGATAAGTTACATTTGGGGAAAAGGTCTTATTGATGAGATGACATTAGAGTGGTAAAATTTGTAAGTTCAAACTACAAAAGATATCTTAGATGGGGTTGGAGTCAAGTTTGGGCAAGGGATGGTTAATTCAAGGATTTGGGTTCCCGTTAAGAAAAGGTATTGCTATTTGCATGCACTCAGAATGCGAAGGCAATTTTCATAGAAAATAAAACTTGTTTTGGTAACATTTGGAGGAAAGGATAATAGGATTCCCTCTTATCATTGCTCGAATTGGAAGAAGGCTATTTATTTAAGGAAATTCATGAAAGGCTAACTTGGGATACATAGTTTGTGTTGCATAATAGTTGCACGTGAACGATGTATCACCTAGTCGATTACCGTCAATGCTAAAATAATTTTAGGTTATAGTGTCATTTAAATGTAGGACTTTACTTAGACTTAAGATTTTAAACTTCTAGGTTTGAATAGGAAAATAGATTAGGATTACCCTATTTGAATACCTGAGTATTTTCTTGCTTGATTACTAAAGGACTTAGGATAAACCCCTACATACTAGAAATGTAATACCTAGGTACCACAATTGTTGAAGGATTGGAAAAACAAACCATAAGTGAAATGAGATAGCTTAAGTTGAATCGAATTGAAAAATAAGTTATGTTATTTTCAGCAAATTAAGAAATCAACAGGTTTGGATATTGTTAGGTGAAATGGAGGAATAGCAAAAGATCTAAGTTAGTAGATACCGGGGGTACACCTTCCAATTTCAGGATGTCTTGCCTTAGTATCTAGAAAAGGAAGTAATCGATATACTACTGGATGGTTTAAGGCATTGGGTAGCAATGATGGTTGCATAAGGCCACATTTCCATTAGAGCATACTTATGCTCATGTTTCTATTATGATGCATGTCGACATCACTTATTTCGAGTTAGTAGCAAGAATTGCAAAGGTTTGCCTATACACGTACATTAGGGTTGAAGTTATATGCCAGTAGTAAAGTCAATAAGCTGAGATCAAAGGATCGATCCAGTTAGAAGTACTTAGAAAATGAATTTGATCCGTAGAAGAATAAAGATTGCACAAGATAGGAAGAAGACATATGATGACAGGAGACACATGGAGTTCCACGTTGGGCGGCATGATCTATGTGAGCATCTTGCCGCTTAGATATGTTATTGGGTTGGTAGTTCGAAATAGTTAGCACCAATAATTGTATGGCATTTTCCGATTTTGGATAGAGTAGGGAAGTTAGCCTATGGAGTGGAGCTCCTGGAGGGTTGGCGGGAGTTCATAATGTTTTACATCTGTCAAACCTTCGAAAGTGTTTATAGATGTAGCTACTATGGTCGAACTGTGTCAGTTAGGAGAAGTTGAAGTGGATAAGTAAGTCACTTGTTCACCATACACCTATCTGCATTATGGGGCAATGGGACAAAGCGACTCCGCAATAAAATAATAAACTGGTTAGAGTCTAGAGAGGACACGACCCAGTGGAGAGTACATGGAAGCCAGAGGAGAAGATCCGGGCTATCCTTCCAGAGCTCCTTTCTGGTACATTTCCATATTAGTCAAATAAGTATAAACTACTTATGTGTTAAGGTTTTAGCTTAGTATACCCTATAGGTAGAGGTAATTAGATGCTAGGAATAGTTGCAAACGTGTCAATATGATATGTTTTAGATGATGGATGCTAGTAGATGTATCTATTAAATCGATTTTTGCACACTTAGGCAAATACATTCTCGAGCTAGCATACACTCACACCATCACTTGTTTTATTCTACTAAGTTATATGCATATGGTTGTTACAAATGGATTGAATAGTCGCGCATACATATAGAACGTCCGGTATATTTACATATGTGTTGCATACATTTAAATACATGGCATAAGCATGTGCATTCTAGGAGGTCAGCTAGATCAGGAGACCGCCTAATTTTTGCATTAGTAAAGGTTCATATGCATTTTATGCCTACATGTATATATTGCATTAGAATTTTGAACTAAGAACAATTGTTGCTAGTGTTTGATGGACGAGTAAATGGTTGTAGATATTGGTTTCCGTATGTACGAATTACATTTTTTCGTTCTTAGAGATTTCGAGAACGAAATCCTTTTAAGAAGGGAAGAATATAACACCCTACAAAAATTAACTAGAAATTAAATTAAATATAATACCGGAAAAAATAGAATTTTCACAAAATTCAATTATGTCTATGAAACTTGCATCGTTGCATTCCTAGAGATTTTCCGAACAATTTTCATATATAAAGTGTTGTAATCGGAGTTCGTATGAAAAAGTCATTAAAGTTTAAAGATTTAAGATAGAAAATAATTAAAATATCTAAAAGGAAGTATTTTTATTTTAAGCAAGTATCAAAGATCGACAGCCTTGATCGGACCGGTCGACCCCTAGCAGTCGACCGCTCCAAACAATGTGGTCGACTGCTTGGGCACTGTCGGTAAGGAAAAACCTAGGCCGAATGACCTGAATTTAATTTAATTAAAAATCAACTGTTGAAATGAGCTCCTGCACCTATAAATATAACTTTAATCTCAAACCCTATTCACCCATTACTAAGTCTAAACTTATCTCTCTTCCAAATCTCTCTGCTCCTCGAAGACTGCTTAAACAACCCAAAAATTTGAATGAAAATTCAACAAATTAATGGAGAAGAAAAGATAAACAAAATTGAAGATAAAATCAACAAATTGGAAGGGTCAACAAATCAAGGAAGAGGCGAATCAAGATGAAATAAGAGGGGAAAAGCTTATAGGAGGTGACTAACAAAATATGAGGATTAACAAGTAATTTGATTTATTTCTATATATTTATTTGATTTGAGAAGTTATCAAATTTGAATATTAAAAGAAAGTTTATTTAATTTGGAAATTATTTTAATTGCAATTATATAGAGATAAAAGTTTGTAACGACCCGTAATTTTCGATAATTAAAAATATTAAATTAAGTAAGATTTTGGAAATTTAATATTGGAAGAAATTCAATTTTATGATTTACTAATGAGAAACTAACTAGAATGAAATTTAATAATGTTAATTTAAGGTAATCAATGACTATTTGAATGTAATCTCAATCAATTAGAATAATTGTAAAGTTAATTTGATTAGAAAATGTAAATAAGAGATAAATTAAATGTTGGATTTGAATGTTGTAATTATATGTTATTAATCGGAATATGAAAATAAATTAACTAGTATGTAAATTTAGTAGTTTTCGCTTGTAAACAATAAACTTGGAAATGTGTTTGAACTATTAATGTATGATAATTGCTTCAATTATCATTTTGTTATCTAATCGGTAAATTAATTTGAAAATCGATAAAAATTTAATATAATTGAAATATTGCAATTAATCTAATTAAATATTGCAGTTAATATGAATCAAGATGATAACTATAGAATATTGATGTAATAAAATGTAAAATATGTTATATATATCCATAAGATGATAGTTGATTGAATAATAAGATGTAAATCGAAATAAATGAATTTATTGGAATTTAAATTATAATTAATGAATTTATTACAATTGAAATTGAACGTTGTTATTTGTGCAATATTTAATATTGGATTGACATGGAAATTTTTTTAATGGATTATAAATTTGTGTGTAACTAGAAATGATAAAATTAGTTAGTTATAAAATTTGAATTTGAAAGTGATTAATTTAATATAATAATAATTCATTTAATTGACGTGAAAATAGCCATTTTGGCCACTGTCTCGGATTTTGACGAAACTAGTTTCATCGGATCTGTAACGGTGAATTATTGTAGGATTTCAAGTTTCGTAGCGATCGGACGTGTCCTTTGATCGTGTGGGCTCGAATGCGTAGAAATCAATTTAATAAATTTAATTGAAATTAAGCTGATTTTAAAAGCTAACTTCTTCATACAATGAAATTAGGACTTGAAACATGTTCCATTGAATTTAAAAATATCGAAAACATCTATTTTGATACATGGGATGATCAACTTTCATTTTGAAAACGGAACGGGCTTTTCGGGTCGTTATTGTCATTTCGAACCAATTCGATATGTTATTCATTCTTATCATGCCTTTTCTATATAAATAGTCTTCCTTTCTGTTTCTTATTCATGTACGTACAAATCTGTCTGTCTGTTCCTATCTCCTCTCTCCAATGGCAGAAACCTATTTTCAATTCCAAAAACCCAAATTCAATTTCAAATTCAAATCGAAAATCAAACTCCTCAAAACTATGTCATATTATATATCATTGGAAAGCACTCAACGAGCACAATCCACTGCAGTAATTCGTTTTTCGATTTGGTGCATCGTTTGACCTGAAATTGACGAAGAAGTTTCAATCGTCCGTTGCTAGGGTTTGTTATCCAACAGCGGATCGTCGATCTTACGACGATCAAAGGGTATGGGCTTGTAGAGATCGATGTGCAGAGCAGATCCATGTGGTTCATGGTGTTGAAGGTCGCAAAATTCGCCATGGTGGCTTTGATAACGGCGGCGGCGGCTATGCCAGGTGGCATGATCGGAGGGGGCGTGGTTATGGGCGTGGGGGCGGCAGGCTAAGGGGAGTTCGAAGGTGATGGATGATCGTAGCGAAGCGGCCTGTGGAGGCGCATGGAGGATGGTGTTCAATGGCAGCTGCGTTGTGATGTGTGATCGAGGACGAAGTCTGTAGCTAGGGTTTCTGGTAGACGAGATACGTGTATGCTTTTATTTATTTATCTATTTATTTTAATTCTAATTTAATTTTGAACGTTCTAACTCGAATAACTTTTGCATACGAGGTCGCATTCACGCGCAGTTTTCTCCGCTACGATCGTATCGGAATTAAGGACATTATGGAGCTGGTTTGGTACAATTATGAGACTATTAGAATTTTGGGCTATAATTGGATTTGAAATCAAAGGTGAGTGTTTTAACTCACTCACAACTACTAAATTATCTTATGTTAGTTATATTAAATGTATGATGTGATTAGAAGTTGATTGATTGATGTTTGGTATATTTAATTTGTCATTCCAGTTAAATCTGAATTTTATTGAATTTAATTGCCATTTAATTCAATATTGAAGTTTAAATTTCCAGTTAAATACCTGTTAATGATAACCAGTTAATTGTTGATATTTATTGGTTGATTTGAGCGATGATTGTGATGGATGTTTTGATTGTTGATATTAGATGACTGGATGTTATGTTATTTATATATATTGATATCACACTACAAGTTCCCTTAGTTATCGATAGGAAAATCACTATAGGTTGAAATGATACATATCCGAACGATCTATAGATTAAGGAAAAATCGTTACGGGTTGAAATGATAAACTCGAGCGATTTTATGGATTTTGAATTTTAATTCGAGATTGAAGGTTGAAATGATATATACCCATAAATTTAAATTATTGCGGGTTGAAATGATATATCTGTATCACTTGACCATAGGTATAAAATTATATACGGACATCGGATTGATTAAATTAAATGATATTTAAATCCTTAATTTTTGAATTCAGTTAAATGATAGTTTGAAATAAAATTTGATTTATATAAAATAAATTAATTTCAAAAATCCAAGCTTTAAATGTAGAAATTTGAATTGGTTTAAATGAATTGTTTAAAGGATTTAAATTGAAATTTTAAAGTTGAATTCGAAGTATAAATGAAATTTATCGAAATTGAGTTATTGAAAATGTTTGAAAATGTAACTTTAAAATCTACTGAATTTGGAGTAGTTTAAATTGATAGTTCTAACATGGATTTGAAATCGATACAGATTTAAATGGTTTTATTGAGAATCTGAATTGAAAGATTTAAAATTGAGTTTTGTTGATTTGGAAACTGTATATGGTCCAGATTTGTTGAAATGGGAGAAATAGTTAAATTTGATATTAATTTCAAATTAATTATTTTTAATTTAAACTGTTTAAAGATATACTATTTTAAATTCAGGTTTATTTAGGTTTCCAAACTATTTTCTATGTAAACCATTTCAATAATCAAACCATTTTATATTAAAAACTATTAAACTATATTTAATCTATTTTAAAACTATTTTAAACCATTTTAATATATTTTAACCATTTTAAACTATTTTAACCAATTTAAACTATTTTAAACTATTAATCTATTTTAATACATTTTAATCTATTTAATCTATTTTTAACCTATTTTAAACCATTAATCCAATTTTATCTATTTTAAATCTATTTTAACTATTTTAAACTATTTTAAAGTATTTCAAAATATTTAAAAACTATTTAAACTATTTTAAACTATTTAAACTATTTATGACAATCTAAACTATTTTCAAAAATTCAAACTGTGTAAAGCTGAATTGTTTATATTAAAATCCAAGATTTAAAAGCGAATATGGTTAAATGATGTTATAACCTAAGTTGGGATTTGAAATGATATTTTCTAGTGAAATAACATATTTTGAGTAAATATGGTGATTTTGAAATGATGGTTAACATATTTTTTGAGTATGATTTCGAAAGTGATAATGATTTCGAAAGTGAATATGATTTCGAAGTAATATGATTTTAAGTGAATATGATATTTTGATATCAATTATGAATTGGTTTTGGAACGTAAAATAACCATCCGGTGTGAAATAAGCGTTTGGTTGTTAAAGAGTCCGAGATCGGATATTGTCATACTCACTGCCAATACCGAAAACCACTTTAACAACTGTGTACGTGGTGGAGAATCCAGAATAAAGTAGGATGGTTTGGCGAACGATTCTATATGAGGTATTAACGTAGCCCTGACTCCCACGAGTCAGCTTGATGTGACTAAAACAGGAGCTATCCTGGGCCAAGTGAGGTCGCACCTCCGATCGGACGTGCTTCTTCGATACCATATTATGACTTTGTGATTGATTTGGTGGCCACCCCTTGATTTGATTATAGGAGTGTGTTTTGAGGTAGACGGTAGTAGCTGCTATGCGTTACCACCAGCCCGGTTCTGCAGACGGTAGAATCCTACCCTGGAATTGTCTCGCATGCCTTGTCACATGCCTTATCGCGCCCACTACGAGTTTGGTTTGTACCGTACCTATGGAGTGCTCACTGAGTAAACCACTGGTTTGGTGGAGCTTACAGTATCTGTATAGACTACGGAAAATATAAAATGTGTTAAGGGGGATATGGGTAACGTCTTAATGCTATTTTAATACTTTACCTTACTGACAGACATATTATAACAGCGTATATTACAACATAGTAAATAGTTTAACGGATCCTTAAGAGATGGTAATCCCGAACATCTCTTAAGTTATTGCACGCACGTTAGACACTGGACAGGAGATGTAAAATCCCGTAAACATCTCTGAAGCCATTACACTCATATTTATTTATTGTTGATTTAACTTATATAAGATCTTTTAGTTCTGACTCGAGTGTTTTGTCTTTTCATTACGCTCGGGTCAATCTGAGCTTTTCAGTGTATTGAAGACCTTATTTCTAGAGGACGAAGACGAAGATTTAATGCTATTTTTATTTATTTATTATATTTATACTACTGCATCATCTTGTTCCACTGCATTATTTATTTATTCTTGTTCTATGTAACTCTGATCTGTATTGCAAAAGTGTAATCAAATGTTATTCGTAAAACAACTTCATGAACTGTTATTTGATTATTATAGTTTATCATTCCGCTGTGAGATTCTGTGTTTTGTTTTTATTCTTTCTCTTCTTTTTTTATTTACCCCATAACAATCCTCCCCGTTGAATGGTTTAAGCTTGACATGTGTGGTTTATTATCGATTTAAACCGTCCAAAAAGGTGAGTCGTTACAAAGTTTATCTGATGATCATTGAAATTTGGAATATTGTTTATTTAATAATTGCAAGTATATAAAAATTAATTGTTTTGAAGTAATGTTGAAATACGATTCAAATTGATTTAGCTTGATTTAATATATTACACCTTTTATTCAATTTGAATTGTGTTTGGGATTTAAAATGTATACCATGTTCATTTCACCTGGAACTAATTTTGGATAAATATCTGTGATTATAAAAGATATTTGTAAGTTGAAACTATACAAATGAAACTATAGATTAAACACAAAAGTTATTGGAATTACATGCAGAATTATAGGCTTGAACGGGTATGTGAAATATGAAAGAAATTAAAATTGAGAACATTGGAAACCGAAGATTAACAAAGTAGAATTTTACTGTAATTAACAAATGATAATTAGCAGAAAAAGGAGAAAAACAAGAATTAAAATTTAGCGTAATTAACTTTGACCGATCGACGGGCTCACTGGACCCAGTCAACAGCAAGCGGTTTAGCACTCCAGTACTATGTAGTTAAAGCCCCGCTATAGTCTCGTAAGATCTCCGCTATAGCTCATAGCGCTGTTCAACCGCTATGCTATTTTAATTTAGCACTATTAAATAGCAGATCCACTTTAAGCCTCGCTATTTTCTTCTACACCCGCTAAATTAAGGTATTTTAGCACCCGCTTTAGCAGTACTAATATATAAAGGTTGATTTGACTAATTTTCTTTTAAACAAAATCAAAAAGTTAGGATGGAGACCTAATTTAAGGCATAAGTTCTCAATATAAGTCAGAAATCTATTGTAGTCACATAATTTAATCTACATAAATCATGGTATTCTTCGATTTTGTTATATAAAATTAAATAACATTTCTTCTTTCTAAATAAATGATGTGAGAATGAGAATAAATTAACTTTAAATATTTTATTTTATATCCAATGAATTTTTTTGTACATCTGCCATTTTTCGCTATATCTCCACTTTATCCCCGCTGTAACATTTTGCACCTCCACCGCTATAGAACTGTTAAATCCTTTAACTATACAGCTCCAGTAATCAGCGATCGACCGATTAACTGTTACAAACGAGACTAAACCTTGACCTAAGTCCCAGGTTTATATGTAATTTATATATATTCGTATATATGAATGTTAGTATAAGTAAGGAAATTAGTTCCTTATGTTCACGATTCTTGGACATTGCATGATCGGATAGACGTATACGTTGGACACAAGGCATATACACTATTTATTTGGCGAGATCGATATTCGATTGAGGAGATTCTATCGCAAATTGCACCCATAGGAGGTTCTACTATGTATGCGAACACTAACAATGATGCCTGGAGAAGCGTGTGGCCCAGCACTAACGGGAGTTCCTTCGTATGCACGGCAACGTGGACATGATACTGCGTTGTTATGGATCTCGACGCGGTGCGATAAGAGGTGTTATGTTACCATTGAGAGTTAGACACAGATGTAGTGACCTTGAGATGCCTTTGATGCTATTCAGCATTGCAGGCTCCCCCTTAATGCATAAATAAGATATGTGTAGCTGTAATTTGGGAATGTAGTCCCAAGGTTGATAGTGTAGAAGATCTAATATTGGAGAAATTCCAATAGATATTAGCCAATCCATAGTTGTTTTGGGTTCGATTATTTGTTCAAACCAAATATAAACCTTTACAATATATTTGTGTATTTAGAGTTATAATTCCTTAAGTAAATGAAATCAACCTTAGTAAGTAGTTTACAAACACGAGTAGGACACCTTTGGTCACAAATGTTAATGAAGTAAATTCCCTATGATAACTATACGTTTAGTAATACAACTCATTCATAAGACTTTTGTCTGACCCACTCCTTTCATTTTCCCCACACCATAGGACGACAGGGTAACAATTGATTTGACATGATACATGGAGAAAGAGCTAAGCGATGGAGTTTGTAACGACCCAGATTTTTAGCCATCTATTATTGGGATAATTAACTAATTTTAATTATTGGAATATTTATTTTTATGAGTCGAATAGATAAGTTTTTGATAATTAAAAATATCTGAATCTATAAATTGATTAAACTATATTAAATTTTAAAAATGTAAATTTCTGAATAAGGGAAATATATATATGTATGTATGTATGTAAACTCCACCATTTCAAAACTTATGATGAAAAATAATATATAAGTATGTATATAGGTGTATATGTGTATGTATATATGCTTAAAGAATAGTGTATATGAAATTATATATAGATATATACATGTAAAAGCTTTATGATGGAAAAATAAAATAATAAAATATATATATAAGTATAGATACATATGTTTATAAAAGTATTGTGTGTGTAAATATGTATAGATGTTATAAGGGAAATGTATATGTAAATGTGTATATGGTAAACATATGTATAAGAGAACATATATATCTATATATATATGTGTATATATACATAAGAAGCATCATGATGGAAAAATATCAAGTCAAGCCATAATAAATCAAATCACACACAAAGATCAAACCACCTATATAAAATCAAATTAAACCCATGAAATCAAATCAAGTCAAAATAAATCAAATCAAGAAAAAAAATAAAAGAAAAAAAATGAAATAAATGAGATAAAGAACCTATACACAAATTCTCAGCCACCCTACTTCACTTCCTTTCTCTCTGTATAAAGCCATACATGTTCTTGCCTCATTGTTTCCCTTCCTCCTCATTTCTATACTTGTTCATATGCACAAAAAAAGAAGAGAAAAACTATGCCATTAAAACATTGGAGGATTAAGTCAGTTAAAGCTTGAAGAGGTGTTAGAGCAGCAGTTGTTCATCATTTTTAACAACTGAGTACAACACTTAACATCTTCAACTGGTTAATATATACAAACATACAATAGTGCTTTTGAATGAATCATTGATCTAGGCTAAATGTTTATATGTTGCTATGTACATATGTGTATGTATAAGTATTTAGACATGAATAAGTTTCACCTGCACATCAAAGGAACCCTGTATATCTTCCAGGAAAAATACTCTGTTCATGTTTATTTGTTAAAAACAGTTAAAGACTTTTAATTTTAAAAATCAACATCTCATCATACAAGTAGTTTTAAATCTTGAGTCCAAAACAAAAAGTGTTTGTTTTTGAATGAAGATCATTTTAAAATTTATTACATTCGATTTTGTCAAGCAGAGGCCAAGAAAATTCTATTTTACAGTGAATGGGTCAAGTGTGGTTGAAATCCAACTTTCATAATTTTAAGAATGGATTATAGGGATGTGTTCGTCTTTGAAAAACTTGATTTTTGAAAGTAGTTTGGGAATTTTTAGTTGCGTACGGAATGGGGGAGAAGGAGATGACCAGAATTTGGTTTTTGGTCAAATTCAGGCGGTCGAGTCGATTTGGGGGTTTGTCGTTGGTTGTAGTGGATGCTTGGGTGATGGATGATAGGTGAAAAATGGTGCAGCTATTTGTAAGGGCTCGTGGTGGTCAGGCGTAGTCGAATTAGGATTTTAGCTGGGTTTGTGATTGGTCTCAGTGTTTTGGTAATGGCGTGGGGACGAGGAAGAAGCAGACATGCGGTAGGGGGAAAAGGTAGAGGAGGCTGTGGCGAAGCTAGGGACGAGATTTGGTGATGAACGGTGACAGGGGTGGCCGAGGCGAGGTGTTGGAGTGGTTTCGGTGTTGGCTCTAAGTTTGGGTTCGAAATCAAAAAATTTAACTGGGGTTTTGGTCGCACGTTCAGGTGGGTCATCGTGGAGCAGTGGTCGTGAGTGGTTTGCGTGGATGGTCGGCATCATGATTCAATGATCGAGGTGGATGTATACGTGCACATGTGCGTGCACGTTTTCTTGCTTCCAGGCAGATGAAAGAAATTGAGAAGGGAGGAAAGAACAGGGAAAAAAAGGAGGAGGAGAAACATAATGGGCCGGGTTTAATGTGTTTTGGGCTGGGCACCTTTTAAAAAAATGAATGAATTAAATTAATTTATACATAACAATCTATAAAATGAAATTTACTATTTCTCTCCCGTTTTAAAAAACCAATCAACGCACAGATTGTTGCGTTGGGACTTTATCACCGCGAACTCTCATCTGAGTTAATAGTGTTGAGTTTTATGCAAATGTCAAAAATTTAACAATTGAAATAATTAAAGTGAACAAATAAGAAATCTTTTATTTCATTAATTATCTGTTAATTAATCGATGGATTGTTTAATTTTAATAAATCAATGGATTTTAAATGGACTGTTAGTTTTTAATTAACTATAAATAAATTATTTCATAATTTCTTTGATTAACCAATAATCCAGATTTGAAAATATATCTTGACTCAATCGATGAAAAACAGTTTAGTTTTGAATTGTAAATAAATTTGATATTGATTACTAAATTGTCGATTAAGTTAATGATCTCTGTTTGGCTGATATTGTTTTAAATTATCTATTGCCTGTACCATTAAGTAGCCAAACAAAATAAAGTAGTTAGAATAAAATGTTGACGCGTTTTATTGAAAGTAAAACGACTTGTACTGACCACTAATTCAATTTTTGAAGAATGAAATGATTACGAGTGAATTAATTTTGATGGACTGGTCGTGATAAGAAACATATGGAATGAATTTCCATATGTGAATATGGACACCCTGATTGTGAAATTGTTAACTGATCAAATTCCCCTTTTAAAATTTATTATTTGGATTTGATGAGATCATGATCAGATATCAGCATTTTCCGGAACCACTTCGACCCAATAACCACCGCAATCCTTTACGGTATTGATTGTAGCGCCCAGTATGCTGGAATTAAATTAAGTTAACAATTTCGGCTATTTAATAAGTACTTATTCTCAGACACTATTATAATATCACCGGATTTTCTGTAAAAGTGTTTTTGTTATCGTAAGATAAAACCCGGTCTTGTTTATGTGTGACGTGGTCTTGCGAGTTACCTTTGTTTTTCGAAGGATTTTGATAACTTAAGTAATTCAAATTAAGTGTGTTTATTCACGCTGGTTTCCAGCCTGACTCAGGTGTTACTTTATTGTAATGCTCGGGTCAGACCGAGTATTACAAAGTCAGGTTAGGATGCTTTGGAGCTCAAGAGACGAGCTGTATGACAAAGACGTATTGCACGTACTTGATTATATTCCGATGTGTATTGTAGGTTGTATATTCAGCATTTTTGAGGACAAGTTATTATAACTGTCCAGATTTCTATGTTGATGATTGTACTCTGATAATTTGTATGTATATTAACTGATATAAATTCTTTTGTATAAAAATCAGCTATTGTATGTTATATTTTGTTCCGCTGTGATTGTGAGATTCTGTGTTGTTGTTATTTCTGTTTCTTCTTCTATCTCTTTTCTTCTTAAACCCTAAAGATTTGGAAATTCCGGCACTCGATTGCTCGGCACTCTATATAGTGGACGTATTAGTGTCGATTTTCGAGGGTCGAAAAATCCCTCGGTCGTTACAAAGTTCCATTATTCTTCTTTGTTCCTCATGTAGCTAATTGTTGTATGTCTATTAGAATTTATATTGTATTTTGGAAACATAGTATATGAATTAAGTATTTTTGAAGACTGTTTTTATGAAATGCTTATTTTCAATACTTATATTTTAATTCCTTCTGATATGAGATCTGAAAGTGTGTAATGTTTTAGATATTACCTTAGTCTCTATAATGTTTTAAAAACTAATAGCTCATACTAATTAGCATGACACAAAACCGAAAGTCATCATAGACTTTGGTTTTGTTGTGTCCGAAGGTGTGGGTTGTTGCATAAATAGCCACCCCTTCATACTTTCTATACATAGGAAAACTAGCTCCCATTGTTTGAAAATTGGTAACGCTTTGTAGATGGAGTTGCATCCCGGTTAACGAGACATGACTAGAAGTTTGGAGAAGGGAATCACTAATAGCATAGGTGTCGACAATCGCCAGTATCCTCATAAATTCGTTTATAACAATTAATTTATGTAAATATATACGTATGCATGCATGCATGCCCTCTTATTTTATTCGACCATAATATTAATAATAATAATAATAAATTAAAAAACTAAGTTTAATAATTATACGAATATGTTTAATAATACATATAGATATTAGTAAATTTAATCTGGATTTAAAAAATAATAATTTCATATGGATATATATATATATATGTTTTAAAATTGAATTATTTAAAATTGTTATTCAAGGTCTTAAAATTAAAAAATGTTTCTTCATGGTTTTAATTTTTTTAACTTTTATTTTAGTTTTATAAATATACATACACACACGTGCGTGTGCGCACATACACATATACATATAGACATAGATGTATATACACACACGCGCAAAGATTACAATTTATCTAAAAACAGTTTATTTGGATCACGACATTTAAAATAATAAACTTTTTTTTTATTTTGAAAAAGTCAAATTAATTTAAAATTTGAATTATATATATATAATAATTAAATATATAAATATAAATAACACATGCATACGGTTTATTTTATATCTAATAAAATAATATATTTAATATATATATATATTTGTATGCATGCCTAAAGCATCAATATATTTAATTTACTTTGTTACGTCGTTTACTTGGGGTAGTGTTATGTATCGTTGTACTGAAACTCTTTTGTATGTAATAAAGTACCATTTTGCTAATAAAAAAAGTGTGTGTGTCCATATATATATATATATGTGTATATATATATATATTTGTAAAATATTATATTATATAATATATATATATATATATTAATAAATAAAACTAATGGTCGAATAATTTGTTTACATTATAGTTTGTTTGTATCAATATAGACATGTATGTTTGCGCCAAAATTGGTGACAAACCCCAAATGTTGTGAAAGCACCAGTTCCCAATCACAGATCACAGATATCAAATATGTAGAGAAATAAAAATGAAGAACTCTCAGAAAAATTAGATGAAAGCAGGAAACAACACAGAATTTATAGTGGTTCGGCGATCTTGCCTACGTCCACTCTGAAGTTGATGATTTTATTGATGTTCACTTGATGATTTCAATTGATTACAGCAGGTTTTAATGAAGAAATTCGTGTACAACGGCAATGGAATGTAGAATTGAATCCTTTAGAGTCGGGGCGCTTCAGAATCCAGATCCCCTTTTCTGAATGATCTGGGGCTCTATTTATAGGTGTAGGAGGCTGATATTTCGCCTAAAATTAGGGAGACTACTTCTGGCATGTGTGGGGGCCCATGCGCCCGCGTCCAGAAAATCTGGGCCCGCTTCGGGATCGATTCGAACTCCATTCGAATCGATCAAGAATTCATCTGATGGAGCTGAAATTTTGTGAGAACATTCTTCAACATGTATGTAAGATTCTGTGAAAATTTCATAGCATTTGGACTTGTAGATCGTGAGATATCATCGATTCGAAATAGTGTTTTCTCGGCTGATCGTCTCGTTCGAATCGATCAGTTCGTATCCATCTCTTTGAATCGATCGCCTGCACGTGCTCTCGTGGTGATGTGGCACGCAATCTTCGGGTTGATCCACTTTTCACTCCAGTTTGATCGAGTCGACTCCATGATTCTCGCCTTGCTTGTATTAAAGAATAACACGTCATCCATTCTTGTTGACTCGATGGATGCGAATGTGTCTTTGCTCATGGATTCGATCAGAGGACTCCAAGCATATGTTGCAGCCATTCGATGGATACGAAGGTTAGGTATTTGATGGATACGAAGGGTCGTCTTCTGATGGATTCGAAGGACTTCCAAGCTTGATGGTTACAAACCAGATGGTGGCAAGGTCATCTTCCTTTTGATTGATGCGAACACAATGGATTCGAACACAGGTGCTACTGATGGATACGAGGTCGTGCGTGACGATGGATACGAACATATGCTTGCCCCTGGATTCGAAGAACGGTTGTCTGATGGATTCGAATTATTGCTCGCCGATGGGTGCGAACTAGATGGAGTCGAAATGAGGCATGAGGATGGATACGAAGTTGTCGCCGCTCTGATCGATACGTGGCCGATGGATACGAACAGAGGTCCCTCCGATGGATTCTAATAGAGGCTCCGCCTATGGATTCGAACAAGGGTTATGGATACGAAAACAAGGCTATTCTCTTCCAACTTGCATCGATCATAACTTGAGCATACGAACTCAGATTGACTTGAAATTTGAAACCTTGGCTTCCATGAATTTTCTTGACGTGTCTTATCAATTGTAGCCTGATCCGGACTCAGACAAAATTCATTGATGTCCATGATGTACTTGCGATGTAACTGATTTTCAGGATGGATTGTCATTGATTTCTAGTTAGTTTCTTGGTGTCATGGCCTTGCCAAAAGGCGGGATAACAATGTATACGTATGTATACAAGTATGTGATACCATCATCATATGTATACATTATACTTTAAATATATTAACCATAAATCCCAATGGATAATTACACACCCATGAGATTTGTTCATCATATATGCTCTAGGTTAAATAACTATATTTAATGTATATTATAATGTTTATATTATGAGTACAAACATATTATGAAATAAAAATAAAAAACTTAATTTAATTTAATTTAAAATGATAACACATATATATTATAGTTAAACCATAAAAAGTAAACATAAAAGGATTTAATACATAAGTCGATAAAATTAAATTTAAAACCCTAAACTTTGTTATCAAAAAACTTTAAAACTAAGGTTTTATTGATCACTACTATATATGATTTAGTACAAAATTATTATTCATGTAAACACAAAATACGATTAAGTAAAAAATAATAAAATGAATTTTTTGTAAAGTTCCCCCTTTATCTCGCTGCTAATGCACCTAATCCAAGAATGATATCAAAGTCTGCATTGCATTCACATGAAAATTAACCAGCGCCTAGTGTGGTCACTTGGAAAAACAACTATATGAGTGCCTAAGGAAAATGTGCCCGACTAAGGAGAATTTTGCTCTAATTAAGGAACGTATTTACGATTGGAAAACTTCCAATCTTTTGGCCTTTACTTGGCTCGTCGAAGCGGTCATTTTCAAGAGTATGCTCTAGTGGAAGGCCAAAAGTGTTTTGCGCCTTAGGTTGATTCGAATAAGCGAATTTTAATCCTATAAAATAAATTTAAAAGTACTTTAAATTTAACAAAATTTTTAAATTTTTTAAAAAGAGTTATAAAATGCGAATTTTTTTTAAATTTATATAAATTTCAATGTTATATTTAATTAATTAAATGTTTAATTTGTTGGATTATGTGCACTAGTAGTGGGGTCAAAAGGGTGAATTTCAAAAAAAAGTTCATTTTATTGATTTGGACAAGATCCTTAATTTGTGTTTGTGTAAATAAATATTTTATTATACTAAATCAAATTTATTATTTTGATTAATAAAAGAGGATTTTTAACATTTTAATTTTTTTATTAGCTAAAATATTTATTTATTATTGATGTTTACATAAATATCCATAACTTTATTTATAATAAACTTATTTACAACTTAATTTATTAGTTTATTTAATATGTCATAATATTCACATTCACGGTATAGACATAAATACAAATATATAGATACATACGTACGTACATCTATACCCACACTCAACTCTCCTGGGGAGAGGAACTCCGTAACAACAGTTAGAACGCTGGGACAATATTTTGAAATTTTGGATCCTATGTTCAAAACGATTAGAAGAGGATATAAGGTTTTCGCCATGGATTTGTAGGCTACGACTGAAGTAAAGCTTGTTGTCCCTAAAATACCAACTCTCTCTTAAGTTAGGAAAGCAATCACTGTTTGACTCTCAAAGGCAATTTAATAAGATCTGGGTAAAGCTAAGACATGGATTTAGGAATGGATCTGAGTTATTATGGTTGCAAAGATAACCGACGAGCAATTTAGATCTGGGTACAAGTAAGACATGGATTTTGGAATGGATCTGGTAATCCAAAGATGAAGTGAAAATGCTGAACCTTGGTTTTCACAACTCAAACTCAATTTAGATCTGGACTTTAGAAATGCAAAGTGACATCAATTATGGGTAGAGGAAAGCATAGCAAACGAAGGTTAGATACCATTGACCACTACATCAGAATCTGTTGGACATGATTCAGGTATAAATGGACGGAGGTAGCAGACTAGACGACCAAGGTGGAGGACACCGCATTGGAAAAGGCATCAAAACTGTCAATGAATATGCTTGCGATAATTAAGGCAACTGCTTTGGACATGGTGTGTGAGCAGTTTGACAAGACAAATGGCATATAAAAGTAGTTTCTAGTCACGTTTGACACAAGTGATGTACTGGACATGTTGTTTGTAATGCTGAAGTAAGATTGTATGTTCAATGGTTAAAACAAGTTAAAATAGGCCCGACTTTTTAGTTGAAAGAATTCCTAATGGGCTCATTTCTTAACTGATAAGCCTGACATTTATTTTAGTCCTCTGCACGATTGATTTTAGCAATGATATGGCTGAAATCTACATGACGAATGGAAAAAAGGGCTGCGATGCAAGGAGCTACGTTTCAAGGAGCTAAGGAATCTACCGTGTAGAGATGTAATTTAAATTAATAATTGTCTACAATATGTATGTTTATTATTGCTGGGCTGTAGTTTATGATTATACTCTATAACTTTATATTAATAGTAATAAAAAGAAACCCATTTTATAATATGTCTGTGTGTATAACAACCCGATAATTTAACCGAAAATTAAAATAAAATTGAATGTAAATATAATAACAGAAAAAATGGAATTTTCACAAACATTCGAATTTGGCTGCGAAACTTGCAAGCAATTTTCTGGTCAATTTTCATATATAATGTTTTGAAATCGGAGGTAGTATGGAAAAGTTATTAATGATTGAAAATTCAGAATTAAAATTAATTAAACAATTAATTAAGAAAAGAATAACTGAATATAGAAAAGCTCCACCAGTAAACACTATGGGCTTGACCGGTCGACCCCCTAGCGGTCGATCGCTCCCAAGCCAAGCAGTCGGCCAGTCAAGCATTATCGGCTAGAGTTTTAAACGGCCGAACGGCCTCGATTTTATAATATTAAAATTACCGGTTGATATGAGTTTCTACCCCTATAAATATCATCCTAGGCTAATTATCGAAATCCTAATTCATTAGTAGTACGTCTAGACTCTGTCAAATTTTCTTTCTCCTTAAATCAAAAATTTCTTCAAAACCAAATTAAACTAAGTTAGATAGATTGAAGAAGAAGAGATTTAAATCAAACCGAAGGGGAATTCTACACTAAGCTGGGACGATTCCAAGTGTATTACTGAGGGGATAGCTTTTCAAAGATGAATAGATAAGATGATTTACATGTAATTAACTTATGTGTACCCTATTTGATTTAGAATTGTTTAATTTAAATTAGAAACCCTGTTTCTTTAGAGTGGGAATTTCACAGTAATTATAACCCATATGAACATGATGCCTTTCTTTTAATCTAGATCTGGTTAATATAAATTTGTTGGATAAGAATTGATTCAAGTTTAATACACCATTTTTGTCAAATTAAAATTGAATTGATATAACCCTGCTGATGATAACCTAAATTGAATACAAAGTTTTGGCAATTATAAATTATAGATTATAAGTTTGGGTTTACTGTAATTAGTGTTTACTTTATGCCAAATTATAATTGTAACATCCCGAAATTTTATCGTTTTGATTTTGAATATTTAATTAATTTTAAATATTTAAATAATTGGTTTTTAGAGTTTAATATTGTATTTAAATATAAAGATTATCTAAACATGAATTGTGAATTAAATATTAATTAAATAGATTAAATAGCCTTATTTAACTCCTTTTAATTAATAAATAATAATGGTGAACTCATTTCGTAAATTAATTTACAATAATAAATAGTTAGATTAAATAATAAGAAGATCAATTGTTATTAAAACAGCCTAATTTTTATTGAATATTTTTAAATGAATTTATAGGATTTTTTTCCATAATCTTGAATTTGGAAAATATTTAAATTTCTGTTTAACGTATTTTACGGTTGGTATTTTTGAAATTTTACAGCATGAAAAAATAGATGTATTGTATTGTTGATTTGTGATCATGTCACATTTTGGTGCATGTTTGTATTTTTATTTTCTGTCGCTCGTGGTTTATATGTGAACGGAATATTGTGTAGCAGAATACTACAAAAACTTCTTTTCAAAACTTTTTCCAAATCAAATCAAATTCAAATTTCTCAACAATCTATTAATGTTGATTTGATTTTGATAAGATGTGTAGCTTGAAAGTTTTGGTTAACTTGAGTTTGAAGTAATGAGATTGTTTTAGGTTTAAGGACACTTCAATACTTATACATTTCTTTATTTCATCATTCTCTCATTCATTTATCTTTCCCTCTTCTTTTCGATTTGCCAGTAAAAAAAATATTGCTTCCCTCTTTCAAAATTCAAAATCCAACGATCCACTCAATGAAAAATTGCAAAGTTAGTTTCTCCGAGTTCATAGTGTGCCAGGCTTCGAATCTATGTGAAGTTTGATGGGTGCAGTTGAGTTTAGTGATGTTCGACGTTCCATGGCCAAAGTAGGGCTACGGCATGTCGGAGCTAGGGGTGGTTTTAGGTGAAATGGAGTATGTCATAGTATTGCTCATGTCGAAATGCAATTCCCCAAATCGTTCGCTCGAGCTTCGAAGCACTATTCGAATCGCGTTGTTTTTGGATGTGAATGATAGTAGTAGGTCTCATCTTGATTAGGGATGCTAGAGATTAAATTGAAGGCCTGGTTAGACTCATGGTGGCATGGGAAGTGTTTTGGCATAGGACGTCGGAGATTAAATTGACGCCATGCTAAGGCAGAATGTGTCGTAGGCGGAGGAGAAAGAAGGCTACAGGTTGGATTGTGATTTGGGTGATCAAGTTAGGAACTTTTAGGGTTGATGTGTCGAGCACGTGATGAGATGATCGTCGGAGGTGACGGCGTTGGATTTAGTGTGGCGTAGCTCCATATCGGTGCTTGTTCGTGTAGGGCCATGGTAGGTTGAGTATCAGTGTACATGCGCCGTGAATATGAATTTAGAGAGTAAGGTTTTATAGTGGGATTAAGGTATTTAATTAGGTGATTAAGTGATTTAATTAAATTATTTAAATCAAAATATTATAAATGAATGTCTCTCTCTTATGAGGTCCAATCGAGACGTAGGTTATTATGTTGCACTCATAGGAGCAACACATCAAAGTTGGATTCGTCGAATTTGAAGCTAGTAGAATTTTGAGTTAATAATCGAACGTCGTTCGATTTTAGCTCAAACCGGAACACGAAAGCGTCGGTTAGAATCTTGGTGAGTCAACTCACCTTTAAATAAACTATATGATATCTGTGTTGATGTAGATTATTGTTAAATGCTTGGATGATAGTTCATATATTGTTGTTTGTTTGGATTTGATTTCCGTTTAGAGGCGGATGACATAAATAACGATTGTGTTACAGGAAACAAAAAGCAAGGCGGAGTCAAAGTGTATACGTAGCAAATAGGTCGCTACAGAACACTTCAAAAATACAAATTACATATATGTGATTTAAATAGGACTTTTGTAGAGAAACCCTAAGGTGTTTCTCACTAATATTGATTTATTTATATTCTTATGTTCCTTATATTGATGTTTAGTTGAAATATTTGTGACATACTATTTGATTTTTGTAAGTGTCATTATAGCAATTATCGCTATACTGATACTTCTGAAATATCATCTCCTTAAACCTATGTTGAAGTCGTATTTATATTTTTACAAAATAAATGTTTGGTAGCGTTTTTGCCCTTTTAAAGTTGTTTAAACTATATTTTCAAGTATTTTTGAGAATTTTGAAATAAAGGATAAGTGTTGTTTAAAATTTGTAAAAGGAGTTATAAATTGGATTAATTATCTTTCGGGATGATTAATGTTGTTTTAAATTTATGAAAAGGTTATAAATTGGATTAATTATTATTAGAGGTAATTAACGTTGTTGGATTAATTATCTTCCGGGAGAATTAATACTGTTTTGAATTTATAAAAAGATTTTAAACTTGATTAACTATCTTTCATGATAGTTACTGTTGTTTTAAATTTATAAAAGATTATAAATTTAATTAATTATCTTTTGGAATAATTAATGTTATTTTAATTTTGTAAAAGATTGTAAATTTAATTAATTTTCTTTCGGGATAACTAATAAGGTTTTAAATTTATAAAAGAGTTATATCAATTATCTTTCAGGATGATTAACATTCTTTTATATTTATAAAAGTACTAGAATGAGGCTCGTGCTTCGCACACGGAAAGTGTTGGATTGTTGATTTACATCATAGTTCAGGGACTGCAGATGTAATTATGGTTTGTTTGTTTATGGAAGTAGCTGGAGATGTTACAAATGTTAGTACATGAGATATAAACTATAATGTAGTTAGTATGAGTCATAATTTGTATATTCAATAGAATTTGTAGCAGGTTGCAGTTTTTTATATAGAGATTTGAATCTCATCTACTTGCTGGAAAAAGGATAACACCAATCTAGAAAGCACAGGAAGTGGTAAAAAGCTTGAGTAAAGAAGTGCACAGTTGTGTTTGTAGTATGAAAGCAGCACACATAAGTGCAGTCAGATATTTAACATCGGAAATTATGGTTACATGTATGAAATAGGAAATATGAATCATAATTATAAAGATAACAAATCTTTGAATGTTAATTATTAGCAGATTAGCCAAAGGATCATGCATAGGACCAAAGGATCATGCATAGTACCGTGCATTGAATATGCAGTAAATCAAAGGTTTACTTAACGGTAGTCTGAAGTAAAAAAGAGAAAAGGATTTCAACCGCTGACCATATATTGTAAATAAATCCCCATAACCAACATATGAACTGAATTAAAACCATGCAAGTTTGAAAAAAAAGAAGGGGGAAATAGAATGTAATAATACAAGCATGCCTAATAATATATGCATATGGTGACGTACAGGATGTACATGCAAAATTAACAGACAATATAGTTGGAAGTTCAAAGTAAGACACAAACATTACAGGATACGTAGACTTAGATGAAGTATATCAGTAAACTGGATGAATTATAACGTATATAGACGATCCGGGTAGTCTATCGGAACTGGACAGATGATAGTGAGTCAGGGGTTGTCAAGCCTATTTCTTGCGACGCTTCTCCTGAACCTTGTTCATGATCATCTCAAAATCAGTGTGTACTTCTTTTGCATCCTAGGTGTTGTATGTATGTAAAATATGACTGGTAACACTTTTATCACATACAATGCAAGGTGAGCCTAATTGTGTCTAAAACATGTTTTTAAATTAAATCTATTGACCAATCTATAATGCCTCCACTAATCGGTCAAAATTAAATACTATTCAATATTACACTGATAAAGAAACTTACGTTAATGATGACTCCTCTTTATCCGCTTGTTTGGGCAGTTGGTAGCATGGTTTGATATATAATTTTGTCAGCAGTCACATTGTTACCATCGTCCTATGTAAAACAAATATTTTTTAGGACAATAATGTCTTTAAATAGCATTTACCGTGAAAATATATCAAAACATGATACGTGATACACAATTGATTTTCCCTTCAAGTCCACAAGTTCACAACAACTGTTGTTTGCTGACTAATGTAAACAGACGCACTCTCGAAACTTGCACTATATTTAGTAGATGGAGAAGTCTGCATGAATTTTTTTTTGTTATCACAAATAATCGTTATTTATTTTCATGTGAAAAAACTTGCTAAGAACACATTGTAAACTGACAATGAATCAATGATACACAGTTGCCTGTGAAAGCGCAGTAACTAAATATGAAACACTTATTTTCTTGGTTATTCTTCTTGCAGTAAGGAACGTGTAAGTGTTATTCATCTCATAGCTACTTGGACGAAACTAAAAAATTGCACCAATGCCAACTAATCTTCAGAAAATGTTTTCGACCTTCGTTGATCCATTCTCCTATGGAATAAGTTTGATATTTTTTTCCCAAAATCTAAGTAGAGATGGTGGTCGTGTATAAATAAGCTAAACTGTTGCATGTCCCATGCAATGAAAGTGTTAAGTGAGAAATTAGGAAACAGTTGTTTGGAACAAACCTTTTTTGCGACAGCAAGCATATCATTAACATTCAGGCCTATAAGTCCTTCTGCTTCCTTGTCAAAAGAGGTAATTGCGGTAGACATAGTTCTTTCAAAAATCTTGATGTTCAAACAATATCCGACACACAGAAAAATAATGATTAGCTTAAAAGTATTTACTTTAAATTTTCTTATTTCTTACCGGTTCATTAGGCTATCTATCATTGTATAACATTTAGTACAAATGTAATTTGCACATTCTAGATGGACCGACCCCTTGCAAATAACACAAGAGAAATAGCTCTATGGTTTTGCAGTCTTCACCTTCGTAGTTGTTACAGGAACCACATTTTTTTCCCCTGAGGAATTTCATGTTTGTAGAAGTTCTTGTATTAAAAAAAAGTCAATACATACCTGGAAGCACTTTGAGAATCAGGGAACGGAGGAGTGGACAATATGTTTGTGGAAAAAATGCAAATGGGTAGTAATTTGTAAAAGATATGCATGCAGCAGCTACTATAAGCATATCAAGGTTTTTTTTTCCACAAAATTTTTGTATAAACTACTAAAAAATTTCTATTCCTATTGCATGTTAAATAAAAATTTAACAGAAATGAATTTCATTTTTGAATAAAAGACTGGAGTGCTTTATCCCTACTTTTGATTATTTATAAATAAAGTGCCTAGTTAATGGTTATATTACTCGAATACATTCAACTGGGAGCTGTGAGCTTAGCATGATGATCACCAAAAACTTCTACTATGAAGTAACAATCCTAACAATGTTAATCTCTGCTGGAATAACAAATGTTTGAACTCAAGTATTTTGTGGTACAATAATTACTACAGCTTATTCTAAGGAGTGGTAAGCTCATATCTACATAAATGCTTTAAGGCTCTTCCATATATAATTTTCTATTACACCTCCTTTTGAAATCTCAGTTTATTAAATAATATGTGCATGATATGTTCTAATCTTTTGTAACATTTTTTTAACCTATCTATATGCTCTATGCGAATAAATTTGTTAGTTGCTTTCAAGTAGTTTAAAAAGCCAAAACATAGTAAATGTAGAAAATCAAAAGGTGTGCTTCATTTTAAGCGGGTACTTTCAAAACAATATTTCTAGTTTTTTGTTAGGTATTACATCGTTGAACGACACAGGTAGAATAGGGGAGAAAATTATAAGAGCCATAGCACATGTGATAACCGTTGGAGCAGACAACTAATATTAAATTCTCGTAATACATTAGCATATGTCATCATATCAGGTTATTAACAGTCATAAATTATCAGGAAGTTATGTTCTTACCGACAAATGGCAGTTCCGCTCATGAACTGAATACGCTTGCCTTCTTGTGTTTTGTACAGTGTACACACAGTGAAATGAGCACCAAGAAATTTGTATTACAACTGACTGTTGCTTACGGCAAACTGCGAACAAATGAGCAGTCATACAAAAAAGAACAGAGTTATGTAATTATAGTACTCAGTATAATATATTTGTTGAAACTTGTGTAAAGGTTCGAGCAAAAAAAGAAAATTGACATGCAAGTTGATACCATGAATTAGAGTTTGATATTGCAATATTATAACTATGAAGGCAAACAGAAGGATGGACCAAATATTAAGTTTGGTGATATGTTACAATTATGCAGAACATAAATTATGAATATCACGCAGAACATTTAGTTGAATTGGAAAACAATCTGTGCAAATCAGTACATCTTTTTCTTTGAATAACCATTTTTGGTTAGAGGGAAAACAAACAACTGAAATAAAATTGCAAGAGCATTTACATTCAGCCGTTACATACTCAGGAATGTAAGAAGTTACGTAGATGCAGGTGCACCAAAATAATGCGAGAAATAATGCAACCGAAGTAGCTTTGCATTAACAGCATCCCAGACATTATAATGTTAGGTTTATATACAGTAAACATCAGTTGCAAACATAGCCAGATATTACTTTTGAATCAAACACACTTCTCCATTTTTTTTGTTCCTACATTTTTGTTTAAGGTGTTTATTACACATGATATTTAGTAGAAAAATATGTATCTTAATTTCATCATTGCTTGAACTATAATGTGAGTGAGTTACCATTACCAATACCACATACAAGTTAGTTATATTTGGACTATATTGAATAGTATAACTCATCAATTATGTTCAACAGACAAATCAAATCACAGAGTAAACAAATGGGACTAATGTAACGCCCCACTCTGAGACCCACTATAACAAAGAGTATTACGGGAGTAATACTGTCTGTTAAAGCGGAGAATAGAGTATAGTGGAAGCGACCATTTGTAATCAAGCTATAACTATCTACTGAATACGTCGAAAGGGTGGTATATATATATTTTTGTTCAAGTGGTTCGACATATTCAATAAATATTTATAACGAAATTACAATGGCTAAAGATCTATCAGAATAAGCATAGTAATAAAATGATAGAAACATCACAGAACAAAATCACATAACAGATATAAAATCCCAGGACAATACATCGTCAATACAGATCCAAATATCATAAGTGGGTGCAAAGCCACTGCTCACACATGTGAGTCAAAAATATGTACATATCAAAGTCTGAAAAATAACATAAGCGGACACAAAGATAAGCTATCTCAAAAGCATAGCAGATAAGTCCAAAGCGAAAGCACAGAGCAGCTAAGTCCAGAGAACTAACCTGAAACAACTCGCTCTGACCCGAGCGAAAAACACTCGGGTCAGGCTAGCTAAACAATCAGTAATAACTGAGATATATAATAATCCGGTACATAAATAAAAGAGTACTTATCCAAAGAGAAGTATATTATGAACCACATGAATATAATGACGATCCCTAATCATCAATAAACAATAAAAATCTCCAAAGAGAAATCAACACCAAAGTGTAGAATAAATAAAATCGCCTCATATCATCGGCGTAGCCAAAGCTATAAAAAGATGCCCATAGGCAATAATCCCAAGAGTGACCAGAGTCTGTAATCAATGCCCAAGCAAAGATCGATGCTCCAAAGAGCAATGGGGATATACTGAAAAGTCAATGAAATCCAACACTGAAAAGCAGTGTCCAGAGACACTGTGAATCCACAAGGTAATAGCACTTACATCGTATGGTTCCATAGAACCAACACCGAATGGCGGTACTCGAATGGATATAAAAATCATCAAATAATACCAATATTGCACGTGCACCGACCAGAGTCGTTGTTGCCAAGTACTGTAGAGTTGTGATCGATCACTCGCACAGATGCGGAACGCGCGAGACGGCAAGATCCTTCCCAGAAGGATAAAGGCACAGAGGCGCATGCCGAAAAGTAAACTGCTCCATAGAGCAGGTGTCCAGAGACGGTTGCCCAGAGGCGTGGTGACCCAGAGGTCCAGTACTGGCCGCCCAGAGGCTAATGTGTCACTAACTTCTTGGAGAGGAACCCGTAAAGTGTTAACAATGAGTCCCATACCCCACGTTCGCACTAAACGGTTTACTAACCAATAGCAAGCTCACACTCCAAACAATAAAAAGTCCACCTCGTATCATCAGTAAACTAGACCCAAAGGTCAAAACGATCAATCGAATAGGTCGGGGATTAACCGGAAAGGAAATACACACGGTTCCATAGGTCAGAGATTTCCTAACCGTTTAAGCACCTTTCCACTTCACTCGACGTGCTAAAAAGTGAGTGTGAGATTTTTATTATAGAAAATAATGGTGCGAAACGGATTTATAATTGATTTTGAAATCACTTTAAAACGGCTTTTGAAAACTCTCCAATTATGGAGTAATTAATTTAATAATTAAAAATAATATTATATAATAATTTCTAAAGCCATTTAGGAGTGAAAAATCCTTTGAAAATAATTCATAAAACCTATGTACGAAATCTAGAGACAAATCTCAAAGAAATCAATAAAACCAGAAAATCACTGAAAATATTCTAAGTGTTGGAAAATAGTCCAAAAATGACGCGAACCCAAGTTCGGAAAATTATTCGGACTAGCAAACTGAATCCGAATGGCTTGAAAATTGGTAGACATATAGTTCAACATCCCTGCTCCAAACTGCAAAAAGAATCGGGAAATTCCGACTTAAAACGAAGAAACGGCGTTGTCTCAAAGTCGGACAAAAATCATAAAACTTTTATTGTGTCAAAACAGTGTAAAGGTCCCACTTCGACGACATGGTCGAAGGGTCACATGAACTCAGATCTTGATGAAAATTTGCAGGAGCGTAGGAAAGTACTCCTACTTTGATATGCAACAAGAATCGTTCGGTTTCGAGTTGAAACGAAACGACAATATTTCAAAGTTGGTCCGACGATAACTGAAAATGATCACTATTGTAAAACAGTTTCTGGGTGCTACTTCGGCAATAGAAACGAAATATCTAATGCACCCAGATCTAAACCAAACTTTGCATGGTTAAAGATCTCGATCTCATCTTTTTAACGAGACCAAAAACGATGAAATCCGACAAAGGACGAGCCCGGGATGGCGTCGCAAATTCGGGGTTCTACGCTGAAAACAACGGGAGAAAAGAGACTAAGGCCAATAGCTATGCACTAACTGGCCAGAGATGAAAAACCACAATTTTGGCATAGTAAACTTCAAATTCTGGCAAAATGAATTAAATGAAAGTTGTAGCTTAGTTTCTAAGCTTTCCGGAATGACCAAGATCGTCAAATTCCGACCAGAGATGAAAATTCTATGACTAAAACAATTCTCAGATCTAAATTTTATATCACTGTCGTTGTGCTCTTGGGACAGTTGTAAGAATGCACAGTTTTGACCAAATTAACTTCGAAATTTCATGAAACTCAAAACATAAAAGTTTTAGCTCTAAATCTAAGCTTTCCAGAACATCCAAAATTATTAGATTTGGATAAGAAACGAGTAACTTATGGCCAAATCAATTTCTGGTTTTTATTTTATCAACCCTGTAGTTTGTTGTCAGGTTAGCGACAAACAAGCATGATTTCGACCATTCAAACCTCAAAGTTAGGCAAAGCACAAAACATAAAAGTTATAGGGTACAGAATAAGCTTTCCAGAACTTCAAAAAAAATCTTAATTCCGATTTAAGATGAATGAGATATGCCTAATTTACTAACAGCAATAAACTAATTATAATTTCAGCTAGCATATATTACCTCTTTCCCAAGTAATGAAAAGAAGATCAAAGAGTTTCACAATCTAAATGCACAAAAAAAAAGAGGATTACAAAATAATTTCAGAAATTAAGAGATGCTTATACATAGATTAGGAGAGGGTTTACCTAGTATTCCTCTCAAGCAAAAGAACAAACACCTATATGGCACTAACCAAAGCTAAGAGATGATGATCAAGGAGCTAGAAAAAATACCAAAACACATAAAACCAAGAGTTGCAACATGATTTCCAGAAATTAAAGAGAGTTAGAAATGGATTACATGAGGGTTTTTGCATTACCTTTCCTTACTTTAACTAGCTTAAGCCAATATAGAAGAGGATGGAGCTTTCCTAAGCATGGAGGCCATTTTTGTTATGAAAGCTTTAGGAATTGATTAGAGTTTTGATTAGGGTTGAATGAATGAGGTTATGAGAGTATGAGATAATTTATAGAGGAGGTTTAGGGTGGGTTATTGGGTTAGGTTTTGTAACCCAATAGAAAGAGAGTTATTTACATGTTTCCAAAAATTAGTCTAAGTGTTCATATATGTTTATAAAACTCTTTTTTTTCTTATCCAAACGCATTTTAAAATCTCTCCTCAAATATTTAACTTTCCAAAAATAACATTTTATCCTCGTTTTAAAATCCCATATTTCCCATTTAATTAAAATAGCCTTTTCAAATAATAAATTTTATTATTCCAAATCCTTTTATGCTTCATTAAAATAAATAAAAAAACCTAACTTTTATTTATTAATTGGTAATGCAAATCCCGGGTTGTTATAGACTCCCCCCCTTAAGAAAATTGCGTCCCCGCAATTCCTTAAGATAGATGTCGTCTATAACGTCAAATCCACAAAAGAAGTGATAGAGATAATATAGAGAATTCTCACCTGCAGAAGAAGATGGGAGAAAGCCAGGATAAGAGCGTTCGATAGATTCTCTGGTCTCTCAAGTGCAGTCCTTAGGATTCGGTGACCATTGAATCTTCACGAGTGGAACCTCTTTGTTGCGAAGGCGTCTAACCTCCGAATCAAGCACACGAAAAGGTTGCTGCTCCAAAGATAAATCAGGTAAGATCTCTAAATCAGGCACAACATGTGGCTCAATGATAGAATCAGGATCGCGGACACACATGCGAAGCTGGGAAACATGGAACACGTCGTGTATTCCAGAGAAGTGAGCAGGTAGATCCACACGATAAGCAACGGGGCCAATGCGTTCCGTAATAGGAAATGGTCCAACATAGCGAGGAGCCAACTTCCCGGTAGAGCTGAAACGCACAACCCCCTTCATGGGAGAGACCCGGATAAAGACAGAATCGCCAATGGAGAACTCAAGAGGCTTCCTATGGTTGTCCATGTAGGATTTCTGGTGGTTCTACGCCTCTTTCATTCTCTGACGAATAAGAATAATCTTCTCCGAAGATTCCCGAACTGAATCTGGACCAAGAAGGAGCTTCTCGCCCGATTCTAACCAACACGCAGGAGAACGACACGGCCTTCCGTAAAGAGCCTCGAAAGGAGCCATGCCAATACTAGACTGAAAGCTGTTGTTGTAGGAGAACTCTACAAGCGGTAAGTGATCCTCCCAACTACCTCCGAAATCCAGAATACAACAGCGCAAAAGATCCTCTAAAACGCGATTCACCCTCTCCGTCTGACCGTCGATCTGAGGATGATAAGCAGTCGAGAGATTCAGCTTTGAGCCCAAAGCTGACTATAGGCACTTCCAGAAGTGACTAGTAAAGATAGTGTCTCGATCACAGACGATAGAGCTAGGAATACCATGAAGTCGAACGACTTCCTTCACATATAACTTGGCAAGCTGAGGAGCAGTCCGAGTGGACTTAATAGGAATGAAATGAGCTGATTTGGTCAAGCGATCAACGATGACCCAAATAGAAGTATGGCCTGACCTCGATCGAGGTAGACCGTCAATAAAATCCATGGATATCTGATCCCATTTCCACAATGGAATCTCTAGCGGCTGAAGAAGACCAGATGGATGCTGATGCTCAGCTTTGATCTGTTGACAAGTCATGCAACGGCTTACATAACTTGCAACATCACTCTTCATGCCCTCCCAAAAAAAAGGCGACACATGTCGGCATACATCTTACTCGACCCGGGATGAATAGTGTACTTAGTGCGATGACATTCGTCTAGAATGTCACGCCTAAGTGATAAATCAGATGGTACCAAAATACGGTTCTTCCTGCGAAGGCACCGATGAGAATCAATAGAATAATCCGACAATGTCTCATCACTGGATCCCGACTCAAGGAGATGAATATATCGCAACAAGTCCGGATCCTGCCGCTGAGCATGGGCAATTCGATCCAATAGAATAGGTCGAGCTTCCAAGCTGAATAGCAAGATCTGAGGATCAGAAGACGGTGCTCGATTTCGAATATCACACATAGAAAGGGTCTCAAGAATATCCCACTCGGCTATCGTCATAGAAACTACTGCCGAGTGTTTGCGACTGAGTGCATCTGCCACACGATTACCCTTGCCAGGGGTATACTGAATATCTAAGTCATATGAGGCGAGAAACTCAAGCCATCGCTGCTGCCTCATATTGAGATCCTTCTGACTGAATAAATATTTCAGCGACTTGTGATCGGTGTAGAGAATGAAACGTTCGCCCAATAGATAATGACGCCACGTCTTCAAGGCAAAGACGATAACAGCTAACTCAAGATCATGAGTAGGATAGCGAACCTCATTCGGACGTAGCTGCCTAGAAGCGTAAGCAACTACCCGATCCTTCTGCATAAGCACAGCACCGAGGCCGCTACCACAAGCGTCGGTGTAAACAACAAGATCCTGGCTACTCTCAGGAACCACAAGAATAGGAGCATGTGTGAGAAGTTCCTTCAGTCGCTGAAAGGAAGCTTCACACTTATCAGACCAAATAAAATGAACCCCCTTACGAGTCAGTGTCGTGAGGGGAAGTGCAACTCGAGAGAAATCCTTGATAAACCTACGGTAATAACCCGCCATCCCAAGGAAGCTACGAATATCATGAACGTTCTCGGGCTGCTTCCAATTCTGAATAGCTTCGATCTTGGCAGGATCGACAGAAATACCCTCAGATGATACAATATGGCCCAAGAACTTGACCTTGCTCTCCCAAAAATGGCACTTGGAGAGCTTGGCCTTAAGCTGATGCTGACGAAGAGTATCCAAGACGATCCGCAAATGATGAGCATGCTCTGCCTCGGATCTAGAATAAATAAGAATATCGTCGATGAAAACTAGAACGAATCTATCGATGTATTCCCGGAATACTCGATTCATAAGATCGACAAAGAAAGCCGGAGCGTTCGTCAAGCCGAACGGCATGACCAACCACTCATAAGAACCATAACGAGTGTGAAATGCTGTAAGAGGAATGTTGTCTTCCGCGACTCGTAGCTGATGGAATCCGGTGGCAAGGTCAAGCTGAGAGAAGACCTTCGCACCGCTCAATTGGTCAAACATGTCATAACGGGAATTAGAGTTAGACATGATTCAATGATAGATAATTAATTAAGGAATACTACGGAATATAACGGATTCCTAAACATATTCCTAACTTATCTATCAATAAACATAAGGATGGGATTTGATTTAATTCGGATCTAATTTAAAATGTATTGTACTGAGTGTATCTGTTTTGTGTTTATTATGCTTATTCCTGAAACCAGGCTCTGATACCAAGCTGTAACGCCCCACTCTGAGACCCACTATAACAAAGAGTATTACGGGAGTAATATTGTCTGTTAAAGCGGAGAATAGAGTATAGTGGAAGCGACCATTTGTAATCAAGCTATAACTATCTACTGAATACGTCGAAAGGGTGGTATCTATATATATATATTTTTCAAGTGGTTCGACATATTCAATAAATATTTATAACGAAATTACAATGGCTAAAGATCTATCAGAATAAGCATAGTAATAAAATGATAGAACATCACAGAACAAAATCACATAACAGATATAATATCCCAGGACAATACATCGTCAATACAGATCCAAATATCATAAGTGGGTACAAAGCCACTGCTCACACATGTGAGTCAAAAATATGTACATATCAAAGTCTGAAAAATAACATAAGCGGACACTAAGATAAGCTATCTCAAAAGCATAGCAGATAAGTCCAAAGCGGAAGCATAGAGCAGCTAAGTCCAGAGACCTAATCTGAAACAACTCGCTCTGACCCGAGCGAAAAACACTCGGGTCAGGCTAGATAAACAATAAGTAATAACTGAGATATGTAATAATGCGGTACATAAATAAAAGAGTACTTATCCAAAGAGAAGTATATTATGAACCACATGAATATAATGACGATCCCTAATCATCAATAAACAATAAAAATCTCCAAAGAGAAATCAACACCAAAGTGTAGAATAAATAAAATCGCCTCATATCATCGGCGTAGCCAAAGCTATAAAAAGATGCCCATAGGCAGTAATCCCAAGAGTGACCAGAGTATGTAATCAATGCCCAAGCAAAGATCGATGCTCCAAAGAGCAATGAGGATATACTGAAAAGTCAATGAAATCCAACACTGAAAAGCAGTGTCCAGGGACACTGTGAATCCACAAGGTAATCGCACTTACATCGTATGGTTCCATAGAACCAACACCGAATGGCGGTACTCGAATGGATATAAAAATCATCAAATAATACCAATATTGCACGTGCACCGACCAGAGTCGTTGTTGCCAAGTACTGTAGAGTTGTGATCGATCACTCGCACAGATGCGGAACGTGCGAGACGGCAAGATCCTTCCCAGAAGGATAAAGGCCCAGAGGCGCATGCCAAAAAATAAATTGCTCCATAGAGCAGGTGTCCAGAGACGGTTGCCCAGAGGCGTGGTGACCCAGAGGTCTAGTACTGGCCGCCCAGAGGCTAATGTGTCACTAACTTCTTGGAGAGGAACCCGTAAAGTGTTAACAATGAGTCCCATACCCCACGTTCGCATTAAAAGGTTTACTAACCAATAGCAAGCTCACACTCCAAACAATAAAAAGTCCACCTCGTATCATCGGTAAACTAGACCCAAAGGTCAAAACGATCAATCGAATAGGTCGGGGATTAACCGGAAAGGAAATACACACGGTTCCATAGGCCGGAGATTTCCTAACCGTTTAAGCACCTTTCCACTTCGCTCGACGTGCTAAAAATTGAGTGTGAGATTTTTATTATAAAAAATAATGGTGCGAAATGGATTTATAATTGATTTTGAAATCACTTTAAAACGGCTTTTGAAAACTCTCCTATTATGGAGTAATTAATTTAATAATTAAAAATAATATTATATAATAATTTCTAAAGCCATTTAGGAGTGAAAAATCCTTTGAAAATAATTCATAAAACCCGTGTACGAAATCTAGAGACAAATCTCAAAGAAATCAATAAAACCAGAAAATCACTGAAAATATTCTAAGTGTTGGAAAATAGTCCAAAAATGACGCGAACCCAAGTTCGGAAAATTATTCGGACTAGCAAACTGAATCCGAATGGCATGAAAATTGGTAGACATATAGTCCAACATCCTTGCTCCAAACTGCAAAAAGAATCGGGAAATTCCGACTTGAAACAAAGAAACGGCGTCGTCTCAAAGTCGGACAAAAATCATAAAACTTTACTGTGTCAAAACAGTGTAAATGTCCCACTTCGACGACATGGTCGAAGGGTCACATGAACTCAGATCTTGATGAAAATTTGCAGGAGCGTAGGAAAGTACTCCTACTTTGATATGCAACAAGAATCGTTCGGTTTTGACTTGAAACGAAGGAACGACAATGTTTCAAAGTTGGTCCGACGATAACTGAAAATGATCACTATTGTAAAACAGTTTCTGGGTGCTACTTCGGCAATAGAAACGAAGTATCTAATGCACCCAGATCTAAACCAAACTTTGCATGGTTAAAGATCTCGATCTCATCTTTTTAACGAGACCAAAAACGATGAAATCCGACAAAGGGCGAGCCCGGGATGGCGTCGCAAAGTCGGGGTTCTACGCTGAAAACAACGGGAGAAAAGAGACTAAGGCCTATAGCTATGCACTAACTGGCCAGAGATGAAAAACCACAATTTTGGCATAGTAAACTTCAAATTCTGGCAAAATGAATAAAATAAAAGTTGTAGCTTAGTTTCTAAGCTTTCCGGAATGACCAAGATCGTCAAATTCCGACCAAAGATGAAAATTCTATGACTAAAACAATTCTCAAATCTAAATTTTATATCACTGTCGTTGTGCTCTCGGGATAGTTGTAAGAATGCACAGTTTTGACCAAATTAACTTCGAAATTTCATGAAACTCAAAACATGAAAGTTTTAACTCTATATCTAAGCTTTCCAGAACATCCAAAATTATTATATTTGGATAAGAATCGAGTAACTTATGGCCAAATCAATTTCAGGTTTTTATTTTATCAACCCTGTAGTTTGTTGTCAGGTCAGCGACAAACAAGCATGATTTAGACCTTTCAAACCTCAAAGTTAGGCAAAGCACAAAACATAAAAGTTATAGGGTACAGAATAAGCTTTCCAGAACTTCAAAAAAATCTTAATTCCGATTTAAGATGAATGAGATATGCCTAATTTACTAATAGCACTAAACTAATTATAATTTCAGCTAGCATATATTACCTCTTTTCCAAGCAATGAAAAGAAGATCAAAGAGTTTCACAATCTAAATGCACAAAAAAAAAAGAGGATTACAAAATAATTTCAGAAATTAAGAGATGCTTATACATAGATTAGGAGAGGGTTTACCTAGTATTCCTCTCAAGCAAAAGAACAAACACCTATATGGCACTAACCAAAGCTAAGAGATGATGATCAAGGAGCTAGAAAAAATACCAAAACACATAAAACCAAGATTTACAACATGATTTCCAAAAATTAAAGAGAGTTAGTAATGGATTACAAGAGGGTTTTTGCATTACCTTCCCTTACTTTAACTAGCTTAAGCCAATATAGAAGAGGATGGAGCTTTCCTAAGCATGGAGGCCATTTTTGTTATGAAAGCTTTAGGAAATGATTAGGGTTTTGATTAGGGTTGAATGAATGAGGTTATGAGAGTATGAGATAATTTATAGAGGAGGTTTAGGGTGGGTTATTGGGTTAGGTTTTGTAACCCAATAAGAAGAGAGTTATTTACATGTTTCCAAAAATTAGTCTAAGTGTTCATATATGTTTATAAAACTCATTTTTTCTTATCCAAACCCATTTTAAAATCTCTCCTCAAATATTTAACTTTCCAAAAATAACATTTTATCCTCATTTTAAAATCTCATATTTCCCATTTAATTAAAATAGCCTTTTCAAATAATAAATTTTATTATTCCAAATCCTTTTATGCTTCATTAAAATAAATAAAAAAACCTAACTTTTATTTATTAATTGGTAATGCAAATCCCGGGTTGTTACAACTAAGCACGTAAATCATTAAAATTAAAAAGTAAAAGATCGAAAAAATGAACAACCTTTGGTTCTAGTTCGATCAAGAGATAAAGAGACTGATAAAATAAAATCCCAAATGAAACAGGCGACACACGAGTCGTGTAGAAAGATAAAGTTTCGAATGCGGACCTGAATTTCTGAATCGCAGACTGTTGGGTGAACATAATGGCTCTGATAGCAGTAATATGTGATGAAATTAATCAGTCACCATGCAATCAAGATTGCAAGGGCAACAATAAAATTTTCTTTTGAGGGGAAGCAGATAAATTGAAACGGCATAGGAATAGAATTGGGAAAATTATTGTGAAACTGAAAGAAGTTGAGAATGGTGTGGTGAACGTGGGAGTGAAAATAGGACTTGATCAGTGCAGGTATATTAGAGTACGCAGAGAGGAGTATTTTGAAATGGAGGAACGGAGACAGTACACGTAAGCGATGTTGAGTTCCTGTTTTTCTGTTTAAGTAATAGATTTTAAATTGATTTATTTTCTTGTGAGATAATAAAATGTTGTTTGAACCGAGGTTTGAAGCAATTTTGATTTACAAAACAATTTTAGAAGTTATGGTCCATATAGCGATAGTCGCTACGAATGCAGTTCGGAGGTATTTGATTTTCGTAAAGTATAAAAGGTTATTTACTTTAAATATTTTGTAAATTATTTTCAAATGGGTTCATAAGATTTTTAAGTATTTGGAAGGAATTTGGGGTTTTAAATATATTTTAAATTATTATTTTACTTAAACTAAGAGGTCATTTTGGGATATTAATAATAAATTGTTTTAATCAATCATTTTAATAATGCTGTTTAAAGTTAATTAATAACTTTAATAAGGGTATTTAAAGTTAATATTTGTGATGTGAAAACAAAGCACAAGTTCGATTTTTTAAAAGTTTAAAAGTTTGATTCGGTTAAGGAAAGTATAAGAAATTAAATTTTCATAGACGACATCACTTATATGGAAAGGATTTAGGCATATACTTAACACTAAACGTCGAGGTATGGAAACTCGTCTCTATCTCGAAAGATAAGAATGTACGTCGAGACAAGGTCTGAGAGGCAATAATGCCCCAACTTGTCCGGCTTTATTGTTAACCGAGGGATGATTCAAGTTTGAAATCGGCAAGTGGTGATAAGGGTACGAGATGTAATTCCATATACGATCATTTTGTTACTCCCGATAGTTGATTTATTGACTATCGATTCTGCTATCTTCTTTGAGTTTGTCGACTGAAGACGATTTATGCTCATTTTGAGCATTGATACCTTTTGTTAGAAATGACTAAAACCAAAGCGCGAATGGAAGCCAAGCTACATGGGGTTGCTCCCATTATGGTATCTTCACATCTACTCTAGATTGGATTTGGTGGTACTCACGCGGAGATGTGAAATACTTGGATTCTCGATAAGGTTGGTAGGGTCCGGCTTGGACTTGTCCGAGAGAGTCACAGAGTAAATGATCCTCTTAAATATATTTTCTAGAGGTAAATTTTAGGTAAGGAGTGCACCCTCCTAGTCATTGTTGGAAAATTTCCCTTTTCTTGTTTTTGATTCAAACCGTTAAATTTATTCTTTCTTAGTTTCCTCGTGAAGTGTCTTGCACACTTCGCGATGTTTAATTATTTGTGTCCATTCTTTAAGTTTGGATTTTGATCATGTTTATGCCCATTCTTTCAAGTTTGAGTTTTGTTCTAATTTGTTTCCATTCTTTCATGTATGGATATTGTTCTTGTGAGGTAAAAACATGTTCCGTGTTTAGCGGCGTGGTCTCATAGAATTATTATATCTTCACCATATTTTTTGAGTTTTCTCTCGCTGGTATTTCAGACTGATCCGGGTGTTATTTTATTATAATGCTCGGGTCAGACCGAGTTTTTTCTTGGTTGTTGTTGGTAGGACATCGAGCTCATGGAGTAGAGCAAGATGTTCACCTGCAGTAGCATTTTTATTTTCCATTATATTATTATATGTACCCATCAACAATTGTAAACTCAGGAAGTTATAACTGTCCAGGCCGATGAGGTATGTTTTTAACTCTAATATACTATGTATTGCAGAGTGACAACTTGTACTGTCTTTGTTATGTTATATATTGTCGTTCCACTATGAAATTTTATTTTCCATGTTCTTTTTCTTTTTATTCATCCTAACAATCTGCCTTTTCGACACTTGGACACTCGGCATTTGTATATAGTGGATGTTTCCTGGGGATTTGACCAGGCAACTAGTACTCGGCAATAAGTGCTCGGCATCAGAGAGTGTCCGGCATCTAGGAGTGTTCGGCGAAGCACTTGCCATCCAGGAGTGTTCGGCGAAGCAACTGTCATCCATGAGTACTCGGCGTAGTACTCGGCATCCATAGTGTCCGGCGTCCAGGAGTGTTCGGCGTAGTACTCAGCAGTGTTCGGCGTCAACTGGCACTCAACATCAACCAATGCTCGGCATCAAGATTGCTCGGCACCAAGACTGCTCGGCATACGAGACTGCTCGGCATGCGAGAGCACTCGACATCAAGAGCACTCGGCATCGAGACTACTCGGCGTAGTACTCGGCAACAAGGGTACTCGGCGTCAAGTAGTGTTCGGCATCAACTGGCACTCGGCAACAACCTATGCTCAACGTCAACTAGTGTTCGGCATCCCATGGTACTCGGCATCCGGAGTACTCGGCATTCAGAAGGCATTCAGTATGCACAACTACGCAAGGTAACGATATCATTCGACCTACATACATTAATCGGTCAAGAGCTTCGAACAGAGATACGCTCGGCTTCACTGCAACCATCCTACACTTCCCATACATCAGAAGCACCGTTCGGCATGGGAAGGACCGTTCAGCATGGAAGCGTTCGGCGTACCTGGTTCGGCATGCAGCGCCTGGGCTAGAGCGTTCGGCTATCAAGCCCACTTGGGTAGTCCAGCCCACTTTTGCCTATAAATAGAGGGGCAGGGTCACAGTGAAATGGATCCTTTTTTGGAGAGAACACCGGGGAGACTCTGCCATTTTCAAGACTCATCTTCTCTACTTAACAACTTCATTCAAGCATTTGATTCACGAATTGTATTTGTAATCAACTATAAAGAAGATCAATAAAGTTTAACCTCAAAGTGGACGTAGGCAATTACGCTGAACCACTATAAATTTGGTGTTCTTACTTTCTGTATTTAGATTAGCACTGTCTTCTCTGTTTAATTTGATTTCATCACTTATATCTCTTCACAATCTTCTTCTACGAGGTTAGTGACCAATTTTGGTGCTAACACTTTGGTGCTTTCATCGAGAATCGAATTCTCAGACCTCAAGGATCTGCTTTGAAGCTACTGGATTGAACAAATCCCCAAAAGAAGATCCGACTTACTGATAGGACATCCGTTGATTCTACTCAGAGTTCATACCAATAACTCTACAATGGCAAGACCACGTACCAGGTCAGCTTCTCTTAATGCGGATGCCCGAGAGACTGCTAGCGTGCAACAAGCAGGACCTAGCAATCAACCAGCGATCCCGAGTGCAGGGATTGCCGCTCAAGAACAGACTCCAGTTGTCACCAGAGTAGAGTTCAATGACTTGATGAGAGAACTTAGGGAAAGCAGGAGACAACTGGGAGAACAGATGCAAGCTAATGCCAACCTGATGGCACAACTCACTCAACAGCAGCAACAGAATGCTGGGGGCAATCCAGCTGCTTATTCCTCATCTGACAGCTCTACTTCTTCTGATGAACCACCCAGGCGTAGACGCCGTAAGACTGAAGCTGCAAGGGCGGATGCTGCTGTTCGAACAGCTGGAGACCGCGACCAAGCCAGAATTGGAAGCTTCAGAACCGGAGTACAGATGGAGGATGGAGCTCCAGATCATCAAAATGCTAACAATGTTGAACCTCAAGACGCACGATTGGCAGATCGCCAGGAAAGGAGGCATCAGCATGGACAGGCGCGTAGAACTGACTCCAACCTCCCAGCTTCCATACAGACACCCGATCTGACAGCCATGATCAGGCAACTGATGAAAGAAAATCAGGGCTTATCAAATGACGACTGGGGAGTGTCAAGAAGTCATACTCCGTTCACGAATGTTGTGCTGCAAGCGGCGTACCCCAAGAAGTTTAGCATGCCAACCATTCCTGCATACGAAGGAAAGACTGACCCCAGACAACATGTAATGAGGTATGAATGGATGATGGATTCAGCCAGAGCAAATGATGCCACCAAGTGTAGGTGCTTTCCGATTACTCTATCTGGGATCGCTACTATGTGGTTCACCCGACTTCCTCCGCGATCCGTATCAAATTTCGAGGAGTTGGCAAAGAAGTTTATTGAGCAGTTCAGGATACACACTACACGCTCGAAGGACGTGATGTCTCTGTCAAGTGTAATCCAAAATCCCGGAGAGTCGCTGAAGGAGTACTTACAAAGATTCCACGTTGCGGCAACTGAAGTCAGTAATCCCAATGACCATGCAATTCTAATGGCTGTAATGAGAGGTGTAGATCCGGATTCTGAGTTTGGAGACTGGCTGGCAGGAAAACCTCCGGCTACGCTAGAGCGTTTCTACTCCAAGGCACACCAGTTCATAAGAAGAGAGGAAGCTAGGTGGGTACGACGAGATAAGGCACCGGGACCTGCCCAAGAGTCAATCAAGAGCAACATTGCTGTGAAGCAATCTGGAGACAATTCGGGAAAGGCCCAAGTCAATGTCCAGAGTAAGCCTGTGCAGCCCAAAGAGTCCGGAGGAAGAAGTCAAGGAAAGAGGAAAGAAGCGGGAAAGTGGAAGTCGAGAATTCCCAGCTACAGCGAGTACACTCCGCTAAACGCCCCACTTGAGAACATCTACCTATCCACCTGCAATACTTTTCAATACCGAAAGCCGCGCCCGAAAGAATCAACCGAGGAACAGAAGCGGACTGGGAAATATTGCCGCTTCCATGAAACTTATGGACACAACACGGAAGAGTGCAGACACCTGCATGACGCTATCGAGAAATTGATCAGACAAAAGAAGTTGCAAGAATTTGTAAAGGATCCACAGGAAGGAGGACAGGGGATGTCCAACCCAGGTCGTGCACCAGCTCCACGTCATCCTGAGGAGCCTGCCCGGACTGTTGGAAGACTGGTCATAAATACAATTATCGGCGGACCTCATCCCGCAGATAAGAACTGGCAAGAGATGGAACGATATGCAAGCTCCTTGAAGCATGCAGATTTTGAGTGCTGTTCGAACGTAGAGGACGGGGCCCCTGCTAAGCAGCAGCGCGTGATGACAGACGATATTGTGTTCAGGAACAGAGACGCTGATCAGGTAGAGGCTCCGACCATCGATCCCATGGTCATATCTGCAACGATCGGACCAGCATATGTAAAAAGAATTTTGATTGATTGTGGAAGTTCAGTCAACATCATCTTCAAGAAGGCCTACGATCAGATGAAGCTAGAGACAAAAGACTTGAAACCATCCAAAGCTCGTATCCACGGCTTTAACGGCGCTGCGAATGATGCAGTAGGATATGTCGAGTTACCAGTTGAACTGGGACAAGGCGAGCGTCAGAGGGTACGAATTCTACCTTTTGTAGTTTTGGATGTGGACTCTCCGTATAATGTTTTCTTGGGTCGGCCGGCCCTGGCTGAATTTAGGGCGGCATTAGCCCCGTGGTGCTTAACTTTGAAGTTTCCGACTGACAAAGGAGTAGGCATTGTTCACGGTGACCAAGCAGCTGGTCGTTCCTGTTATGTGGCCGAGCTCCGAGAGGCCCACCGGAGGGAGAAGGGAAAGGTTGCGGACAACCCCGTCCGCATCCTCAATGCGGATAATTGACAAGTAGCGCCCGAGCCCTGGCTCGGGCATAGTTCTCGGATCTACGGAGATATAGATCCGAGAGACGACGATGAGAAACCCAGGGAAGAGAAGGCGGCACCGGCTGAATTAACAATTGACATTTCAGTTAGCCGTGACGACCCCTCGCGAATACTGAAGATCGGATCACAGCTTGGCCTCGCAATGACTGAAGACCTTGGCGACTTCCTCCGGGCAAATCTTGATGTTTTCGCCTGGACGCATTCTGATATGTGTGGGATTTCTCCCGCCATCACGAGTCATATGTTGAACATAGACCCGAAATACGTCCCAGTCAAGCAAAAAAGGAGAGGAATGGATCCGGAGAGATCCGCCGCTCTTGGAGAGGAGGTGGACAAACTCAAGGCGAATGGGTTCGTCCGCGACGCCCTCTACCCTGAATGGGTATCCAACCCCGTGCTAGTAAAGAAGGCGAATGGCAAATGGAGGACTTGCGTAGATTATTCCGACTTGAACAAAGCATGCCCAAAGGACAGTTTCCCGTTGCCTAGGATCGATCAGTTGGTCGACTCCACCGCAGGACACGAGCTGTTGTCATTCATGGACGCATACTCAGGATACAACCAAATCCCAATGCATATTCCGGATCAAGAACACACCAGCTTCGTTACAAATGTCGGACTGTATTGCTATGTAGTGATGCCCTTTGGATTGAAGAATGCTGGAGCGACTTATCAACGTTTGGTGAATCGAATGTTCAAGGACCAGCTGGGTAAAACCATGGAAGTCTATGTGGATGACATGCTCGTGAAGTCACGACGGTCAAACGACCACATTCAAGACTTAGCTGAAATGTTTAACATACTCAGGTTTTATGGAATGAAGATCAACCCGTTGAAGTGTTCTTTTGGCGTTGCAGCAGGGAAGTTTTTGGGATTCATCGTCAACGCTAGGGGAATCGAAGCCAACCCAGAAAAGATCCAGGCTATTCGAGATGTACAAGCGCCCAGGACTATAAAGCAGGTACAGAGCTTGAACGGAAAAGTAGCTGCGCTGAGTCGATTTATATCCAAGGCAACTGACAAGTGCATCCCGTTCTTTGACATAATAAAGAAAGGAAAGAGAAATTTTGAATGGACGTCTAACTGTGAGGAAGCATTCCGGAATCTGGTAAGGCATCTGGAAAGCCCACCAATGCTATCAAAACCAGTTGACCATGAGATGTTGTACGTTTACTTGGCTATATCCCTCATGCAATAAGCGCGGCTTTGGTTTGTGAGGAGGATCGAGTCCAGAAGCCGGTGTATTATGTTAGCAAGCGTTTAACGGGGGCAGAGAAGAATTACCCTAAAATCGAGAAATTGGCTTACTGCTTGGTGATTGCATCACGCAAGCTGCGCCCATACTTTCAAGCGCATTCAATCGGTGTTTATACCGATCAACCCCTGAGGCAGGTACTCCAACGACCGGAAACTTCTGGAAGATTGCTAAAATGGAACATCGAGTTGAGCCAGTTCGATATCGCGTACTTTCCACGGAGAGCCATTCGAGGGCAAGCGTTAGCAGACTTCATCGCTGAATTTACCATACCCATCAAACCGGACGATCACGACATCATTCCCCCCGTTCGATGGAAATTATACACTGACGGTGCATCAAACGACCGCTGTTCTGGCGCAGGCGTGGTTCTTATAACTCCGGAAAACCGATCAATCTGTTATGCCCTGAAGCTCGATTTCCCGGCTACGAACAACGAAGCTGAATATGAAGCACTGATCGCTGGCTTGAAGCTCATCAAAGAACTCGGGATCGAATCAGTCGAAATCTTTTGTGACTCGCAGTTGGTGGTTTACCAAGTACGAGGAGACTACCAAGCAAAGGGACGAAAGCTTGCTCCGTACCTCGTTCAGGTCCAAGAACTACTATCAAATCTTGAGCATTATGACATTTTACATATCCCGCGAGAACATAACAAAGAAGCCGACTTGTTGGCTAAGTTCGCAAGTACCGATGATGCTCAACAAATGGGATTGTATCCCGTTGAAGTCTTGCATGCCCCGAGCATAGACGAGATGAAAGTCGATCGCGTGTTGGGAACAGAAATCGAGAAGGAGTCATGGATAACCCCATTCAAACTGTACCTGACAACCGGGGCTTTACCAGAAAAAAGAAGCGAAAGACGATAGGTCCTTCGAAAGGCTGCGCGATACGTAATGCAAGGTGGATCCATGTATCGAAAAGGATTCTCAGTCCCATTATTACGGTGCATCGCTCATGATGAAACAAAGCGAGTCTTGAGGGAAGTTCACGAAGGGGAATGCGGCGACCATACTGGGGGGCAAACGCTAGCAAAGAAGATCCTCCGCTATGGATATTACTGGCCCACCGTAAACCGGGATGCCGCGGACTACGCAAAAAAATGCGACAAATGTCAAAGATATGCAAAAATCCCGAGGGCTCCATCAACGGAACTCACACAAATGATCAGTCCCTGGCCATTTGCGATCTGGGGAATCGACATAATCGGCTCTTTGCCTTTATCCAAAGGTGGTGCGAAATATGTAATAGTTGCAGTCGACTATTTCACGAAATGGGCTGAGGCAGAACCTTTGGCCACTATCACCTCTAAGAAGGTCATTAACTTCGTTGTACGAAACATTATATGCCGCTTTGGCCTTCCACGCACCATCGTTACGGACAACGGAATGCAATTTGAAAGTAGAGAGTTCAAAGAGTTCTGTTTGAAATACGGCATCGAGAAAAAGTTCGCCGCCGTTGCGCACCCAAAAGCGAACGGACAAGTCGAGGCCGTTAACAAAATAATCAAGTCCATATTGAAGAAGCGTCTGGAGAAGGTTGGAGGCAAGTGGGTAAATGAGCTCCCGACAGCATTATGGGCGTATAGAACTACCCACAAGTCCGCGACCGGCCACACTCCGTTCGCCTTGGCATACGGCTCTGAAGCCGTTATACCCGTGGAGCTTGAAGTTCCATCGCACCGAGTGACATACTATGATCCCAAGACGAACCAAAACCTCTTGCTGGAATCACTGGACTGCATCGACGAAAAGCGGGAAGAAGCTGAATTAAGGGCGGCGGCGCACATACATCGAGTCAAGCGTTACTACGACGACAGAGTCCGCCCAAGAATCTTTGATGTGGGAGATCTCGTTCTGAAACGAGTCTTCCCGGTACCATCACGCATGAATCCCAGCTGGGAAGGTCCATACGCCATTGAACGGAAGCTTGGAGAAGGAACATTCAAGCTAGCGACCGTTGATGGCGCGACACTCCCCCGAGCATGGAACAGTGAACATTTGCGGCACTATTACATTTAGCATGTTTTCCTTTCTTGTTGTAGGCACTGTTGTTTCCTGCATGTTTCCATTCAATAATGACTTAGTTTCCTTTTAAAGTTGTAATCAAGCAATTTAGTTGATTTTCATTAATAAAGGCTTGAAGCCGCATTTTCTATGAAGTTTCTATATCTCTTAATTGGATGATAAATTACATTATCCTGCACGACATACAGACTTGTACGAACGATTCCGAATCTCCAAATCCCCAGAGCGTGGATCGGAGTACTCTAAGTCCCCAGAGCGCGGACTAGAGTATAAACGATTCCAAATCTCCGAATCCCCAGAGTGCGGAGCGGAGTACTCTAAGTCCCCAGAGCACGGACTAGAGTATAAGCGACTTCCAAATCTCTGAATCCTCAGAGTGCGGAGCGGAGTACTCTAAGTCCCCAAAGCGCGGACTAGAGTATAAACGACTTCTAATCTCCGAATCCCTAGAGTGCGGAGCGGAGTACTCTAAGTCCCCAGAGCGCGGACTAGAGTATAAGCGACTTCCAATCTCCGAATCCCCAGAGTGCGGAGCGGAGTACTCTAAGTCCCCAGAGCGCGGACTAGAGTATAAACGACTTCCAATCTCCGAATCCCCAGAGTGCGGAGCGGAGTACTCTGAGTCCCCAGAGCACGGACTAGAGTATAAACGACTTCAAATCTCCGAATCCCCAGAGTGCGGAGCGGAGTACTCTGAGTCCCCAGAGTGCGGGCTAGAGTATAAACGATTTCAAATCTCCGGATACCCAGAGTGCGGAGCGGAGCACTCTAAGTCCCCAGAGCGTGGACTAGAGTATAATCGATCTCAAATCTCCGAATCCCCAGAGTGCGGAGCGGAGTACTCTAAGTCCCCAGAGCGCGGACTAGAGTATAAACGATTTCCAATCTCCGAATCCCCAGAGTGCGGAGCGGAGTACTCTAAGTCCCCAGAGCGCGGACTAGAGTATAAACGATTTCAAATCTCCGAATCCCCAGAGTGCGGAGCGGAGTACTCTAAGTCCCTAGAGCGCGGACTAGAGTATAAACGGTTTCCAATCTCCGGATCACCAGAGTGCGGAACGGAGAACTCTAAGTCCCCAGAGCGCGGACTAGAGCATGAACAGTCTCAAGTCTACAAGTCCTCGGAGCACAGTGTCAGTAAACCAAATAAAGACAAGAGAATCATTCAAACAAAAAGAAACTAAAATTTTATTCGATAAGTCCAAAATGGGGATACAAGATCACTCCTACAAAATTCAGGCCTATACAAACTACAAGTAGTGGAAGATAAAAACAATTACAAAACTTAAGCAGGAAACTTGTTGAACAAGTGCATCGATTATTTCTTCGACTTCTTCTTCTTGTCCTCCTTTAGTGTTTCCGACGACTCCTCTCCCTCACGCTTTTTCTTGGACTTTTTGCTTGCTAGAGAAACAGAGTCAGGAGTAGGAGACGGAACATCTAGTGGTTTGGACCTGCCCGGGAGAATGATTTTCAAAGGTCTGTTCCGTGGGTCAGTGAGTTCCAGTATTTCAGACTCGACTTTGACTTTGACTTTTCTCTTCTCCTCGTCGGCAAGACGGTCCTTCATGCTCATCTCTGAAGTATGCTCAGAGGCGCCAGTGATTTTAATTTCATCGCTTCCTTCGGCAGGAGACGAAGTATCAAGTTTGTCATCATCAAGCGCCCCGATCACTTGAGCGTCTGGACCGGGAGTTACTCCTGCGTGAGCAACGTCGCTTGTTTTCTCTGCTTCCTCCTTGGCGTCATCGCTCCTCGGAGTTGGCTCGGCGTCAGAACAACCTGCACAAAAATATAAGAAATGGGCATTAGAACGAATAATCGTTGCTGAAAAATGACGGGATCTCTTCGACTTCTAGAGAAAGAAGAATTTCCTACCAGGATCCGGTTAGCTATCGGTGGCGCGCGGGGTTTCACCCTCCAGGATAGGTGACATCACATGAACGCCAAGCCCGGGATCTTCGGGATCATAACTGGCATGCTGCTCGAATGGATCAAGCGTCGACCGACCAGCCGATTGAGCAGCATAAGGAGCGGCGATGTGAGGAGTAGTAGCGTCGGCCTCTGACGGGCCGGCTTCGTCGTTCTTCTCTTTCGAAGGGGAAGAGCTTTTGCCATAAAGAGCCAATGCTGCGGATAAATCCGATGGCTCATTCTCCCTCAGGAACTCCTTCACCAATGCATCCTCGTCGATCTCTTCGGAGCCTGACTTGACTTTCCTGATCTTTATCAGAGTTTCCCATGCCTCAGCCAGGGATTCAAGGTAGCCGTCGCCCAAGAATGTTAAGTCACGGTGCATAAGGACGCGGGCTCCGTACTCGGCGATCAACGGGTCAAACATACTTTTGACCTCTTCCCTGCCGGCCTCTGCGGCCGCCTCAAGGCGAGAATCAAGCTCCTCCACAGCCATTCTTTTGCCCTCCTCACGGGCCTCATCCTTCATTTTCTCGACCCCGGCAAGTTCATCGTCGAGCTTTGTCTTCAGGAGTCGGGTAGCAACAATCTCATCACAATACCGCTGTGATTCTTCCTGAGCATCTATTTTGTCTTCTTTCTCCTTGGAGATTAGCTCTTTCAGCTCTTTGACTTGAGTAGCGAGCGCGTCTCTTTCTTTTTGGACAGAGTCTTTTTCTAGGGCAAGGGCGCTGCTGCGCTGGACTGCTTCGTCAAGCTCCTTTTTGTGAGCCACCTCTAAGCGAGTAACTGCCTCAGCAGTATCTTTTGCACCTTGTTCAGCGGCTTCTAGCTTTGACTTATACGAAGCGAGCTCTTCATCTTGGAGTTTGATGATTTTCTTATCGCTGTCAGCCTCCAGGTTCAGACGGTCAATCTCGTGTTGACGCTCGACAGATACTTCCGAGATCTTCTCCACCAAGTGCACGAATGCGTCATGTTGAACATAGACGTCATTGTTGCAGGCAATGGCACTTTGCTTCACGTGCCCAGGAATGTGATGGATGGCTGGGAGGAATTTCAAGCCGTCAAAACAGATTTTCGGAAACTTGGCCTTAAGGTCGACCATCTTTTCCGCAACAGTTGGGTCCACGGCAGGAATAGGAGGAGGAGGCTTAGAGAATTCCGTTCTTTTACGTTGCTCTCGAACTTGCCTCGTACTCGATGAACTGGAATGTTGTTCTCGAGCAGCATCAGACTGATAACCCTTCTGCAAAGACTTCTCTTTATCCGGCTCAGTTGGAGGAGGAAGATCGCGGGACTGGGAAGATTGAGAGTGTGCTTTCTTGCGGTGAGATGACTGGCGAGGACGATTGTCCCTATCTTCATAATCACCTCGGTCCCTGCGTCTACCTGAACCGGAATCCCGTCCGGAGTGATGGAATATAGAAGACCCCTTAAGGCGATCAAGTCCGTGTGAGCGGCCCATATCACCTGCAAAGAATGGAGATAACAACGAATTAAGGAGAATTCACGAATTAAAAAGACTTGAAGTATATTATGGAATGCGCATGTGCGTGTGTGTCCTAGTGTTCCCCCCGACGGACCCGTTCGTTTATCTTTGCTAATCGGAGTATTGTCTCCTCGAGCCGGGAGTTGAACTCCTACATTGCCTCTAGCGGGCGAAGAGAATTTGAGAGCTTCAGGATCATCGAGTCCGTAATTAAGTAAATCATCGGGGATGGACAAGTTGGACAGACCCCTCAGAGAACTTTCCAGATGCTGCGAAGAAGCCTCTTTCTCAGGAGGGATAGGCGTAGATTTTGAGGTGCCACCAACTTTCTCCTTTTGAACCGTATATTTCAGCTTCTTCTTTCCCTTCGAAGGGGAGGATGATGTCTCAATATCCTGAACTTCGATTGCCGAATTCGAAGCGGGACCCACGTTCTTGCCCCGAGTTTCGGGGGCATCATCCTCTTTGCGCTCGCCTTCTTCGTGCGTGTCGGGAGCGCGACGCGACGACGGTCCGGCAAGTTTTTTCCCTTTACCAGATGGAGGTTTGGGAATTGTAACACCTTCTGGAAGGCTGATCCGACGACCAGGGGCTAGCAAGCCGAACCCCGACAGCGATTCATTTGAAATGATAGTCCGGATGTCTCGATCCTCAGTAGGAAGAGCTCTAATGGCTTCAACAGCCTCAGAATATCCTCGGCCTTCCGGACGCGGGTTGATACCTGAAAAGATGAAATGAAGAGTTAGGAAAAGCATGACTCCAATTAAATACGAATAACGATTCAGCAGAGAGACTTACTGCCTTCAACCCATCTCCTAGCAAAACCAGACGGGCAGCGCACATAGAACCATTCCTGTTTGTACAGGGCGAATTTGCTACATGCCCCTGTCAAGATCTGGCACTTGTGGTATGGCTCGAGAAACATAAAGGAAGGACTGTCTTTCCGTCTCTTGAACATATAAATGTATCTGATATCACCAGGGGTTGGAGGTCTGGAGAAGACAGCCATGAAAAGTAGATAAGTCCCGTACAGAAATGCATGGCCTTTCGGGTGCAGCTGCGACGAAGCTATGTCTATGTACTGCAGTACATCCCGGAGAAATAAGTTGAATGGAGGCATGCTGCCCATCCAACACATAAACTTGTTGCAGGTAGTGTACCCGACTGGGGGCAGATGAGGGCGATCGTGTCTTGAAGGAACTAACACGTCGGCAGAAGGAAACCCGTGAATAGAACATATCCGTCGCAGAGCAGCTTCATTGATCTTCGAGGCTTGAGAATCGATCGGATTATCTAGTAAGATGGTTGCCTCCAGAGCATCAGGCGCCAAGTTATGAGCAGGAGAAGTTGACGGGTTAGAAGTATCAGCGGCTCCTTGCCTTGCTGACGGCCCAGGCCTGTCAGATATGGTGGCAGAACTAGATTTTCTCGACATCCCGAATAAATAATGAACCTGGCTAAATGCTTGAGAAAGCTATACTTAAAAAACGTTGAACGTTAGAATTAGCAACATGATTTTTCCCCTCATGTGGTGTGTGAACTAGTGCAAGCAATTGTGTGCAGGCAATAAGAATCTAAAGGTTCTAAAGATGTAATATTTAGCTTCGAATCATCGCTTTCGAAGACCGTCATCGCTGACCGTCTCAGAAAGCTCGCCTTGAGGTGATTACAGTTCCAGATTCAGAAAACATGTGATTTATGAAGTGTCCGGCGTAAGTCTAATTTGACATTTATATCGTTCGGCATTTAAATGTTGTTCGGCATGCATCTTGGTTCGGTCAAGTCATAGTCAAGTGTTCGGCTAAAGTCCTGGCCCGGCTAAAAGCCTCGTTCGGTTAAAGACATTGTCCAGTCAAAGGTTCTGTTCGGCATTAAAATTGTTCGGCATGTATATGTTTGTTCGGCATATAACTACTGTTCGACATGTGTAAGTCCTGTTCGGTGTATATGTGCGTTCGGCGTGACTAAGTCCTGTTCGGTGTATATGTGCGTTCGGCGTGACTAAGTCCTGTTCGGTGTATATGTTCGTTCGGCATGTCTAAGTACTGATCGGCACGATAGTTGTTCGGAGATTATGTCGTTCGGCTAAAGGTTATTCAGCGAATGCGTCTATTCGGCATTAGGATAGTGTTCGGCTTAAGTTCGTTTGGCTAGAGTAGAGCTCCGCCTTAGATCCTAACTCCACCCTGCTCCCACTCCATTTACGCCGAACGACAGAGACAGATCGCCCGACACGGGTTACGCCGTTCGACTCCCCATCTACCTTTTTCTTCTTCCAATCTTGATCAGCGCAAAGGAGCTAGGCTCAACTCCCGTGCACCGTTCGGCGATTCCAAACGAGCGAACCACTCCCACTAGCCACGCGTTTACAACTAAAGGAAATACTCTGTTTCCATAAGATGAACCTAAAATGGAAGTAGTGCAATTGTTAGAGGAAGGATACCTAATTCGACGATCGAAGTTGAGAATGGATTATATAGGCTTTATATCTGATAGGATTGCAAATCTCTAAGAGTGATAATAAAGAAGACGTAAAAGAAAATGGTGGAAGGGCGCCTGGTTATATAGAGGGAGGTAGAAGACGAAGAGGCTATACCCGGTAGAACCGGTCAATACCAGAGCGTTCGGCACACGAGGTACGCTCGGCTTCGAACGTATCGTTCGACATCCCAACCTTGTTCGTCTCGCACCTCCTTCGCTAACATTCTTGAAGAGGTACCTCCAAGGTAGATTGTACCAGATTCAAAGCGCATCATGTTCGGCCACGCAATACACTTTGGGGGGGGGCAAGTGTTTCCTGGGGATTTGACCAGGCAACTAGTAATCGGCAATAAGTGCTCGGCATCAGAGAGTGTCCGGCATCTAGGAGTGTTCGGCGAAGCACTTGCCATCCAGGAGTGTTCGGCGAAGCAACTGTCATCCATGAGTACTCGGCGTAGTACTCGGCATCCATAGTGTCCGGCGTCCAGGAGTGTTCGGCGTAGTACTCAGCAGTGTTCGGCGTCAACTGGCACTCAACATCAACCAACGCTCGACATCAAGATTGCTCGGCACCAAGACTGCTCGGCATACGAGACTGCTCGGCATGCGAGAGCACTCGACATCAAGAGCACTCGGCATCGAGACTACTCGGCGTAGTACTCGGCAACAAGGGTACTCGGCGTCAAGTAGTGTTCGGCATCAACTGGCACTCGGCAACAACCTATGCTCAGCGTCAACTAGTGTTCGGCATCCCATGGTACTCGGCATCCGGAGTACTCGGCATCCGGAGTACTCGGCATTCAGAAGGCATTCAGTATGCACAACTATGCAAGGTAACGATATCATTCGACCTACATACATTGATCGGTCAAGAGCTTCGAACAGAGATACGCTCGGCTTCACTGCAACCATCCTACACTTCCCATACATCAGAAGCACCGTTCGGCATGGAAGCGTTCGGCGTACCTGGTTCGGCATGCAGCGCCTGGGCTAGAGCGTTCGGCTATCAAGCCCACTTGGGTAGTCCAGCCCACTTTTGCCTATAAATAGAGGGGCAGGGTCACAGTGAAATGGATCCTTTTTTGGAGAGAAAACACCGGGGAGACTCTGCCATTTTCAAGACTCATCTTCTCTACTTAACAACTTCATTCAAGCATTTGATTCACGAATTGTATTTGTAATCAACTATAAAGAAGATCAATAAAGTTTAACCTCAAAGTGGACGTAGGCAATTACGCTGAACCACTATAAATTTGGTGTTCTTACTTTCTGTATTTAGATTAGCACTGTCTTCTCTGTTTAATTTGATTTCATCACTTATATCTCTTCACAATCTTCTTCTACGAGGTTAGTGACCAATTTTTGTGCTAACAGTGGACGTATTAAATGCCGACTTTCGAGGGTCGGAAAGGTGAGTCATTACACTTGGTATTAGAGCTGAAGGCTAAGCGAGAACCTTGACTTTGGCGGGTTAAACTCATTAGAAATAGGGTAAGAGACGCCCTAGAATGAGTTGAGAATATTATATATATGAGAGCGTATTTTGTTTTAAGACCCATATTTTAAGACCCATATTTTGTTTGGGCCTCAATTTGAAATTTGAAGAAAAATAAATAAATAAATAAATAAATAAAATTGATATTTTGAATATACTCTTAGGATGTAGAAGAGTATTATGTAAGTAAATAAAAGTGGAGCAAGTTTTTAATTTAATGTTTTATAAAGATGTGTCTTTATAAAATATTTATAAACATAGGAGGAAATTTGTGAAATATTTCATAAATAATTTTAGTATTGAATGAAATACTATAAATAAAAATGAAAGTAATTCAGAAAGAGATTCTTGTAGTTAAGAAACCAATAAAATTAAATATGTAAGTTGTACATAAATCATTTTATTCGCATGGTTTTTGATCTAGGATTCGAGTACATAACTTCGAGGTGATTCATGCCAGTCCAAAAAAGGATTTCTCACTTGATTCTTGTCAGCGAACACTTGATTCGGATTCTTGATATGATATTGAGGTTTTCTATCATAGCATATGGCTATGTAAGGAGATAGGAGGTTTCCAATCAAAGAACCTGATCGGAGTACACACTAGGGAGGTTGAATGAGCGATACTAGTTCTAAAGTAAAGTTTATGTATCTAAGCAAGTGGTCGGATCAGATATTGCATACGAATGAGTTATGTATATCATACATGCTCAAGTATATTTGTATGATTTATTGTGTGGCTTAGGAAAGTTTGGAGAGTGGCTTTCAATTTTGTTTGAGGGAGCTTCGATAATCTTCTAAGCAATAACCAAAGGCCGAGGAGCATAATGGTACGCTTATAAAGTTATTTATATCCTTAGATGATCAAGAAAGTTGTAAATCTAAGAAAAACTATAAATCTTGTTTATTAGTCATTTAACATTTCAAATAATGTTAAGCATTAGTTTATTCCTTTATGATATTTGATTTAATTGATTGTGTGTTTTTATATACTATGGTTTATAAAGTTAGAATTTACAAACAAAGGATTTTTAAGTTGTTGTTTATTAGGACTTAAATCCTGGAGCTTTTGAAAAAGTGATTTCAAAAGATTTATGAAAGAAATAATAATATTATTATTTTGAAAACTTTGGTGAAGCATTATTATTTTAGAATATTTGAAAAAGATTTCTATAAAGTGATTTTTCGAACACTTTGGTTATGACTAATGTTGGGCAATTAGGAGTTTTCCCGATCCGAAAGACTCGCATGATATATTTGTTTACTCTAGTTGTTGTTTTAGGAGGAACTGGAATATCACTGGATGCTTTGTGTTGTTTTAATTGTAGAGTTATACCATGCTTCGATAGGAGGAGCCTTCTCCTTGTCATAATTGATTTCGGTTATGATATATTTCTCTTTAGAGGAATTTAAATATATATTTTTAATATAAAAACCTGGGCATTTAGTTCTAAATTTATCTTTTAGAAAGATTGGATGCATAGTATTTTATTACAGAGCATTCTCTGTACTTTTGTTGCGTAATTATATTATTTATGTTGCTATTGCTTATTATAGAAATAGCTTATGTATTGCTCTTTGTCAACATGCTTCTCTTTTGGATTATGTAAGTACAAGATAGAAACAAGGAAGCAAGAGATCACTATTTGATTTCTTACGCACCTGCATTCGCATCAAGATAGTGAGTCGCTTGCAAAAATAAAAATCAAACGCAAAAGAGGTATGTAGTAGATCTAGAAATTGGTAATTGATTGATGATTTTATACCCCAGATATGGAAGGCCATTTGACTTTTGTTTTCTTTATTGATTTAGGCCAGTTGTGGCAAGTTGTAGTTTTTTTGGATCAGCCGCGCAAAGGAGGCGCTATCGGAATTTTCCGTAACATAAAGGACTTTAAAAGTCTGATAATTCATTTTGATTAATAGTTTTTAAAACTTAAGGGTTTAGAGACATTTCTTCCTTTGGGAATTTCAGTGAGGAAATTCTTTTAGGGGGGAGAATGTAACGCTCTAGAATATTATCGTTTTGATATTGAATATTTAATTAATTTTAAATATTTAAAAAGTTGGTTTTCAGAGTTTAATAGCTTATATTCAAATATAGGGATTATTTAAATATTTGAATTGTGTATTAAATATTAATTAAATGGATTAAATTGCCTTATTAACTCCTTTTAATTAATAAATAATAATAGTGAACTCATTTTGTAAATTTATTTATAATAATAAATAGTTCAAATAAACAATAAGAAAATCAATTGTTATTAAAAAGACTGGATTTTTATTGACGTATTTTTAAATGAATATATAGGATTTTTCTATTATTTCTAATTTGAAAAATATTTAAATTTTCGTTTCACGTATTTACGACAAACGATGGTATTTTTGAAATTTCACAGAATGAAATATCAGTGTATTTTACTGTTTATTTGTGATTGTGTCACATTTTGATGCAGGATCGTATTATAGCCGTTCATGGTTTGTATGTGGATGGAATATTATGTAGCAGAATATCGCAAAACCTTTTTTAAAAACTTTTCCTAAATCAAATCAAATTCAAATTTCTCAATAATCTATTAATGTTGATTTGATTTTGATGAGATGTGTAGCTTGAAAGTTTTGGTTAACTTGAGTTTGAAGTAATGAAATTGTTTTGGGTTTAAGGACACTTCAATACATATACATTTCTTCATTTCATCATTCTCTTTTTCATTTTTCTTTCCTTCTACTTTTCTATTTGCCAGTAAACAAAATATTGCATCCCTCTTTCAAAATTCAAAATCCAACGATCACTCAACGAAAAATTGCAAAGTTAGTTCTTTGAAGTTCGTAGTGTTTTAGGCTTCGAATCTATGTGAAGTTTGATGGGTGCGGTTGGGTTTGGAGATGTTTGACGTTCCATGGCTGAGTTAGGGTTACATCGAGTTAGAGCTAGGGGAGGTCTTAGGTGAAACCGTGTGCTATGGTGTTGCTCATGTCGAAGTGCACTTCCCCAAATCATTCGCTCGAGCTTTGACGCCACATTTTGAATCACGTCATTTTTGGGCATGAATGCTAGTAGTATGTCGCATTTTTTGGGACACCGAAGATTAAATTGAAGGTGGAGATAGACCCATGGTGGCACGGTGTTTTGGTGTAGGTTGTTGGGGCTCCAACATGCTTAGGCAGAATGCATCATAGGTGATGGAAAAGGAGGCGACATGTCGGATTGTAATTCGGTTGACCGAGTTGAGAAATTTTAGGGTCGATGCATCAAGCGCGTGAAGAGATGACCATCTGAAGCGACGGCGTTGGATTTAGTGGGGCGTAGCTTCATATCGGTGCTTTTTCCTACACGACCATGGTGGGTTGAGTATCAGTGTACATGCGTCGTGAATTTGGGGAAGAAGGTTTTATAGTGAGATTAAGGTATTTAATTAGGTGATTAAGTGATTTAATTAAATTATTTAAATCAAAATCTTACAAAATGAATGTCTCTCTCTTACGAGGTCCAATCGAGATGTGGGTTGTTGCATTGCACTCGTAGGAGCAATATCTACGCATCGAGTTGAATTCTTCAAATTTTGATCTAGTAGAATTTTGAGTTAAAATCGAACGCCATTCGATTTTAGATCAAACCAAAACGTGAAAGCGTCAACTGGCATTTCAATGAGTTAACTCACCTTTAAAATAGCTATATGATATCTATGTTGTTATAGATTATTATTGAATGGTTGGATGATAGTTTATATATTGTTGTTTGATTGTTTGTTTTGATTTGATTCCTGTTTGGAGGCGAATGTCATAAATAACGATTGTGTTGCAGGAAACAAAAGCAAGAGGAAGTCGAAGTATATACATGCATACGTACTTACATACATATATATACATATACATATATACATATCTATGATTTACATGGGACTTTTGTTAAGAGACCCCAAGGGGTTTCTCATTGATATTGATTTATTTATATTCTTATGTTGCTTATATTAATGTTTGGCTAAAATATTTGAGACATCTATTTGATTTGTGTAAGTGTCATTATAGCAATTACCGCTATACCGATACTTATAGAATATCATCTCCTCAAATCTTTGTACGTGTTGAATTTATGCTTGTATTTTTACAAAATAAAAGTTTGGTTGCGTTTTGCCCTTTTAAAGTTGTTTAAACTATATTTTCAAGTATTTTTGAGAATTTTGAAATAAAGGGTAACTGTTCTTTAAAATTTATAAAAGTAGTTATAAATTGGATTAATTATCTTTGGGGATAATTAACGTTGTTTTAAATTTATAAAAAGGTTATAAATTGGATTAATTATCTTTCTGGATAATTAATGTTGTTGGATTAATTATCTTTCGGGATAATTAATGTTGTCTTAAATTTATAAAAAGATTTTAAATTTGATTAATTATCTTTTGGGAGAGTTAATGTTATTTTATATTTATAAAATATTATAAATTTGATAATTATCTTTCAAGATAATTAATGTTGTTTTAAACTTATAAAAGATTTTAAATTTGACTAATTACCTTTCGGGATGATTAATGTTGTTTTAATTTATAAAAGAGTTATATCAATTATCTTTCGAGATGATTAACATTGTTTTATATTTATAAAAGTATTTTAAATTGGTTTATTTTCTTCCGAGATATAAAATGTTGTTTGAACTGAGGTTTGAAGCAATTTTGATTTACGAACAAGTTTAGAAGTTATGGTCCATATAACAATAGTCGCTATAGATGCAGTTTGGAGATATTTGATTTTCATAAAGTATAAAATGTTATTTACTTCAAATATTTTGTACTCTTTTCAGATAGGTTCATAAAATTTTATAAGTATTTGGAAGGAATTTGGGGTTTTAAATATATTTTAAATTATTATATTATCTTAAAGTTGAAGGTTATTTTGAGATACTAATAATAAATTGATTTAATCAATCCTTTTAATAATGATGTATAAAGTGAATTAATAACTTTAAAAAAGTTGTTTAAAGTTAATATTTGTGATGTGAAAACAACGCACAAGTTTGGTTTTTTAAAAATTTAAAAGTCGGTTATGAAAAGTATAGGAAATTAAATTTTGGTAAACGACATCACTTATATGGAAAGGATTTAGGCATATACTTAACATTAATGTCGAGGTATGGAAACTCGTCTCTATCCTGAAAGATAAGAATGTACGTAGAGAGAAGGTCTGAGTGGTAACAATGCCCCAACATCTTGGGCTTCATTGTTAACCGAGGGACGGTACAAGTTTGAAATCGACGAGTGGAGATAAGGTTATGAGATGTAATTTTCATATACGATCATTTTGTTACTCCCGATAGTTGATTTATCGACTATCGATTCTGTTATCTTCTTTGCGTTCGTTGATTTAAAATGATTTGTGCTCGTTTTGGCGTTGATATTCTTTGTCGAAAATGACTAAAATAATAGCGCGAGTGGAAGCCAAGCTATGTAGGGTTTCTCCCATTAGGGTATCATCGCATCTACTCTAGATTGGATATGGTGTTATGTGTGCGGAGATGTGAAAACTTGAATTTTCGGTAAGGTCGGCGGGGTCCGACTTGGACATGCACTAGAAAGTCACAGAATAAATGACCCTCTCAAATATATTTTCTAGAGGTAAACTTTCGTTAAGGGTGTGCACCTTCCTAGTCATTCTTGGAAAATTTCCCTTTCCTTGTTTTTGATTCAAACCTCTAAATTAATTCTTTCTTATTTGCCTCAGGAAGTATCTTGCACACTTCGCGATATTTAATTATTTGTGTCTACTTTTTAAGTTTGGATTTTGATCCTGTTTATGCCTATTCTTTCAAATTTGGGTTTTCCTAATTTGTTTCCATTCTTTCATGTATGGATGTTGTTCTTGTAAGGTAAAAACCCATTCCATGTTTAGCGACGTGGTCTCATAGAATTAATATATGTTCACCATATTTCTTGAGTTTTCTTACACTGGTTTTCCAGACTGATCCGGATGTTATTTTTATAATGCTCAGGTCAGACCGAGTTTTTTCAAATTATCATTAGTGGGACATGGAGCTCATAGAGTAGAGCTGGATGTTCACTTGCCGTGGTATTTTTATTTTCTACTGTATTATTATATATAACCATCAGCAATTGTAAGAACGATAATTTATAACTATCCAGGCCGATGAGATTTGTCTTTAACTCTAATATAATATGTATTTTAGACTGATGGCTTGTATTGTCATTGTTATATTATATGTTGTCATTCCGCTATAAGGTCATATTTACCCTATTCTTTTTATTCACCCTAACAATCTGCCTTTCCAACACTTGGATGCTCGACATTTGAATATAGTAAATGTATTAAGTGTCGACTTTTGAGGGTTAAAAAGGCGAGTCGTTACAATAATTAAAGTTACTATAATTGATAACGATGATGATAACAAAAAAACAATGACAACTAATAATTAAAGAAATATACTAAATAAGGACAACCGGTGAAACATCCCTTATTTTGCAGCCTGAAACTAATTGCTACAGATGTAGCGATCATCTATAGCATTAATTTCTAGTGACAAAGTGTGGTCAAGTTAATCATATCATAACATCAGAAGCACAAGAATATGAATTTTTCTTAAACATAATTTCAAAACAAACTTCCATATTCCATTTCAAAGAAAATATGTCATATTCATTACATAATCCCAAATGTTGCCCAGGTTCATATAAGATATAATTATTACAAAATATGCCCAGAGCGACCTATTTTAATTATCAAACCTCATTTTCCTTATCACCCTACCTTATTTTATTTTATTCTTCTAATCCTAAATAATGTTAATCAGAACTAGGGTTATTACAGACTCTCTTCCCTAAAGAATTTCATCCTCAAAATTACGATAAGGTACTTAACAAGCATATAACAAAGGTATAAAACATACCATCACAACAAATCATGATAAGTGTCTCTAATCCAGTCCTCGATCTCCCAAGTATAGTCTTTCTCATTGTCACTCCACTGGACATTTACTAGTCTGACTGTCTTGCTCCTTAGCTTCTTCTCATCCCTAGCCATAATATGAACTAGTTGTCTATCAATAGTCATGTACGATTCCACCACTAAATCTTTCAATGTAGTCGGGGTGATAATAACCTCTGCATCGTGAACACACTTTCTATGATAAGAAATATAAAAGACATTGTGGACTCCTGCCAAACTGCTTGGTAACTATATCCTGTAAGCGAGTTTCTCAATCATTACTATAATAGGAAACGGTCCAACAAAATAAGATGCCAATTTCCCTGACTTCCCAAACCTACCACACCCTTCTTCGATGATACTTTGATGAAAACATCATCTCCAACTGAGAACTCTAATTCTTTCCGTCTTTTATCGGCATAACTCTTCTGCCTAGACTGAGCTTCGTTCATTCTAGCTCGAATCAACTCAATCTTTTCTGTGGCTTCTCTTATTAAATCTGGACTAAGAATCAATCTATCTCTAGTCTCTAACCAACATGAGGGTTATTTGCACGGCCTTCCATACAAAGCTTCAAAAGGTGATACCCCTAAACTAGTTTTATAACGATTGTTATATGAAAATTCGACTAAGTATAGATGGTCTTCCAATGATCCTCCAAAGTCTAGCACACAAGCTCTTAACAAATCCTCCAAGACTTTGTTAATTCTTTTCGTTTGTCCATCTGTCTGTGGATGGTAAGCGGTACTCATCTTGAGCTTGATACCTAAAACTTCTTGTAGATTTTTCCAGAATTCACAAGTAAATAAGGTATCTCTGTCATTGACTGTACTACTAAGAATCTCATGCAGTCTACCAATATTCTTCATAAATAACCTAGCCAAAACTGGTTTTGTCCATGTCGACTTAAAGGGTATGAAATGTGCACTCTTTGTTAATCTATCCATTATAACTCAAATACTTTCATTTCCCCTACTCAACCTTGGTATTACGTCAATGAAATCCATAGATATAGAATCCTTTTTTTACATTGGCATATCTAAAGGCTGAAGCAATCCATTTGGCTTTTGATGCTTGGCCTTTACTTGCTGGCAATTTAAACATTGCTTTACCCATAAGCCTACATTCCTTTTCATACCATACTAGAAGAAATTTTTTTTCATATCCTAATACATCTTGGTTCCTTCAGGATGGATAGTACACTTTGATCGATGACACTCGCTAAGAACTTCTTTCCTTAGGTCACCAACATCGGGAACACATAACTATCCCTTCTTTCTTAACCATCCATTTCGATCAGGATAAAAACACTTCAAATCATCAATTTCAGTTCCACTTTCCAATCTTCTAATTCTTTCAGCTACCAATGGACCATCTCTTTGCTTAGAAGCCATCCTTTCAATCAATATGAGTCGAACTTCCAAGAAAGATAACACTACAGTACTTTGACTAGAACTAGTTGTCGATCTTAACTGCACACTACAAGTAGTCAATGACTCTAAGTCTTTCAATTCGGCTATCAATGCTACTATTGCATTCTGTTTTTTTCTACTAAGCGCATCTGAAACTTTATTCCCTTTCCCTGGTGTATACTTAATTCCAAAATCATAAACAGCTATGAACTCTAACCATATCTGCTGTCTTATATTTAACTCTTTCTAAGGGAATAAATATCTTATAGACTTGTGATCCATAGAAAACTCGAATCTCTCTCCCAAAAGGTAATGCCTCCACACCTTCAAAGAAAAAATTAGAGCAGCCAACTATAAATCGTGAGTCAGATACCTAAATTCATATGGTCTTAGCTGTCGAGTAGCGCGAGCAATTACTTTTCTCTTTTACATTAACACAGCTCCTAATCCTCTTCCGCATGCGTCTGTATACACCACCAAGCCTTGATTTCCATCCGGAACAACTAACATAGGTGCATTGGTCAATAAATGTTTTAGCTTCTGGAATGCCTCCTCATATTTATCGGTCCAAACATACTTCACATCCTTCCTTGTTAGTTTAGTCATCGGTGCTACTATATGAGAGAAATCTTTGATGAACCTTCGGTAATAACCAGCTAATCGTAGAAAAATCTTTATCTCAGTCACAGTCTCGAGTCTCTTCCAATTATTAACTTCTTCTATCTTAGCTGGATCTTCTAACAACCCTTTCTCTAAGACTACATGCCCAAGGACCTTCACTTCTTTCTTTCAAAAATGACATTTGAAACCTTCGCCTTTAGCTGATATTGTCTTAATGTCTCAAGTACTATTCTAAGGTGAGTCTCATGGTCTTGCACATTCCCAGAATATATCAGAATGTCATCTATAAACACCAACACGAACCTATCCTTGTGCTCTTGGAAAATTCAGTTCATCAAATCTATGAAGAAAGCAGGCCCACTAGTTAACTCGAATGGCATTACTAACCACTCATACGAACCATATCTTGTTCAATAGGCCATCAAAGGAATATTGTCCTCCGCTGCCCTCAATTAATGGAACCCTATCCCAAATCCAACTGGGAAAAATGCTTTGGCTCCACTCAACTTATCAAATAAGTCGTCGATTCTCAGTAAGGGATATCGATTCTTCATCGTCTTTTCGTTCAACTTACGATAATCGATACATAATCTTAACTACCCGTCTGGTTTCTTTGGGAACACCACGGCTGCTCCCTAAGGCCAACTACTTGGCCTAATAAAAATATTTCCTTCTAAGTCCATCGGCTGCACCTTTAACTCTTTCATCTCTATAGGTGTCATTCTACTAGGCGGTCTACTTTCGGGTTCAGCTCTAGTTAAAAGATTTATTTGAAACTCAATAGCTCATTTCGGTGGTAGTCCTGTAACCAGCTCAAAGACATCTGCAAACTCTCTAACGACAAAGACTCGATTCAACTCGTCTTCTTCCTCCATTGCACCCAATAAAGCACATCCATCAAAATTAGAGTTCTCTATTGAGTATATAATTCGATCGTCGCTATTAGGGTGCCTTAGTGATATTTTCCTATCCTAGCAAAATATCCTAGCGACATACTTGCTTAACCAGTCCATACCCAATATGATTCCAAAGCCTACAAAATCAAACACATGCAAACTTCAGGCAAATATGCAATACCCCGCAAAATGAACCATAAATAAATAAAGTAAATTAAATATGATAAGGGTTGTATATGGGAATTTTATAAAAGTTGGAATTTGACCACGAAAGTTATTCTGTTGCATTCGTGGTGAAATTCCGATCTGTTTCCATATACAATATGATGAAAACGGAGCTCAAACAAAGAAGTTATGAGCATTTGAAACTCTCAAATTTAAATTAATTTAGTTTGAATTCAAATTCAATGAGAAATCAATTTTAGGATTCAAATTTTAAAAATTAGCTTGTGGGCTAAGTTTAACAATAAAAAGTTAATTAGGGAATAAAATAATTCAGCAACGAAAACAAAAATAAACGCCTAGAATAAAAGAGCGGTCCACCTGAATAGGTCAATCAATCGACCGTAGTGGTCGATCGATCGTCCAAGGGCGGTCGACCGCTTGGCAACGACAGTTGCCAATGACGGCTAGGGTTTTATGTTATGTTCCATTCGGTTGTGTGCTCTAGATTTACCGTTTCCTACCTATTTCCATCCCACAGTTCTGGTGCATTTCTACTTCTATAAATAGGACCCTATCCTCCCCACTTTTGCTATCTCTCTAATAAGATTCAGAAACTCCGTAGAAAATTCAGGTAAGGATCCAACCTATTTCCTATTTGTTTCTTCTTCCTCCAATTTATTCTTATCTTATTCTTCTCCAATTATTTTGAATCTAATGAATATATATAACTCTTCCCTATTATGTGTATATATATCAAAAGAGAGAGGTTCTGGAAGAGATCAGAAGGTTACAAATCCATTTGAGTAAAGCTAAGGCTAATTTGTGAGTGGAAACCTTAGCATTTCATTTCAGCAATTGTTTGGTATATCTTTTGGATTTGAATATACCTTAGAGGTTTTGGGATCTCGAAATATATTAGGTAAAATCCTCCAAAATTCCTTTTATTTCGAAATGTCAAGTCTATGTTGAGATTCTCAATTATTTACATTAATTTTATGGAATTTGTTTCATTTATGCAATTTTTGATAATTCTATAGCCTATTCCACTTTTTCTTCTTCTTTGGGTCAAATTGTGATCCTTCGATTAAATAAGGGTTTTAGATTATGAATTCTATTTGTAGTTTACACCACTTATTCTTATCTATTTCTTTGTAAAAGAGGAGTTGAATGGAATACTGTGTTTAGATTGCAATTCTTATTGTTTAAGGTATTCCATTGAATTCGTGTAATAAATTGTGTTTTTATTTTATTTACAAGTCTGACATTGCAGTTTTGATTATGAATATTTATTCCCTATTTTGGACATTAGAATTCCATGAAATCTTGGGAAATTGAAGAAAAAGGACAAGTAATAATAATTGGTTAGGGAATTTACATTTAAAGCTAGTTTAGGATGTAAAATCCATGCGTTTAGAACTTATTAAGCGCGAATCTTTATTTATTAATTTCTATTTGCGTAATTAACATATAAGTGTCACGTATTTGGCGTAGTTAATTATGCATTTATTTATGTTATTTTCCCCCATTATGAAGGCAATTGATTTTGAGGTGAAAATAAGAGGAAACTCTTATATAGCCTAATTATTATTTTAATGCGTAATATGGAAGAATCCTTATAAGGCCTTATTTATGAAACGGTAAGATGAGTGTCTATGTGTGTGTGTTTGTGTGTATATATATAGAGTAATTAATTTATAGCTAAGTCATAGAGATGCGAGGAGTTACATGACGGAAGTCTGCCCTTCACTTTGAGGCTACTAGTAGTTGTGTACACGTTAATTGATGTGAGATATCCTTATGAGAAACACGTGTAATTACGTGAGGTTAGTTCCAAATTTTGTAGGGAAAATCTGCCCAGCTAGTCTGGCTACCAGTTCCTAGAATAGACGACTAATATGAGATGTCATTATGGGTATGGGTCATAAGACGAAAGGCCTACTTCGGGGTTGGAGGTATTAAGTGGTTGGACCTGCCTTTTTCCCCAGTTAAAGTGTTAAATGGTTATGGGTTTACGCTAAGTGGTATTTCTACAAGGGTTCGCTTTTGGAATTAGGCCTTAAATGACGGGGTCTGCCCATTTTCCACTTGGAAGTATTAAGTGACCCATGAGATTCCGTATGATGTCAGCTATATAGTACCATTGAGGAGCATGCTTCTAGAATTAGGACCTAAATGACAAGGTCTGCCTATTTTCCACTAGAAAGTATTAAGTGGCTTGGATACCGTCTCTTACATTATTAGCTATTTATGACGTATGAATAGGATATGGGATCTACTTCTGGAATGGAAGGTATTAAGTAGTTGGAACGCCTCATTTCCTTATAAAGAAGTATTAAATGATTTTAATGATTTTATGTTCGTAGGCAAGTTCTTATTTTGAAATATACTGCCCAAGTACTGAAAAGGTAAGACTCGAGGTTTTTATTAACCAGATACTTGTTGTTCTACCTCCCTCCTCATTTCAACACAGGTTAAGGGCGGAGTGATGGCAGTGACGATGCTTAATGATGAGGAAACTTGGCAAGTGGTAGTATTTATTATTATTTAGTTTCATGTGTACCCATAGATTTAAACAACTGTTATAACGGATATTAAATTATGGCTTTTATGGGATTTTGTGTTATGACATTTTTTGGTTTTGAAATAAACGGGCAAACTTTACTGTTATATTTTGTTCCACTCGCCGTGAGTTCTGAAAGTTTAGTTATGGCTCTGCAATGTTATTTCTTTTTACTACCAACAACTTGCCTTAGAATGGATCTAAGTTTCGATGGGCCTTTTCTGGATTGAAATTTAGGTTTGTTCCGGGGTGGGTTGTTACAAAATATATAACCTAATAATTCAAACTCTAGTTGGTCGCATTTCATCCGAGAGTTGTGTACCCTCCTATCGGATTCGCAACCACTAAGGAAGTAATTAGGTTTGATGGTTCTAAACTAAGCTTGTCTACCAAATAATTAGAAATAAATAAATGTGATGCACTAGTATCAACAATGCTCTAGTAGGTATACCATGAATCAAAAACGTACCTCCCATTACAACTTTCCCTTTTTCCTCTGTTATTGGTCTTGAGGTAGCTGGCTCCAAAGCAAACACTTTTCGTTTCTCAACCTTAGCTGGTTCCTAGCACTGATTCTTATTATTTCCAATCTGATAACGGTTGAAGCACTTTATGATCTTCCTCCCAATAAATTTCTTTCTATCTCCTGAACGACACTCGTTTGCATAATGCTCTTTCTTGTTACATTTATAGTACATAACATCTGCTTTTCCTTTATTGACAGCTCCGCCCTTCTAAGCTCCCTTTTTCTGAAAGAACTTCCTGTTCTAATGCTACCCACTTTGAGCCTCTATCGTTTTGTTACCACCAAAGAAAGCAAGCATCTCTTTATTCCTTAGCGCCATCTTTACTACCACGTCACATGGATCCCTAAGATGAGGCAAGGTTGCCCTCGCAAGCTCTGTTCTTAATCCACGAATGAACTTTTCATTTCTCTTAATTACTGTATCCATCGTAGTATGCCCATACCTAGATAACTCCTCAAATCTTATTGCATACTCCAACACAGTCATGTATCCTTGCACTAACTCAGCAAATTTCCTAAGAAAAGTTGAATTAACAATTTCAGATATAAAACTCTCCTCAAACCTCCTCTTGAATTCAACCCAAGTCAAAGTTTCCACTTGCACTCTGACAGTTACATTGTTCCACCAGTACAAAGCAACTCTTTGCAATTGCCTGGATGCCAATCTCATATTTTGCTCATCATTCAGACCTAAATCAGCGAAAACCCTTTCATAATGAAGCAGCCAATTCTACCTTAGTAGCATCCTCAGTTCCAATGAATGGCTTCCTTCCAAGCCTTGCATAATCACGACTTAAAACAGCATAGTTGTTAACAACTAGACCTTCGGGATTTGCATCTCCAGCATTACCACCAACTAACCCAACAGCAACTACTACTTGCATCATGTTGACAAAGAATTGATACATATCTCCCATATCCACCTGCGGTGTTCTAGCACCCACATTAGTAGCAGTTTGTTGACTCGGAATCCTTCTAGTATTGGGCCTGACATTTCCATTGGTTGTGGTGCTTACTCCACCGAGATTCACTCTTTCAATTCCTGCTTCCATATATTACTTCCTTAAATTTGCATTCGAACCTTAGTAAGACACAAAGGAAAGGTCTAAGAGAGATGGGAAGAGTAGCGATAAGATCTATACTTATATATAGTAAATACAAGTACGTTACTATAATGTTATCCCATACCCCAATCTCATTTTCTTATTCATTTGGATTATGTTTTAAAAACTCTTTTAAAGTTCAAAATTCTTTTAGTCTTGGATAAACCTATGTTCTAATACCAAGTTGTAACATCCCCCATTTTGAGGCCCGAAACTAATCGCTATAGATGCTATAGTCATTTATAGTATTAATTTCCAATGATAAAATGTGGTCATGTTAATCGTGTCATAACATCATAAGCACAAGAATATGAAATTTTCTTAAACATAATTTCAAAACAATCTTCCACATTTCATTTCAAATAAAATATGTCATATTCATTACATAATCCCAAATGTTGCCCAAGTTCGGATAAAATATAATTATACAGAATACGCCAAGAGTGACATATAAAGATGCCCCATCGATCGATCAAAGTTTACTACTAGACAACTATAAATCTGTCATTATATACATTCCAACAAGATGAAAATTCTCATAGCAGATAATAATGTATATAGATGGATCTCTACATAGCTAGATCTACCTCCTGCATGTCTCCGAAAGCTTTAATTTTCAAACCTAAATAATCTGTAAACCTTGCTCTCGAACTACCCAATCGACTACCCAAGAGTTAAAGGAAAAAAAAACTTCGGATTAGACAAAAAGTCTGATGTGAATAATAATACACCATCTCGGTTAATAGATATCTAGTGAGACAACGCCGCTGAGTGAAATGTGTTTTCCCTTACTAGTATTCTCTAAAATATCTCTATCAAGCACCTGTTACCACAACGGTTAAACTAGATAATATAAGCAATCATATGCATGCAAGCAACCTGGGTAATCATTACTAATCTGTCAAAATTAGTGGACTCTCTGTCCCACATAATAGTTATCTCACAGTATCAACAAACCTATATGGCAGACTCGGGCCTACTAGATATACAAAATTTTCTAACTTACCGTTAGAAGGAAACTGGACAGTCTATCCAAAACTTACTATTCCTAGGGTCACTCTGATCCTAATGGTTTTGCGGGCTAACAAATAACCTATCTTAACTTGGTGTATTCCTTTCTATGTGTAAACCTACTTTTAGTCTTACCCTTGAGAAAGCCCTACGCAATGGAATTTTGGACTAATATTAGCTAGGGGCTAACAACTGAAGTATAGGACGCGACCCTACACCAATCCCATCTGGTTTTCTAATCTCCGAGTCAATTCATCCTATCATAATTTATCTAATGGTGATAAGAATAATAATCTCATTATTAAAATTTTGGGCTAAATACCTTTCTTTATACTTCCTTCAAAACATAAATCTTTATAATTGAATTACCCTTGAAATCATACTTTAAAACAAGGAAAATATAGCCCTTCACTTTATCCAAAATATAATGCCAAGATATATGCTTTTATAAAATGTCATTGATTAATTTCGAAGACACTTAGAGGTTATCGTACCTCAAAATCATAGGCTATAGAGCAAAACCATTATCTTTGTACAGTGATAGCACGCGGCATCAAAATTTCCTATATGGGATATCCATCCCTCTTTAATGAAATCATGTTAAAGCCTTTGATTGTAAAGTATAAGGCCATAGAGCCAAAACAGTTTACATCACATATATAGGTTGCCGACCATAAGCGGCGTCGATATTAGTTCGCAGAGTATAAGGCTTTAAAACTTAGAGTTATGGGAATGGAGACATTGGTGACTATCGACATCAATATCTCAAAGAAAAATGCAGCATCATTATAGCCGTTATAAAACAAGCGCCATCATTGCCTTAACATAGTCTATATTGAAAATACATATAATAAAGGCATAAGAAAATAGCAGCATCATTGCCGTATATCTTCAACATCGAAAGTAATAGCATCGGCGCCACCGCCTAAAGGAGTTAATACTGGAAATATGTGTACATGCAAAATCATGCCCTTTTACATAAAAATGCGGCACATAGGCACACGGCATAGGGACATGCGGGATGGCCAGCGTCGCCAACATCAACGTCGGTTTCGATGTATACGCCCCAACCTTAATAGAATATCGCAAACCAACGAGGTTGGTATCACATGCTTCCCTATAGGTTTGTGACTACATGCGGTGTAGATGAATTGCGACATTAATGGCAACGACAATGACAATCTCGTAATTATTATAAAAAATGTTTTATTTCTTTAAAAAGCAATATCTTTTTACCAACTCCAAATTCTTATTAAATTCTTATTGGATAATAACCTACTTTTCCAAATCTATTCAAAAAACTACTATAGGGCAGATTTATCATTCCCAAAATAATTTTGCAAACAATCATTTTATATTAATATTTTAATATAATTGTTAAGGCTTTCTAGCCTAAATAAATTTGTAATAAATCATAAAAATATGGGAAAAATCCCCAAAAATTAAAATAAATCAAGTTAATTATATTCTTCAATATATAAAAATTTCGAGGTTAAAAACATCTGTTATTTATTTTTAATAATTAAAACTTGAAATAAACCAATTTCTCCCTTTAGAAAATTCCCGAAATATTCGTACTTGCCTGGAAAATTATGAAATTAAAAACCCACTTTTAAAATAATGTTTCTAATATCGTATCAAAATTTCAAGTCATTTGGGTGTTAAATGATAAGTTTTCACACTTAAACCTATTTAATAATCTTATAATTAAGTTCAATAATTCATCATTAAGCAAATAATCATCCAAACATTCGAACCATGGCATAATATCAATCCTAAGATTTCGAGCTTAATCCTAAAACCAAAATTAAACAAGTATATTAGAGATTGGAAACATTATTCACCTTGATTTGATGAAGGAACATGATATTAGAGTTTAAATTTGATTTCCCTTAAGCTTTAATCTTGTTTCCTAGCTTTTCTTCTTCTTGAAGCTCTAAGTAATCGTCAGCCTTGTCTACTTTAGTTTATAGGAATGTAAAATGAATGAGGGAGAAGGAATGTAAGGGTTTATATTTAGGAATTATGGTCTATTCCTATTTTGCCATTAGCATATATTCCTCCTTCTTATCTAAGTTATAATCCATTCTTAATAACTCATTTATTAAGGAATGACCTGTTTTAATTATTAAATCTCATTTTCCTTATCACCCTATAAGAATTAAATATCCTAAATAATATTAATCAAAACTACGGGTGTCACAACAGGTCAACAGGCTCAATGGAGCCAGTCGATAGCAAGCGGTTTACCGCTCTAGTGACCAACGATCGACCGGTTACCGAATTCAAGGTGTGACCTGAACCTCAGCCTAAGGCCCAAGTTATAAATAAATTATATCGGCTATTTATATATCTAGATGTATATATATGGATGTTAGTATAAGTAGGGAAATTAGTTCCCTATTTTAGCGATGCTTGGACGTTACGGGACATGATAAATAGTATTTATCCAACATGGTCGATATTTGCCTGAAATGATTCTATCGCAGATTGCACTCACATGAGGTTCTATGATGGATCCACTACACTAATGATGATGCCTGGACAAGTGTGTCTCCTGGAACTTAAGAGAGTTCGTTGGTACTCACGGACGTGATGTGATACTATGTTTTTGATGGATCTCGGCATGATGTGATAAGAGGCGTTATGTTACCACTAAGAGGTGGACATGGATGTAGCGACCTTGAGATGTCTTTGGTGTGATTCGGCATTGCGAGCTCCCTCTTGATGCATAAAAATAATACGTGTAGTCGCAATTTGGGAAACATAATCCCAAGGTGGAAATTCTAGGTAATACTATGTTGAAATAGTTCTAGTAGCTATTAGCCGATCCTTGGTTATTTTAAGGTTCGGTTAGTTGTTCGACCCTTAGTATATGCCTTCCCAAGATGTAAGTGTAGGTGTGTTTAAACTATATAGATCACATAGAGTATTAATGAAGTTAATTGCATGTGATCACACCGTATATTAATGATGTAACTCATTCACCAGACTTTGTTTGACCCACTCATTTCCTTTCCTCCCCCCCCACAGTTGCAGGATAGTGCAGAAGGTGATAGACCAAAAGATTAGTATGTGGAGAGGCAAGCTTGGCATTGGAGTTACTATTTATTTTCTATTACTCTCCATGTAACTATTTATCGTACTTAGCATTTATTGGACTAATTTTTATATTTCTAGATTATGACTGCATACTAATCTTTGGATTAGTACATGGAGAGATTTGTATGTATACTTTGTACGACTACGTACTATTTTGAGACTGTGTTTTCTGAGATATTTCTAAGATGGTTATTTTATGTACTTATATTTTGTTGCCTTCCGCTATGGGATCTAAAAGTGTAGAATGTCTTGGATCTTATTTGTATATTCTTAGTTTCTGTAATAAACCCAATAACTCATGCCTCTTAACATCGACACGAGAATGAAAGTCACCCTAGGCTTTGGATTAGTGTGTTGGGAGGTGCGAACTGTCATACTTGGTATCAGAGCTTAGGTTTAAAACTCCTTAGGAGCTAGGCATGTATTGAGAGATTGTACTTGAAAAGTTTTGAAAAAAAGTTTTCCAAAAAAATTTCAAACAGTTTTTCAAAATGGATTTCTAAAATTGTATATGTATATAGATAAAAAGTTTTTCAAAGGATTTATATATAAATATAATATGAAGACATTTTCCCTTATTCTTGCCAATAATATCTATGGAAAAGTTGGTAACAAATTCCTAAATCACAGATAGAAAGAATGAGCGATCCTATAAGTTGCACCTCAGATGATGGAGTTGAGATTTCGAATGTAAATGTTCCTATTTGGTTATGTCGATATTTGCTAGTAAAAGGACAAGCTGAGCTTAACCCTAATAGAGGACCCACAAAATGGCCAGGTTTAGTTCCTACCTATCCCTGGCCATCGATTTCGCCAAGCTATGAAAGGACTTTTCCAATAAGCCGTATGTGAGGACCGAGTCGTTTGTGGACTCGAAGGAATGGTTACGCACGTATGATAGGGTTTTTGGATTGATGGGTCTTGCAGATGATGTTAGAAGATAACTTGCTACTTGGCATTTATAGGAAGAACCTTTGAATTTTTGGTATGTAGTAGTGGCAAAGACTGAAGAGGGAGAAATGACTTGGGGAGAGTTTAGGAGGCTTTTTGAGATGAAGTTTCTCTCCAGGGCAGAGGAGGAATACAGTTGGAGAAGTTCATACATTTCCAGCAAGGAGAGATGTCGGTGAAGGAGTATGTGAATCAGTTAATGAGTTGGTTAGGTTTGGGATGAAGTTGATAAATACCCCTCACAAGAAGGCTTTGAAGTTTGCTAATGGGATGAATCAACCTCTTCAAGGTTTGGCTCTTAGTCGTATTCCTATGGGTGCGACTTGTGAGAGTTTGGTGGAGATGGCCTTGCTGAATGCTGTCTCAAAGGAGGAAGTGAAGGACGATTCCAAGAAATCAGGAGGGAAGACACCACAGTAGAATCCGTGCAAATAGCAAAACGTGACCCAAAGGGGAGATTAAGAAGGAAGAGATGCAATATAGGAGATGTGGTGAGAAGGGGCACTTTTCTAAAGAGTGCAAGACGGACATCTCGAAGATCAAGTGTTACAACTACAATCAATTCAAGCGTATGAGGAGGGAGTGTCCTAAACCTCAAAAGACCTCTATCCATGTGGTTTCGGCTTACAGACTGGATGTTGTTCCTAGCTTGAGTGCACCTCCGGTAGCAGACAAGTATAAGAAGGTTGTGATTGAAGATGTGTTAACTTTATCCGATTTACCTGTTTGTACATTATTTGACATGGAGGCATCACACTCTTTTATTTAAAGTAGACTTGTAGATGAGTTTCACTTAGACATTAGCATAGTTACAGACCTTGTAGTTGTATCAAACCCTGTGTAAGGATCGACATATTTATCTATGATATGTAGGGGTTTGAAATTGTTTATTTTGGGGGTCGAATTTGATTGCGATCCTTTATCTTAGGATTTTCTAGGTTTGGTTTGATTTTGGGCATGTACTGGATCATGATGTATGGGGCGACCCTAGATAGTGATAGGAAGGTTGTTAATTTGGATACTTATAGTGGATGCAGTCTAGAGGTTTATTGCGATCCTAGCGGTTTAGTTATTTTGAGTTACCTATATTCATTAGACCTATCACATGATGAGTTGATTCAGTGACTATAGTTAGAGACTATCCAGATGTCTTTTTTGAGCATACCAATCTTCCAACCCAAAGAGAGATTGAGTTTCGGATTTATCTAGAGGAGAACGCCAGACCTATTGCCTTACCATTAAGACACATGACTCCTAAAGAGAGATGTGAGCTGAACGAAAAAGTGAATGAGTTGTTGAAGAAGGTCTTCATTAGAAGAATCGTTACCCAATGCCCCGCATATACGATCTCTTTAGTCGGTTGGTTGAAGCAAAGGTGTTCTCTTAGCTTGACCTGGCTACTGGATTCCATCAGCTGCATATAGCTGAGGATAGTATTCAGAAGACTGCTTTTCGTACACCTGACGGACTTTATGAGCGGTTAGTCAGGCCCTTTGGACTGACCAGTGCACCCACCTTATGAGCTGATTTTTTAGAGGGTTTCTTAATAAGTTCATGGTGGTATTTGTGGATGAAATTTTAGTATATTCGAGGAGCAAGAAGGAGCATGGGATGAATCAAGAAGAAGTGCTCAATATGCTATGTGGGCATAAGTTGAAGGAAAAGTTTTCAATATGCCATTTTTGGCGCAAGGAGGGATGCTTTTAGGATATGTTGTCTCCGAGCATGGGCTAATGGTCGATCCTAGTAAAGTTGCTACAGTACAGGATTGGAATTTGTAGAAGAATGCCATGAAATCGAGGAGTTACCATGGTTTGGTAGACTATTATAGGAAGTTCATTAAGGACTACGCTAAAATCTCTTCCCCATTAACCCGACTCACTAAGAAGAATTTGGTTTTCTCATAGGATGTAAAATTGGAGGATGCTTTCATTAAGTTGAAGAAGGCATTGACTAGTGCACATATTCTAGTACTACCCAAAGGTACTAAGGCATTCACAGTGTAAACCTATCGCTTGTGGTATGGGGTCAGGCACGTTGTTGATGCATGAGAAGAGAGTGGTGAGCTATGATAGCCGACAGTTGAAAGTCCATGAGAGAAACTATCCTACCCATGATCTTGAATTGACAACCATTGTCTTTCTACTCAATTCATGGAGACACTATCTATTAAGAGAGAGGTTTGAGTTATACACGGATCAGAAGTCTTAGAATTAATATTCTTCTAGCAGGATTTGAATTTAAGGTAGCAGAGGTGGATGGGGTTTTTGGCATCGCATGATTTTGATATTTCTTGTACTCCAAGCAAGGGCAATGTTGTAGCCGACATCTTGAGTAGGAATCATGCAATGTTGAGCCTTATGGTCTTAGAGTGGAAGCATGAATCCTCTTTATACACTCTTTTTCCTCATTTGTATGAGGAGCGTCCTTCTTAGAAAGGGCGAATCCAGACTGCGTTGGAACGTTTCCATGTTTGGAATTCTTCATACTGAACTTTTTTAGTATGGTATCTATGTACAGGGATTAAGACAATCCCAATAGCCACTTAGATCTATCTCCATAGATCTTTATACCCAGTATATAGGCTGCTTCTTCCAAATCCTTCATGGAGAAGTCCCTGGAAAGCTAAGCTTTCACATATTACAACAACTAAGTGTCATTGCCAACCAATAATAGATCATCGACATACAACACAAAATGTATAATAGCGTTTCATTGTTCCTTTCTATATATGCATGCTTCCTCTATGTTATGATAGAAACCAAACTATTTGATTACCTTATCAAAACACTTGTTCTAACTTCGTGAAGCTTGTTTAAGTCCATAAATGGACTTTAACAATTTTCAAGCATTGCCGTCACTTTCACTAGCCACAAAACCCTCGGGCTATGACATATAAATGGTTTCTTCTAAATCACTGTTAAGAAATGCTGTATTTACATCCATTTTCCATATTTCTTAATCATGGAATGCACGATTAGCTAGCATAATCCGAATGGACATAAGCATGGCTATGGGTGAAATAGTCTCATCAAAATCAACACCTTGAATTTGATGAAATCCTTTCACAACTAGCATTGCCTTATAAGTCTCTACTTCCCCATCTACATTTGGTTTTTTCTTAAATATCCATTTGCATTCGATGGGTTTTATCCCTTTGGGTACGTCTGACAAAGTTCATACTTTATTTTCGCACATGGAATCCATCTTGGATTTCATTGCTCCAAGCCAGAGTGCAGAGTCTTTACTATGCAGCTCTTGTTGGAAAGATAGAGGAGCGTCGTTATCTAAGACATTGTCCTCCTTCTCTCCATCCATGAGGAAACCGTAGTATCTCTCTAGTGCACAAAATTTCCTAATAGACCTTCTAATAGGTCGCAAGTTTTCGTATACGGGTGAACTTGGTTTTCCCAATGGTTTGGCGTCAATGTTAACTTCTTGGATCTCATTTAAGTCTACAAATTTGCTGTGAATTTCCTTTGATAGGATTCCTTTTCTAAAAATATAGTGCATCAAGAAACAATAACCTTGTGTTCCTCGGTATTATAGGAAGTATATCGCATTGAATTTTTGGGTATCCCATAAATTTACACAGTAGCTATATTACCTCTAGTTTATTGAGACCAACATTCTTAACGTATGCTAGACAACCCCATACATTGAAATATTTGAGTCGGGGTTTCTTATCATACCACGTCTCATATGGTGTTTTAGGCATAGATTAGTAGGCAACAAGTTCAACATTTGCGCTATGGTTTTCAACTCATATCCCCAGTAGGATAGAGATAACTCTACTTTACTCATCATGGAATGAACATATCTATTAAGGTTTGGTTCCTTCACTTTGACATGCCGTTGTGTTGTGGAGTATGTGGTGGAGTAATCTGGAAGATAATCCTATTATATTTTAAGTACTGCTGGAATTCCTGTCCAATGTACTCACCTCGTCGATCATACCAAAGAATCTTTATCTTATAGGCCATTTGGTTTTCTACTACATTTTATATTCAACAAATTTCTCACAGACATCGGATTTGTTCTTCATAAGATACACATATCCTAATCTTGAGAAATCATCAATGAAGGTAACAAAATAAGAGTTATTGTCTTTAGTGATTACAAGCATTGGGCTACATACATCACTATATACCAACCCTAAGAGTTCATCAACTCTTTCAATGCTTCCACTAAAGGGATGCTTGGTCATTTTAGCTTTGAGACACGACTCATACATGTCAAATGATTCAGAATCAAGTGATAAGGGAAAACCATCAGTTTTTAATTTGTATAGTCGTTTCTCACTAATATAACCAATCCTATAATGCCAAAGATAACTATCATTTACATTATTAGAAGAATTATTCACAAAACACACATAAATAGTATTGATCGCATAAATGTCATTTTCAAGAATACCATCGTAGATTTATTTCTATTTAAACTAATGTTCATAACATAAATTTTCATAATGAAATATATATCCAGTCTCAAAAAGTCCAGAAACAGAAACAATCCCCCAAATAAAGTCATTTAAAAAATAGCACTTATTTAATATCAAAACGACTCCACTAGGCAAATATAAATGATTATCTCCTATTATCGTTGCATCTACGATAGGTCCATTAGTAACTTGGAGCCTCATCTCTCCTTTTACCACATGGTGCTAGCTCCTAGCCTTTGTAATGAATTATATATATGAGTTCCAGATCTAGTATCTAAGATCCAAGGCATTTTATTGATTACAAAAGAATTTGGGATTATAAATGTACCTGATGGAGCTGCAGAACTCTTCTGTTTTGTTTCTCTAACAATCTTCAAGTAATTAGGACAATCCTTTTCCGGTAATCTTTCTTGTGCCAGTGCTGAAATTCACCCTTGTCATCGGTCTACTCACTTTTCTTCTTTTTCTTAACTTCTCTTTTCCGCTACATCGAACTTTTCGAAGATGATGCACTACCCTTAATAACAAGTAAAAGCCCTTGATCCTTAGATGCAGACTCGACTAACCTCAACATATTGAGGAGCTACGTGAGATTCACATTTAATTGGTTCATATTATAATACAATATGAACGGTTCATATGAGGAGTAAGAGCACCAAGGATCAAATCAATTTGTAATTCATTTCTTATCTATATGTCCAATTGTAAAAGCCTCTCAATATAGTCTTTCTTCATCAGCACGTAATCGTCCACTTTCAGTCCTTTGGTCATCTTGATATTGAATAGCTTCTTCGTAAGCTCGTACCTTACGGAACATGACAATTCATCAAATAGGGCCTTGAGGCTATCAAATATCTCATGGACGGATATGGCTTCGTGCTGCCTCTACAATGGCTTGTCTAATGTAAACAACATCAAAACTTAGGCGATCTCTGGGTCTGGAACACACTTTTCATAAGCAAGTCTTAGTTCGGGGCCGCATCATCAGCGGGTTGTTCTTTAGGTTCACATGTAATAGCCGACCATAAATTATTGTAAGTCAATGCTATTTTATTTGCTCTTGGCCAATCGATATAGTTCGGTCCCATAAACTTGTCACTATCCAAAAAAAAAATTGGAGTTGACATTTTCTTCAAGTTTTAATTAGTACATTATTAGGACAATATAAGAGTAGATGTTCTTATAATATTAGTAGAGTTAAACTTTAAATTTCATTTTACCAATACACTCCCACTAGTCTTTTATGTTTTGCCAAACCTTAAGTCGAAACAAAGAAGTCTTTCGACTTCACTAGTAGATGTTAGGACTCGTCAATCTTGGAATTCTGACCTTGAGTTTGCTCAACAAGTCATAGCTCAATGGATGATGGATAACTCCTTATCGGTTGTATCGTACATAACTCCTAACCCCTGGTACCTTATCTTAATTTCACTTCGATCTTGAGTTTGCGCAATGAATCAAAATGAGATTATTCACTCACACCTACCCTATCGCAACGGCCTAAGTATAGTATATGTATCTTTAGTTTGCTCAACAGATACATAAAGTTATCTTACATCGTCTTTTCAATATATTAAAAATACTACATATAACATCCTTAGCTTGAGTTTGCTCAACAACTAAGGGGTATGCAAGTAATTTATTAATATATATATATAATAGAGGATGACATTATATTGAAGATTCATTATCTTTAACATATTATATTGAGTGATATCGACTAATGGAATAATGTATTTCTTATGAAAGGCCCTTATGATTCAAATGTCGGCCACATCATAAATCACAGTATACGTATGTACTTATTCCTTAAGTCTATTTAAGGTTTCTTAATGTCCCACCTTTAATTTATACATTCGTATTATATAGGTTTATTATTATATAACTTTTATGATTCATATTACTTATATATAATATTATATTAATTAAATATTTTTTAATTAATTTTAATTAATTAACATTTTAATTACTTTTATATTGTCTTAATATAACATTTATATTAAATATTTATTATATATTAGAACCTTTATAGTATAACACATATATCATATATATATATGTGTATATAATTTAATCAATTAACCTTTTAATCAGTTTATTTAATTAAATAATTTTAATTAAGTTATTTAATTAAAATTTTAATTAAAATTATATTAATTTCAAAATTCATTTCAACATACATGTATACTTATGTTATTTTAACATTTTAGAATAATATATCATATATCATAATATATAATACATGTATACATTTATTAATCAATTAATTTATTTAATTAATATAATTTATCAACCTTATTAATAAATGTATACATTTTCAAAATTAATTTATATTAATTTTCAAACATTTTGAAAATTTTATTGTATTATAACATTTACAATATGTATATATTTTATTTTAATTTTCACTATTAAATTTAAAATCTTATATTTTTAAATTTTTAAATTTTTTTGAAAATCAGCCTAAAACCCAATTTGAATTGGACCTTTTCTATTAAGGGCAACCTTTGGGCTCTCATATCTATTTCGACTAGGCCGATAGGCAGGTAGGACGTGTACTTGATTACACAAACTCAATCGTTCGACACTACCTTTCTAGATACCCTACCATCTAGGCTGTGAGCTTAATTACTTAACCCTAACATGACTAGTTTAGACCGCATAAGCTATAGGGCTTTGATACCATTGTTGGAATTGGGCCAGTCCACAGCGAAAGAAATGAGTGAATTTTTTTTTACTATTTTGGATCTTTATTGGGCCTATGAAGTCTAATTTATTTAGAAATTTCTAAATTTCTTTTAAATAAAATCATTATTTTATTTAAATTTATAATATAGTTTTATGTTATGCAATCAACATTGTGTTATGTATATACATGTATCATATAAACATGTGTGTGTGTGCGCGCATGTGTAACATAGCAATCCATGGAAGTTATAACAAGTCTGTATATAAGTGTTGTGATTTATATTACAATGGACATGTTAGCTCATTTAATATACAAAGATATTATCCAAATGTATGCGTTTGCACCAAAAATGGTCACAAACCCCATTGAGCGTGATTGTAGAGAAATAAACGAAGAAAGTAAAATTAAAATGAGGATAATATGGCAATCACACTTATCAAATAGATGAAAAATAAGAAACACAAGATTTATAGTGGTTCGACACTGTTTTGCCTACGTCCACTTTGAAGATCAATCTTTTATTACTTTTTTTACTCCAGTACAATGCTTATAATAGCTAATGATTGATTACAGTTAAATCAGAAACAAAAACAGCAGGTGGGCCCGCATGATCGATCTGGGGTTGTTTGGGATCGGTCCTTGATCGACCTGTAGCATTTCGTCTTGATCAAGAATTATTCCAATTAAGCCATGATCGATCATGGAGGCTTCCGGAGTGTTATGTAACTTGCTGTGAAAATCTCATTGCATTTGGAGTTGTGGTTGAGGAGTTATTGATCGATCAAGATTGCAATTATGGAGTAGTTGAGGCCCTCGTACCGATCCATATCAATTCTGTATTGATAAGAGCACTTGTCATATGATGATGAAAGTTGCTTGAGTGGGTCCACAGAGGCTTAGGAGCATTGTGTGAAAGTTTGAGATCGATCCAGTGAGTTTATCTATCGATCCTCAACGAGATGGGCGTTTTTCGTATCCATATGATTGATACGAAAATGATCAATATGGAAAATATTTTTCTGTTGAATTTTGGCTTGAGATTGATTGTGCAAGCTTCTTAGAGTATTCTAAGCATGTCCTCAAAGGTTGGAATCGTTTGGATCTGAAAGGAGTGACATATACTCTGTTTCGTGTCAAAAAGCAACATTTTCGTATCCATCAGATCGATACGAAAATGATCGATACGAAGGATTTTTCAACTTCATTGTTTTGACTTGTAATTTTGTGGGTGGGCTTCCTACACTATTTTATTGACTTTCTGAATGTTTCAAGTTGATTGGCTTTGTAGATTTTGAGATATTGATCGATCCTTGCTAATTTGAACTGTTTCTAGTATCGATCCTAGATTTGGAGTACATGAGTGCTTGTTTTACTTATAACTTGAGCAAACGAACTCCGATTGATTTGAAATTTGAAATATGACTTCCTGGAGCTCTGTAAATCATTCCGTACTAATTTCGCTCGGATCGGGGCCGGGGTCCCGGCCGGCCGTATTTCATTCATAGCCTCGAGTATACCGGTTTTCTGAAACAAGTAAACAACTATAATCAGTCAAATTTCTTGGTATCACGGCCTTGCCAAAAGGCTGGATAAAAGTATGTTTTTATACTTAACTTATCTATACAAAATATTACAAATATAAATATATGTGTGTGTGTGTAAACTATATTTTATTTTTAAATAATTTTATAAATATATATATATACATGGAATTTTTAACACTAAACATATACATATATATATAACTGTATAAGTATGTTTAAAAAATTTATAACATTATTTTAAGTTTTTTATTTACTGTAAGACTAAAAGCAATATATATATATATATTAAACTTATATATACTAAATATATATATATATATATATTCATTTATATATATGTAAATAATGTAATAATAAATATATATATATAAATATGTATATGTTAATATCTTTAAATTATACAAGACATATATATATATATATTAAATGTGTATGTACATATATGCACCAGATAATGTACAAGCAAAGAAGAATTATTTTTTTACTTTAAAATATTTAAATTTTAAATTAAATATCCATATGGATAATACGTAAAATTAAATAAAAATATATTTCGAAACAAAATTTTAAGTTTTAAATTTTTAGTAAAAATCTGCATGAAATTTTGTTATTTGAATATTTAATATATAATTTTATAATTTAAAAAGAAATTTAAAATCTATTTTTAAATTTCGATTGAAATTTAAATATTTAAATTATAAATAAATCATTATTTGGTTGAAAACATATTAGATGTTAATTTCATTTTATAAAATATAAAAATATATTTTATAATACATACATATAGATATATATAATATATATAATTAATTGGTTTAAATAATGTTCAGTAATAAATAAATATGTATAAAAATTATTTATTTCTAACGAATATATATATATATATATGAAACTATTCATATAAAATTATAAAACTATATTTTATATAGAATATGATATAGAATTTAGATTATAAAGCTTATATATAATTAAATAACGTATATTAAATTGATTAAATAATAAAAAATTCTTTTTTTAATTTTGAGAAATTCATATTGTAGAGAGATATATAAAAATAATAAATGATATAAACAAGTATATATGCATATAACCAATCTAGTTCTGACAATATCTTGATATCATAGAAATATCACCTAACTAATATACAGAATAATATATACATACATACATATACATATATATATATAATAATTCTAAAGAGTATAATTGTAGATCAGATCATTACTTATACCAATGCCAAAAACTCACATCTTGAAGCGTTGAAATGAACTCCTAAATCAAATTTTAATTTTGAAGGTGTTGTTGGCAGCACCGTTGTTTCAGTGTTATATATAGACACACATGTGTGCTCTCCTCTACTTTAGAGGATCACACATTTCTCTCCAAAAAAAATTGAAGGTGTTATCTCCCAAATTGCAGACCACCGGCTATTGAATAGTGTGTTATTTGATTTGATTTGAGCTTGTAATAGGGAGGAGAGGTGGTAATCAATTTAGCCAGATGAAGGGGTTTGGAGGCTTCAAAAAGTCCGCTAATAGGTGTGTGTGGGTTGAGATGCTTATATAAAGGAGGAATAAAGACAAGTTAGGATCCAGATCTCTTACCAATTCTCCTTCCCTTATCTATACAAACCTAGCTCCTCTGGAAAATACATAGTCGCCCCCTATCTAGCTTTATCATGGCTGGACACAACAAGACCTCTGGCAATCCGCATCCCTGACATATCGATCCAAATCCTAGTGTGACTTTTGACCTCGCATCGTGTCGAGAAATACGAGCCGTCGGGTTTATATAACATTATAGAGACTAAAACAACAAATATGATCTAAGATATACTACGGTTTCAGAACTCACAGCGGAAGGAACAAAATACATATATATATACAAAAAAATATCCATCTCAGAAAATCAGCACATGGTCCAATATAGAGTACACAGAAAATATCACTCCAAATTTGATATAGGAAATAAAATGTACCGATAAGATAGATAGATACATGGAGAGTAAATATGATAACAAGCAACTCCAGAGACAAGTTCGACTCTCTAAGTAAGAAGAATGGACCAATCTGCTGCTGCCATGTCCACTTATGATGGGGAAAAATATGGAAATGGGATGGATCAGACAAAAGTCTGGTGAATGAGTACAAGTTTAACATATAGTGATCATGTGCAGTTAACTTTAACTCTACCCTAAGTGACATAGGGTGTACAATATGTGTCAGTATATTCCCAGGGTCCATTAATTAAAGGTTTTTTGATCAAACATAGACCTACACTACTAATTTAGTAGGCTACTACAAGGATAGAACAATGGATCGAACCTTAGTGTCTAAAGATTGGCCACCGCTCCTAGTGCTACTCGTCATGGAAATACCGCCACTAGGCTACAATGGAAATATATTCCCACTAACTATGACTACACGTAAACCAACTACACATCAAGGGGAAACCCGTAATGCTGAATCGCTAGCATGTCTCATCATCTACATCCGTGTCCACATCTCGATCGTAGCATATGCCTCTTATTGCATGCTCTAGAATCCAACATCTGAAATTCATGCATACCACGACTCCCACTGTGCTGGGCCATACTTCATCGGGCATCAGTCAGTGCTGCACATTCACCCTAGAACCTCTTGTGAGTGTTATTTGCCATAAAAATTGCCCCTAGTCGAATAATCAAGCCCCCCATTGGGCAAGGAACATTTACCCAACATTGTACTGTCCTAGTGTTATCTTATAGGGAACTAGCTTCCCTACAGCTCCTAACATGCATACAAATAGCCTCAAATAGTCTCACACAATAGTTAATGTTTATATTTAATTTTATTATTAAGCTGGGCCATAGGTTGAGGTTCAGATTCTGCAATTGTCATGTCAACCGGTCGACCTCTATGTCCTAATCGATTGGTCACGTTCCGTTGACCGCTCAAGATGAGTGGTCCACCGATCATAGCACAAAATTTAGGGTTTGTCCAATTTTAAATGTCAGTTTTCAATTAGGGTTAACTTTTTTAGATTGCAGCGATTATAATAAACCCTAAGCAACTATATTAACCAGAATATATTTCTCAATTTCATAGATTTGTACAATTTCAATTTCAGTTGCTTATATAGGGTTACAAGTTTTAGGGTTTACTATTAAATAACTAAAGAGGTGTACTAGCATTAAACATCAGATTTATCCATTTACAGTTACTTCAATTTCTACCCTAGATCACAGGTTTTTAATTAGTGTTTTGCAGTTTACAATTGAATTTCTAACATCCTATATCAGATTGAATAAAGTAAATTTAACTGTAAGAATCATCTAATTAAATTTATTCCCACTCACCTTATATCCAAGCTCTTCCAACATGCTCCGCTACTGAATTGCCTTCCATACACTTGCTCATTCTAGATCTGATCTATTGTATTTCTTCTACTTTGATTTTAATTTGATTTTGAACAAATTTTAGTCTCAGAGGAGAGGTTAGATTTTGGCAGAGTTTCAATACGGTATGTTCTCTAGTGATTTAGGGTTAGGTTAGCATTCAATTTATAGGTATTGGGAATTAATTTAGGACGTTGGATCTGGCAAGGTGAATAATTAAGGTGATCACCTATGCACATCGCAACTTAACAATGAAGCAAACGATCATGACAGTTCCAACGCTCCAGAACCTCAATTTTACAATGTCAATGGTCGATCGTTTAGCCCAATAGATCGACCGCTACCGATCAACCTTCAACCCTCTTAGGTCGACTGGTGGTAGTGTATTTTTGTGAGATTTTTAAATTTAAATTTTATCTATTTCATATTTTCAAATGCCCATAACTTCTCCATACTAACTCCGATTTCAAACTGCTATATATGAAAATTGTCCAGAAAATTGCTACGAATGCAACGGTACAAGTTTCAAGCCAAATTCGGATAGTTGTGAAAATTTTATTTTAGTCCTTGTTTTGTTTAAATTTAATTTTCTTATTAAATTCTTGCTAAATTTTTAGGGTGTTACAGTCTCCCCTCTTTAAAAGGATTTCATCCCCAAAATCTAAAAGGATGGAAAAATGTTACTATACACACAGCAATCAATAGCTACAATCATTTACTAGTCCATCTTCCATGGGCAATCATTGTCCTTGAAAAATTTCTAATGTTATATGTACATATATATGCAATGTGAAATGCACGTGAACCTATACTAATGAAAAGAGTAGGCGGTCTCCTTATCCAGTCGACCTCCTGTCATGGAAATGCTCATGCCATGCATCCAAAATTTATGCAACATCCTAAGTATACTTGCAATTCTATATGTCTGCACAATCATTCAACCCATATGCAACATCTATATGCATAATATCCATTAACATAACAACAATCAAGAGATAACATGCTACCAATTGTGAGTAAGTGTGTGTGTGTGTGTGTGTGTGCGCATACCTAGAGATTATATTGTCGTAAATGTGTAAAAGATAACAGCCAAAACAATACAACCACTAGCATCCACCATGCATAACATGTCCTAATGACACGTTTGCAACCATCCCTACCATCCAATGGTCTCTACCTAAAGGGTGTACAAACTAAGTCCTACACATAAGTAACCTATACTTATAAGAATTTAAGTTTGAGATGTACTACAACAGAGTTGTGGGTGGGTAGTTCGGATCTTCTCCTCGAGCTCCCATGTACTCTTTGCTGGATCATCTCCCCATTGGACCTTAACAAGTCTGATCTTCTTGTCGTGGAGTCTCTTTGTACCATTCTCAAGAATACAAGTGGGTGCACAATGAACAAGTGACTTCGTCTCAACCTCCACCTCCTCTAGTTGACTCGGCTCGACTATGGTAGTTGTATCATGTAAGCACTTTCGCAAGTGTGGCATGTGGAAAACATCATATATCCTCGCTAACTTCTCCAGAAGCTCTTCTCTATATGCCAACTTCACTACTCTAGCAACTATGGAGAAAGGTCATGCAAACCTCGGTGTTAGCTTCCCCGATCTACCAAACCTCATAGCTTGCCTAAGGGGTGAAACCTTTGCAAACACCATGTCTTTCATTGCAAATTCTAACTCCGTACGTCTCCTGTCATCTAAGATTTCCACCTATCCTGAGTGGTGTTCTCCTACGAATCAATTACAACTTCTTTGACATCTCCCTCGCCATATCCGGCCCAAACATAATCCTATCTGTAGTGTCCCACCAACATGACAGTAATCTATAGGATCTACCCTGTAATGCCTTGAATGATGTCATCCCAATGCTAACTTGATAACTATTGTTGTAGGTAAACTCCTCCAGTGGTAAGTGATCCTCCCAAGAACCTCCAAAGTCCAAACTTCACATCTGTAGTAAGTCCTCCAAAACTCAGTTACCCTCTCCATCTGTCTGCGGATGATATGCGATGCTCAAACTCAACTTGGTCCACAAAACTTCCTGTAGACTCCTTCATAACGCGCTGGTGAAAAGTAGTTATCGGTCGCTAACTATGCTAGTAGGAACTCCATGTAGCCTAATGACCTTTCTCACGTATAGAGCTGCAAACGATGACATCATCCTCTTACTCCTCACTGTTATGAAATGACCGCACTTGGTCAACCGATCAATTATGACCCAAATGCTCACATTCCCTCTCCTACTCCTTGGTAAACCGTCTATGAAATCCATAGAATTACTCTCCTACTTCCACTAAGGAATATCCAATGCCTGCAGCAATTCTCCCTGTTTTTTCTACTCCGCCTTTGCTCTCTGGCAAGTCATACATCTAGCTACATTCTCCGCTACATGTTTCTTTATACTGGGCCAATAGAAGACTCTCTTCATATCGCGATACATCTTGTCGCCACCGGGATGAATGGTCATCCTAGAATGGTAAGACTTAGCTAGCACCATATTTATAAAATCTATACTAAGAGGAACACAGAGCCTACCATCCCCCCACAACCATCCTCTCGAGTCAACGACATAATGCCTTAAATGACTCGATGACTCTCCTCTCCCAATCCTCTCAATAATATCTACTAGCTCCTTATCTTCCTTCTGTCTATACCTAGTACGCTCCATCAATGTAGGTTGCACATCTAAAGCTGCTAGTAATCCCGGAGTAATATCCAATGATGGTCGGATGTCTAATGTAAAAAAGAACTTCAAATGCTTCCACTCTAAGAACAAAGGATCAATACTGCATGTAGTTTTCTCAAAGCGTCTACCACTACATTACCCTTGATTGAGGTATATGAGATATCAAAATCGTATGATACCAAAGACTCCATCCATCTTTGCTGCCTCAAATTCAAGTCCTTTTGGGAGAACAAATACTTCAAGGACTTGTGATATGTATATAGCTCAAACATCTCCCCAAAGGTAATGCCTCCATGACTTGAGCGCAAAGCCAATGGCCACCAACTCGAGATCATGGGTAGGGTAGTTTCTCTCGTGGGTCTTCAAGTACTGACTAACATAACTTACAAACCTTCCTTCCTGCATTAATTTTGCGCCTAACCCTATTCCATAGGTGTTAGTATAAATTGTAAATGGCTTCATCCCGTCAGGTAATACCAAAATTGGTGCACTAGTCAATGCCCCCTTCAATTTGATAAAAGCCAAACCAATGGTATGATGGGTCAAAGGGGCAGAGATCTTCATGAAGTCCTTAATGAACATCCGATGGTAGCCCGCCAAACCAAGAAAACTCCTCACCTCCATCGTATTCTTCGGCATATGCCAATTCTAAACTGCTGCAACCTTACTGGGATTAATCGCCAATCCACTTTTTGAGATGATGGGCCTATTCAGCCAAACCCATCAAGCCAAAAATCCTCTCACATGTATGGATCCACGCTCTCAAATCCACATATGGTTTAGTCCCCTCATATGGCTTCCCTTCAAGATTAGTGAAATCCTTGCATAGGATAGGAAAATCTATGGCAGTAGGTGTGTAAGTAGGAACTACACCTGTTGCCCTCCCCATGGGTCCTCTAGTGGGATTAAGCTCAGCATGTCCACTCACATGGGGATACCGGCAAAAATAAATAAGAATATTCACGCCCATAACCTCGACTACATCGCCTGAGCCTAAACCTAGGGGATCGCTTATCCTTTATCTATGAATTTTAAGAATTTTATTAGCAACTTTTCACGAACAATATATGCATGAATAGGAGAGATAACATAGGTAGGAATCAAAGATGGGTTAGACACAAAAAAGAGAGACTACTATATGTGTAAAACCTTTGGACAGCTTTTCGAAAATCTTTATTTATGTACATATATGTTTTTAAAAAAATCGATTTTTGAAAAATTTTCGGTATGTTCTCTAATGATTTTAGGGTTAGGTTAGCTTTCAATTTATACAGATTGGGAGTTAGTTTTGGACGTTGGATCTGGCTTGGTTAATATTTAGGGTGATTATGTACGCACATTGTAGCTTGGCAATAAAGCAAACGATATTGACCGTTCCAACGCTCCAGGAAAACCTCGATTTTACAATGTCAACGGCCAACCGCTTAGCTCAATGGGTTGACCGCTATCGGTCGACCTTTAACTCGCTTGTGTCAACCGGTGGTAGTGTGTTTTTGTGAGATTATTAAATTTAAAATTTTATTATATTTCAAATTTTCAAACATCCATAACTTCTCCGCACTAACTTTGATAGAGAAGTGTTATATACAAAAATCTTCCAAAGAATAGCTACGAGCGTAACGGTGCAAATTTCGTAGCCAAATTTAAAAGTCTGTGAAAATTCCTTATTTTATTTAAATTTAATTTTCTTATTAAATTCTTGCTAAATTTTTGGTGTGTTACAAGCCATCGTATGAGCTTCAAATTTATTTAAAGCCCAAACAAAATATTTTTCATTTAAATCCAATTTAAACGTGTATCGATATTGTATATCAATTAATATATTTATAACTATTAATATTAATAATATTTTTTTATCAAATAAAAATAAAATTTTATAACTAATATTTCATAAGTATTAATTAATTTAATTAATTTATAACAAATATAAGCTAATTAAATCAAGTGGTCAAGCAGTATTCAACGATTTGGTTGTGCGACTTTTTAGGTGTAAATTTAATCAGCAATTGTTATCGAACTGTTCGAATATTAGTGTTTGCACGTTACTTGGTAGGTGGTGTGATATTTTGGCCAAATTCATCGCTTACTTAGTCTTAGTAAAATCTAATTTTTCTTTGTGAAGCGTTACCCGGTAGTGACTATTATTTACAATAATTCTCTCCACCAAAACTATATCACTTTAGACTTATGAAATTTGGCAGTAGTCAAAATTCCAATATCGTCCATATTCGACTCCATAGTCCAAACACAAAGTCCTTAGTTCAATAATAACAATTATTATTAACCAAACTATTATGGCAGAGATTTTGACTTTAAGTTGACCTTAGTTGACCATGATACTAACCCCATATAACTGATGAGACATATCCTCTCTTGAATAGTATTTCACTTCCAATATTTTCACTCGACCCAATTATAATCACTCGATGGACGTCATGCCTGATTTGACTATAATCAAAGTGGAGCTTCATATTGAAGATCGACGGTATTCTCAAGTCGAGATAACTGTGTAAATTAGTCACTTTGATATTTTCTGTTTGACCTTAGTTATATTAACCAATTGAAAACTATCGAGTGAGATATTTCATAGTTATGCAATAACTATCAGTACAGAACCTCTTGGTGCCCCCAGCAGTCATGGGTAATACACTGCCCAATATTTGAAGAGCGTTATGTATTCTAGTCTTAACAGATACATCAATATCAGGTCTCGATGCATGTTGACTAGGAATATTTAGAATAATGTGTTTATTATATTGTAATAAAATACTCATGATTACAACTATTTATCATTTCTATTACCAAACACACCATTTATGGATTTTCTGTTAAATATGGTTTAACTAAATTTTGAATTATTTATAACACATCATAAAAAAATATAACAAATTTTAAAAACACCTTTGTTATGAACAAGAATTGAGTACAGATTAATTAATTTATAGTTAATTATAGAATTACCCCTAGAACAATTCCCTTACTCTATCAACATTGAAGAGTAGGTTGGAGATCAAATTAATATGAAAAATTGATGTAAAAGTTGGGATTGAGGGGAGGCTGGGTCGATAATACAAAGGAAGAAAAAAATCCAGTCATTAAAATTTAATCGTATGGACCCAGATTTGGGCTTTACTGTCACTAAGCAGCCGACCAGTTGCAAAATGAGCGATCGATCACTCAGTTAATTTATTCCCAACTTTGTGAGTAATTTGATAAATTGTATATGTGTGTGTGTGTATATATTTCAAAAATAAACTATGTTTTAATTTAAAAAGAACTAAAAACTTGTTTTGCATAAAAATATACTAATTTAAAATTTACAAAACTAATTTTTGTAAGAAGAATGTTTAAGATTCTCTTACTTTTTGATAGTAATTATAATAAACGCTATTAGTATAAAAAATATTTAAATTTTATGTGAAATTTATGTGGATTTTAATAATATGTAAAATATTACTATTTTCTTATACAAATATGTGTATATTTTATACCTTTCGTAAAAATATTTAAAGTTCTTTTAATAAAAATAAGTAGTGTTTGTATATATAAAAAATATATTTATTATACATGTTTTTATGTTCTTTTAAAAATACTTCTTATTAGAAAATATACAGAATAAAAAATATTTTTATGTGGTTTTCCTATCAAAAGATATATGTATGTATGTATGTATATACGAGTAATTTGGCACATGAGATGCACATGTGCAAGAGGGAGTGGTAATAAAAAACATTGTTTGTAAGATTTTTTGGATCTTATAAAATGGTTTGTAACGTTGCATTTTTTATGCATGTACATTTCAACCGTTTATCAAAACGGGAATGAGACTATGTTATTTTAGAAAATAATTAAACATGTAAAGAATGTAATCAACTATTACATCAATATTTATAGAAATGTAACAAATATTAAAATTAGCACTTCTAGTGGTTTGAAACTTAGAAAACTTGCATTGTTATATCAATCAGATGATCGATTGTTATTGTTATTTTTGCCTAATGTTATTAAGCATAGAACTAATTGTGTCAAGGACCTATAGCTCAAGTGGTTAAAGGTATGGTACTTTAGATAGAGATTCTAAAGGCCATAAATTCATATCCATGAGACATCAAAAGAGTGCTCTACTTGAATAAAATACCGCTCATGTTATAAAAAAAGCGATACAACTAACTGTTGGATAACAATAAGAATTGCAAGATGAGAATAATCCAACTCCCATAGCATATCTAACTATAGACGGTTTGAGTTCATGGACAAAGCTAAATTTATATGCAAGTGTTTAAGTTTGAGAGAAGATGAATATCAAGTTTTAATTTGAAAATTTATTTTTACTCATTTTGAACCTAATTAAAAATAGTTAATCAATTTTTTTTCTAGTTTGAGAATTTGGATTCCTAAGCATTTCCGCCTACTTTCTGTATTTTTCATGCATACACAAAACTACTTGAAAATATACCGTACGCATCAATTTGTTTTTGGTTAATTAATTTCTAAAAAGGTTTGTAACTTACTACGCACATCAATTTATATTTAGGCCCCCGATCTATGCGTGTATTTCTTATCTAAATAAAACTAACCATCTTTTTATCGAGTTTGGGCCAGTATCTCATTTCATCTTAAAAGCTTACATCTGAAAAAAAACAAAAATCATGTGTCCTACTGAGCAAAAAGACTAAACCAATATAAGAAAAATTAAGGACTAAACCAATATAAGAAAAATGTCGATTAAGTTGTGTGTTAAAGATCAGTAACATAAAACATGCATCCAAAAAAAGATGACTTAGAATGAGAACTGGAGATGGGAAAACATCATGTTATTCCGGAACAAAGTGTCTAACCTATTTCCAGCAGAAGTACTAATATGACTACATTAAAACTATGAAATGAACTGATATATACCACAACCAAACTACTTTTATGAGAGTACACAAAACCCATGTCATACTTTTCTATACGTAGCAAAAGATGCACGCCAACCTATCATGCTTATAGTATACTTAGGTCCAGATAAACATTGATGAAGATGAAGATGAAAGATGATCGAATGTATTAACATGGATCGCATCATGTCCACAAAATCTAGTTATTTTCATCACGTCGGGTCTTTTTCTATTTTTCCTTTTTCTTAGATCACCAAGCCCTACTCAGGCTTTACCATCCACTATCCACCCTTCACCACCCACTGTTCACGTCAACAAACAATGACAGAATAAAAGCCCACAGTTTAGGCTCCAACGCTGTTCTCCGCCATTTAGCATGCTTCTGGCATGTATCACTTCTCCTTACAGTTTGTTGCAGCCATCTATCTCCTCTGCATGAATCATTGGCTTCATGATGGATCAGATCTTTAGCTTCATGCACCACCAAACCCCACTCAAAAGACTTCAGCTTCTGATTCAGCTATAGACGTGATTTATCCTACAACATCTTGCCCAGCAACTGTAACTTCAATGTACAGAACAAAAGAATGCAGCTTCAGCTGCAGCATTAACCTTTATAACTTACATATAGCACCTTATAGCACCCTATAGCTTCCATGCAACGCCTTGTACCACCCATCCAATACATGTCTCTTCATCTTTGCCTTTCCTTAGACATGTTCATACACTATTGCTTATTCTTATCCAAGAAGTAGGCTCCAGCTCCTGCTATGCTATGTTATGGATTATATAAACTATTGCCTACAAATATAAAAATATAAGAAACTCTCTTCAATTCAAATATGTATCCATAAAATTGATCTTTTACTTTCAATAAACATAGTTATTTATGGGAAAATCTGATTTTAATAAACTCGCATGATTTTCAATAATATTTTATTTCTATTAATTAAAATAATTTCAATAAAAAGAAAAACATTTTCCTTTTGCCTAGACTCTCTTGACTTCAACTTTTTATATAAATGTTAGAAGAGCAACTAAAACCAAAAAAATAAATCAACTAATAAACCATATATTGAACATTTTGGTCCAGCTTTTTCAAAACTATATACATCAATTGTACCTACTTCATAAAGATCTAAATTCTTATTCACCTTCTAGTGCACTAAAGATAATCAAGGACAAACATACCAAGAAAAGAAGATTTAACCAAGCACATGCTTACTCATTAATTGTGGCACACGTGGCACCCATCCTCAGTTTCTTTGTGACCACGACAATCAACATCTACCACTACATACAGAAGACAAAATACAAAAATGTTTTGGGCATATAACTTGATAAAATTACTTATATAAAGTAAATCCTATTGAATGAATTTACAAATAAGGTCGAAAAATTTAGGCCACAGTATTTCATTCTGGTAATTAATCAAGTCATTGTTACTTGTACTTAATGCTTCCTTTCCCGTTAGTAACGTCCATCCTAACTTTGTCATTTGCTGAATTACTTATGCTAGATTTGTTTTAAAAAAGGGATGGGTTTGTGGGTTTTGTGAATAACAAATGAAAGAAAAGAGGTAGGAAAATGGTGGAATATAGAGGTAGCGAGAAATTATTTGCTTATTGTGTGCGTTCAATAGTTGTATATTTACTCACGGTAATATAAGGTCAAATGTAATAATTAGGGACCATAAATTAACATACAATGATGTTTATCAGGAATTCAAATTTCAACCGAGAACCAAGAAACAAAAATTAAACATAAATAAAATGAAACCACCACAAATCTCAAGTCTAAATAAAAGTCACCCTTTGCAGTGAAATTGGTAGGTTTAGAACATGAAATGCTAAAAGGACTGTCTCTAAGATTATCTTTATTTCAGATATTTTATGCACACTCACTATTAACATAAGTTATCATTTCAAATGAAGCTATATACACATGGAACTAAGTACTTAAATTGTAATTATTTGGGAAACATTATATCGAGTTTAAATATCATTTTATGACAAATTAGTATGTAAGAAACATACCAACTCAAGGTTTAATATAAGCTTTATTTATCTGCGTTTTTTGTGCATTGATTTCAAACACAGCTGCAAAATATGAGTTTAGACCCCAAGCAATCAAGCAATTTTAGTTACATTTGTCACCTCATCTAAAGAGTACAATTCAATGTACATAGCTTAAGTTTAGCAACCTATAATATGTATATGGTCCAACAATTGAAAAAATGAAATCCGCATTTTACAAACCACAATGAATATGCTTAAAAATGGTTATTAATGTTTAGTTTGGAGATATACTAATAGCAAAATGAAAGATTGGTGATAACATATTGAGTGGAATATATGAATAAGCGAGATTGCATGTATATCTGGTTGTTATGAACAAAATCAATACTTTTATTGTTAGCAAGTTGAAAAAGGAAATTCTCTAGGAATTACATCTTTGTTAGAAATTTAAGTTGTTTATACTTACTTTATAGGAACATTTTCATTCTAATGCGGCATCTTCTTTTTTTACTTTTTCATCTTCTCTCTCCACCTGAAGCAAAAAAAATCATATTTTTATATTTCGATCTCAAATTAATTTATTATATTATCAACTAAACCATGCAAGTAATAAAGATTGAGAAAAGGTTACATAGTTCAACAAAAGTTGCCTCTTAGTAGCATCCTTCTTGTCGATTTCACCTCAGTATTGGCTTTTTTTTCTATCATAAATATTCCGCCTAAAATTGGAAGCAAAAATTGTGAATTAGTCCTAATATTAACTGCACCATAAAATATGGATAGTATTTAACAAAACCTGAATCAAGCATATAGAGTAGATCTTTCTTCAAAACAAAAGTAAATTCTTTACCAAATATTCTTTTGCAATTTTGGTTTGCTAACATGTAGAAATTCGAGCACACGTATTTAGTCATGATCAAAGGAAAAAAGAAAAAAAATACAAACTTGGAGTCGAAATCATTGATTAAAGAACAATACCTCCCTCGATCTCGCTCGTCGTTATGACCGACCACTGTAGAACCAACGTCCACAAGTGGAATAATGAGACATAATTTTCGATTTGAGCACAATAAAATCCCTTGCATCTTCATGTTCAACTGTTGGTAGACCAATAATCCAAAGAAGAAATCAAGAAAATCGAGATTCTTTGAAGTATCAATGGGGAGGAAGTTATCGTTTTTAGATTTCAATTGTGGCTTTTGATAGTGGAGGAGAAACTGGTGGATTTTAGATTTGGATTGTGGTTTTGATAATGGATGAGAATGTGGGTAACCATGCTTCCACTGTCACATTCCCAAATGACGGAAACAACCCTACACAACTGTTTACGATGTTATGGCAAAAAGGGTATATTTGAAAGCACAAAAAAGGCTTCACTTTGACTTGGTTGACCAAGTATTTGCTTTCTATATAAGATATTTAAATTATTGTACAAGTAGACTTAAACTTCCTAAAAAAATAACATTTTGACTAATGTATTTTAGTATGATTATTTAAATTCCGATGGTTAAAAAATTCCTAATTCTCTTCTTAATTTTAGAAAGGTATTTTCACAATGCTATTTTGTAAAGATGTAACCAATTTGATTTTCAGTTTTTAAAAAATCTATTGAATTTATTATTTTTTCCACATTATTTCTTAGAAAATGATGTCTTATATCAATATGTTTTATTCTAAAATGATTTATGGGATTTTTCGATAAGTTTATTACTCTAGTGTCATCACAAAAAATTGGTGATTTTATTAAATTAATTCCAAAATCACGTAGTGTTTGCTGCATGTGAATTACTTAAGCACATGCCAAGGTAGTAGAAATATATTTTGTTTCACATAAATAGTGAAACACAATGTTGTTTCTTACTAAACCAAGATGCTAAAGATTGACACGATGAAGTGGCCAGTTCTGCTCGCACTTTTTCAACCTATTTTGCAGCCTCCAAAATCAACATCACTATGTGATACTATTTCAAAAGGACTCAATGGGATTGAAAAGTTCATAATTCTTTGTATTGGTGGAGTAACACAAACTTATAACACAAAATTCATTTCACCGTTTGTTAACGTGACTCTTTGGGATTTGCTTGAAAGCTAGAACACAAATAAACACTCATCATGATGTCAGGTCTACTAGTAGTTAAATAGAGTAAGGAACATATCATACTTCTAAATTGACGTCCTTACAATTTTCATCTTTGTCCAAATGAAGTCTTGTACTCATTGGAGTTGGTTTCTACTAGTGTTTTCCATTCCAAAACACATTATTAAATCTTTACAATTTTTCTTGAAAAATAAAAATTCCTTCTTTTACTTCTTTAATTTGTAATCCTAGAAAATAATTAAGTTCACATATAACATTTCAAATTCATTTTTCATTATATTAGAAAAATCATGACAAAGCCTTTTATTAGTTGAACCAAAAATTATATCATCAACATATATTTAGACGATTAAAATATTATTTTCTTCCTTTTTAATAAATAAAGTAGTGTCAACTTTACTAATTTCAAAACCAAAAATTTAAAAGAAAGTTTTTTTAGTCTTCCATACCAAGCACGCGGTGCTTATTTAAGACCATAAAGAGCCTTTTTAAGTTTCAAAACATGATGTAGGAATATTTTATGTACAAATAGTGTTGATTGCTCAACAAAAACATTTTCTTTAATATATCCATTTAAAAAAGCACTTTTTATATCCATTTGATATAAAGTTAGATTATGGTGACATGCTGTAACATCCCCCACTTGGGGGCCCAAAACTAACAAGATGCTGCAGTCATCCAAAGTTATTAATCCTCGGCGACCAAATACGGTAATGTTAAATACATTGATATAACATAAACACATGGATATGGAAAAAATTTAAAACCATTAAAAAACTTTCACATTCCATTTCAAATCATTTCAAATTCATTACATAATCCCAATACGAGAGCCACGTTCAGAGTAAATATATATATTACAACATACGACAAGAGCGACATATGAAGATTCCCCCTTGGATGATCAGAGTATATATAACCAGGCAATTAAACAACTATGGCTTTACAACAAAACACAACATAATCAAAATAGAAAAGAACTCTTATTAACTAGCTTGCCTCCTACACGTCTCCGGAAGCTTATTCGTCTAAAGAGGTACCTGAAAACCTCAACTCTCAAACTACTCAAGATCAATTGAGCACCCGAGAGTTTAAGGGGAAAACATAAAATTCGAGGCAGACATAAAGCCTGGTATGAATAATAACCTACCATCTCAAACCATTTAGATATCTAGTGAGACCATGCCGCTTAGCAAAAAGGGTTTTCCCCTCACTACTATCTTACCTAAAACTTTATAAAACCGTATACTCTACTCCTACATCCACAATGGTTAAAACTTAACAATTCAGAATCTTATGATGATATGCAAACAAGTAAATCAATTCTAGATTACCCAACCCCATTCATTTTGACTATCTGTCTCAGTTATAGTTTCTAGGGTCAGTATTAACCTATTAGTTTTCATTGGCTTACTAATAAACTGTTTTAAAACTTATGGACTCCCTGTCTGGTTTCATAGTTTTCAAGGGTTCACTAAGAACCTATTGGCCCCTGCCAATAACTTTATTATTTCATGGGTTCTTCCCGAACCTATTGGTATCTCCAATAACATCTCACATATCCTAGTTTTCATAGGTTGACCAGGAACCTATTGACTTCTGTCAATAACTTTATCCGGATATAGTTTTCATGGGTTCACTACAAACCTATTGGCCCCTGCCAAAAACTCTTTTTAAACATAGTTTTTATGGGTTTACTATGGACCTGTCTATTTGACAACTTCTTTAATCAATATTTAGACATCCTATATTCTCGTCTACCTGATATCCTGGATGCAGTTCTACTCATTAAGGAGTTAACTCAATTTATATTCACTACTCGGTCAACCTAGCAGGTAATATTCCTTTTTTCCCCCCAAAATACAGTTATGGGTCCATTATAATTGAATATATATATGTATGTATGTATGTATGTATGTGTGTGTGTGTGTGTATATATATATATATATATATATATATATATATTAGAAGAAGTAAACATAATAACACCAACACCTGTGGTTTAATAT